>OZ012707.1:20625034-21236121 GCA_963942595.1 Cylloceria caligata | reverse complement strand
TTTCGATCCGATGAGTAATTTCTCGAGATATTCGCAAAAATCAGGTTTCTTGCGATTACAGTGCCATCTATCACGAATCGAAAAAAAAAAGTTTCAGATAAAAGTTACTTATTTTTTTATGGGGAATCCGAATCTGCAATAAAAAATAGGGGTTCCCATTTGTTGGATAATCAGCTGGGGCACGGCGATCGATACTCGCCGTGCGTCGACCTGTTGCTGCGGTGTAGCACGCTGCGTTCGTCTACACCGGAGATAGGCCTCGCTGAGCCGAGGCTGTAGCTCGCATGCATGCCGCGTCGAGCGAGAGGTTGCCTCTCGCTTGACTTCGGCTTCGCTCACCGGCTATCTCACTCACTTGACTCCAGCGCTCAACGTCGAATTCATATCTCGCAGCCATATTGAAAAATCAGGCACTTTTTCGTGACAACCACCGGACAGCGCACGCATCCTAGGACTCTCGCATTTATCAGCTTCTTTTTATCGGACTCGCTCAACCTCTGTGCTCACCAGAACTCATCAATCACGGTAAGCGTTCACTGGTATAATTTAGCGTAATTCACTGTCGGTGAGGAGGAAAGAATTAACGGTGTACCCTCATAAAGGTCTCACCCTGTGGCGTGCTCTGCAGCGTTGGCTGCACCACGTTTTCACATCACACGTTACGTACTCAATTAATATAATTGCGTGTGTTCTTACTTATTCACTGTGCTTTCCCTCCAACTGAACTTGCTGGGAAAGCACTGTGAATTTATTCCTCTCATTTTTATGCATCCTCAGTCTATGTTTGTAATGTGTTACGCAGTGCTGACTGCGTCACTGTTCTCATATTCTATTCACAGCACTCAAGCAATCGAATTGCAAGTGCTCTCATCTATTCACTGCGACTTTTCTCAGATAAACCTGCGGAGAGCTCGTATTGAATAATTGACACATTCTACGCACTCATTGTTCTCATACCGTGGCGTGCTCTGCGGCGTTAACTGCATCACGTTCACCGCTCGCACACACCCAGCACACAATTAATACAATTGTGTGCTGCTCAAGCTTCATATTTAAAATTCAACTCAATTTATTTATTTGTAAATTCTCTGATTTTTTGGATATTTATTTTCATGTCATTTTTATGCTTTCTAAATTTAACCTATTTTGTATTTATTCTTAACTTTTATATTTTGCCAAATTATATTATTTTGTATACCGAGTGATGAAAGGTGGAATAAACCGCTTCCTCAATATAACAACTATGTGTCTGGTTTATTTATCACCCTGTTTCGAGTGAGGTTTCATGTGTTCTCAATGTATTCACAGATCTGTCAAACTACATCGGACGGAATCTCAACACCATTTACGATTTCAAAGTTGCCCCCACCCTCACCCCAGGCGGTAGGGGTGAGGGGTCGACTTTGGTATCATTGGATGACCCCTTTCCAGGTGAATAAATTTTATTGAGAACTTTTTTTGATCCGATGCGTAGTTTTCGAAATATTTCAATGTCTTCAGATAAATCGGCCACCCTGTATAGTTAAGTAGTGTACGCGAACTTTTGAATGTATATAGTTAAGTAGTGAGGATCCAGGATCGATGTGAGTAGGGGGGAGACTTGCGCCGTGCGAAAGTCAGGAAGGCGCATGCTCCTAATTAGAATAAGTTAGGTAAGACGAGCCTATGTGCTCTCGGTCTCTTTCTCTCTGGGGACGCCGAGCTCAACAGACCCAATCTTTATCCGATACTCTCTATCGACGACGGTGAGCTATTGGAATGACAAAAGCCATTGGTGGACGTCCTTAGCTGGATTCGATTTCCTTACGATTTCCTGGATTAGGAGAAACGAGGAATCTTGGACGGTTCAACAATCCCCAGAGTTGAAAAGAAACAGCCACCGACTCGTCAACATCAAAATCTCAGATAAGTTTTAAAAAGTCTTTATGTCAGCGCAAATTACCAGATACAATGTATATAAGATTGACTCTGACATAATGTAAAGCAAGATACAAGAGGACCAAGATGTACCGTCTTTCGCGAGTCAATAGTAATTACAACCCTGTCGGCGACTAAGCAAAAGTGGTTGAATCGCGACCTATTTTCTTTGTATGTTTAAATTATAACCCTTTGTTAACCAATAAATATCAATTATGTTTACAACCGTACGAGAGCTACATCTACTTTGCGCAAAATCGCACGTTGTTGCTCTTGCTTCAGATAACACAGTGCCTGCAATATAATTATTTGCTTTTTATCGAGAGGTCCGTGCAACGACATTACAAGCGCATTACTGGTATATCGCGCGTCGCATCGCGAACCTTTATTGCTTCTTGAGGCACGTAAACATAATGGTATTGGTCATCGGGAAATATACAGGCGCGAAATTTACTATTATCATGCGTCGATTGTTTCAAGTCGAATAATAGATAGCCGTGCGGTGCAGCTGTTACATGAAAATATACCTCCTGCAAAAATCTCGGATTCTCGGGACATACCTGGCGTGCTAGATGTTGAATTTGCGCGCGATTTCGCGGATTTTTGAAGACAACGATATAATTAGCATCTAAGCAGATATCGTGCTGCTCGTGACCCTGATGGAAGAGATTTTGCGTGATGAAGATGACACTAAAATTTTTATGATGGCTACCCTTGGTGAAAAGATCGACCACGGTATTGTTCGATGCCTTGGGCATTAGATCGTCAATGACCACCAGTTTAGGCCTTGTATCATCGAGTAGTCTGTTGCTTGCGGTAATCCCTCACGAAATTCGATTTTATCATCGTACTCTGAATACCCGGACTGCCGCTCTGAGTAATAAATAAGTATACGCTCGAACGGGACATCCGTCATTTCGAGCATGTATTTAAAGAATTTTTTAACAAAATATGTTTTACCACAGCCCGTAGGTCCGCTTATCACGGCTGTCCATGGATGTTTCCAACATGTATCCACATCGATGCGTGTCTATCAAAACCTATCAGCTGGCTCTTAAATAAGCTTATACCGCGACGGTGACGGCGACCCCGCGGCATCAGCTATTTTCGCGGCCTTGACGAGCTAATAAGGAGCGATGCGCCTGTACTAGCTGATAAGGCGCGTGCCCGCGGTATAAGCTGTTCTTTACACCGTATGTAAATTAAATAACGATAGTTTTTAATTTCTCACAAATAAGCAATATTTTTATTTCACTATGCATACAGCTCTGTGTGCAAAATTTACGAATCAAGTAATTCTAAACAGCAATATTATATCCACGGAGGTAGCACGAGAAAGTTAGAACAAAAGAAAACACTCGATAAGAAAGACGGGACCAAAGGAATCAACGATGAGAAAGTCAGAACAAAAGGGAACGGTAAAGAGATAGCAGCTACTGGTACGAATAGCAGCACAAAAAGAACGAGCAGTCAACGGTTTTATACATAATAAATTAATATTCCGATTTTTTTAACGTATTGTACACAGTAAATACGATACATGAAATTAGACAAAAAAATTATTAACGGGTGAATACCCGTAAAAATATATACTTTTTTGCGTTATACTAATTAGCGTATTTCACAATAGCCATACGGTACAGTATTATAGAGTACTTCCCATGCCGCTTTCGCTTCGTGTTAACAGGTGTTGCATGATTTCGTTTCTTTACACGTTACTACCCGATGAAATTCCGTGAGTCGTATAGCGTCGAATTAAAAAATAATAGGTACGCTCCTAGCTCCTGTCGCGAAGGATCGTAATGTGTCAGAATTTTCGTGACGGCTATTCGTAAAGTTTAGCGTGATACCCTTTACTTTACATTTTTCAATAGTCGTACCGTCGGGTTTACGAACAAGGTGTGCATAAAATGTTGGTCCTCCCGAAACAAACGAACTTATATAACTACCCGGTCCGTATTCGCTTGATTCATCCGTGAAATCTCCAAGAAATTGACCGATTGGCGGTTCATACTCGTTGCTACCGGGGCGACTCACGTAAATACAAAAGTCCGTATCGCAGTACAATATTTGCCACCCGAGCCCCTCAAGATAACTGTATAGTTTTAGGCGAGCCTATGCCGTCATGTATGCTGCAATCACAGCGTTTGATGCTGGGGATGGTTGGATAGCATTGCTTACATAGTTCATACATATGATCTTGTGATTAACCGGTAGTATTCCCGTCACCTCAATCTCCGGACTCGTTAGTAAATTCATTAGCTCAGAAAGCGTGGAAACACTAACGGTTTTCGAGAGTTTCCCGCGTTGACCAAACTTTTCCCAGAATGAATTAAGCGCCAATTTTGCGAGCGAACGTAAACCCGGATTTGACTGCAAAGCACTTCGTTCGAGATATACACCCTCAAATTCCTCGTACAACGCTATGAAACGCTCTATTGTTTCTCCGTCATCATTACACTCTGCTGGCGGTTCACTCGCCTCCTGTATTATTTTTAGAAATGTATCGATATACTCCGTAAAATGACCGCCTCGTCGCGTTGTCGAGTCATACTGTATCAAACGTATTGCCAAATTTCATCGATTCGCGTCGCCTTATGTCCGAGCGACACAGCTTTTCTCAGCTCGTCCACGACCCATGTGCCGTCAAACGCTCGCTGAACCCTGTCATCGTGTGTGCCGCCAGCGGATGTGTCCATGTCTGTACAGCACGTTCTACACAGGGGGAACAGTAGTTTCCCATGCATGCGAACAAGCCGTACGGGCATATACAAATCGCGTGGTGCTACTACGGTGCACTTCACGAGACCCTCGACGACACTTAGATCGTTTTCAAGTCCTACGAGTTCTCGACATTCGTCACCTACGTATAATTTCGGATGTCTAACGGAATATTTTCCATTCTTATACACCCATGGATACAGTGAGCACACATCTACATAGCGTATCTGCTCCCCATCCGCGAGGTCGTACAAACTTACAAAATTTTCCGTTCGACCGCCAAAGAATGCATCGCGTGGTTCGAGAGATGCCTGCTTGACCATGGCGTGGTTTTTCACGTATATCAACATTTCCTCGTTATTCTCAAGTAATCAGTCAAAATCGCATCCCCATATTTCGGTTAGAGTGTACCCTTTCGATCTGATTCGCCCGGAAATAAGAACGGTACGCTCGTATCGCTCGTCCATTGTATCACTGAATTTCGTTCGAGCTTTTCTATTCACGCGATAATATCGCGGACATCCATGCCAAAAGCAGCTGTGAAATTAAAGAACGTGATGGACCCCTGCCTTCACGGAGCATCCATCGACCACCGATAGGCCGGTCGGAGAGCGATACTCTCTGGTGCGTCCAGCATGAGCGATAACGCAGTCGCGCTCACGCTCAAGCCATACGAGCCATACAACGGCCTTGCGCAACTGCTTATCGCCCCAGCGGTACCCCCCTGATGGCAACACTGCAATGCGATCCTTCCGAAGAAAATTCTTTCGAAATACTCTCATACATGCAGATGTTATCGTACATGCTTCTGTAAAGGGGCACACGGTTCCGCAACGTATAAGTAACTCTCGAAAGGCTAGACATGCGCGTCTCAAAACCATAACATCTGTACGACAATGTTGCACAAATTCCGTCGCAAAATCAAATTTATAATCGACGCGACTCGATTCTTCCTCATACCATTTTTAAAATGGCTGGCGATTCGCTGAGTACATGGTATCGAGTGAGTAAAAATCCAGAGCAGGCAGAGACCTGTGTAATTCCGATATTCCGGTGTGTTGAATAAAAGCGGAAATGCACCTTTTGCCACCTCATCCGCGAAACCAGAGGCCTTAGGTAAAGCGCTAAGAGCCATGAGTAAATAGTTTAGACTATCGAGAAAAATTACATCGCCAATCTTCATCGAGACAATCTACGTACAATTCATAATCAGAGAGGGCAGCTGTGTTTTTTGCATTTCGATCAGATACCGTAGAATAAACTGCGCGTCGAAACCTCTTGCATTATGAGCTATACAGATGGTCTTTAAAAATTTTTGCGATAATGCCAATTTCACGAGCTCCCCAACAGGATCATCGATAAACATGAATTCACGTTTAACACAGTCAGCACAATCGGTCTCTATATCTTTGATATTCAGACATGACATACATACGCATTGTAAAACACATAAATTCGGCTCGTGAATTCGTGTCGATTTATCATCGTGCAATTCTTCGTGTTGCTGTGTCTCAAAATCATAAAACAAAAATCTCGTCGAAGGCTTGTCTTTTTTCTTTTCCTTTGGCGCCTTTGGTTTCTTAAGAGGTGCTCTAAAACACACATGCGTAGTCGGTCCAGTTTGCCTGCATGTAATACAAAACGATATACCCCATACCAGGTCTATAAATATGAAACCGGAATTTTCGTATAGAAAATACACGTTTATTGTATGAAAATGATAAAAAATATTTTATTCGAAGTAGTGCCCATCGCTAGCTATACATTTTTCCCACCTGTCTGACAATTTGTGGATGCCACGCCAAAAAAACTGTTGTTCTTTGAGGCAAACCAGTCATCGAGCCATTTTCGTACATTTTCGTAAGAAGTAAACCGCTGCTCAGCAAGTGCGTGTCCCATCGATGCAAATAAGTAGTAATCGGACGGAGCCAAGTCTGGTGAGTAAGCCGCATGCGAAAGTATTTCCCAACTAAACGCCTCAATCGATTCCTTGACCAGTTTTACTGTGTGTGATGGTGCATTATCATGAAGCATAATCACTTTGTATTTCCTTTTTTGATATTCTGGTCGTTTTTCACGCAAAGCTTGATTCAAATCGATCATTTGTTGTCGGTAGCGTTCAGTATTAACGGTTTTGCCAGGTTTTAGCAGCTCATAATAGATCACACCCTTCTGATCCCACCAAACACAGAGCATTGTCTTCCGTCCATAGCGATTTGGCCTTGCAGTCGATGTCGATGGTTCGCCTGGAGTTACCCATGATCTTTTACGCTTAGGATTCTCAAAATATATCCACTTTTCATCGCCTGACACAATTCGATGGAGAAATAACTTTCTTTTGTACCTGGTGAGCAGCATTTCGAAAGTGGTTTTTCGGTTTTCCTGCTGTCTTTCATTCAGTTCATATGAAACCCATTTTCCCATCTTCTGGATCTTTCCCATAGCTTTCAAACGTATGGAGACGGCATCTTGTGTCATATTTAATTGACCCGCGAGTTGTTGTTGCGTTTGAGCGTCATCCTCATCCCACAATGCTTGCAATTCGCTGTCTTCAAACTTTTTCGGTGGTCTTCCACGTTCTTCGTTTCTCACGTCAAAATCGCCACTTTTGAATTTTTTAAACCACTCAAAGCACTGTGATTTACCAAGAGCATGCTCACCGTAAGCTTCGACAAGCGTTCGATGCGATTCTGCAGTAGTTTTCTTCAATTGGTAACAGAAAATCAATGCTGTCCGCAAATCGTAGTTTCCAGGCACAAAATTCGACATGTTCAACGCTATTACAAACTATGCTGTTGTATGAAACTTGTATTATTGTGAGTTGAAAATCTTTGTTAGAGATGTCAACAAGGAAATGGCGCCAATGACGCGGTTTGACGCGTGTGTGACGCGTGAAGATAGACGGTGTCGTTACCCCCGCATTACGCCGGAACTCTATCGCTGCTGTATATTGCGCTCCTCAAAGCCTGTTCCGAATTTGACACCATCGTCTGTGTAGCTCGCCCATACGAATTTGACCGCGTTCGGCGTGCGTTCGGGCTATGACAAGGGATCGTTGTAGACACAAATTATCGCTATTACTTATGCGTATAATTGACTTTTTTGCTATAGACTCGTGTGTAAGCCTCGTGCACACACCGGCGCCTTCGACGCCTCGGAGTATACATGTCGTCATTCTACATCAGTGATTATCAAACTTATTTCTTTTACCGCCCCCTTTGAAAATCAATTATTTTTCAGCGCCCCCCATTTTTTATACACCCCTAAAACTTAAAAACCACAATTTCATTACTTTAATTAATTTAGTTATATTAGTCGGTTCTGATGTTTAAACTTACATTCTAAACTAGAAATTTTTACCAGTGAGAGCAAATAAAACCCAACTTTATAATATTAATAATATATTTTAATCAAATTAAAAGAAACAATATAAATATGTAATCAGTTTTCGTTTTTATACTAATCTAATGAGATGGATGAATTTGATGATATTTAATAAGTTTGTTGATATCAGGTTCGATTTTACTCAAAAACAGTCGTAAGTCGCCGCGTTTGGTAACTTGCAAATGATTTCTCTTTTTAGTAAGCAGCGTTGTCACAGCGCTAAATCCACGTTCACACAAATATGACGATGGGAATGCTATCAAAAATCGTTCAACGATAGACCACAATCCAGGGTACAACTGCGGAATTGACTTTTGTAGCCAAAATTGTTGGTAGCCATTTTTGTATTTGATTTTTATTTCCTCGTTCGTTGTCAGTTCTATAAGTTCTTCTTCCAACTGGGGTGATATTGCTATGTTGACATTTGAAAAAGGATCTAACACCCAGTCTGGTATTTCCAATTTCAAAATGTCCTGGAATCTTTCAATGAAATCACTGTGAAGATTTTCCAAATGTTGGCAGTAGACGAGCAAGTCGTCGTTGTTGCAGGATACTGATAAATTGGGAAAATTATGGAACTCACGTCTGCCGATATTCTTCTTGTGGAAGAGCAGCTTGGCTACGAAAGCAGCGACGACATTTTTTGTTTTTATTAAGTTCAAGTCATCGCCTTGAAGTTGGAGATTCATATCATTAAGCAATGTATAAAGGTCTGTCAGGTATGCGATATCATTCTTTGATGTGATGAGGTTTTCGCGCAATTCTGTGTCTTTGTTTTCCAAAAACTCTATGACAGAGTCAAACAGATTGTAAAAACGAGTCAGACAATTTCCTTTTGATAGCTAACGCACTTCTGTGTGAAAGATCAATCTGTTGAAATCTTCATCACTAGCAACACAAAGCTGATTAAATAATCTGTCATTTAAAGAGTTGTTTCGGATTTTATTGACTGCTCTGATGACATGTTGCAATGATTGAAATAGTCGTTCACTTAAATTTCTAGCAACTAAATGCTGTCGATGTATAACGCAATGTACAGCAAGCACATCAGGAATTTTGCTTTTTAAGTACGATATGAAGCCTTTTTGACACCCCGTCATAGCTGGAGCACCATCTGTAGCAGCTGATATAATATTCTTCAACGGAATTCCTTTTTCATCACAAAACTTTTCCAGTGTTTTAAATACGGTTTCTCCTTTCGTGTCTGTCTCTAAATTTCTAGCAAATAAAAGTTCTTGACATATTTTTTCATCTTTAATAAATCTCACGTTAGACAACAACAATGCTTCATTAGTTGGTAAAGTGGACTCATCCAACTGAATTGAAAATTTACTAGTCTTCAGATGATTGCACAATGACTTTTCAATGTTTTCAGCCATTTCATCAATTCGTCTTTGGACAGAACTATTGCTCAAAGGAATTTTTCGAATTATATCTGCCGCCGGTTTATGGAGCACAGTAGTTATAACTTCTTTTATCGCCGGCAAAATTAACGTTTCTCCGATGGTGTGTGGTTTACCTGTTTGAACAATTAACAGAGAGATGTTGTATGAAGCTCGAAGTCCGTCATCGTCTTGCTTAGCAGCCATCGAAAAAAGTTTCGATACACTTGGCTGAGCATTATGCTTCTTTTCCAGATCTTGACATTTTTGTCCTTTTTATCCGGATGCATTTTATTCAAATGATCTTGAAGTCTTGAAGGCTTCATCGCTTCGTTTGAAAATGTTTTTGAACAAAGAAGGCACAAAGGCAAAGATGGGTTTGTCGAATTGTCTATGAATCCATATTTAATATATTTTACACTGTATTGCCGTTTCTTCTTATTTGCTTCCGACATGGCTTTGTTTTCAAAAATATGTAAATAAAGTGTTGAACTTAAATACTTGTTTAAAGATAGCGCGCGAAACCACAAATGAAAATATAAGAAAAATTACGAGCTTTTATATAGGATTTAAATTCAGCAAGTAACGACAGGAATAAGACAAACACGTACAAACTCGTTTTAGACTAGAGTAAACTCGACAAACACGCACAAACTCGATTTAGAGTAAATATATTTCGGTTTCATTGTGGATTGAACATAGAACTAATACATACAAATATATATCATTGTTATTTTATACTTAAATGTTGTATTAATTTTAGTAAATGTAGTACCACGTAGTACATATGTATTTGTAGGTGCTATTATTGTTTCTTCATATATGTACGTACATTGCTACAGAGCGTGTATTTACAAATTTGCAAAGTAAAAATGAATTCATCTCATCAAAATGTTTGTTTAAATTCAGAATTACCAAAATACATTGCTATTTTATTGTACTATTATTGTACTAATTTATTATCATAGAACGAAACTATTTTTGTTGAATATTTTTCTCATTTATATAAGATAAGATTCTCATTATAAGATAATTAAAATTTTATATTTCGACTAGTAAATAATACTACTAACAATAATAACTTATTTAACTACGGAAAATAAATTAATATCATTTCGTATTATAGATAAATATGGGTAATTTTTCATAGAATTTTAGTTTATAATTTAGAACTGGTTCAAATAAAAACCGCCGCCTAAGCCAGCGTTTTTATTATTTGTAATATTTATAATATATAGAAATAGTAAACGATGTTTACAATAAGTGAACTGTTTAGGCTTACTATACTATTTGACACTGGACGGTAATGGGTTAATTGTAAAAAAAATTTTCTAACACAACTTTTTGAACAATAATTATATACGTGTTTCCATTTTATATAAAAATGATGATTCTTACATCAGTAATTTCTTATAAAATGCTAGGAAAATATTGTAATATGCACTTATGTTAAAAACAAGAAAGAAAGTAAAGAAAACTTCAATTTATGTTAGTTTACGTATGTATAACATTTTAAAACTCTGCATGGTAGTTTTTTTCCTAATGTTTAAAATAATTTCTGGTGCAATGTAATTAAGGTAAAATTGCTCTAATTTTTTAACTATCATCGATCATGTTCCTTTATCCGCAGAAACTTGTTACAACTTGATTGCGTACGGTGTGCGGGCTATCCTACGAAATCTATGTTAAGTATTTTAAGTTTTTATAACATCATACAGGGTAGAAATATAAACTAATTATTCGTTATTGTGTAGTAGGTGGGTTTTAATTTTAGTGAAATTTAAAATACTATATAAAGTAAATGAAATTACAAATTATACATCGCCCCCCTAACCCACATCAACGCCCCCCATTTTTTCTGGGCCCCTTAACGCCCCCTCTAGGTTTCAAACGCCCCCAAGGGGGCGTTATCGCCCACTTAGAGAAAGACTGTTCTACATGTACCAACGTCTATTCGAAATTCGCGCGCGATCTGAGCTACACTATTAATTAGCCGCCATATACAGTAGCGGACAAAAGTTTAAGACGGAGAGGAAAAAAAAAGTAATCGTTGATTTTTTTATGAAAAGAATTGACTCAGTGGATTTTTTTTTGTATTAGCTAATTAATCATTAATTCATATATTTATTACATGAATTCAATTTTGCGCGTAACAACATTAGATACAATAAACAAAGAAAACATAAATTTGTTTGATATCTTCGGGGACAAAAGTTTAAGACTATACGTAAAAAAATATTTTTTGGTAGAAAATATACAGATATTTTCCTCCCTTCAATACTTTGTCCACAGTCCATTATTTTTTATCACATCAGCACATCTTTGAGGCATTCAATCAATTAATTTTTTGCAGTCGTCCACAGTTGTTTCATTCCACGTTTTTTCAACCAAAGAGTACAAATCGTCAAAATTTTTTGGTTTATTTCTTTGAACCCTTCTTTTTATGGTACACCATAAGTTTTCAATTGGATTTAAATCATGGATTAAATCATTGGATTTTTTCATCTTGAAAAAAACTTTTCACTACCCGAGCCGTATGCTTTGGGTCATTATCTTGTTGATAAATAAAATTATCACCCATATTTTCGTAGGCATACGGTAACATAGTATTTTTCAATATATCCAAGTATTGAAAACGGTCCATGATTCCATTAATTCGGCGTATTGGTCCAGGACCATTGCGATAAAAACATGCCCACACCATTACGTTTCCACCTCCATGCTTAACTGTCGGTAAAACACATCGAGGATTTAAATCTTCGCCAATTCGACGTCTTACATACAGTATCCCGTCAGAACAAATTCGGTTGAATTTGGATTCGTCCGAAAATAGCACATTTTGCCAATCCTCACTTGTCCAATGCCGATGAGCCTTAGCAAATTGCAGTCGTAATTTTTTATTCTTTTTACTGAGCATCGGCTTCTTACGTGGCTTTCGTGCTTTCAAATTGAATTCGTCTAATCGTCTTCGGACAGTTCTTACACTTATTTGTGCATTATTATTACTGGATATTTCAGCTCTGATATCGACTGCTGAACGAAAACGATCTCTCTCGCTTAATCGATGAATCCGACGATCCAGCGTTGGCGTGGTTTTCCGCGGTCTACCGTTTTTTGGTCGATCAAAATAGTCCCCAGTCTTCACAAACTTGTACCACGCTTGCTTACAAGAAGTTTCTGATCGATTCATTTGAGTTGCAATTGACGAAAATGACTCATTTTGCTTCCGTAGAGACACGATTAGTTTTCGTTCAGTTGATGACAAATTACGGGCTTTACCCATACTCTTTTCGTACGTAATTAAACTTAAGACACTGGATGATACACCACAAACTATTTACAGTATTAATATATCAAATTATTGCGTGGATCGACTACGGGTATCTTGTTCGACAGATCGTCTTAAACTAATGTCCGCTGTTTACAGATGGTTGGAAGAAAAAAAAAATTGTATAATCTATATTGTTTACATTTGACGACCGAGACTTCTACATTATGAAGGTCAAACGTACACATGTATTGTAAAAAAACAACAAGCCGAAAGAAACGTTAGTACTTGTATGACAGATCTATGAACCAAATTGTAATTCATCGTCTTAAACTTTTGTCCGCTACTGTATATCTATATTTTCAATAAAAATCTTTATTCGACGTAAATCTGATTTTTAACGATTTACCTCGTGACACGGCCAACGACGCCAGAAAGCCGAACATCGCAATATTTCTGACTGATTGTTGAATAAACCCTACGTATACCTCCTTAAGAAGTCTACACTAATTTTCTTCGTGTTCGAACCCGAATTCTTCCCCCCAGGAGAAAAAAAATTAATGATAACGGGAAAATACCGTTACAGGCTGGTGCGGTTTAGAGATTCATTTTGTCTTGTTGGAGATACAAAGAATGGCCAATGCGGGTTAAAGATTCTCGAGGTATCGCTTCTCGTTTCTAGAACAAAAATAGCTCCTGGTATGCTTCTCTCGCATGCTAGAATTCTGGAAAAATGTATGGCCAAATATCTTCTTACGAGAGTCGAGGTAAAGGCCGTTTCAATACACTCCGGTGTCTATGGTTTTGTCGATAACAAAGCGTTAAATGGCGACTTCAGTATGAATCCATTCAATTTCCAAAATTATAAGATAAATTATCTGTCGTTGTATGTAGATGGTGCTCAAATATCTTCTAAATCGTTACAACCGGATTTCACGAAAAATCATCTGTTTGTGGAGGCTTTTCAAACATTATTTTCGGGAACCGGGTTAAATTTTTTGAACGATGGTCTGTTTGCTTTTGATTTGACATCCGATCTTTCGGCGAATACCAATTCACCTTGAGATTTAATAAAGCACGGTTGTCTACGCGGAATATGATAATGTCCTTGAAATCGATACGTCTTGCCGGGTAATGTTGGATTTTATCGGATTAACGAAAAAAATGTGCTGATGTCGGTATAACATTTTCTCGTGTTAAGCGGCGTAGAAACGTCTTTATAAGTAGCAAATCAGTCGAACTTGAGCATCTGCACAGATTAAAAATGAAAATGGATATCGTCGTAGATATACAGAGAATGCGTGGTAAAGACTCGGAGTTTATTCCGAAGGAAATTGCCGTGGTCGCGGTGAATAGATCGTACTCTGCTCACTGGTTCGTCGAACCACCATGTCACTTTGCCAAACTACCACCGATACCGAGAAGCCAGAATAATTTTATCATGATCTTGAAAGGTACGACGGCGATGTGAGCTGTAAACAATTATACGCTAACTTGCGTGAAATTTCGCGTAAATCGAGACGTATACACGGGTTACGAAAAGGCTATACTTCTTCGCGATATTACTAGTCGTGAAATTTCCAACTTGGAGGATGAGGAAAACGCACCATCGTACACATTTATACCGAAATCTTTCCGAAAATGCTTCGCACTGTGCAATGCAGCAGCGTTTGCAAATAAAAAATTGGCTTCGCGAGCACCCATTTAAACGAGAATCATACATGGATGTTTGGTCGTCAGACGACGAGGAAGAGAATAAGGAAGAGGAGAAATCTTCAACATGCAGTCGTGACACAATCGACGATGCCATGAAATAAATATTGCGTATATGGTATACGTCTGTCAAAGCGTATAGGTTATTATTTAATTATTGACTATGTATTCAGCATGAACACTAGCCAAATCTACGAGAGTCTGCAGTATCTACCGCTTTCAACCGTTGGAGTATACCCAACTGACAAAATTCATTGTGTGTGGTCGTAACTGGCCGCACTCGTAGTTAACACGGATAACCACGACGGTCCTGGAGAGTACTGAATCGCCATATACGTTGACCATCATGAAGAAGCAATGTACTTTGATAGCTACGGGCTACCACTGATTATACCGTAACATCTCGCACGACTACGAAGAAACTGCAAGTTCTATCGGTACGGCAACTACAGAGTAATACGTCGGATGTGTGTGGACAATTTTGTATCGTATTCCTGTATCTTATATTGTGCGGATTCACCATGTCGCGATTCAGTAACAAAAATTAATTTAACGGTAGAGGAATCTCCGAGTGAAGATTACCGTGTTTGCACGATTGCTGCACGCGAGGTCAAATGTGTAAAGTGATTTCATTAAAATATTGATTAATTAAAAACTAATACCTGGTGTTACTGTATCTCTTATTTTTATAGTGTAAGAATTAGAGAATTATAATTAAAGTCTCGCGAAGAACACAGCGCAAAGCGACAAACACGAGAAAAACCGCTGTCGATGCATTTAAAGCGCTGGACACCTGGTTATGGTTCACAGAAGGTTGTTATCTTTAAGCTTATGTTACTCTCTAGCAGCATCCTGAGTATTCAGTCTGTCCTTGGCATCCTACGCGCAAACATTAAAAATCAATATGTATTCGCGATACGGTAAGAAGGTTTTAAGTGACCCGTTTTGGTGACGAGTGATTTTGGTGGAGAACGTAATGCGTGGGTACGTGCGTGCGTGCGTATGTGTGTGTGTATGCGCGCGCGCGTGTGTGTGTGCAAGGCGAATTCTTGTTCGACCTCTTCCTTGTTCACCAGCGCCCACACCACCCTACTTTACCATCTCTACGTTACCGATACTGTTTAAGCAGAGTTGGTAGCACGGCGGTAGAAAATTGCGGTAGTGGGGGTAGCCGTATGGTGGGGGAAGATTTTTGATTTAATTTGGTCCTTTACAATTTATTTGGACTAGTTTTTGAATACAACATCAATCAAGTGGCCGCCTTTATCGGCCAAAGCAAAATGTGCCCTTTTTGCTGCGTTTTCCATCACTTTTTCGAGCATCTCGAGCGGTATAGCGATGCTTTCGGTACGAATGTTTGCCTTGAGCTCGTCAATGGTCTGAGGCTTGTTGGCGTGCACTTTGCTTTTCAAATAACCCACAAAAAGAAGTCCGGAGTAGTCAAATCTGGAGATCTGGGTGGCCAGTCAATGTCGCCATGTTTTGACATTACACGCCCAGGGAATTTCCGTTGCAGAAAATGCATTGTTTGATTTGCAGTGTGGCATGGCGCACCGTCTTGTTGAAACCAGTAACCGGCCAGACCTTTTTCACACATTTGTGGGCAGACATAATGAGCCAACATCCACCGATATCGATTCCCATCGACAGTTTCGCCTTCTCTGAAGAAAAATGGCCCAATGATGGTTTTGGCGCAAACGCCGGCCCAACCAGTCACTTTTTGGTCATGCAATGGTGTTTCATGGATCTCGTGTAGATTCTCCGTTCTCCAAATGCGGCAATTTTGCTTGTTAACGGCGCCAGAGAGTGTGAAATGGGCCTCGTCGGTCATCAAAATTTGCTTCCAAAATTCAGGTTGAGTGTCAACCATTCGAATGACTGTTTGGCCGTATTCCAAACGACGTGGACGATTCATGATTAAAATTGTACTGAATTGACGTTTCAAAAATATGTCTACTCAAGTCAATCAGTTGATAAATGTCAAAGTTATTTAATGTTTACATACCGACATAAAACATGGCGCACCCTGAGGATATTTTTTAAGTTTATTATAAGTTACATTTATCTTTTAATTCATCACGCCTGTAAGCCGTAAGGCAAAAAATGTAATCTTCTAATGTTAATAAAAACAAAGCATTGTAAACTGAAATAATTTTGTTTATTTATTGGTATATTCACCTTTTTTCCTGTATTTTTATTAGGTATTTCAGATTATTAAGTTAAAATGATGAATTCATGGGTATTTTTCGAGGGTACGTATATAAACTTATACAAAAAAATATATAAATCAGTATTTATCAATTAAAAAATTGAATTTGTTACTTCGCAGCTTAGATTGATATAAAAATCAAGAATACTGAAGAGAATAATATGGTTTAACTATAGTCTTTGGTTGTTTGAGTACGCCAGTTTACAATTTTTTTTTCTTTTCGTGCGTGTGTTCGCGTTCAGTCACAGTAGACGAGTGGGAATTATCATAAATAAAATTATATTATATAATACTTACCTTATTATAAAACATTGTAAAATATAATGTATTCAACAATATATTATATACTTACCTTGTCGTAAAACATTGTAAAATGGAATGTATTCAACGATATGAATAAATTAAAAATTGTAAGAGAATTATACTTGGTAATACTGCTGTTTTTATATTTTTTTTACTTACTTTGTTTAAATCTAATTTGACTTTTCACCCGAAATCGTTTCACTAATCGAGAAACGATGCTCAAATCTGGAAACGACAGTGGTGGCACGACATTTCGATACCCAGTGTTTCCGTACGGCGTTATTGTCGTATAGACACATAGACCTAGAGGAGGTGAAATGTGTGATGAAACGGAGTGTACTTTGCGGAAGCCACTGCCGTGCCTCTTGATGAACGTAATGAGATTTTAGAGCACTTTGAATTTTTTAATATCTTCATCGTTTAAAATTTGTTGAATTTCAGTTTCTTTTAATCTAGTGTTAAAGGCAGGGGCCCATGCGTAGCCAGAGTCGCGCACAGTCGCCCCGGAGTAGGCTGACTACACACGAACAGAGAAGGCCTCTCTGCGCATGAGCCCCGATGAGCGGGCAACTGGTGGTCGCTAAGGAGGCACCGAGCTAGTGAGCTAACAGGATCGGAGCATGCTAGACATGCCTCAACTCTTGTAGCATAACGAATATACTGAGTACGATACGTATACGGCAATCGGTAAGACGCGCCAAGAGATACGCATTACGACGGCCATTGTGGGCTCATGAGCCCGTGCTCAAATCCAGACGCACTTCAGTATTGTCCGCATTATCGAACGATCGTTTATATTTGGAGTTTCATAGTGTAATAGGTATATTATCCGTACTTTTCATACTTGCATGCCAAGTCGTGTTTCGAGTTCACTTAATTTCTCGTACCCACCCTACTCCACAGGCTACCAACGAACGGCCTAGCAACGCAGACCTGCACGCATCGAATAACATCTCACTCGTTGGTAAGACGCCGGTGGCGTAGAGCCGAGCTCTTGAATAACCTTACGAGAAAACTGCCTAGAAAATGCAGACGTTTACATTTGTATGCAAAGTAGAACCTTGCACGCTGCATCCTTATTATTTTCGTTCGTCGTCCACACAGAATGTCGAAGCATCTTGCAAGCTTCTACTTTGCATCCTTCTTTGTATGGTCGCTGTTGAAACGACCTCCTTTGTTGCCAGTATTTATAAAACGTATGTCGACGAAAGTGTTATTATATTGGATGATGTAAAGGGTGGTTAAATTGTAAGGGCCGATGTTGAATGTGAACCACACCTAAACGTCAAGTTTTTTTCTGCATTTCATTTGATATTTCTCAATTTCAGACTAACTCAATTTGAACCATGGAAAGATACACAATCGAGCAACGTGTTAAAGTTATTCAGGCTTATTATGAAAATGGGCGTTCAAATCAAAATGCATATCGTGCACTTCGTGACTTTTTCGGTCAATTTAATCGTCCAAATGTGCATACAATCGGAAAAATCGTGCAAAAATTTGAGCAAACCGGGTCTGTAGGAGATATTAAAACACCAGTGCATGCTCGTACAGCTCGTACTGCAGAAAATATTGCTGCTGTTCGCGATAGTGTGGCTGAAGAGCCGTCCACCTCAACTCGTCGTCGTGCCCAACAATTGCACCTCTCACGCTCGTCGTTGATGAACATTATGCATAAAGACTTGCATTTACATGCTTATAAGGTGCAATTGACTCAAGAACTAAAGCCTCTTGACCATTCCAAACGTCGTCAATGGTCAGAATGGTGGCAAGAAATGGCAACAGTGGATGATCAATTTTCGAAGAAAATCATCTTCAGTGATGAGGCACATTTTCACCTCAGTGGATTCGTCAATAAGCAGAATTGCCGTATTTGGGCGAATCATAATCCAAGAGTGATTGTCGAAAAACCAATGCACCCACAAAGAGTGACTGTTTGGTGCGGTTTATGGGCTGGCGGCATCATCGGGCCGTATTTTTTCCAAAATGAGGCCGGTCAGGCAGTTACTGTGAATGGTGTTCGCTATCGTGAGATGATAACGAACTTTTTATGGCCCGAATTGGAAGATATGGATGTGGGCGATATGTGGTTTCAACAGGACGGTGCCACTTCCCACACAGCTAACGAAACAATGGCTCTTTTGCGCGACAAATTCAATGGCCGTGTTATCTCACGTGGTGGCGATGTCAATTGCCCGCCAAGATCATGTGATTTGACACCGTTGGACTTCTTTCTTTGGGGTTATTTGAAAGAAAAGGTGTACGTCGATAAGCCAGCAACAATTCAAGAGCTAAAGGATGAGATAATTCGGCACATTAACGGCATAGAACCTCAATTGTGCCTAAGCGTCATCGAAAATTTGGACCATCGGATGGAGGTGTGCCGCCGAGGTCGCGGCGGCCATTTGGCCGATATTTTGTTCCATACATAATTGAACCATACCATATTATCATAATAAAAAGAATTGACAATAATTTCCTAAATAATTTGTGTTCTATTCAAAATCAACATCGGCCCTTAAAATTTAACCACCCTTTAGATACCCTAGTCGGTTGCACCCTCTTTGAAAGTGCAGTTTATTTTCGCTGGTTTCACGTTCACTCTACGAGTATCAGTAATTTGTATAATCGTCGCTCAAGAACAAAGTTTTCCTATAACGAAAATATAGAAGGAAAATGTATAAAACCCATAAGGAAAATCGTTATTGTCGTGAACCGTAAACGTCTCGTTTATTTACTGTACTTGTGTCGTAAACGTCGTTTATTTAATATTTCGTTTGTCAGGTTGCGTCTAATGGAAAGTCTGAATATTTCAAGGCTTAGGCCGCAAGTCGTGAAGCCTTGCGAATGCATTAGAGAGAGAGAGAGATTTATTTGAACAAAAGAATTAGTTGTTTATTAGTTGACAGTACCGAAAACAATGCGAACTGATAGAATAGTTATTACAAGATGACGTGAACTAAATACAAGATAAAAAATATCGGATTTATTGCCGCACAATAACCGGCGTCGTCCCGGCTACGCTCGTCACTCGTCGTAATCATTCGTTAATTGTGGACTACGTGACTGAAATGCCGTCGCCCGCGACATTATGGTTGCATTATTGAAATGCTATTGATAACTAACATTATTTCATTATAAGAGCAACGACAAAAAAAAGTAATAGTAGTTTCCCACGACCGTTTCCATACGTGAGTCCGAGATTATGCGACTGGTCGTAATTGGTTTATTAATAAATTGTATCAATACAGGAGTTAAATTTCAAACTGTAGTACTCTAATACACTGTAGTTCAATTAATATGTAATACGTGGGATAGACTGCTGTTTTACTCGTTAGCCGGTTGATGTTCCAACTGAAAGGGTCCAGCCAGATGAGAATGGTGAATCTGACCCCACCAAATTTTGTATTTTCAAAAGTTCCTAACCTGAAAAAGTGTACAAATTTACAGCTTTCCACGTCGATTCCGAGTGATATTGCTGCTGAAAAACCTGTCGTTTCGATTCAATACCAAGAGGCGACCGAAAAATCTGGAAACATTCTGAAAAAGTCAGAAACGTGTCAACAGTCATGGACATTTTTTTTTTCAATTTTTCCTATGTTAAACTATATTTTTAATCATCGGATCTTCTTTTAAAAAATCATTTTGTATTGTATACATTTTTCTACCATATTATGATAAAAATTGACATGATTTTATATCAGGGGTACAAATTGAAAATGCGGGTTTGATAACAGATGGCGTTACTAACGCTATACGCATCAGGCAGTACTGTGACTATGTTCATGTCAAAGCTACGTCTTATAGCTTTAATTTTCAGTATGTGTCAATTTGTCGCAGTGTCAAATTCATAGTTTTTTTGAGCTCTCAATATGTCGAGTTTCGTGCCAACAAAACAGCATTTGCGGGAAGTTTTAATTTACTTCTTTAATTTGAAGAAAAGTGCTGCTGAAGCACATCGATTGGTCTCCGAGGCTTATCCGAGTCATGTTCCATCGGTTTCAACGTGCGAGAGATGGTTTGTGCGGTTTAGAAGTGGTGATTTTGACGTTGAGGACAAAGAGCGGCCGGGCCAAGTGAAAAAGTTTGAGAATGCTGAATTGGAGGCAATACTCAATGAAGACTCGTGTCAAACTCAACAAGAGCTCGCAGATTCATTGGGAGTGACACAACAAGCCATTTCCCATCGTATAAAAGCCCTCGGAATGATCCAAAAGCAAGGACATTGGGTGCCGTATGAGCTGAAGCCGAGAGACGTCGAGCGCCGTTTTTTTGCATGCGAACTGCTGCTCGAACGGCAAAAACGGAAGGGTTTTTTGCATCGCATTGTCACTGGTGATGAAAAGTGGATCCATTACGATAACCCGAAGCGCAAAAAATCATATGGTTACCCCGGCCATGCATCATCATCGACGGCCAAACCAAATATTCACGGCGCCAAGCTCATGCTCTGTATTTGGTGGGACCAGCTGGGTGTGGTGTATTATGAGCTATTGAAATCGAACGAAACCATCACAGGAGCACTATACCGAACTCAATTGATGCGTTTGAGCCGCGCACTCAAAGAAAAACGGCCACAATACGAGCAAAGACACGACAAAGTAATTTTGCAACATGACAACGCTCGGCCACATGTTGCAGCGCCGGTCAAAACATACCTACAAACGCTGAAATGGGAAGTCTTACCCCACCCGCCGTATAGCCCAGATATTGCTCCTTCCGATTACCACCTTTTCCGATCGATGACACATGGCCTAGCTGACCAGCGCTTCCATTTTTACGAAGAAGCCCAAAAATGGGTCGATGACTGGATAGCAGCCAAGCCGGCCGAATTTTTTCGCGACGGTATCCGTAAATTGCCAGAAAGATGGGAAAAAGTTGTGGCTAGCGATGGACAATACTTTGAATAATTCATTTGTTACCATTTTTTCAGAATAAACTTTCAAAAATAGAAAAAAATCCCGCATTTTCAATTTGTACTCCTGATATGATTACTCTTCATTCAAATGATTTATAACTCAATCTCAATCATATTGATCGTAATTATTTCAACCTTTTTGTTGATGAAATATTAACGCAAACGTTTTACAAAATGCCAGACGATATCCCTTTTTTATCAAAACGTAAACGAAATCAGTTGATTCTTGAGGAAACCGCACGGCATAGTATCATATAATTGACAATCAGCCATGTTCTTCTTCCGTGGTGCCTGAAATTCCTAATTGCTACATAAGTCCGGTAAATAATGATCTAATGGAAAATAATGCACTTAATAAGAAGTTATTACATACAGTTAAAAATACGGCTATTATTCAAGCTGAAGATATAGCAGATACGCGCATTAAACTCATATCTATGTCTGATAGTCCTGAACATTTTGGATCGCAACAATATTTGTCAGGTGATTCTCGTAGTGAGACCTCAATCCAATCTAATGATGTAATTACAGGTGCACCGAATATGATTTTAGCAGACAATTTACGCTCTTGGGTTATACAAAATGACATATCGCACAACATTGTAAACATTCTGTTGAAACCTCATCGTAAACACGATAATACTGATATACCCGCGGATGTTCGAACTCTTCTGAAAACGGCTCAAAATCCGTCATATCAAATTGATTCGATAAACGGTAGCAAATACGTGCATTTTTTATTAATAGTCGGTCTGAAATGGTAAATTAAAAAATATTTTGATAATAATCCGAATTTTATCGAAATAAATATCAATTATGCCGGCTTGCCTTTATTGAAAAGTTTACGAGGGCAGTTTTGAGTAATTTTAGTATTAATCGCAATGGATCTTCATACTGAGCCTTTTATAGTTGGTATAATTATGGCGATAAAAAACCTAATTATACTAACGTTTTTTTTAAACAATTTATCGATGAAATGGTTGATCTTCTTAACAACGGTCTAAGTATTGAAGAACGAAAGTGTCGTATCGTAAGTATTTAAGCTATTGTTTGCGACGCACTCGCGAAATCTTTTAGCACTTACACTAAAGGTCACAACGGGTACTTTGGATGTTCAAAATGTATTCAAGAAGGTGATTTTGTGAGTAGACGCACTACGTTTCTGGAAATAGAAAGCCTTTACGAACCGATAATTCCTTACTCTGCCATTTGCAGTCCGAGCATCATAATGGCGTCTCAGATGTACTACGATTCACTATTAAATAGATATTAATATTTAATATTAAATAGATATTAATATTTAATATTAAATACATATTAATATTTAATATTAAATAGATATTAATATTTAATATTAAATATATATTTAATATTTATTCATAGTAACTTAATTATTAATAGTTTCTCAAGTAACTTTAGATTATATGCTTCTTATATGCTTGGGGATTGTGAAGCAACTCATTTAATTCTGGATCAAAGGCCCGAGAAATGTTCGATTTTCAAAAGAACAGCTTAGTACTATATCGCAAATTTGAATCGGAATCAAATTTAACATACCCAAAGAATTCACAAGGAAGCCGAAAAATCGACGATATCAATCGGTGGAAGACTACAGATGTTTGAGAATTCCAGAGGATGTTGTTGGAACGACCTGTGAATGTATTGAAAAATTATGAGTCTTCACTCACGACAGGAAAAAAAGAAACCAGACACATAGATGTTAAATTAGAGAAAGTGGTTTATTACACCTTCCGCATGTCAGTACAAATTACTCAATTTAGAAAATACACCAAATACAAAAATAAAATATAAAAGAATTGGAATTTTGGTTTGAAGGCAATTTTGAGTAACGCTCAATTATACTAATTGAGTGCTGTCCCTGTGAAGTGCTTGAGTAGCACACAATTGTATTAAACGCGTGCTGCATCTAATGAGTGGCGTGCACGCGGTGCAGCCAGTGCTGCGGAGCACGCCACGCAATGAGATACATGAATGCGTAGATGAATTTAATGCCTGTCAGCAAATACTCAATAATGATGGAGAAATAGAATTCAAAGAGAGTGAGTGCTAGCACATGCAACTCTGACAATTGAGTGGAATTCTACTATGACAGGCTGTGATGCAGTCTACGTTGCAGAGCACTGAAATGTGAGCTTGAGGATGCACAAAATGATTCGACTGAATTCACAACACTTTCCCAGCAAGTTTAATTGGGGGAAAGTGCAGTGAATTGGTAAAACACACGCAATTATATTAATCGAGTATGCTACTAATTGAGTGAAAACGTGATGCAGCCAATGCTGCAGAGCACGCCACAGGGTGAGACCTTTTATGATGATGTACCGATATATGAATCTCCCCACCGTCAGTGAATTACACTGAATTGTAACAATGTACTCTTACCTTAATTTGAGTCCTAGTGAGCAAGAAAGAGTTGAGATGACCCGGTGTAGAAGAGCGAGAATTGTCCAAGCCTTGCAAAATGTGTGCGCTGTCCGAGCGGGTCTTCACGTAAGTGCCGAAATATCCAACATGGCTGCGGCATATGAAAGCGTCGTTGGGCGCTGAAGTCAATTGAGAGAAATAGCCGGTGAGCGAAGCCGAAGTCAAGCGAGAGAGACATCCTCTTGCTCAACGCGGCATGCCTACGAGGCACAGCCTCGGCTCCACGAAGCCCTGCCTCGGCTATCTCCGGCCCAACCGAACGCAGCGTGCTAGAGCACAGCAACAGGTCGACGCATGGCGAATATCGATCGCCGTGCGCCAGCTGATTATCCAACAACAGAGTTGCAACAATTTCTCTTCTACGCCGGTCCTGTAGTTTTAAAATCAGTTTTGCCATCTCAGTTGTACGATCATTTTCTGGCATTAGCATTTGCTATCGTAGCAATTCGAGTTTTATGTAATCCTAAACTATGGTTCGTGTTCAGTTTTCGCATCATTCCCGCATACTACTCACGCATGCACACACCACACATGAGACCATGAGTATGAGATTAATTCAAAGTGAGGCCTCATACTACGTGACAAGTCTCACCTGCGTGCTCTACCCCGAGTAGACGCAGCCCTGCGAGGCGAGTACACAATCGTACTCAACGTACTCAATCAGCTGGCTTCCTCGGTCTGGACAGATTCCAACGGTTGCTAATACGCAGTTTAAAGAACCGCGGTATGACCACTCACAGGACTCACTCACCACGCCGGACAACGACTCAACGCTCACGCCAACTGTGACGTACATCTGCTCTCTAGATGCGCTAGCGGCCTTGTGGTTGACCAGGAAGTCGCCATTATTATCAATTTTTCGCTCAAGACAGGACGCGCGTCATATAGTATATTTATCCATCGATCCACTCAACTCCAGTTAACTCATCACCGTAGTGTAGTAAAACTAGTATAAAGTCACACGGAGTTTCACTTAGTTTGTGTGCACAGTGCATCGAACCACCGCAGACCCACGCCATCACCAGTGTACTCATAGTATTATACTCATCACAGAAACCGTCACAGTTCTACTCAACCCCGTGGTCATCACGAGGGCACACTCATACACCAGTTCTTGGTGTGAAAATCAACGAGCTGTACATGGGATCTACTCAACAAATTCAACCACATGACTCAAGGATTACCTCAGCAGCTTGTTTAGTCGAGTCACTCCCAGTGCATCAACAATTACAGGCTAAGACCTAATCAATGATGTGTCATCACTCAGCGGGTATGTTAAAAAATAAAGACTCTAAAAATAAAGATCTATTTTACAGTGTATGCATTAAATTTAGTACAATTGTCGTCAGATCCACAAGATCATTCTATTCTCGCCAGCTATACTCTGTAACGAAAATTTGTGCCTCAACGCACCACGTTATCTATGGCTGGTCCAAGTTATTTTTCCCTCCCTTTTTATTTTCTGTTACGAGTTGGGCGCCAGGCGCTTTCGCGCCGGAAGGAAAAAATACAGAGTTGGATGACCCGCATCAACCCAGCCCAGCTACAGCTGTTCGAGGCAGAGTGGGTGGTCGGACTGTCAAGTCACCAATTAGTCAAGATAAAATACGAATGAAATCAATTAATTAAAACAAGTCATAAATACTCAATGAATAAACACAGTCAATAAAATATCGTCAATAAAGACACAACACCAGGACAATAACCAAAGTCAAATTAATAAAATAACACCGATAAATAACTTCGACAACAATAGCAGGTACGGGACTTACATACTTCTTTATTTCTGGCAAACTAATATTAATTTTCAATAAACATCAATTTAGAATTCAAATAAAATGTCCCGTAAAATTAGTCTCTCTTTTCCACAATTTTCTAAATCTCGTTAGGTATCTTAGTTTTAATCTTTAATTCAACGGTACCAGTTATCCCGTTCTCTCTCTCACTCTTATACACTGTAGATATTGTACAGCCTATCTCGCTCGCTTCGAATTTCGAACAATATTCACCGACAAAGTCCAATGCTTGGTGGTCTCTGTTCACAGTTCGCGATACGGCCTATCCCGAGCTAATCCCACATACATCCAAAAAAACCATAACAACGGGACGTCGGGAGGTCACGTACACGAGCCTCGACTAGTACGAATCTCCTATCTTTAAAATCGCAGGCAAGCAACGGCTAATACGTCGAGGACGAAGAATGATTACCAAACCCCCAAATTATATAAAGTGAAAATGAGAAAACCCTAATTAACTGACTGACGTCCGAAATAATAGTAATGATAACGATAAACAATACTACCAATAATAACAGAAATAATGAAATCAACGAACAGCTTAAGCCAACGAGATACGCTTCCGACCGTAATAGTCCCTCGTGATCAAGTACAACAGACGGGACGACGGCCGAACTCACACTACTTCCGAATACAAAACGAGAAAAAAAACAAAGCACTGTTCGATAGAATAAGAAAAGAATAAATAAATAAAACTAATAAAGTGTGCTAATTAACGTACGTCAGTCTAATTCAAACAAAGAGAAATCAATCAAGTCAGATAAAACTAAAGTCAATTGTTAGGTAAAATCCGCGACGCAGTCTATCCCGTTCCAATCCCACACACACAGGCTATCAAATATAAAGCACACCGGGATAACGGCCCAACGCGCGCACGGTTTAACCGTCAGCAGAAAATAATTAATTAATACAGTGACTTTTCCTCGGTTTCTACGAATTCCACGATCTCGAGGTTACACTTCATAGACGCCGCGATTCCCGATACAAATCACTACTCTGCACGTGGTGTACCAGAGTCGCAGGTGCGACCAAGTTCGAAGAAATTAATGGTGAACAAATCAAATGATAAAATAATAAAATAATAGCGAAAGACCGTAGAAGGGAAGAGAGCTCACCGGGATGATGACGATGCCATGTTCTCGTAGTCCGGGCAACCTCGAAAGGACGTCGAAATATTTTCTCCTTGATTTTTCCTTCCCGTACAGTGACAGACAGTAAGAGGCTCGTTTGCGTGATACCACAGAGTAAAGCGGGACACAGATATAATAGGGGCTACGTCTGGTTCGCTCAACGGTCACCGGGAAAAAGCCCCGAGGTCCTGGCGACACGCGCGCCCGTGAACTATGATCCCCACTTGACCCGCCAAACTCGGTTAATTGGGGGAACCTGTGTCGCACGATGACCACGACTAGCGCCTCAGCTGGACGATGTATAAATTAGCGACAGACAATACCAGCGTTGCGTAGTCCAGCAGATACCCCCCCTGAGATATATAAATTTCCGTGGGTCAACGGCGGCTGAGAATAGAAAGCCGCGTATCCTATAGTACGTCGAGCGGGACAATGATACATCCCGACAGGGAAAGAGGTGGAATATCGGTCCAGATAAAAGGCCGAATCCCGAAGCACTCCGTTGTTTGATGTGTTGCTCTCCTCTTCTTCGTTCTCTATCTCCGTCCCTCGGTCGTATAGATCGCATTATATATATAAAAAAAATAAAACAAGAAAAAAAAATAAAGAATAAGATAAAACACGAAAATCATCCCCTACAGCCCTGTGCGATCGTGCTGGTAGCCGTCGAGCGAGGAGGACGCAGCCTGATTATTCTGGCACGTTACAACTCATTAATTAAAAAATTACATCTTTTTTGGTCCTTCGAGCCGGATTCTGGTTAATTGTATAAATTTATGCCACGATACTCAACCAAGTAAAGAACATTGATATATCCTTTACTACAATCGGTGCAACTCGGCGGGAGTCAGAAAGAGAACATTGAATAAAAGCAAATTATAACCCACGTGCACTAATCACTACTTGTCAATGCTCAACAGGCTCAACAAGATCAACTCATGGCTGACGACAAGAAATCACTCCCCGAGATCAGCAAATCTTTGCACGATGGCCACTCAAGCGATGGCGATGTGGAAGACAACGATGATATAGCCGAGAGCATCGACGCACTCATCGTGCCGCCTAAGTCGCAATAAGTTCGCTCACTCCCACCGTCGCTAAGTGCTATTCAAACCAACGCGACTGAGTACAAGGTCGCAACTACTCCTATCACCTAGGAATGACGTGCAAACGAAAATTCTTCACTCACCTGTATATAACAGAAAAGGTATTCAAGGGAGGCTTTAAGATCTACTGCAAGTCGCACTTAGTCCTCCTCATGTTGCCCTCAAGCACTCGTGAAGGCTGACGAGTCCACAGCTACAGGAGCCGATCAACCAGGTCAGCACCGCTCGACGTTGCCAAAGATCAAGCTGCCAGAATTCAATGGTAATTTCCCAGCACGGCCAGTATTTCGTGATTTGTTTAAGTCTATAGTGATCCACAATGAGCAAATCAGAGACGTTGAAAAACTGCATTACCTAAAGTCCAGCCTCACGGGATCAGCAGGTCAGCTCATCTCAAATGTTCCGCTCACCATTGCTTCATTCGTGTCCTCATGGCGTATTATCATAGATCGATTGAACGATAAAGAACGGCTCATCCTCGCATATGTTGAGAAACTCCTGAACAACACAAAACCTGTATCGAAGTCAGCAGCAGCACTCAACAGCCTGATCAACTCAATTATAGAGATACTTAACGCACTCAACGTTCTTGGAGTCGACACCGAGACATGGAATTACATACTCATCCATGTTCTCAGTCAACGCCTCGACGATTACGTTTATGAAACATGGGAGTACAAGAGTCTAGAGCGAGAGTCCTCGAGGTTATTCCAATCGACCACGATCAATCAGCTGACCGAGCTATCACAATATCAACGAGACACTTATCACGCTCAACATGCATCTACTTAATCACGGCCACATCAGTATTCTTGCGATCACTATGGTGGACCTCACTATATTGTAAGCTGCATCAAGTTCCGAGAACTCTAACCCTCTGAACGACACAAGGTTGTGACTGTTAAGCGATTGAACTTCAACTGCTTTAAGCGTTCACAACATCTAAGCGTGCCAATTAAGTGTCAATTACAAGACATGTGGTGCAAAGCACCACACGATGATGCACTTGCCGTTCACCGCCAGAGCCAGATCATAGTGAACTCAACCGAGCACCTCGGTACAACTAGCCACAGCTCAACCAAGCACTAGCTCCCATCAATGAGGATACGATGTGTCATTTTGCCAACGCACCAGCTCACGTGGTAGAATAGCTGTTCTACTAGTCACGTGTCAAGTATTGCTCATCTCATCATTCAGCACTCAACAAATCAGGTTACTTATTGATCCTGGGTCAGAACTCACCTCTGTCTCAGAGCACCTCGTAGTAGATCATGGGTTAACTCATCAACAAGAGATATCACTACTTTACACTTACAATCAAATCACTCATCACACAGTGTTACCATTACAGGTCACATGATCACTAAGTTGACGAGTACACTACCATCAGTCCACGTGCAACCACAGGAGTGGCCGCATGTATCATCATTGCAATTGGCAAACCCTGAGTTCCTCACACCACGACCAGTAGATATCATCATCGGGGCTGACTCATACGGGCTCATACTGACTCATCCAGCCTGGCACCAAGAAAAACTGAGATTTGTTACCGATTGTACAGTCAACCATCTTTGGGTGGATTATTCTCGGTCCAATCACGGAAAGCTATTCATCACCCAATAACTCATATCACATAGCGGTCGAATCATCAAACAAAGAATTTCAAGACCGTCTCACACAATTCTGGGTCTAAGAAGAAACATCTTCGATAACAGATCACAAACTAACCTCAGAAGAAGAAGCATGTGAGACGCATTTCAAAACAACTCACACGCGAGAAGAAGAAGGACGTGCGAATCCCACTGATATCATCTCGTTGGGTCTTGGAGCCTCACAACTCACTGCTCAACGATGTCTACAACGACTCGTGAAGAAGCTCTCAACAAACATCAAATACACCACATTGTATAACTCATTCATGAATCAACTAAACAAAGTGAACCTGCTCTTGAATTGTGAAACCAAGATGGTCTTGGCACATGATGCAGTAGCATCAGGAGGGTTGAGGGTCTGGGAAGATCGGTTGTCAAAACAGAATCACGCTCATCCTCCATACTACTTTCTTCATCATGGTGTACTACGAGAAGCCCGAATCACCACAGCTCACAGTTGAGAGTTGTCTTCAATGGATCCAGTCCGACGATATCGCGAGTACCACTCAACGACATTCAATATGTCGGAGCAAAATGGCAACGTGACATATCGGACGTATTCATATGGATCGGACAACACAAGTATATCTTCTGAACAGATATCACAAAAGTGTACAGACAAATCGAAGTCCATCAGGACGACTGGAATTTGTAGCGAATCATGGCTAGATCACCAACTCAACATGGTACCATATTAATTAACCACTGTACCGTATGGGACACGCTCAGCACCATTTCTCGCTAACAGAGCACTACTTCAACTCGTTGAGGACGAAGATTATCGATTTTCACTCGCAATCGAACCATACATCAAGGGCGAGACATGTAGACGACGTATTTGGAGGAGCAGATCAGCTTGACATGCTTATCGAAATGTTGTTACGTCCTGACGTAACATCGCATTTATCTTTTTTAATTTCGATTACGTTAAAGTTCTTCTGTTTTAGTTTCGCTACAGTAAAAGTAACTTTCCACATTTTTCTTTTATTTTCGAACTTCTTAAGAGGAGAGGAGAGCGATTTTAGCGACGGTGATCGGAACAGGGTGGGGATGCGCCTCTACCGACCGTCTCCCGGGAAAATTAATCTTGTAAAGATGGAATTTTTCAGCGCTCCCGGTCAAAAGGCAAACTTTCAAAACATGGGATCTACGGCGTAGACCCGGTTATCGACTGCCATTTATGGATTTGTGATTCAGCGCATCCTTACCCTCAATCCTAGACCAGCGGTTCGGCTAGTCGCCGTCGGAGGCGTTGTTGGTCATAGGGGAGCGGTTGGAGGGAACGCTATCACGTGACCAAGCGACCACACCCTTTCTTCTCGCTCTTGCCTGAAATCTTCTCTCTCTCTCTCTTTACAAAGATGATGAAATCACGAACAATTATTAACTGAGCGAAACAATTAACAAAAGTGGAAGAACTGTTGATTTAAACGAAAGATTTATGACTATTAAAGTGTTCACACGAATACTGTAGGTAAAATATCAGCAGCAAAAAGAACAATTATGCTTCCATGTGGAAACTACCCAGGGCTATCACTCGAAAACGAGTACAACCCACATTGAATTAATGAGCTTACCAGTTGTAATCGGGTAATAGAAGAAAGATCAGTATATCAGGATTAATTTCCTTTTCCTCTTGAGATTATATTAATAAGTCTCTCGTAAAATATTGGAATTTATAGTAAAAATACTATCATATATATATAGAATATGTTATGCATATATAGAAAGGATAAAGGAAATATTAGGATTAATTTACGGTAAAATAGCGAAAAATAGACAAAACGAGAAAGACATGAGATTAAAATTGAGCTGCAATGAAGCTTCTTCTGCAGGAAAGCGAGGCTGGCCGACTCTCCACGCAACGATAAACGCCTTGCGCGAGGTCTGAACAGCGATCTAGCTGACTTGCGTACGGACGAAATATACGAGTAACTGAGTCGGGTGAGTCGCTCTCAAGTAAAATACCTTCTCTCTCTCTCTCGCTCTCGTTTCTATAACACGAGAATAATTGTCTAACTAACAAGTTAATTAAGAAAACTTATTAACTATAAGTAGAGTAATTACTATTAGGTGTGCAACTAAGTTCCCGCTGTTTTTTTTTATGAAAATGCAACTTTATTGTGAAAAAATGTTTACAAATGAATCATTCAAAATATTGCCCATCGCTAGCGACAACTTTTTCCCATCTTTCTGGCAGAGCTCGAATACCGTCTCGGTAGAAGTGTTCGTCTTTTGAGGCTATCCACAAATCAAGCCATTTTGAGATGTCTTCACATGAGCTGAACTGCTGATTAGTCAGACCATGTGCTATCGAACGGAACAAGTGATAATCGGACGGCGCAATATCTGGGGAATACGGCGGGTGGGGTAGGACTTCCCATTTGAGCGTTTCTAAGTAGGTTTTAACGGGTTTGGCAACGTGAGGCCGAGCGTTGTCATGCTGTAGAATCACTTTTTCGTGCCTCTGCTCGTATTGTGGCCGCTTTTCGCGCAGTGCTCGGCTCAATCGCATCAATTGAGTTCGATACCGTTTCCCAGTGACGGTTTCGTTCGGTTTTAACAGTTCATAATAAATAACACTGCCCTGGTCCCACCAAATACACAGCAAAATTTTCGCAGCGTGAATATTCGGCCGAGCCGACGACGTAGAAGCATGACCGGGCAGTCCCCATGATTTTGTTCTCTTTGGGTTGCTGTAATGAATCCATTTTTTATCACCCGTAACGATGCGATGAAGAAAACCCTTTTTTTTTGCCGCTGGAGCAGTTGTACACAGGCGAAAAAACGACGCTCAACGTCTCTTGGCTTCAAATCATAAGGAACCCAAGTTCCTTGTTTTTGAATCATTCCCAACGCATACAATCGCTTGGAAATGGCTTGGCGGGTAACTCCTAATACTGAAGCAAGCTCTTTTTGCGTTTGGCACGGATTCTCATCGAGCAATGCCTCCAATTCAGCGTCTTCGAAGGTTTTTGGCCTTCCTTCACGCGAACGGTCGTCAACATCAAAATCACCGTCATTGAAGCAACTGAACCAATCACGGCATGTTGTTTCACTTAGAGCAGCATCTCCGTAAACTTTTTGGAGTTCTCGATGCGCTTCAGCCGCCGTTTTCTTCGAATGAAAGAAGGAAAGCAACACTTCCCGCAAATGACGATTATTTGGCACAAAATCAGACATTTTCACACAACCAAAAGTATATGACGCAAAGACAAAATCACTAATGTGTCAAAGCGGTTTGTTTACCATATGTCTAAGCTTGGTTCATCACGTTTCGGTTATGTCCCAATCGACCAGCACTTACTACTGGAGCCATCTCTTGAAAAACAGCGGGAACTTAGTTGCGCACCTAATAATTAAACGAATAACCAATAATGATTAGAATAAGCCATAATTGAACAAAAACATTTATACTAATAAGAGATTAACTTGCATACGACGAGTTAACTACAGAATCTGTAACAAAATTATTACTAGTGGTTTCATGAGAAGGATTTAATTAAGTTTCGTACAAACGCTGAAATTCTGAGCCATTACCATAGACACATCTACATAGAAGCGAGCATAAGGATATTACCTAGACTAGGAAACTCTATCGAGAGTAGGCCAAGAAGCGGGGTGGTAAAAATCGCCTCATTTTTAGGGGAAAAAGCCTCGAGCGCGTTCCCTCACCTAATCGCGTGGTCCTCTGTGTATCACATCGCGCGGACAAATCAGAGCGCGCCATACCGATGCACTTGCATAGATCTATGGCTCTGCATGTCGGGAAGCTACTCTGCGGGGTAAGGGGAATGAATACGTGTATGGTTGAGATAGACCACGGGGAAATTCTTATAATCAGGGTAGGGTTTTATCCCTTCTTTTCTTTTTACGCGCTTGACGACAAGAATTTTCGACGCTCAGGAGCCCTATAAAAGGCTGCGAAAATCGGCCGAAGACACAGTTTCACGGGGAGTAAAGGACAGTTTCACGGGGAGTACAGGAGACAGTTTCACGGGGAGTATAGGGCTAATCACTCGCCAGGCAGTCAATAAGTCGCCAGGCAGTGAGTCAATACCCGCAGGAGTTAGATTTACTTTTCACGGGGAGTCAAGTTAGACAGTCTCATGGGGACCAAGTAGTACACTTCAATAGTTTTTCACCGCGGCTCAATTTCACAAAGTATAGTTTCAAGTAGAACAGAGTACGAGTACAGTACTTATAATTATCAACGCGTGCGAAATCGGGAATATTGAAAGTGCAACATTCGACTACTCATGTAGTTTTATTTAAATAATAAATAATTATTAATACGCACCAACGCATACGTTCGATTTTGAGTTTGTCCGACTACACCAACGTTCATCAGCAAGAACCACACCAACAAACAACCGTAAGTACAATTTTCTTTTACCAATTAAAGTGAAATCTTGCTCCGCGTTAAATTGTCATTCAAGTCCTACCCCATTATTCGTGAAGTGATTATCCCCAACCAAGAACAAAACGCACTCCAGCCCTATCCCGAGTAATTTTCCGCGAGCTTAGACTCAAAAACGGACTTGCGTCTTCGGTATTTTCTCGTCGGGTGTGGTGAAGGGAGAATTCATTCTCCTTGACCAGAGCACGGAAAATATACACCGAAACGTGCATCTATGTTAAATTCGTGGGTTCGTAAGATAGGCCGCGATTTTGACGTAACAACGTCAAATCAAAACACAAAGATACCTCACTGTGACGTATTCAAGTTCAGCTCAAAACCACCATACTCAAGTTCCAAACTCACAAAGCGAATCATCTTGTCAACAGCACAACTACGATCCACTAGAGTTTCTCACACCAGTCATCATAAAGACAAAATCACTACTACAAGAATTGTGGCTTGAAAAACTCAGCTGGCGTGATCAAGTTCCAGAGCAAATACACACCAAATGGACGTTAATCAGACAAGATTATAGGTTCCTGATTCTTAACTTAATTATTTTGTTGTTTCATATTTTCCGACAATAGGTGTAATGTTATTGTATTTATATATTAGGTTGTCCCATAAGTTTCTTCCGCGCCACGCTATGAATGACTCTAACTGGCTATGTTTATATAAACATGCAGGCTTATCTCTTAGCCGTTTATGGCATCGGTTTCAGTCATCCCAGAGCTCTTTTAAAGTACGTTTCGTTGGTGACGAAGTCTCTTTCAAAAAATTTTCTGCACCGTTCAATATGGAGAGCCAAAAGAAGCATTTGCGGCATATTATGCTTCATTGCTTTAAAAAAGGCAATAGTGCAAACGACACTGCAGACGAGATTTCCACCGTTTACGGAAGTGGTACTACGACTATTAGGACCGTCCGCAATTGGTTTAAGAAATTTAGATCTGGCAATTTCGAGTTGAAAGATGAAGACCGCAGCGGCCGCCCAGCAACGACGGATACGGACTTTATCAAGACTATGCTCGCTAAAAATCCGTGAGATAGTATGCGTGAGATAGTGGATGCCACTAACATTCCCAAGACAACGGTACATAAGCACTTAAGCAAGATGGGATATGCGAATCGATATGAAGTTTGGGTTCCACACCTATTGACGGAGACGGGCCTTATGAACCGCGTCTCTACGTGCGATTTGCTTCTTCAGCGACATGAAATAAATCCTTTCTTAAAGAGTCTTGTCACTGGAGACGAGACCTGGATTTTGTATCAAAATGTGCATCGAAAACGCACTTGGTCTGAGGAAAATAGACCTTCAACTGTTGCGAAGCCCGGACTTTGCCCGAACAAGGTTCTTTTGTGCATTTGGTGGGACTGGAAAGGTGTAGTGTACTACGAGCTCCTTTCTCAAGGTGATACGATCAATGCTGACAAATATTGGAATCAACTCGATCAATTGAAAGCCGCCATAGCAGAAAAACGGCCAGAATTGGCGAACCGACGAGGCGTCGTTTTCCATCACGACAACGCAAGACCGCATGTTGCGTTGGCCGTAAGGCAAAAATTATTACAGTTTGATTGGGACGTTCTACCTCATCCTCCGTACTCCCCAGACCTTGCTCCATCCGATTATTACTTGTTCCTCTCCTTAAGAAGTTCTCTCCATGGTAAATCGTTCGAATCCATAAGCGAAATAAAAACGCACCTAGATGAATATTTTGCAAGTAAGCTTCAACAATTTTGGAAAGAGGGCATAATGAGGCTTCCTAAGAGATATAAGAAGGTTATAGAACAGAACGGTTCATATATAACATAATAAATCAACCTTTAACAACAAATATCGTGTATTCATTTCGTATCAAAAAAAGGGAAGAAAGTTATGGGACAACCTAATATATTGTAACGGAACGCCATTACAGCGATCCGCTACTAGAATGAAACCTTAATGCCATCAACACATCCTACCGACACCAACAAACACAGATTACAACTAATGGGGAAAACAAAGAAATCACTAGAAAGTGGTTATCTAACTAACAAAACGAGCAAAAACCGGTGCATACAAGCACCAACTGGACTAGGAAAACATAGTAAGAAAGTAGGTACACACGGTCAACCGCGGGTACCCACCTTAAACAGCATGGCGTCAGAAGTAGGCCCCACCTAACTCAAAACTACCATCAAAACAAACACAGCTCGCAAGAAGCAAGCAAGATGAAAGGCAAGACAAACAGCAGTATCACGCGCTAATAACACCCGCCCTACTAGAAGCAGGCGGAACTACGCGTAACAACAAACGCCTTACCAGGCAAAGAGTACACAGTCGGCCCTACCCTCCATCCAACCATATCACATAGCCGGCAACGCGCTGAGAACGCCACAGCACGGTGAAACGACAAAATAATTAGTGGAACTCTTGAAATTCCACAAATTCTCGAAAGGAAACGACAAGGGGACTTCACATGAAGCCTCACCACATACCCCCACTCAAGGATAAAATATTAACAACAGAATAATAACATAAAACAAGCCAAAATATAACAAAACTCAATTAACAAATTGAAATCAGGGTAAGACCTACACGGGTAAACACATGAAAGCAAAAACCACATAAAAATCAAGGAGGAACATTTCAAAAACACATCATGAAACACCAAATTTGCAAAAATTAATCAATTCCAGCAAATTTCGAATCAGAAGTTAGACAGAAAAATACATACAAAGTATAAGTAAAACCACACATGACAAAAGTAGTAAAAAACATTAATCGAACTACAAAAAACCCTCAAAAGAAGTTTGAACCTTCTGCGGGTAGGAATTTAACACAGACCAACAAAAACTCAACCTCGCTAGAACCTCGCTTCAAACTCTGAAAAGACAAAGCCCGGCTAAATATAGAAAAATAAAATATAACGGTACACTGACACACCACCCCGCACCTCCTTCACCTAGTGATTGAAGGGCGACAAACATCACGTGACCTACCACAAAACATCCCCCCCCCCGGGTCCATCCACTAAACTATATAAACCACGACCGGACAAGCCTCGAGGCTCTTGTCGAATATCATTCTGCGAGACGAAGTGCTGCCTAACAGCACACCTAAATTCAATTATTACTTATAAATTCAGCATGTAAAGAAACCAGTGTTCTTTCGAGCAACTCGATTGCTCTGCATTGCGCTTGGCCGTCGTTTGATCGAACGAACCGATTACAATAATTACTGACAGTTTGGGATTTATCATGGCAGAAATTAGTGTTCTTTCCATCAACTGATTCCCCTGCATTGCGCTTGGCCGTCAGATGAGAAAACGAACTCAATAGGATACTCTGTGAGAAAAGGCCTCTCCTGCATTGCGCCTTGGCCGCCCCCAATCACAGCGTCAGGGCACTCTCTCATTAACGTGTCCCCACGCATAGCGCCGTGGCTACATGTCTTCTGAGGAGTGGAGAAGTACGCGTGACTCCAGGTCAAGGAAGTGGCACCCCGACTTGCTGCACCGCGCGCACTAGGTTCGTAGGGTGTACCTGCGTGGGTGAGACCACGTCAGGGTCAGCACCAACTACCACCTGTTACGTACGGATACCTCGGCTGATCATGCTAATTGAGAGACCGAATCGCAAGCCTCTTAATGGCGCGATAAGGTAGCTTAAATAAGCGTGATTAAAGGCCTCAGTATCCGGGGTACAGGAAGAGCTAGTTGGTCATAGCTGCGAACCCGGTATCTTGTACGAACAGCGAGCTATAGCTAGGGATCCTAACAATAACAAAGATGAGTAAAGATAGGTAGGTAAATTCACTCCCCCCATCTAACAGTACGACACTCGCGATCCTCCTATAGGCTCACCGCGTAAACATCAGCAGGGCGGAGTCTCTAGACAGACCACACGAACGTTTAGGCCAAAACAATAACATATCAAAATAATAGGCCACCAACTAGACGTCCAATGATTAAACAAGGCTGACCGGTATGTCTAACGAATGTACCCAGGAACGCCCCGTATGAGGACTAAAACACAGGCAGTAACAAGAACGCTGCGCAGACTTGTGAAAAAATTTATGCTGTGTACAGTGAAGGTACTTTATCAAAATCTGCTGCGCGGAAATCGTTCGCTCGCTTTCGTTCTAGTAATTTTGATGTGAAAGATGAGTCACGCTCTGGTCGTCCAATCACTCAAAAAGCAGATTAAATTCTTGAAAAAGTCCAGCAAGATAAGCATATCAGCAGTGTCGATATTGGTATGGAGCTAGGCATTGACCACAAAACTGTTTTGAACCATTTACACAAAGCTGGCTATAAAAATAAGCTCGATGTATGGGTTCCTCATGAGTTGAGCGTGAAAAATATGATAGACCGAATTAACATCTGCGATGCGCTGCTAAAACGCAATAAAATCGAGCCATTTCTGAAACGTGTCATAACCGGTGATGAAAAATGGATCACGTACGACAATCGGAAGCGTCAAAGATCGTGGACAAGGGATGGTGAATCGTCTCAAGCGTTTGCGAAACCAGGATTGACGGCGAAAAAGGTGATGCTGTGTGTGTGGTGGGACTGGAAGGGAATCGTCCACCATAAGCTACTTTCAGTTGGTCAGACGATTGATTCTCAACTCTACTGTGGACAACTAGAGAGATTACGCCAAGCAATTGAAAGAAAACGGCCCGAATTGATTAATAGGGAAGGTGTTGTCTTCCATCATGACAACGCCCGACCACACACTTCTTTGATAACCCGTCAAAAATTGCGAGAGCTTGGTTGGGAAGTTTTTATGCATCCAACGTATAGTCCAGACATAGCACCCTCTGATTATCACTTATTCCGATCTTTGCAGAACTCTCTCAATGGAATTAAGCTGCTTTCAAAAGAAGCCTGTGAAAATCACTTGATTCAGTTTTTCAACCAGAAACCACAGAAGTTCTTCACCGATGGCATCATGGCTCTACCCGAAAAATGGCGAAACATTGTCGATAATAATGGAGCATATTTGGTTTAAATAAATTCATTTTCACACTATAAGCAAACCAGTTGAATTTTACTAAAAAACGCCACGAACTTTTTCCCAGACCCAATATATTGAAAATGAGATGAGTACTGACTTGTGACAGGTGGAAAATAACCAGACAGATGATGTTGAAATAAAAAAGGTTTATATTCACTCAAGTAAAGTTACGTTGTCATACAGCTTGTGTTAGTCATAACTCCGCAATTACGAGGAAGCAATTACAAATAAAACCGGAGCAAGCCATTGCGAATAATTCAGGAGCAATCGATTGGTTGCATATATTTTTTAAATTTCTGTCGTCTGTTGCTTCAGCTATGAATCGCGAGCAGAGACTTTTTCCACAATTCCAGAATCTGGTTCGGTGTGATTCTTCAGACTTTCTTTGGTTTTCTTGAAGGCAATGGAGGAGCAAATAATGAGGATTGCGGAGCAATTAAGATGAATTCGGGAACACTTGTTTGGTTTACAGAAGACCCTTCAAATCGTCTTCGTTTAGCCAAAAACAGAGTTCAAGAGTCAATTTCCCTAGTGTTTGAGAATGCTTGAGCATTCTGCTGCGCGTTACTGGACTGCGCACTGCAGGCTAGAATAGGCAACCGCTCGAGGTGGCTGCATAGCGGCAGCACCTCATGGGAGTGACAATTAACTGAGTCAGGGTGCCAAACAACAGGTCGCTGCGCGCACGCGCTCTTCGACAGCGTTGTGAGACAACGGCTACTTCGAATAAGGCAGCCAGACCATCTTGCAATTCTCTCTTGCGCTGCTCAGACTTCACTCGGGAATCGTGTGCGATTTTCTCAGGTTTGGTGCATCTGCAAAAGTTCTCATTGTGCTACTCGCCCGATCTACGGAGCCCCATCACTTTCTTCTCGATTATCATCACTGTGATTTCTAAGCATCGGCTCATCTGTACATCAGCATCGAGGCTCAACGTATCGTGCTCTCGGCATCTGCATCACCGCATGGCCGCGCACGACAGCATTTCTTAACACGTCTCACCGATTAATATAATCGTGTGCGGTAACATAAAGCTTATTATTTAACTCATTCCTTCTCTGCGCTCACTTTCATACATTTTTTGATATTTTTAAATCTATTTTTCTGTATATTTTCTCCCACTGCATTTGACTAGTGAAGCAATAAACGCCACTGTTAATTACATCTGTGTACCACTTTAAATTATTTCTTCAATATGTTACAGTCCGCTATTTCTCCTTTCTACTGAATTCTCGAACACTTAGATTCTAATTTTCATTCGGTTTTCATTTTTATAGTTTTTCTCGGCATCTATGTGGGAGCAAATAATAAAAACTATGGAGCAATTAGGAGCAAATCAGGAACATTTGTGTGGTATATTTTATTAAAACATTTTAAAGTTGCTAACTTCACATAAGTATACGATTAGTAGTTTCGTAGATATAAGGGTCCAAAGTCGACCAATTAGAGCGCGACTTTAGCGAAGGCATCGTGAAGCTGATAAGAATGACCATGTTTCCATCGGTGGTTGGAATCGGGTCAGAGTCGGATTAGGGTCGGATTGGGGTAAACATTCTTTAGGTGGAAACACCGAACTCGAACCGGCCACGAAAAATGTTATGGTTGGATCGGAATGAGGTTCGGTGGAAACGATAAAAGCTGAATTCGATTACTGCAGAGCTGTCAACGCGATAAACGAATCCTGTTGTGACTGGTGTTTATACCCGTTGATACTTATAGCTTTTGCCTATTACTTTGATACTGTAAAATTGACATGACCGCTCTTGGATCCGTGATGTTTTGCAATGTTGTGAGGTAAATATAACCTGAATATGTCAGGTACACATACTTACATACAGGGCTGGAAACTTCCATGGTGGAGCTAGGTCGCTTGCTGATCAATATTTTAGTGCGATCGCTAGAGTCGCTGCGATCAATTTTGTACGATCCAGGTACAGGTGACAGGATACCGTCACTGTTCTACCTCCGTACTTATACTTATTGATTATATTTGTGAATGGATAGCACATAGCAAAAGACTTTCCCAAATGAATATTTATACATTAAAAACCCATTTTTGTAGGTGTCTCAGATTTTCAATTGCAGGTAAATATGAACGAAAGAATCACTTTCATTTTCATAATCATTATATAATATTATCTGGCATAGCCTTATTCATTTGTCAAAGTAGACCATTTTTCAACAAATTTTTTTTTATTAAAAAATTTTCTTATGAGCCATTTGTCTCGCTTGCAATCGAATATAATACACTATTGTATGGGAAAGAATTTCGGATGCATGTTCTTTACAGGGGAACGTGAAGGTGTAGGTGTCAAATACTTCGTCGAAAGTCAGATTAAAGTCATGAGCGTGCGAGCAACATTTTGCAAAAATTGAGTCTACGTGATGGACCAGATGAAAGATATGGAGGCTTGCGTGAATAAAACCGCGGCATGATTTAATTTTGACCAGTTACGTCACCTTAGATCCGCATCTGGACTGTAATTTCACGGCTTCTTCACACGCTGCGCAGGATTTCTATTTCTTTAGAACCTGCGTGAAAAGGTAATCTGGAAATAATATGAGAAAGTTCGAAGAACGGTTGTTGATAGAAATCATCTACCTCCGAAGATAAAGAACATGAATTCTATAGGGACATGTGTGAAGTGAACTGAATAAGAAGCAATGATAACAAGCCGTACAATGTTTAGCGTAGTACAGCAAGCGGTTTTGTTAGTTACTTTGCTTGGTTATTTACCTGCATTATTGTTACATCGAAACAAATTTTGTGAAGAGATGCAATTAAAATACGAAGGCTGTTACGTTGAAATACTACCACCATGGATAGGGAAAAGGGCACAGTCGTGCTCGGAGTGAGGAGGGAAAACATCGTCTGCCTTTCAGTCATTATGTTGCAATACTGGATCCAATTTATGATAAACTTGTCGTTGGTACTGGGCACTTTTGCCTTCGCGTTTGGCACAGTAAATCGCTTTCAGCTCGCTGATAGAGATCAGCGTTGCGGATTGGGTATCTAACGAAACCATACGGTTTCTGTATTAGGCTTTATTGCACTGTAAAATATGGTAGATAACAGCTTATATAACTGTCAATAGGTAGGATAGTTGGGTTGATCGTTGCAGCTAGCACATAGGCGTATTGTGCCGAAAAATTTCTAAAACAAGCAGGTAATGACTTATTGTAGAACAATTGACCATTTTCTTGTGGTACAATGAAAATCATTGAGAAAGACAAATATAAATTACCTCTAAATTATCCAAGTTGAGTCTTCCAGTCAGCAGATACTTAAAATCGAATTCGTCCATCAAATACGGGCAAATTCCCATCGTCGAGTGAAGAGATATTCTCAGAATTCACGATGTTTCGAGAGTTAGAAACTGTTCCGGAGAGATGTCTCCTTTAATCATTGACAATTCCCATTCATTCAGGTGTTGCAATGAATTTTCGAGGACCAATAAAAAAATAAATAATAATGAAATAGCCATATGTGACCTCAGCTCTAATTTATTATTAATTGTGCAGTCTCGACTATTTATATACCTGAAAGTCAGTAGATTGCCGCGTGAGGCCTTCATTCGGTGCTTCTCGATTCATAGCATCAAATATGTCGTTAAAGTGTTTGCAAAAAGCAACTCTTCGCACTTGCTGAGCCCTTCGCAGTTGCGGAAAATCTGTAACATAATAAAAATTTTGCTTACTATTACACAAAATTAAAAATTACAGGAAAAAATATCTGTTTCCTTACATGCCAACGTACCTGAGTTGCTAATCTGAATCTCATTTTAGACGTTTTGTCCAGTACAACATGTCTATGCGTTATTTTCGGACATGCTCCAGCATTCCCTTCAAGGTCCTTGTCCAGACTGTACAACGCATCGAAATACTTCCAGCAAACGTAGTCACTTTTGGATTTTACCTGGGGAATAATGCCAGTTATATGTATTCTTTTTATCTTCATGTTAATATGATATTTCATTTTTACTCGTAAAATAAATTAAGTCAAGTGAGTAAGTTATGTAAGAATTTCATATTTATTTATTCATTTTATTTTTCAGGTGCTCCGAGATTTCAAGGAAGGTATGTATCTGTAATGTATTTGTATGAGTACACGCGCTATCCTGTTTATGGTGCGTGTGTCGTGGTGGGAGAGCGACAACGCTCTGCGTGCCGACGGAATCGACAGTACTGCCCGAGTCGATCGCCGATGAGGTATACGTGCGTTCTCATATTCACACTCTATTTTGTACTACTAAAGTAAGCCTTAATTAAACTATATGTTGGACGTGAAGACTCTTTATTGCCACCTCACCGTAAAACATGACAGTATCTATTCCATGTAATATTCTTCCTATACTATGTATTTTTTTTCAGTTTCTCCGGAATTTAAGAAAGCAGTGTATGGTTCTAATTTTTTTGTTATGTTTCTTTTTGTAGATGCTGTTTACGTACGGTATGTATATATTGTAAATATTTTTCAACTTGTTGCAGGGAGTCCAGCTGGACGCCCTCCTGGACTGCCCAGACTCCATCCAGGACTCCTTTCCTAAATCCCAGCGGAACTCAAAAATCTCTCTCGGACCCCACGCCAGACTTTTTTCCAATATCCACGCGGGACTCGAAAATCTCTCCCGAACTCTTTTCTAAAATAGTCCCTGAAGGAGTCCCGGATTGATTATTGGAGCCTCGGAAGGGCTCTCTCCGGGACTGAATCATCTGTCCTGGACTCCAATCAAGACTCCATCTGACGACCCCAGCGAGACTCAGAAAGGTGTTCTTATACATTTTTTATAGGAAGAAAAATGTTTTTTTTTTAGCAAAAGCTTATAACATTTGTTTTTCACGTTGTATTTCTGATGACATTACGTTTTATAGTGTTGTTATGAATACATGTGTCTGATGTCAGATGTTTTCTGTTAGCTTTACAAAGAGAGCTTTCATGAAATTCAAATTTTATGTTTTAAAAAAACTGCCTGTCGTTACGATTACCATGCTTTCATAGATTCAATAAGAATGAATTCTCAGCAACAAGTGTGTTGGATAATCAGCTGGCGCACGGCGATCGATATTCGCCGTGCGTCGACCTGTTGCTGTGCTCAAGCACACGTCGTTCGGTTGAGCCGAAGATAGCCGAGGCAGGGCTTCGCGAAGCCGAGGATGTGCCTCGTTGGCACGCCGCGTCGAGCGAGAGGGTGTCTCTCTCGCTTGACTTCGGTTTCGCTCACCGGCTATCTCGCTCAACTGACTTCAGCGCTCAACGTTAATTTCATATTCCGCAGCCATATTGAAAATTCAGTCACTTTTGCTACGACATCGAGGAACAGCGCACCACTATCTTGGACTTTTCTCGTTGGCTTTTCGCTCAGGACGCTCTCATCACGCTCAACAGGACTCAAAATCAGGTACGAGTACGTTGCTATAATTTACCGCAAATTCAATGGTAACGAGGAGTTGCATGCTCATCGGTACATCTACATTTTTGGCCTCACTTTTTGGCGGCATTGCAGCACATGTCAAACCACATTTTTCTCACCATAATTTGCTGGTATAATTAATATAATTATGCAGGTGTACTATATTCACTGTACTTTTCCCCAGAATATCTGCTGGAAGAGTACAGGGGCTATACACTGCTCATTTTGTGCATCCTCACTATGTGTTGTGTAGTGCTACGCAGTGCTGCCTGCGTAGCTGGTCTCATACGTATAGAGTACTCAAGCAATTTTATTGCAAGTGCTCTCATTTGTTCGCTGCAACCTCTCTGCATTAAGCTGCAGAGAGCTTGCTGTGAACTATAATACCACCTTACGCACTCATACATCTCACTGCGTTGTACGCTCCGCAGCACTGACTGCCGTGCGTACACCGCTCTCAGTACTCACAGCACACAATTAATATAATTGTGTGCTGGTTCTCAGCTCATGCACTCAAATGCAGTTTAATTAATTAAATTCAGTTTTCTAATTCTCAAATTTTTGGTGTATTTATTTTCATTATTTTGTATTTTTCTAAATTTAGTATATTTTGTGTTTCTTTTCATATTTAAAATATCTGTTTTAAAATGTATTATTACAGTATGTGTGCGGAAAGTAATAAACCACTTTCTCCAAATTCCATCTACTAGTCTGGTTTTATTCCCACCCTGTTGTGAGTGAAGTCTCATATTTTTCCAATATATTCACAGGTTCAAGATCTGTCAAACAACACCATCGGACGGATTTCTCAAACAAAGTGAATGACGTACAACAAAACATCGAGTTCATAAGAGAAAAAATATACGTAGTGCATTTCGTTTCCTTCTGTTTTTTTTTTTACAATTCTGTACAAAATATATTTAAATAACTTTGTGGCCGAGTAATGAACGTAACTGAAAGTGGTACGTCAATGAAAGTGAAAGGAACTAATTGGCATGTAAGTGGAATACTTTTGGGTCCCGCGTATATATAAAACCATGAAATGAGAAGCAGCAATTACCTGCATCATTAAACATTTGACATTTCTAATATTGGGTGTACAGCTTTGCTTCCGCCGTTTTTTTTTCCCGAAATTCGAGGCTTTATTGTAAAAAACTGGTTATATATTTATAATTCAAAGTATTGTTCATCGGTGGCCACTACTTTCTCCCATCTTTCGAGCAGCGTACGAATCCCGCGTTGAAAAAAACTGGTCATCTTTTGAAGCGATCCACGAATCGATCCAATTTTTTACTTCATCAGAAGACCGGAAGTGCTGGTCAGCCAGGTCGTGTGCCTTTGATCGAAACAAATGATAGTCAGAGGGAGCAACGTCTGTAGAATACGGCAGGTGGGGCAGGACTTCCCATTTCATCGTTTCCAAGTATGTCTTGACCACTTTCGCAACATGGGGGGGAGCATTGTCATGCTGCAAAAACACTTTATCGTGTCCCTCGTTGTATTGCGGTCGTTTGTCTTTCAATGCTCGGCTCCGACGCATTAATTGCGTTCGATAACGATCGCCTGTGATTGTTTCAGTCGGTTTTAACAAGCTCATAATACACTACGTCGAGCTGGTCCCATCAAATACAAAGCATGGCCTTGGAGCCGTGAATATTCGGTTTGGCCGTCGACGTGGAAGCATGGCCGGGAAATCCCCACAATCTTCTGCGCTTGGGGTTAACGTAATGAACCCATTTTTCATCCCCAGTCACAATGCGATGCAGAAATCCCTTCCGTTTTTGCCTTTTAAGCAACTGTTCACAAGCAAACAAACGCCGTTCAACATCTCACGGTTTCAAATTTGAGGCATTTTGAAATTGCTTGTTGTGTCACTACCAATGATCGTGCCAATTCTTCTTGACTTTGACACGAGTCGTGAGCAAGTAATGCCTCCAATTCCAATCCAAAATTACCGTTCTTGAAGCGTTGAAACCACTGAAGACACATTCTTTCACTAATAGCGGCCTCAACATAAATATTTGAGAGCATTCGATGAACCTCAGCCACAGATTTCTTCATATTGAAGCAGAAAATTAAAACCTCACGCAAATGACGAGCATTTGGCTCGTAAACTGACGTTTTCAATCGAGAATAACTTTATGATATAGACACAAATCGACTAATGTTCCTATGGGGTTATGTAGACAGATGACTAATAAGGAAGCATAGATTGGTGTCCCCCTCTAATTTTGATAAAACTCACGTATGTTGTAGAGCATCGAAAACTAAAACACACGTATTTTTTTTTATCGGCGGAAAAACATTTCTAAGGGGTGAAATCGCCCTACAAAGTTAGGGGTGATTATGCAGTTTCACCCCTGCAAATGAATTTTTTTCTTCAACTTCACGTGGAATTTTTATTGTCTTCAATGAGGAGTATTTTGGTTTTTGTTTCATTAAAATCGGTTGACGCCTTCTGGGTGAAACTGCATGATCACCCCTCGACATGCCTAACTTTGAAGGGCGATTTCACCCCTTAGAAATGTTTTTCCGCTGATAAAAAAAAATACGTGTCTTTTAGTTTTCGATGCTCTACAACATACGTAAGTTTCATCAAAATCGGAGGAGGACACCAAACTATCCTTCCTTGTAAGTTTATTGCATGACGTCTATGATCTATTTATTTCGACCACTACTCACCGCTAAAGCCATCTATAGGAAAACGGCGGATGCAAAGTTATACACCTAATATTGCGCGACAATTGAATAGCGAAGGATCGCAAAAATTGGACTTCATTGCCACGTTCAAGGTATATCAATTATGACTTGTGGTCTGGATTCTTGAAATAGTTTTAAGAACATTATGAGCTTCACAAGTATTTCACTCACATAGAAAATACTCCTTTCATTGAAGTTATGTGCATAATTTGGCAGCAAAACGTATTCAAATTTGTTGTACGAAATTGTACTACAACAAAGATGAGGAAAACAAAACGTACATCCTTACCACCTTTCTTTCTTGCGAAATTAATTTTTCATGGTTTTTTGTATGGATTTAATTTCGTCAACAATACATGATTACTGATACTCGCTCTGCTATCGAACACATGTTGTTTATTGATTGCACTTGATGCATAATTTATATGTCTATTTTCACTACATGTTATGAACTAAAATCACATTATGTTATGCATTTGATTGAGGAACACCGTTCGACTGTACTATCTGATACTTTTTCAGCTTATGACATGTACTACATCTTAATTTCTTTGCGCAATTTTCAAGATTTCAGTTTCTTTCTAAACTGATTGTAAGTGTAGTGAGGCCATTTCTGTAAATGTACTTGTCTGACGAAGAGGGCCGACGAACGCGGTATTTTTGAGTGTAATATTTTTTTTCTCCGGTAATCCATGTGAAAACTTAAATAAACAAGCTTACCAATTGCAAAATAATAATTATGAAATGACTATTACATTTTCTTGCTGTTCAATCTCCAATGGTACACTTTTATATATTTACGAACGTTACTCATTTATAATATGTCCGTTCTATGACAGCTAATGCGTCAGTCGAACTATATGATAATGATGGTTGCGCTGGTTGCTGGTTGTGTGCGTTATGTGGTGGTGGCGATGGTTGTGCAGCAGGTGGCGCGACTCCTTGTTGGTCTCTGCTTCGTTGAATCGTTATATCGTTGAATATATACTCTACGCTTAAACATTTATTTAAAACACTTTCTTTATTCGATGTGTCGTCGTTCGGTGATTTTTGCTGATTTTTAATCGGCGTTGATTTACCGAGAAGCCAAGATCATATTGTAACATGGTTACATGCAGGAGCAGGGAGAGAATGCGATAACGATTGTATTTGGGGACAACAGAGTGATCTTCTCGAGCATGTAGAGTTATTCCAAACGAAAGAGAGCTCGAACACCGGTGAAAGGGGCAAAAACACCTGAGCAATAGACTCGGTACAAATGTACCGAGGTTCGCGGGCAATAGGCCATCGCCCCGGATAGAAAAAAAACTAGTGCTGTCGCCGCTCCGAAATTCCCTCGCTGACGGAAACAGCAGGTCAGCGACCGGCTGGCCTTGCTGGGAGGCGAGGGGAAGGCGGTGAGCGCGGCGACGGTAGATCACGAAAACGAAAAGACGCGTTAGGATTTGAATATAATGACGTAGATTTCAGGGGAACGAGGGGAAGGTTATAAAAGGCCGGTGCGGGGAGTGGGAGCTCTCTTGGTTTGTTCGTCTTCATATCGTGAAAAGCCTAAATATTGAAGAATAGAAAATCATTAACGGAAAACTGTAATTAAAAAGTGAAAGTTCGGGAGTCATCTAAAAAAAATTTACTTCTTGTGGAATCTGTGATCACTCGAGAAAGGCAAACAAGTGAGTGATACCCGAAGGCCCTCGAGGAAGGAAAAGACAGGCGAGAAAAAATTATCTAATTATCAATAAACATTCGTGCAGTAGGAAGATAGTCATATAATAAAAATTAAGCTACTATATAAGGTGATAGTGATAGGTATAGGAAATTAAGTGCATAAATTGCGAGTAGTATCTAAGGAAGTAGGGATAGGAGGATAGAGTTAAGCATATAGTATAAGTGCATCGTATTCAGCGAAACGTTTCCGGAAAAGAAGGAAATCGGATCTTTAAACCAGCGAGAGATTTTGCAAGACGCAAAATCACATCAGTAGAACGAGGACAGAGTGCAAGTAAGACGAGAAAGAAAGAGAAAGAATTATAAATAAAGTTCTACACTCTATACAGGTAGTGCGGTGTGCGTGTAGGTGTGCGGCAACAATACCGAGACGTCGACCCGTCACTGTAGCTCGAGCCCCGAAATTCCCAGAAGTTGTGCTCGAATAAGCCGAAATAATAATAACTAAAATCGAGGGAATTCCCTGATTTTCGAGACCGAAAAGATAGAATTAAGAAATATAGAAGTTAGGATAAATTGTAATTCAGCATAGAATAAGTAGTATGAGAACATAGGAAAAATAAGTACGAGCGAATGAGTGAAAGAAGGGTGAGTGACAAAGAATTGTGAATAGGGTTCATACACCCTATAAAAAGAGCGAATGCGAGGCGTAATAGCAAAGAGTGTGAAGAATCTGTGCACCGAGCGTACGATAACGCAACGGCGCGAGAACAATAATAAGCCTACGAGAGTACCGAGAGAGGTGAACATAAAATAAATTAAAATCGTCGAAATAGCTGCGGAAATTACGGAATTAGATGTACATTCTGTAAAATTCGAGTAACCGTAATCAAAAGTGACGTTTTTACAAAATTGTTTTCTTAGAATAAAGGCCTACTGTTAACCACTAAGAAGTCTCAATTAATTAGTCCTGTGATCGAGCCCGAATTCCCACGAAAAATAAAATATATGATAACGTTGAAATTACCGTTACAATATACTTGTCACGTTATTTAAGGTACACTTCACATTGTCTTCTTTTGAAACACCATGATGGATACAGTGAACTTTATTGATGAGCACATTTTTTAACGTCGGCCCCTCATATTCTTCCAGATTGATGATTGCACGGCCCAGGACATCACGTATATGCTCAGTTTTCTGCAAGCCTCTTGTGTAAATACGTAAGGCGTAACGACACAGCAAGCGTATTTTAGCGTAGATTTTTTTCAATGGTGTATGAAATGGTGTGAAGCCATTCCAGCCCATGCTGAAAACACGTTAGTTATTGCTGCTCGTACGTACTTTCTTTGGTAGATCACCAGTCGTATGGTAGTGCGATAAGCCAGTAACCATAATGTACTTGTTGAAGAATCATCATAGCTATCTTCGTTGGTAGAAAACGGTTATTTCCGTCGTAGAGTGCTTGAATATCTACTATAACGTCCATTATGAGGGTTTGATGTAGACTGATACCAGGTGTGGTTGCGTAGACGAGTTTTAAATAAGTACGGTGTCGCATGTGGCGCCCTCTCAGGCACTGCAAACCGTACTTCGACCATTACACTGCCGTGTCTCACGAGATTTCAGTTACCGAAGCAACTTGCTGCTAAGTCAGGTGCCAAATCGAAGACATACAGACAGTGGATAGTCGCCTCTGGTAATATCTGGACCCTCATTCTGAAATTGTATACCGGTACCGCCAAAGAGCGTGTGATAACTATCTACCCAGTTTTCGTTTACCTCCAAACGCCGATTGAATAGGTTTGCTACGCATTTGTTGACCATCGACGTATTGAGGCAGGAAATTTATCGAATGATTATTAAAGTTAAACGGGTTTAACGTTGTACTGCCGTTAAATGCATGGTTATTCACAAACTCAAGAATTATTCGTGTGGGCAATTGACCTAGAATAACATTATCCAGAGTATCGCCAATGATTCCGCTATGCATCGTAAAAGCTTTAACCTCAACTCATATTATAGGATAATTTGCGGTTGTTTTTGAAAGCATTTTGGCATGAGCACGCCTGGTGCAATTTTCGCTCGACGGACGAGTAATGTAGCCTCGGTGATATGTAGTTTATGTATCACACCAGCCGCAGGAGTCTCCATAAGACAAAAATCGTCTTTTGAGCGTACAAGTCCTCACCGTACCTCCACATCGTTCAGCAAAAATTTCTCTCGATTAAAAACATCGCAGTGTAAATGTCCAATCATATCTAGAGTCCGGCCATGCTTTATGTACTTTTCACGATTATTCAGACCGACATCAGGGCTATTCGATGCACCCGGTAGAGTGTCAAATGTACCGGGTGTGTCAGCGTACTATAGTGCGGTCGTTAAGTGAGAATTTTTAGCAGGCTCGGTTAATTGAGTAACGTCTCAATATATGTAGGGGCACGCATTGTTTGGCGGTGCCACGAGTTTCAGGTTAAAATATACGTCTACCCGATTGAAAAGGCTATGCAGAAGTTATTAACAGGCACTACGTTGTATTGTGATTTACCTGTGAGTATAACCTTAATATTTACAATAATCATTGTATGAGCCAGACTCAGGTACAACAAACGAAAAAAATGCTACTACAAACGAAAGAACGCTACCACAAACAAAACGAAGTTACTACAAACGAAAAAAATGGTACTACAAACAACTAGAAATAAAACGAAGTTTCTACAAATGAAACAAATGGTACTACAAACAACTACAAACGAAACTCTATAAGAATGAAAAAAAAAATGAGCGAGTCTGCTAGTACTCGAAATATTGATGTGTAAACATCTTGTGGCGAGAAAATGCGGAACGAAAGTGTGTTGAGGATTTGTGCACAAGGCGGATTTTATTCAAAAAAATAATTCCAATTGAATTCAATTTTAATGCGTTTGCAAATTTTTTATTCATTTAAAATCGCTGTACTTGAGACGATCGGCTTATAATAACTAAAATACGATACATATACACTCGATTCTAAAGAATCGAGAAATCTTTAAAAAACGGCATCAATTACAGTTCCAGATTGTGTTGTAGCTACGTTTCTATTACTATTTAACTGTAGCTGAAACGTATCTTTTAAAAACGTTATCAAAGGGTCGGCTTCCGGAGTATTAAAATTAACATTACAATCACCACTTAGAATCATGGGCATTAGGTAATAGTCCTTGTTCAAAAGTGCTGCACCACCCACACTGAACGGCAGTAGTAAAAAATGAATAAAATCAATTATACTCTGATCTGATTGATTTGGTGAGATGTAGACAACGACTGAAAGAATCGTTTGTCCACTTGTGAGACGGCATTCAGCTGCACAAATATCGCCAGTATCTCGTACTGCTACTCCTATTCCTGTTATTTGGCGATAGTTAATGTCCATGTTTGGTGTGACAACGTGCGAACTGTTCTGATTTTTATAAATCGCTACCCCAGCGGAACGTCTCTCCTGTCGTTTAAATTTAACGCAGCAGTCAAAGTTTGGAATGTGAACATCTTCTTCTTCGCCAAGCCACGTTTCAGAGAGCATGAGCACAGTGTAGTTTTGAGGTACTTCTTCATGAAGATCGTTAGAATGTGCTCGTAAACTCTGGCAATTGAAATTGTAGAATGATATTTTATCTTTGATGAAATTCACTATTATTTCTTGACCCGTACGTAATGGATTTAAATTGAGGCGCTCAAATTCTATTCGTAGAGCAGCCGTTGAATTGGCATCTCGAACTCCATGATAGAATACCGGATCATTAGTCGGTGACACTATGAACAATCCATCTACACTGGTGACTCGTGATAAGGCTACGTATACAAGTGATTGGCCATGCCCTTTCTCGTATGAATATACAATTTTATCAAATGTGCCACCCTGCGATTTATGAAGTGTCATGGCACAGGCAGGGGTGAGAGGAAAATGATTCCGTTTTGCAGTGATAGTTTTGTTATTGTTCAGGTAAATTGTTGAAGTTCGTCGAGCAATTGGTACAAGTCTCGGGGTATGTTCTTATCTTGCATGTATTTTGCTGCGATTTGTCTAGCCTTTTGTCCTATCCTTGGATTACCCGCAAATTTCATCCAGAGTCTTTTTACATCTCCTTCTTTAAATATTTCGTCTTCAGTCGCATTTTCGATTCGCTCAACAAATGCTAAGGTTCCATATGTCCCATTTGACAATCCGTCTGCTACGTTGATATTAGTCGTGATTAAATACGGCTGGCTGACGACAAGTGTGAGCCCATAGGGCAAGCCTCCTGTATCAATCAGCGACATTTTATGCAACTTTTGTCGTACAAATGCAAGTTGTTCAGCATCATGACCTCCAGAAGAAACGTCATGAGAAATGGAAACGATTTTTTCCGGCGCCAAACCAAATACAGTGTTACTGTATTCAACGACGTCTCGATTTCTTAAAAACAGTCTAACTCCATCAGGGCATCGCTCGTTTGCTTCTGCTCTGCTGAAAAATCGAGACTCGATTAGTCTCTGTTCGTTCTCCTGTAATTTTTCTCCGTTGCCGATTTTCGTAAGTACGCTCGAGAATTCCTCATTTGATTGACGCATAACTTGATTAAGTTGGTAGAATTTTAACCCTCGACAGAGTGTCGGGCCAGCAATACTTGCTTTGATCTGTTGAAAAATAGGCGTTGCACGAACAGGCGGCAGCTGTCTCAAGTCTCCTATCAAAAATACGTCTATTCCACCAAAGTTTTTCTCGAACTCTCCTGTTATTTGCTTTAAGTGAGCATCGACTTGTTGTAATAGTTCCGCTGACATCATGCTTATTTCGTCGATAATAATGCAGCGAACATACTTGAAGAGTGTTCGAAACTGTTGAACAACTTCATTTGAAAGAGGCAAATTTTGTCCAATAGAAATTTTCAGAGCAGTGTGAATAGTTGAGCCGTCAATGGCTACTGCGGCTTTGCCGGTCGATGCACATGTGAGATATGCGTTGGTGTAGCCATCCGTGTCCGAGAAGCGATTGTAAATTTCCATTAGTAACTTAATTACAAGCGTTTTCCCACAACCTGCAGGTCCCGTAAGGAATATCTGAAGTGGCTCACCACTATCTCGATCGAGAAGGGTACTGATGACATGCATCATGAGGCTTTTTTGTCGACTGTTAGCCATGCGCATAAGATTATTAAATTCTGCCTTTGGCATGAGGTTCTCTCGTTTCTTAACAACAGGACCAAGACGACTGAGTAAAGCTAACCTCATATCTTCATTCATTTCGGCATTTGCATAAGCATAGAATTCAGCAAATGGATCAGCTTCCGCAACGCGTGTGGCAAGCAAATCAGCCATACCATTGAAAATATCAGGTTCTTCCAGAGCAATACACATTTGTTTACAAATTTCAATCGTCTTGGCTATATCTAATTCTGACTCGAACTCTTTCCTCCGTTGTAAAATGATCACCTCCATTTCATCATATAGCTGCACAAATTTTCTCTCCGCTAGAATCTCCGTTTCTTCATGACGGAAAAGCAAATGCAGAGTTACCATTTCGCGCTTGTACTCGTCAACCTCAGCGACCATATCGTAATTACGATAGCGAAGTATTCGGGGACCTGTTTTGCGTCGTTTCCATTGGTTATTATCACTAATCGTATAATATGCGGCAGCCTGTGCCAAAGTAAGTTGTTCAAGATCGGGTGGCCGCTTTTCGTATCTTTCAAACCAATTTGTCTTCCAGACATCGGTTGAATTACTGTCAATCTCTTCATTATCCAATTGTTCCGTTGTTTTCCTTACCCGTTGTCGTTCGATTGGCCAAACTGTTGGTAGATAAAGGACTACGGTCGAACTATATGACATTGGCAGTCGTAACAAATACCAAGCGGCTTCTTGACTCGTCATTTCAACAGCGTTAAGTATGTCAATACTGAGCTTTCGTGTGATCTCCATGAAATCAAACTCTGGATGTTCATCCATCGTTTTGATAATCTCACGTTAAAGATTACTTATACCACGATTAGTCTTATTTACGTACTCGACAACGTATGCGGTACACGAGTATTCCTCAGTTATATATTGAAAATCAGTGTTCGACCCAAGGACGTTTAAAATGAATGGATTAAACGGATTGATCCATTTCTCTGCGGTTTGCAGTTTGATAAAAACCTTAGGTCTGTTAATTCTCGCTCGCAATACATCCAAGTAAAAATCATCCGAAGTAAGATTGTGCTCTTCGAAGAAATGTTCAATATCTCTATAGTCGTTCTCTTCAAGTGACTTCCACATCCGTTTGTATAATTTCGCAAGCGCATTTCTTCGAGGATCATCGGCACTCATTGGGATAAGAATTACAGTTGTTCGGCTAGGCATGAATGGTGCTTCGAAACGACATTGTTGTGCTCGAGCGCTACGTATTTTTTTGTAACAAGTAAACGTATGTTTGTGGGTTTGAAGTTTCGTGTGGCCGGAAGTGTTTTCTGGTGAGACGGATATTAACCGATCTATTAAATTTACAGCTGCTGACATATATGAACCAACGGCATTTACGGGTGCATTATTTAACCATATCAGTAGATGAGCATGAGGGCTGCCACGATGTTGAAACTCGATACGCTTGAAGTAATGAAGAACATAATTGTCACCGAATGGACTATATCGTTTTGATTGAACAATCCCCATTATAGTATCGACGAGTTTGTTAAAATGGCTGGCACAGATCACGTGGTCTTCGTTGATTAATGTAGCTTTAACATTATAATGAAGTCTTCGAATTGCCTCATCATCAATTTCAGCACCATTATTTCGAATTTTATACAGCAATTTGGGTAGTTTTGGCCATCCAATTTCATTAGCACTCATTGGAAGAAAGAATGTTGGCTTACCAAATTGTCGAAACATCGCGAACAGGTCTTTCTTACGTGAAGCCCAATAGTACGCTGAGTTGGGGATATGGCGTAAAAATGCGAGATTCTCTTCAATACATCCGTGTACGTATTCTTCTGATTCTATCTGTGCTCTTGTCACAGTATTATTTTTGCCAATGAACTTAAAAGACATTTGAAGTGAATCACGAGTGCGGATTCGCATAATTTCCATGGCCATATATAGCAAATGAGTAGGATATACGCCTCGACGATCAGCCCTGCGTATCTCGCTTGTTGCCATTATGAATGGAGTCACTCGAAGTTCTTCTTTGAAAGTTCTGAATTGGCCGAGATAGATGGGCGGAAACGATAATTCTTCACAATGTTCATCAAAGAGAATGCATTTTGGTATGGCGTTTTCTCCGGGAGCAATACGAAGATACTTTTCTTCATTCCAAAGCAAGGACTGCTGTTGAGCTGTTAAACTTTCTTCGATACGGATCTCTTCGCTCACCTCATCATGACTCGGTTGGTCTGCGGCTGCTGTTTGCTGTTCGTCAGTTGAAAAGGACGCGTTATTAACTGTGATATTATAAAATTTGTACAGTTCTTGTTGCATTAAAGTGATAAATCTTAAGCGACAATGTTATTGACCAAATTTCTATGATGGAATATTTTTGGCAGTTCGCAACCCGGTTAGAGTCAGCGCCGCCTGGATCCCTGTGTTATCGATCTCAGAAAGATCTCTAACAATCGAATCTTTAATTTTTTGTCAACTCTAATTGCCTCACTCATTCATTAAGAATCAATGAGGCAACCAGATCTGACGATTTTTTTTTAAATTCTAAAGAAATCGTGAAAAAATATTGCTACAGCCCGGGTTCGAACCGGGAACTCCAGAATTCTAGCCTGGTACGTTACCAATTACGCCACCGCGACTCTAGCAACATCAATTCACGATCTCTATTTTTAATGTCAGGTGTTAAACTTTATTCAGATTAATTAATTAATCAATATGCGGTCATATGTTTCTTTAGAGTGATAAATCTTAAGCGACAATGTTGCATCAAATACTGAAGGCAAATTTTGACGACACGCTTCTTTACATATCCGATAAGATAATTGGTTTTGTGAATTTTTTTTCGTGCTATATGGACATTAATAGCATAATCATCATCAAGTTCTCGTGGAAGCAATTGAACCATATTATCTACTGATACTGGTACGTTTATAACTTGTCCAAGGATTTCGTACTGACCATTGCTATGTCGAAGCCTTCTGATCGTTGAATATTTGTGCGATATATATTATATATGGAATATACAGTAGCGGACAAAAGTTTAAAACGGAGAGGAAAAAAAAAGTAATCGTTGATTTTTTTATGAAAAGAATTGACTCAGTGGATTTTTTTTGTATTAGCTAATTAATCATTAATTCATATATTTATTACATAAATTCAATTTTGCGCGTAACAACATTAGATACAATAAACAAAGAAAACATAAATTTGTTTGATATCTTCGGGGACAAAAGTTTAAGACTATACGTAAAAAAATATTTTTTGGTAGAAAATATACAGATATTTTCCTCCCTTCAATACTTTGTCCACAGTCCATTATTTTTTATCACATCAGCACATCTTTGAGGCATTCAATCAATTAATTTTTTGCAGTCGTCCACAGTTGTTTCATTGCACGTTTTTTCAACCAAAGAGTACAAATCGTCAAAATTTTTTGGTTTATTTCTTTGAACCCTTCTTTTTATGGTACACCATAAGTTTTCAATTGGATTTAAATCCGGCGACTGCGACGGCCACGGTAATAAAGTGATTTTTTCATCTTGAAAAAAACTTTTCACTACCCGAGCCGTATGCTTTGGGTCATTATCTTGTTGATAAATAAAATTATCACCCATATTTTCGTAGGCATACGGTAACATAGTATTTTTTAATATATCCAAGTATTGAAAACGGTCCATGATTCCATTAATTCGGCGTATTGGTCCAGGACCATTGCGATAAAAACATGCCCACACCATTACGTTTCCACCTCCATGCTTAACTGTCGGTAAAACACATCGAGGATTTAAATCTTCGCCAATTCGACGTCTTACATACAGTATCCCGTCAGAACAAATTCGGTTGAATTTGGATTCGTCCGAAAATAGCACATTTTGCCAATCCTCACTTGTCCAATGCCGATGAGCCTTAGCAAATTGCAGTCGTAATTTTTTATTCTTTTTACTGAGCATCGGCTTCTTCCGTGGCTTTCGTGCTTTCAAATTGAATTCGTCTAATCGTCTTCGGACAGTTCTTACACTTATTTGTGCATTATTATTACTGGATATTTCAGCTCTGATATCGACTGCTGAACGAAAACGATCTCTCTCGCTTAATCGATGAATCCGACGATCCAGCGTTGGCGTGGTTTTCCGCGGTCTACCGTTTTTTGGTCGATCAAAATAGTCCCCAGTCTTCACAAACTTGTACCACGCTTGCTTACAAGAAGTTTCTGATCGATTCATTTGAGTTGCAATTGACGAAAATGACTCATTTTGCTTCCGTAGAGACACGATTAGTTTTCGTTCAGTTGATGACAAATTACGGGCTTTACCCATACTCTTTTCGTACGTAATTAAACTTAAGACACTGGATGATACACCACAAACTATTTACAGTATTAATATATCAAATTATTGCGTGGATCGACTACGGGTATCTTGTTCGACAGATCGTCTTAAACTAATGTCCGCTGTTTACAGATGGTTGGAAGAAAAAAAAAATTGTATAATCTATATTGTTTACATTTGACGACCGAGACTTCTACATTATGAAGGTCAAACGTACACATGTATTGTAAAAAAACAACAAGCCGAAAGAAACGTTATCACTTGTATGACAGATCTATGAACCAAATTGTAATTCATCGTCTTAAACTTTTGTCCGCTACTGTATATATATCAAACAATCTTATATAATTATTCACACGTTCTCAATACGTTTAACGACGCTAAAACTAACAGCTGATTCTCAGTCCGTTAGGGGAAGCAGTGGCTGGAACGTGCCTAGGCTTTGTACACGTCACAAATCTACTATGTGGGTCACTAATTTCTCTGGCGATCTATTCTACCGACGCCTAATCGCATTCTAATTCTATGCCGTACCACGAGCGCTTAAGTAGCTGCGCACTAGGTTGTTGCGCATAGATAGATAGGGCACTTCCCCTTACATACTTCCGTTTCATTTGCTCCAATTTATACCCATACCGCCGCTAAAGATGTTTAGACATCAAAAATTTTCGATTTTCCAAAGTTGGGTGCCAAGTTCACACAGCCTTGTTTCAGCGATGACCTCATTGTTACAATCAAATCTTCAAACCAAATTTCTTCAAGTTCGGAAACAGAAAATAGTTGCAGGGGGCTAAATCTGGAGAATATATTGGATGTAGAAGCAAATCGTATCCTAATTCAGGTAATTTTTTCATGACGACGACACACGTATGCACCCGTCCATTGCTTGGTGGAAAATAATTTTTTTCTTCGCCAAATGCGGACGCTTCTCCTTCAAAATGTCGTTCAAATGTTCCAATAATTTGATATAATATTCGTCGGTGATCTTTTTTCTCTTTTTACGGTTATCGATTTGGATTATGCCACGTGCATCCGAAAAAACTGTGGCTATCACCTTGTTGATGGACAAGGTGGCCTTAGTCTTCACAGGTGCCGATTCACCACGATAAGTCCACTGTTTCGACTGTTCCTTGATCTTTGTACGCCAAAGCTCCTTCGGATTGTGCTTTAATTTCGCCAAACATTCCACTGAAGTTGTTACGCAGCACTCATTTTGCGGAAGGCTTTCTGATATCCAGATGATCTTTCAAAAATTTCTGTACCCGTTCGACTGAGATGGCCACCGCCTCATCAATCTCACGCACTTTCAATCTCCTATCATTTATTACCATATTATGGATTTTGTCAATCATTTCTGGTATGGTGACCTCATTTGGACCACCTGGACGTTCTTCATCACAAATGCTTGTACGGCCGGGTTTAAATTCAGCTGTCCTATATTTTATTTTTGCTAACGAAGGTGCAGAGTTGCTATAAACTTCCTTTGATTCCATTTTTATTCCATCATTCGTTTTCTTTTTCAAACACACGAATGTTATGACTGCTCGATACTCAATTTTTTCCATTTTTGTAAAATTACAAAAGTCGTTCGCTTTCAATGACTGTCAAACACAAACTGAATGACACAGCTGGCTAAAAATTGTACAGCAGACATTTGAAAGGTGACACTTACGAAAAATATTATTTATTTAGTATTAGTGGCGCCCTCTGCTGCCTAGACCAGGTACTTATCATACAACGCTCGTATTCCGGTCGCGGATAGAATAGTTAGTGGTAGTTCAAGACATCAACGTAGCGGGACAGCGTGATAGATAAGGTCTACGTCCTACTCACCGGGAAAAAGCCCTGAGTACCTGTCACTGTCACCTCTGTAAAGCTAGTGGTCCACAAGTTGAAAAAATATATTTTGTACCTACCAACATTAGGTGCTATTTAGGTGCAAATTAGGTGCTAAAGTGAAAAGTTAGGTTAGGTTTCGCGGCAAACCGAAAAATTGTAATGGACAGCTAGATTTATATAAAGCTAGCGGTCCATTTGAGAAATTTGTATAAAAAAATATTCAATGAATACCAGATTTAAGTGCTAATTAGGTGCTTTTAGATGATACAAGGAACGAACGAGTTTTTCCATCCCTTCGACCGGATAAACATCTCCTAATTGAAGGAAATGTTAAAATTCGACAGTTACGTTACTTTGGACGTTCTTCTGCAAGCAGATTGAAATCGTCAGGTACTTCCAATATTTGCTTTATAAAACTTGAATGTTTCAGCCCCCTGATTACAAAACGGAATGTTCACAGCACAAACACGAAATAAAAAGCATATCGACTTGTCTTTGTACTGAAGTATCTATTATCCACCCAAGTTTCCTGCAAGATTATCATATCAGCTTTTTATAAAAATTCCTACGCTTCCCCAATTAAAAATATTTCCACAATATTATTTTAAACGCCTCATTTTTCTCCTCTTCTTCTTTTTTCCTCCTATGCTCATCTTCGCTGTTTCTTCTCTCTTCTCTCTTCCTTCTTCCTTTTCCACAGCGTCCTCATTGACGCTCGCTTCAAAAGGGCTGCCTCCCTTCCTCCTCGGATCAAAATAACTCGATGTTTTGTAACGGTATTAAACGTTAACATTACCCTTAAAGGGTTTGTTCGGACTCGAGCAGGGAGGACAGTAATTTTACGCTTTTGTAGTAGGTAAAAGTAGGGTTTATTCAGAGAAACAAAGTGGAAATTGTGTGATACATAAAAAAATAAATATGAAATCTAATTATCGAACCCCTTTTCTTGGTATTATGGCTACCACGCACCTTACAATAAATTACTCCCGGGCACTTGAGTGCATTTATAATCGTGTACTCAGGTGAATTTAAAGAATTTATGAGAATAGAGATATAACATTCGATTTAACAATATGCACTATGACGTGAAAAGAGATGCTGATAAGTAATATAATTCCTAATCTGAAGATATTCGTTAACTAATATTGAATTTATAAAAGAAAAGTAAACGTCGCTTAATGAATTTTATCTATTCGTCGCGTTCCCTAGGTAAGAGGTTTAGCATGCGGACCGTCGGTAACTGGCCGGCTGTTGCTTGCGGTATCCTGACTAGCCTCGAGTTTACCGCTGAGTTGTTCAATACCCGCCACAGGCCCGTTGGTGGGAGTAGAGTTCCCTGCTGGTATTTTTTAAAGGCCGACTTACGCGTCCACCCGACCACCGCTACGATCGGGCGTCAGTGAAATGCATTTTTAATGCATGCGCAGCTATGTCAGGATCGTACCCGGTTGACTTCTCGCCCTGTATATTTTCCCTGAGTAATCTTTAGATTATATTCCTAACTGACGATGCTATCATAATCTCGTGGTCTTTAATATGGAGATATTATATCTTCGTTATTTAAAATATTGCGAAGAGTATTTCGTGTCAGAGAGAGTAGACTGTTGGTTCGCTCAATCCTCGGCTTCCAGAGAGAGAGACTGCTTTGTTTATGTTTGGGTCTGCGGTGCGTTGGCCTCGAACGCAGCACCGACTCAGCTGCTTCCCGTCAAAGATGTGTGATCGGTACCACAGCTGGGCTCTCCGGGTATCAGTGCGGCTGCACTTAGCATGGGCTCGTTCTTCCTTCCTGGTGGCTGGACTTCTGTTGGCGGGACCTGTGAACAGAACTGTTCCCCGAATGCCGAAATTCTGGTCTTTTTATACCAGTCTCCCCTCCGGCTAGCCCATGCTTTTGGTATAACTATAGTTGGTGGCGGTCCTGTAGCCCACTGGTAGCCTTGGTCTTTTTGAAATTGGTCGTTGGTTTTTAATTTTCTACTGGTACTTTTCGAACGAATAACGGGACTTGGTCTCTGATGTACCGGCCTCCCTTGTGAGTGACGCTCGGTAGCAGTGCTTTGTTGTGTGCGTACCGAGCGTCGTGAGTTGCCGAGTATAGGCCGGTCTTACTTGGTGTGTATAACGCGCGGTAGCGATGCCTTGCTGTGTGCACCGCACGTTATAGATAGCCAGTACGTTCCAGTCTCCTTTCCGCTCATTCCATTTCCACCACCTATCTTCCATACATATTTTCATGTACTTCACTTCCGCTTTTCTGCCATTTCCCCTTTTGTTTTCTGCGACATCTCGAAGCCATTTTTAGATCTCTTTTTCTCTTTTTGTCTTATTTGATATCTTGTCTAATATCTTTTCCAAAACTCTGTCTTTTGTGTTCTCTTCTCTCTCCAGGAATACAACATTTATATTGTTTCTCATATTTTTCCTCCTGTTCTTTTCTTCTCTTAATTCTCGCTCGGTTATCGGATTTAAGTAAAAATATATAATGCATACCAGATTCAAGCTTTATATAAAGTTAGCGGTCCATTGCAATTTTTCGGTTTGCCGCGAAACCGAATGAGCATCTAATTTTTCACTTCGGAATCTAGTTAGCACCTAAATAGCACCTAATGTTGGTAGGTACTAAATATTCGTTTCGACTTGTGGACCGGTAGCTTAGAGGGGTGACGCGGTTCTCAGTCACGAACTCTGATCCACTCTCCTTGACTCAAAATCGTGCTAATTGGGGAAAATCGCTTTCGCCGGATGATCGGGACTAGCACCTCGCCAGAACGAACCATAAATTAACATAGACGATAGAGATGTGTAGATACGGCCTGTGGTAAGCTACCGACGCCTGCAAGAAACGTTATCGAGCGGGACTGCTCGAGATCTCGATGATATAGCAAGTCCGATAGCTGCGATCATCGTCTACAGGCTATACTTGTATGGTATGTTACGCTTAGCTCCTCACTGATGATGACCGTATCGAAGTGCCTATACTGTCCGCTGTATCACTGTCGCTGGCTTCCTCATTCCTTCTCACTCATTCTGTCTCCAGTAAATCGTACATAGAAAATGATATCGACAAAGAAAATAATTAGCTATCATTCTAATAGATTATATAGGGCCCTGCAAGATCATCCTGGAGCTGTGGAGTGACGAGGACGTATTATTTTTCAAGGCTGGTATTTGTGCCACGTTACAGTAGAAAGTTTTGGCTGACTAGCTCATATTTTGTGAAAACTTCGCTTACGATTTCGGACGGACGAACTGAATACAAAATAACCTAGGACGTATTTTCAATTATGAAGAAATATTAGGCTCATTAAACGACGAGCGCGAATTAAAATTAAAAAAGCTTATTTATAATTCCATAAAATCTGATTGTTCCAATCTATTTTAACGAAAATTCCAATAGATAAAGAAAATCCTACTTGCGTGTTAAATTTCAGTTAGATGCTCAGATGATTCTCAATCTACAGGTTCTTCAATTTTGCAAACAAAAGAAAAAATAAGATAAATAATTCAATCTGGTGTAACATTGGACACTTAATCTATTTTAGCTAAATCTTATACCAAATATCCTTGAATGATATTAAGTATGCGCAAGAAGTTACCGTTCATTCCCTCTAAATTCTCTTTAGTTGGATTGGAGACAATTGGAAAATTCTAAAATCCTCTAAAATCTTAACGACTATACAGATTTTGTCGAAACTCTGTACCAAACATTGCTGAATCCTAGTCCATTTGTGTATAAAGTTTTGGCGGGCCAGCTACAGTTTTGTAGAAGTAAGTGCAATTACGTCGATTTTCAAAAAACATTAAAAATTACATAAAATGCGAACCTCTTTATCCATTACAGATCGATTCGATACTGAAATACCTTGAATGTGTCCGCAATTATAAAGAACTATTTAGCACCATAGTAAGTTTTATGGGAGTAAAGCGAGCATGGTCTTTTCTAAGAAAAATCGAAAGCATACATTTTTTAAAATGTATTTTGTCTAAAATCACAGCATTCAAGGAGGGATTACTACTTCAGTTATATGCAAAACTTTAGTCTTATTACTCTAACCGTTATTAAGTTATAATTGACTCGATTTTCAAACTCCTGTACATACACACACACGTTGTTACGGACATTTTTTCTCAACCCCTTTTTTCGACGTTTTGGACTATTTTGAGTACGATGACTAGAAATTTCTGGCTCGGAAAGTATCTGACTAGAAAAAGGAATGAAACAAAAAATTCTTATCAACTACTAATTAAATATGTAATAGAAAAATAGACATTTTCTGGAACGATAATTTTTGTACTGCGCGAATGTACATTTTTCTGATCTTTTTGAACTGCGTTACATAGACAGAGTCTTATTCGGTTTGTCAACAGGTATGTAATCATTTGTGAATACAGTATCTGTATATCAAATTATTGATAGGTCTTATGTAATTACAGTCGAATTAAATTTCAATCCTGTTACATATAAATATGAAACTTCTAATCACACTACTGAACGTAGGAAACGCACAAATATTTAGGGGAATAAAAATGTAACTTTACCCACAGTTGAGCATTGAAGTAATGACTAATTACTCACAGTATTGATGTTGTTACTGGAGTTATGAACCCAATTCAGATATTTCTGGAGTTTGTTGTTGAGTTGTATTGCATTGCTTAATATTAATCTACCTTACAAACAAAAAGTACCCGGAATTTGTCAATAAAAGGAAAACGGGTTAATTAACCATCGATATTTATTTTAGTCCCTTCAAAGTAATCTCCATCGTAAGCAATACACATATGATATTTCAATGCTTCTTTCAATCTTTAAAACACTTTTCAGAGGCCGATTTTGGAATCGCCTTCAGCTTCGTCTGCGAATTCTCCTTTATCGCCTCAATCGTCTCAAAACGCTTTCCGCAAAGTGGTAACTTGAGTCGTGAGAGCAGGAAAAAGTCACACGGGGCCATGCCAGCTGAATACGGAGCTTGCGGAACAGTATTAACGTTGTTTTTGGTGAAATAGTCGCATACAGGATGAGATGTGTGAGCCGGTGCATTGTCGTGGTGAAGAAACCACGAGTTCTTTCTCCACATGAAACTCGTCTCATGCCCAAAACATCGTGCATAACACTCTGCACCGATCGGAACGAGACACCAAGATCGGCTGCTATCTCCCTGATGCTCACACGACGATCTTCGAGCACAATTTTCTTAACTTTTTCGATGTTTTCATCAGTCCGAAACGTGGATGGAGGACCGAAACGAGGCAAATCATCAACCACAGTACGATCGGCTTTAAACTGTTTGTACCACTCGTATGCTTGTGTTTTTGACATTATTCCCTAGCGGGTTGTGCGAGCCAAAATTTGATTGGTAATTCTAAACTGGTAAAGTCAAAAACTTTCACTCAAATATTGAATGCTAAGCAATTTTTCCAGCATTGGACTGAAGCGATTTTGGTTAGACTGGTAAGTTACTACCAGTCATATTTTGGATGGTAACGGTTTTCGCAGGTCTGCTCATTTATCGCTACCAGTTTTATTTTGGATGGTTATTGGGTTCTCCCAGCCCCGCTCGATTCTCGCTACCAGTTTTATTTTTGATGGTTATTCGGTTCTCGCTACCAGTAGAATTTCAACCGGTATTTTCATTATCGCTCCGTCTAATTTTTACTATTATTTTCATTGTCGCGGCCCCGCTCTGTGTTTGCTACAATCGAGTGTCTCCGGTCGTGATTATCTTTAATTTCTTTTTAATATCTCAGAGATTATACCATAAATTAAAAAATGGGATGAAACTGAAGACACGGAAGGGATTTTGGGATCTTTAGGGAAGTGGTATCAGAATCTTTTATTTATTTTTTCATATACATACAGAGAGTATTTTCAATCGTATTTCCGTCTTACAGCCCATTCAGATGTCCGCACTAAATCGAATTTTACCGTAGCAGGTGAGGTCGCGTGGCTCTGGATCCGATTGCAAATTCAGAGGAGTTCCTTCTTCGCTGAGGAATCTGCTATAAAACAGTCGATTTCATGTCGAGCTCGGTGTTTCAGTCTTAAACTTTTGTTCGAAATTTATATCGGATAGTCCCTAAGGATGGACACTGGTAGCAGAAAATGCAAGGTCGAATGGAAATATACCAATTTCTAGATCTTCAGGCGCTCATTTAATTTCTTTGCCGATCGCTCATGACAAAATGAAACTAACTTTTTCATTATCAGACTACTTCTTCCTATAAAAGCTTTTGCAAGACATAGTTTACTTTTCTCCTTGTGGTAATAGATCGGACTGTAGGGACCTCGGATATCAACCAATGTTTCAAGGACATTTTTGATTTCAATCAAAAGATTTGTTAACTGACCACTACGATCCAATCCGATCTAAAACAAAGTAACATTTGGCCGATCAGCGGTAACGAGAGCAACAAAGGTTTCACAAAATTTCTGACGAATTACGAATTGTTCTTTTTGGCAAAATTTCGAATAGCATTTTCAATTAACCATAAATATGAATAAAATAACGACATTCACTGACGATTGTGCTGGAGTGAGCGAGACCAATAGAAATTTGTAGTACATCGCTAGGTGACGCGAATCGCAAGCTCTACGATCTCCGCATTAAACAATTACGATATTTTGTTAAAACTAAGAAAACTTAACTGTAGAATTACTAGTCAGAGTTTCTCTTGCTCTGTTTTTTCATGGAAAACCTATCTCTGAGAATATTTGGATTGCGAATAAGAATAAATAATGAATTGTTATCCTTTGGATTCGGAATACATCAATATGATTATTTGAATAGTCAAAGCAGTCAGAAATCTTACAGAGTCAGCGGAATATATCTCTTTGTTCCAGAGAATATTGTTTTCATCGCGATCGTCGTGTATTCCGATCAATTCCACTTGTCGGGTATAATAGCATGAGAAAGAGTTTGACCAGTCGTGGGAAAGTGTTCTTGCGGGGTACACTTTGCAATAGGAAGCACTGCTTGTCAAGAGCTTATTGATCGCATCGACCTGTTAACACAGAGATAAATAAATAATTTTAAAATTGTCTAAAACTCTAATATTTTAGTGAATTCATAGAATATATTTTTGATTTAGCTCTTCGTAAAGAATATGCCAGACGTTAACGTCCGGCAAATTTTTCAATGTGTGAAAGTAATTAAATTGATGATTTTATACATAAAGTAATGCAATTGTATCAATAACGAGAATCTACTTACTTCGGATTGTAGTCCTAGCTTCCAGATTTCGCCAAATACGGTATTATATCCCTGGCATTTGGCACAGCGGCAACCGAACACGACGTACCATTTCTTGTTAAAAGCTAATTGATCGTATCAACCTGTTGACACAGAAATAAATAAGTAATAAACAAATGAAAAATCCAGTGATAATAAAATTAAAAATTGTATAACACTCCAATATTTCAGTGGACCGATGGAATATATTTTTTCTTTGGCTCTTCGTAAAGAATATGCCAGAAGCCAACGGCCAGCGAATTTTCCAATTTATGAAAGTAAACAAATTGATGATTTTTACATAAAGTAATGCAATTGTATTAACAACGAGAATCAACTTACTTCGGTTTGTAGTCCTTCTTCATTTCGCCAAATGCGGTACGATATACCCGGCATTTGGCACAGCAGCAACCGAAGACGAGGTACCGGTTGCTTGCCTTTTTGTAGAATTTCTTTTTTGTATCGTAACGGCAATTATATTTTCCTCACAACCAACAATATAACAGCATTCGTTCTCCCTTCTTTAACACTATTTCTGCGATGTAACACGTCAAAAGAAATACCGATCCATGTGTACGGGATTCATTGCTGTCAAGTTTTTAAGGTTATGTTAGATCGAGAGATGCTCTGCACGCAGTAAAGAACTGCAGCGATGAGTTACGAACGTTTTATACCATACAGTACACCAGCACGTGCCGTGACGCCTTTAGCGATGAGTGCATTTATAACCATATGCTGGTAATCGACTGCCATACTGACGTGCGAAAGACAAACGGAACGATAAAATAATCGCGAAGGCGTTACGGCACGTGTTCGTAATCCGAGGTCCCTACAGTCCGATCTATTACCACAAGGAGAAAAGCAAACTATGTCTTGCAAAAGCTTTTATAGGAAGAAGTAGTCTGATAATGAAAAAGTTAGTTTCATTTTGTCATGAGCGATCGGCAAAGAAATTAAATGAGCGCCTGAAGATCTAGAAATTGGTATATTTCCATTCGACCTTGCATTTTCTGCTACCAGTGTCCATCCTTAGGGACTATCCGATATAAATTTCGAACAAAAGTTTAAGACTGAAACACCGAGCTCGACATGAAATCGACTGTTTTATAGCAGATTCCTCAGCGAAGAAGGAACTCCTCTGAATTTGCAATCGGATCCAGAGCCACGCGACCTCACCTGCTACGGTGAAATTCGATTTAGTGCGGACATCTGAATGGGCTGTAAGACGGAAATACGATTGAAAATACTCTCTGTATGTATATGAAAAAATAAATAAAAGATTCTGATACCACTTCCCTAAAGATCCCAAAATCCCTTCCGTGTCTTCAGTTTCATCCCATTTTTTAATTTATGGTATAATCTCTGAGATATTAAAAAGAAATTAAAGATAATCACGACCGGAAACACTCGATTGTAGCAAACACAGAGCGGGGCCGCGACAATGAAAATAATAGTAAAAATTAGACGGAGCGATAATGAAAATACCGGTTGAAATTCTACTGGTAGCGAGAACCGAATAACCATCAAAAATAAAACTGGTAGCGAGAATCGAGCGGGGCCAGGAGAACCCAATAACCATCCAAAATAAAACTGGTAGCGAGAACCGAATAACCATCCAAAATGAAACTGGTAGCGAGAATCGAGCGGGGCTGCGAGAACCGAATAACCATCCAAAATATAACTGGTAATGAGTAACCAGCGGAGCAGCGAGAACCGAACAACCATCCAAATTATAACTGGTAAGTGGGATTAACCAATCTATTCTTGAATCGCGCGACTTTACATGAAAAGAGCCTACCAGTCAAAATTTGAGTGAATGTTTTCGACTTTACCAGTTTGCAAAATCGCACAACCCGCTAGGGTTGAGCTCCCGTAGGCTACCGTTAACATTTTCAACGCTTCCGCACATGAAATTTTATTAGAAACACAAAATTTCAGGCACACTCTTTGCTCAACTAAATTCGACATAGCGAAATTCGCAGAGTACACCAAACAATGACTTGTTTACAAAGCTATTACGTACAAGTTATCTGACACATGGCGCTTAAAAGTGACATGTAAACAACTGACAGATGTACTAACCTAGAAAAAAATGATTTTGACAATATCTCAAGGGCGGCTCGTTTAAATGAGAAATTTCGGGTACTTTTCGATCAGAGAGTATATTGCCTGCTAGATGAAAATTAGAAACCTAACCGTTTTTGTTAGAAAAAATGAAGTAAATATAAAAATGCTGTAGAAAGTCATTATGACTTAACGTATACTGTAAAGTATGACTAGATATTAATAAAAAATGCTTTGAACACGACTGCAATGAAACAATTAACGGAGCTGTAAATTCCAATTTTTTCACATGAAAGTAAATCTAAGCAGGTTGAATTATTTTCTATATCATTTTTGTAAACTTATCATTTGTATTATAACAATTCATTCACTGCTGTCATTACAGCCGGAAACGTCTCCTGAATATCGTAATCATATTTTACATGTCAAGAGATACGTTGGCGTCTAGGCACTAATTAAAAAGAAAAATTATATTAATGTGATATGAACGTTTGCTAATGCGGAAGAGCATGTCTCCTGGCTGTAGTGACAGTAGTAGATGACTTGTTATAAGAAAAATAAGAAGTTAATTAAAATGATGTGGGGTAATATTTCATTCTTTTGCTTCATCATAGAGGGAGCTTTGTTTTAATGAAAACAATATTTTTCCAGATTTTCATGCCAGTACACTCAGAATGGCCCAAAATGTCGAGAAAAGTGGTTTAGATAGTGTCCGGATGAATGTATGTGTGTGTGCGTGTGCGGTGGAGACATGAAATCATGGAAGTTCCTCTTATTGGAACCCGTTTGAAAGACTCGAAGTCCAAGATATTAAAAAATAGTAGGGTCAAAAGTTCCGCGAGTTGGCATATAATTACCCATAAATAACCTCCTATTAGCCATACGGAATGTGTATGCGTACAAGGAAAGTAAATGAGTGGATCTACACGTAACCCCACCGATCGGATTGTTGTCGGGTACTTACGCACGATACACCGCTGGACGACTGAACGACGGAAAAAGAGAGTGAGAAGGCGTGCAGGGTGGGGGACATATCAGTCGAAGAACGTCGGGATGGAAGCCGCAATGTTCGTTGAATCTGTCGAACACACTGCCACATAGAGAGCTATTCCGGTAATGAAGAGTGAACTAGCGACGCCTAAGCATGAAAAGATCGCGCACGCGAGAGTGACAGAATATAACACAGAGAAGTTGTACAGTGGCGAAGAACGTACAATATAAGCGCGCCAAAGCGAATGGTTGAAGAAAACGCGTGAGAGGCCGGCGAATGGGGCGTAGCGAGTGACAGAGAGGCAACTAGCGCCGGTGACACACCGACCGCGGTTGGCGAAGGGAGGAAACTACTCGCGAGCTACGGTGGTGGGGGCGTCGCTCAGCGTTCCCTTCGCTCGACGCTCGACACTCTCGACAGTTGTGACCTGACCGTCGTACGCGATGTTTTGAATTTTCTGGATATTAGACCATCTCTCGTTTTCTCAGAATAAGTAGAAAAATTTAAAAAGACGCTTTTTCTCATTTCACAATCACTTTTCGTTTACCTTTATTATTATTATTATTCTAAAAATGCTAAAATTTGCGTATGTATGTGCAGAATTTGACGGACAATAGAAAAACACGACGTCGATGAAAACTGCGTCACCTGTAAATCATTCAATTTGCTTAAAAAGTGAATAAATTTATTTTAAAAAGTAAGTGGGGGTAAAGAGCTAATAATTCGGAGGTACGCACACGTGATTGCGCATTCATCATCGGTGATTAGTGACAGTTTTTATCGGTGCTTCGATCGTACATATACGCGAGTGATACCTATATTTAGTGGATACCGTATCTGTGATAGTGTTTGTATTATGTGTTTGTTTGAAAGTTTTTTCGCGCCCACAGGCCTTTGTGTACAGAAGCACATCCCATGCACATGAATCGTACATACTCTCTGGGCGTGAAAGTGTATCGGCACAGTTCGCCGTTGATTTGTCGTTCTGTTTTTCGTTTTTACCTGCTCGTGTGTTATTGTCGTACGGGTTTATAAGGCGGCACGCAGCTGCCAGTATCCTCTACGAATTTAACGTGAATATATAGTTCTGTTCGTGAAGCGTTGGTTGCGTGGTGGTACTGGCGCTCACCAGCGCCATCGGCTCAGACAGTGCGGCGTAGAAACGGGTGATCGACCTCCTTGGAAATACGGAGCACAGCATTTTTCGGTGAGTTTTATCTTATCGTGTCACGTGTTTATTTTGGGATTCATTTGGGGGTGAGGGGAGTAATTAAGACTAGAGTGGTTGCAAAAATCCTCGACAGATTAACGCTGAAATAGGGATAACGCGAGAAGAGGATAGTAATAACAGTTTCTCGAGGCGAGTTTCTTCAGCGGGATCAAATCTAAGCGTAGCCATGGCTACGACGATCTGTTCCTTTGAGGCTAGGTATCTGTTTATTGCACTTCACCAACTCCTCTCTCGCCTAATGTTGGTTATTGCAGCCTTCTGACCTTTTTATCATCCAATAAATTAATATACAATTATAACTCCAACTTTCATCCTCGGAACATGCTTCGCTGAAGTGTTCGAAGCTTTTTTACGCTAGAATTGCGTGCTAACGAGCGTTTTCGTCGTATCGAGACTCGTAAATACCGTGCCTGTTTATGGAATGTTATTAATTACGTATTCAGTGGTAGGTTCATTCGTATATCGTCTCTCATCACTTTATCCATGGTAGCAATGCTGCAGTAAAGAAATATAGTGTTCAGGATTTTTATTTCTGAAAACATAATTTTACAAAAATTAAGAACCTCCACTGAGAAGAGAGCTATAAAAATAATTAGAATACAAAAATGGTGATATATTCATTACATTTATTTATTACTATAGGAAAACGCCACATGAAATAAGTGTTTGGAGTGTCTAGGCATCCGGAATCGGACATTTAATAGAATATTATTCGTCCGGACGAAGATGTTTCGACTATTTTACATTTTTATATAGGCGCAAATGTGCTACCCGATAAAATAAAATACAGCAAAAAAATCGACAATAACAACTCTAAATCTAAAAAATGAATAAACTGAGCCAAAAAAAACGGATAATGACGTATTTGAAGAATCTGTAGATAAGCTCTTGTTATTTTGAAAGACACCAGCTGGACATAAATTGTTATAAAGTCAATAGTTAATACTTATATATATATATATATATAATATATTATTATATGTTCTTGTTCATTACTATTTTTATTGAAATTTACTTGTACTTACTTATTATATGTACGATCTACGAATTCTATTCGAACGAATAATCGTATATTATACCCTTGTCAAGCTAGCAGACGAAATTCCTGAAAATGGATTTACTATATACCTAAATAAGGTGCTTTTTAGGTGCTAATTTGGTGCTAAGTTTATAATTTTAGTGTTCAGGATTTTTATTTCTGAAAACGTAATTTTACAAAAATTAAGAACCTCTACTGAGAAGAGAGCTATAAAAATAATTAGAATACAAAAATGGTGATATTCATTACATTTATTTATTATTATAGGAAAACGTCACATCAAATAAGTGTTTGGAGCGTCTAGGCATCCGGAACCGGACATTTAATAGAATATTATTCGTCCGGACGAAGATGTTTCGACTATTTTACATTTTTATATAGGCGCAAATGTGCTACCCGATAAAATAAAATACATCAAAAAAATTAACAACAACAACTCTAAATCTAAAAAATGAATAGACTAAGCCAAAAAAATGGATAATGACGTATATGAAGAATCTGTAGATAAGCTCTTGTTATTTTGAAAGACACCAGCCGGACATAAATTATTATAAAGTCAATAGTTAATACTTATATATATATATAATATATTATAATATGTTCTTGTTTATTACTATTTTTATTGAAATTTACTTGTACTTACTTATGATATGTACGATTTACGAATTCTATTCGAACGAATAATCGTATATTATACCCTTGTCAAGCTAGCAGACGAAATTCCCGAAAATGGATTTACTATATACCTAAATAAGGTGCTTTTTAGGTGCTAATTTGGTGCTAAGTTTATAATTTTAGTGCTCCTTTAATTTAGCCAGGAATGCAATTTGAAAAACCCTCTGCTAGCTTGATATCAAACTAGCAGAGGGTTTTTCAGGGTTTGCATTATCGCCAAATGTCTTCTGCCAGGAATTAAGTGCTTTTTAAGTGCTTTATAACTATATAACATTTTACCCCCAAAATCCTCCCGGAAATATTATTTTTCAATTAAATTGAATTTCTTTTAAATAAAAAATCCGTAAAAATGTAAAATTAATAAAATAGCCGGATTCATGATGTGACATCATGTTGAACGAATCAGGTGCATTGGAAATACGATAGACTCGATTTTAGTGCTCCACCCCCGTGGCTGCAAAACCCACCCTCTCGTCAAGCAAACTTCTCGTTAAAGTGAAATATTTTTGATAAAGACAATATCGCCCTGTCCTTGCACATATATATCGAATGATTTAGGTGCTTTTGATAAATGCATCGCCTGATTTTTGTGCTCCACCCCCGCAGTCACAAAACCAACCCTTTCGTCAGGCAAACTTGTTAAAGTAAAGTACTTTAAATAAGAACGATATCGCCCTGTCCTTGAGCGTATATATAATCCCTGACAAGAGGATCGGTTTTGCGGCCACGGGGGTGGCTCACTAAAATTAAGCCTAGCGTATTTCGAATATAGCAGATTCGTTCAACATAATGTCACATCATGAATCCGGCTATTTTATTAATTTAACATTTTCCCGGATTTTTTATTTGAAATAAATACAATTTATTGAAAAATAATATTCCCGGGTGGATTTCGGCGTAAAATTTTATATGGTTGTAAAGCACTTAAAAACCACTCAATTCCTGTAAAAAGACATTCGGCGATAATGCAAACCCGGAAAATCTCTCTACTAGCTTGATATCAAGGTGGATTCTGCACCCGATCGGGGTGGAGCACTAAAATCGGGCGATGCATTTATCAAAAGCACCTAAATCGTACGATATATACGTGCAAGGACAGGGCGATATTGTCTTTATCAAAAATATTTCACTTTAACGAAAAGTTTGCCTGACGAGAGGGTCGGTTTTGCGGTCGCGCTTGATATCAAGCTAGCAGAGGGTTTTTCAAATTGCATTCCTGGCTAAATTAAAGGAACACTAAAATTATAAACTTGGCACCAAATTAGCACCTAAAAAGCACCTTATTTAGGTATATAGTAAATCCATTGTCGGGAATTTCGTCTGCTAGCTTGACAAGGGTTTTTAAACCCTGCATGCTGCAACATTGGAATGAAAAATTTAAACTTAATTGGTCATGGATCAATGCATGAATATTGATGATAAAATCTCTATCGTAATTCTGATATACACCATCTAACATTAATCAGTCATAAATTGCCCTGACAAGTATAAACGTCTAATGGTTGACAAACTCCTATCGTTCCAGCTGGGGCTGGAATTATCATCACTTTTGGTTAGTCAACATTTTATAGCTGAATTGGTTTTTTTTCTGTAATTATAAAAAAGTTTTTTATATAGCCATTTTTTTCAACGAAGAGGTTGATTTCATAACTTTCAGAATGTATTATTAGCATCATCTACAACATTTTTGTGCAGGTTTTGTGTAGAAAACGGTGACACACCTGGAGAACTTCCCTTGTCAGACACAATAAATGCAATTTCCTTAAATACGGTTTTGTGGTTAGAATTTCCTGCATTAACGCTTATTTTCTGTTTCATTTATTAGACAGACACAATGGACAGGGTTTGAATTAATGACCTAGAACAATTTCCACTTACTTCACCACCCAATGGAACTTTTGTCATTTTAATTTGATTGATCGTTTTTTCCTGAATATTGGGGTGAATATAGAATATAAACAGCACGTATTAGCTCACGACACAAATGCAAAAAAATTATAAACATTATCGATTCTCTGGATTGCAAAAAGTGTTGTAAAAGAACCGAATGGAATGTTGCAAAGGAATCCACTATCCTTGGTTCAGTCGGGACATACCACGCTCCAATGTTTTTAATAAATAACATTCTAAATCGTGGTTTCTTGTCCGGTAATCGGACAAATAATCGTACGTTAATCGTCCAGCTATATAAAACCTTACAAAACACACAATAACAAACCTCTACGAATAATATCATTATTCATTTATTATCATAATCAAGAAAAATATTAATCTTAAAAGATCTAGAATATAGCTATCGAAACTATTTAAACCCCTGGGATGTTCTGGTAAATGAACAATTCTATTTTACATCCATCTGACAATAAGTTGCTAATATATAAGTCTGTCTCGATTCATTAGACTGTATGGACTTTGCGTTGGGCACTCTTGTCGAGCATACTATACCGTATGGTCTCTGTCCTCGCTCCCCTCTTTCTTACTTGAGTGCAGAGAAACCGGTTTGCGCCAGCTTTCAGGCGTCCTCTTGAGGTGCCTAGAAGGCTGGCGTGAGGATATGGAAGAAGAGTGTCTCGAAGCTCGAGTTCTCCTTCCTCTCAGCGTATACTCTACCTGTTACTCTACCAGGTTTCGAGGTGCACTACCGCTTACACAATCCTGCGTAGAAATATATTAATTGAGACTAAAAAAGCATTCTTTGTGTTTTTGAATGTCCACGTATTTGAATATCGAAATCAAGATTATCAGGATAAGCAATAGCTTCGTGGATGTAATGCTTGCATGGAAATTTGGTGTCAAGAATAAAGCACATAAGAAGATCGGTACTACATATCAGGTGGGCTAAAAAGTTCGTAGGCTGACACATAGATGGCGCTACTAGTATTAAATCCATATGATTTTTAGTTAGCCCTAACCTTCAAAAGACACGTGTATAAATTTAACAGCTGCCGCACTATTAGTTTGTGAGATATAGCATTTTGAGTGAAGCAACTTTTGTTAGTTTGAAAAAATGGATAAAAAGGAATTTCGTGTGTTAATAAAGCATTGCTTTTTGGCGAAGAAAAATACTGTTGAAGCCAAGGCTTGGCTTCATAAACATTATTTGGACTCTGCACCAGGAAAATCAACCGTTGAGAAGTGGTTTGCTAAATTTAAACGAGGCGAAATGAGCACCGAGGACGATGCACGCAGTGGACGCCCCAAAGAGGCTGTTACCGATGAAAACATCAAAAAAGTCTACAAAATAATTTTGGATAACCGTAAAGTGAAGTTATTCGAGATAGCTGAGACCCTAAATATATCAAAAGAACGTGTTGGACATATCGTGAAAGAATATTTGGGTATGCAAAAGCTCTGTTCAAAGTGGGTGCCGCGCGAGCTCACAATCAACCAAAAACAACAACGAATTGATGATTCTGAGCAGTGTTTGGAGCTGTTCTATCGTAATAAACCCGAATTTTTGCGTCGATATGTGACAATGGATGAAACATGGCTCCATCATTTCACACCGGAGTCCAATCGACAGTCAGCCGAGTGGACTGCATGTGATGAACCGACTCCAAAGCGTGGAAAGACGTAACAGTCGGCTGGCAAGGTTATGGCATCAGTATTGTGGGATGCGCATGGTATAATATTCATCCACTATCTTCAAAAGGGAAAAACCATCAACAGCGACTATTACGTAACGTTATTGGAGCGTTCAAAGGACGAAATCGCGGAAAAACGGCCCCATTTGAAGAAGAAGAAAGTGCTGTTTCATCAAGACAATGCACCGTGTCACAAATCAATGAGAGTGATGGCAAAATTGCATGAATTGGGCTTCGAATTGCTTCTGCATCCACCGTATTTTCCAGATCTGGCCCCCAGCGACTTTTTCCTGTTCTCAGACCTCAAGAGAATGCTCGCTGGAAAGAAATTTAGTGCCGATGAAGAGGTAATCGCCGAAACTAAAGCCTATTTTAAGGCTAAAGACAAATCGTACTATAAAAATGGTATCGAAAAATTGTATGACCGCTATAATCGTTGTATCGCCCTCGAAGGCAACTATATTGAATAATAAAATCAAATTTTATCAAAAAAAAAGATTTTTTCTATGTTAGCCTACGAACTTTTCAGCCCACCTGTTATAGTGCACTGTAGAAAATTAAGTAACGAGGACGCATGAGTGTAGAATTTTATTTCTTCGAAAAATGTTTCATTCCCTATACCATTAAACAATTTGAATTTTAGTAACTGCTCAATATTCCCAAACGTTAGCATTGCAACCATTTTTTTAAAATCACATATGGAAGAAAATCTTATCAGTTTCAGTGAACCAAGTTATTTAATAAAATATGGTTGCAAACTACTGAGAGTGGTCAGTTACAGTAGGCAACTACATACCATACATATTTTTGTGTAATATAATCTATATTTGTTCAACATATACACAGGACTAAACCTATTTAGAGGGCCAATGTGAAAAACCAATCACATTTATATTGTTGGCGATCACAAGATAATATTTATATACAGGGTGAGCCATTTTAATCTATGCACCCAAATTTCTTTGTACCGAAAACAGATACGGAAAAATGGTTCAGACAAAAGTTGTTCAAGATAATGGGGGTCACCAATCTGTGTAACTAGCTTTGACCTTGAGACTACTTGTCAAGGTTATTTGAAGGTCAGAGTGGTTTTTTTTAATAAGAACCCCTATTTTTGACACCCAATTCGAAAAGAGCGGGAAATTTTACGTCTGAAATGGTATTTTGAATTATTTTTTTCGTGACCTTGAGAAGGTTAATTTAAGGTAAAATGCTAAATAACTGCCTGTTAGCTGTTTATTTAGCTGTTTAAATTTTCTGGCGGAATAAACGTTGTGAAGGTACCTTTATAAGAAAGATCGACGTCGTTATTTCCGGGTAACGCTAAAAGTAAGGTTAACTCATTTAATGCAACAGCTACTAAGAGCTTGTGGAATAAGAAACACTAAATGGCCTTTTTATGTTAGGAAAAACCTTAAAACGTTAAACGTTCCATTTCGATCTTTCTTTCAGGGTGGCAAACTAAATACTTACTTCGCCACCTGCGATCGCATATTTTGTCGACTTTATGAAGTTCTCTTCGCAGTGTGCAAATAACGAGACACAAATAAAATATTTAAAACACTTGCCTGTACTTATTAAAAAATATAGATTACACGTTTACATAATTACACAAATTATTTATGGTCGTGGACTCCGAAATGTGTAAGTAAATTCACAGTTAACCCCGAGTACTTCCGACTTAATTCTTAACAATGGGTTACCCGAAATCAGTTCCGGTATAAGGTAAGCCGCATTTTATATGCTCTACAAGGTATAATACATGTTTATATAAAAGAATATGAATAATTCGCCAAAGCAAGCTGCCAAAAATTTTATCTCTATCTGCTTGCTTTTCCTTCTGCTTTCGTTCTTTTTTTTCCCTGCTATGTATCTAAGAGTGACAGCTGCGCGCGCGCCCTAACTAACGAATGCATATACAATCTTCACTCTCTGTTGCGTAAAACACGAAATTACAGTAATGGAGTTAAAGGGTTCGTAATGTCTATATGCTGACTTACATTAAACAAGGGATGAATCGGGCGGAATTCGCCGAGGCATAATGCAGTATCTTTCACCCGTACACAATTGAGGGTATAAAAATCCCTAAAAATTAGAATTGTTTCTACGGCACTTGTAGTGGATAATAAGGCTTGTCGAAGGCAATCAGTGTACAGGGTGTGGAAACGAATACGTGTCATCCTTGGCCATTTGATTTTCCTACTCGTGTCCGGCGAAGATCACCTTCGAACATGGCCCGGCAAAATTCGTTTTGACATGAACACAAGGTGAACATATTGATTGCTAAAAAAAAAGTATACCCATTGAGAGGATTAAAAGTCTCAAAGGAATCGAAGGTCGCAAAGGGGCCCATGAATAAGTAAAAAAAATCGAATATAGAAAAGTCTTTGAAACATTTGGCCAAAATCAATAAAGATAATTTGAATGTTCCACCACATTTAATTGTTGATTTCGTCATTTTAATATTACGTTCATGTTTCTGAAAATAAAATACCAGTAGATTTAGAATTATTGGGTTTGGGAAAAAGTTCGTGGCGTTTTTTCCCGATAGATGGCATCAATTGCAAATAAGTTAGGAAACACAGATCACATCGACACCACTAAACGCTCGTTGGAAAGGTGACACTTCGAGCGTTACCTTGAGTGTATAAACATCGAAATTGGGGCAGTGGTTAGAAAGTTATTTGCGTTTGAAAATGGAGTAAAGTAATGAAAAATTGTACTATATTTTGCAATATTATTACAACAAAGGGATGAACGCTGCGCAGGCTTGTGAAAAATTTTGTGCTGTGTACGGTGAAGGTACTTTATCACAATCTGTTGCGCGGAAATGGTTCGCTCGCTTTCGTTCTGGTAATTTTTATGTGAAAGATGAGTCACGCTTTGGTCGTCCAATCACTGAAAAAGCTGTTGAAATTCTTCAAAAAGTCCAGCAAGATAAGCATATCAGCAGTGTCGATATTGGTATAGAGCTAGGCATTGACTACAAAACTGTTTTGAACCATTTACACAAAGCTGGCGACAAAAACAAGCTCGATGTATGGGTTCTTCATGAGTTGAGCGTGAAAAACATGATAGACCGAATTAACATCTGCGATGCGCTGCTGAAACGCAATGAAATTGAGCCATTTCTGAAACGTGTCATAACCGGTGATGAAAAATGGATCACATACGACAATCGAAAGCGTCAAAGATCGTGGACAAGGGATGGTGAGCCGTCACAAACGTTCGCGAATCCATGATTGACGGCGAAACAGGTGAATCGCTGGGAAAGGACTGGCAGGGAATCGTCCACCATGAACTACTTCCAGTTGGTCAGGCGATTGATTCTCAACTCTATTGTGGACAACTAAAGAGATTACCCCAAGCAATTGAAAGAAAACGGCCCGAATTGATGAATAGGAAAAGTGTTGTATTCCATCATGACAACGCCCGATCACATACTTCTTTGATGACCCGTCAAAAATTGCGAGAGCTTGGTTGGGAAGTTTTGATGTATCCATCATATAGTCCAGACATAGCACTCTCTGACTATCACTTATTCCGATTTCTGCAGAACTCTCTCAATGGAATGAAAACCACTTGATTCAGTTTTTCAACCAGAAACCACAGAAGTTCTTCACCGATGGCATCTACCCGAAAAATGGCGAAACATTGTCGATAATAATGGAGCATATTTGGTTTAAATAAATTCATTTTCACACTATAAAAAAACCAGTTGAATTTTACTAAAAAAAACGCCACGAACTTTTTCCCAGACCCAATATTAGTAAATATAATCGGCCACCTCCAGTGAAATAAACTACACAGACACGCTTCTTGCGAGAGTGTACGATTCATATTGCGTAAGCCGTTGTTACTTCCAAATCATGCGTAACCTCTATAAATGGTCTTCATTTTTCCCAGACCCAATATTTAAAGTGCATTTCATTTTAATAATGAATACAGATACAATGTTGTCATTTATTAATAATCGTCGAGCGATACACAGATATTTACCGGGTATGTTAAAAAAATAACGGGGGTTTTGTAATATTTCAGTGCGTTTGTCCGATTTTTTCGTTGGTAAACTTGTCTGAAAACTCGCTGTACTGTGTTAGCCATATTGGATATTTAGTCTATTGTGAGCTGTCGAAAATTCACATGTGTTTTGGTAGGATCAGCGATTTTGAAAATGGATCAGAGAATTCATCAGCCATCCTAACGTGATGTTAGGCATACATACGCACATAATGTCTGTGGTACTTATCAGAATGAATAGCACATCGCATGTCCGTGCGATCTCTACGAACAGGCCTTTTTACGATTTTCACGTCGAAGCTATTTATCTCCGCGGGGACACAACGAATCTTTAGATTGGCAAACACTTGAACTGGAGATATATATTTAGGAGTTCCAACTCTTTCAAAAGCAAAGGAATAATAAGTTTAAATCAGTCAATTGTTGTTGGTAACGTTTAGTATTAACCGTTTCTCCAGGTTTTAACAGCTCATAATAGACCACGCCCCTCTGGTCCCACCAAACGGTGGTGGATGGTGAGCCTGGGTCTACCCATGATTTTTTACGCTTGGGATTCTCGAAATAAATCCAATTTTCATGTGTTTCAATGCCCTTTGTTCAGTATAAATTTCAACATATTGAACACAACAACACTACACTATGCACACACTTTTCCAATTTATCACTCGTGCGCGGCACTTGTTGATGACACAACAAAATGGCGCAGAATCAAATCTTTATAGCACAAACTGCATTCGTGCGTCATCTGTTGTCTGAAATCCGCATTTCATACTTGTACACCTGGTAACTCGTTGATGAACAACGTAGCCTTTTCAAAATTAGATGATCCAGAATACAGTGGTACCTCGACATACGAGTTTAATTCGTTCCGTAACCTTGCTCGTATGCCAAATTGCTCGTATCTCAAAGCAATTTTCCCCATTGAAATTAATTGAAATGCCATTAATCCGTTCCAGCTCCCAAATCACCACCTCAGTTATTTTTGTTAAGTGTTTTTGAATAAGAAAAATGTATTCACAAGAAGAAACATTTATTTATAAATAACAAATACATATTCTATAAAAACATAATAAAAGAAAAAGTGAAGTGCTTACGGAAGCGCTTAATTTTCGTCACTGGTCTTCGCTTTTTTCGTCACGCTTTGCTCATTTTCACCTGCAGATCGTTCAAAAAAACTGTCCAAGGACGTTTGTTTCTTCCTCCCTTTCAGGATATTGCGGAAATGAGTTAGGCAAGTTTCGTTGAACAACTCCGATGCACGACCAGTTGCAACTTTTTCGGGGTGATTTTTATCCACGAACTCTACAACTTTCTCCCACATTCCCAAGATCTCCTTTATATCTCTTGTAGAGATAACTTCCTCCATCTTTGGCTTCTCTTCAAAACTAATTTTTCGTTGAACCACCGTATGCTGCTGCGAATGTAAATCGTGTAACTCCTCGGTCAGCTCCTGAGACTGTTCCTCGACGAGTTCGTTCACATCTCTCTCATCAACCTCCAGACCCATGGATTTTCCCAGAGAAACAATCTCCTCTACCACTGACACTTCGGGTTCCAATCCTTCGAAGGCCCTTTCAGCTACAGCCTCAGGCCACATCTTCTTCCATGCAGAGGTTAAGGTCCTCGTTATAACACCCAGCCAGGCCTGATCAATAATTCTTAGGCATATCACGATGTTAAAGTGGTCCTTCCAGAACTCTCGAAGGGTAAGGTTTGTGTTCTCCGTCACCTCAAAGCAGCGTCGAAAAATGTGCTTGGTGTACAACTTCTTAAAATTAGAAATCACCTGCTGATCCATGGGCTGCAGGATAGGAGTGGTGTTGGGTGGTAGGTAGAGAACCTTTATAAACTTGAACTCTTCGAGTAAATCATCTTCGAGATTTGGTGGGTGAGCAGGGGCATTGTCGAGGACGAGAAGGGCTTGCATGGGTAGGTTGTTTTCCTGTAGATATTTTTTAATAAAAGGGCCAAACACCAGGTTTATCCACTGCACAAAGAATTGTCTGGTGACCCACGCCTTCGGATTTGCCCTACACATAACTTGCAGTTTTTCTTTAAAAATCTTATGTGACTTAAAGGCTCTGGGATTTTCCGAATGGTATACTAGCAGAGGCTTGATTTTGCAGTCGCCACTCGCATTGGCGCAAAGTGCTAGAGTTAATCTATCCTTCATGGGTTTGTGACCTGGCATCGTCTTCTCCTCTGCCGTTATGTAAGTCCTATTCGGCATCCTTTTCCAGAAAAGCCCTGTCTCGTCACAGTTGAAGACTTGCTGGGGGATGTATCCTTTGGCTTCTATCAGTTCGGAAAACGTTTTGATGTAAACCTCAGCTGCCTTCACATCCGAACTTGCTGCCTCACCATGCCTGACGACGGACTGAATGCCGGTCCTTTTCCTAAAGTTGTCAAACCAGCCCCGACTGGCTTTAAACGAGTCTTCCGATTCCTTGTTTGTGGAAGTGTGTGGGATCTGCTTCAGCAAATTACCGTAAATCTCTCGTGCCTTCTGACATATGATGCTTTGTGTTAAGGTTCTTCCTTGAAGCTGCTTCTCTGTCACCCACAACATCAGTAATTTCTCCATCTTTTCGTGGAGAGAGGTCCGGAGCTTAGAAATTATTGTAACGCCCTTAGCTAGCATTATACCCTTTATCAACTCCTTCTGTTTAAGCACAATACATATCATTGATGTGCTACGCCCGTACATCCTCGCGAAGTCAATTACTCGCACTCCTTGCTCATGTTTTTCTATGATTTCACGCTTTAATTCAATAGACATCATCTTCTTCTTTGGACCCATGGTTATAAAAATAAATGTGATAATGTTTCGTAAATGTACAAAAAGCAAAAAATGCAAACCCAACTTATCAAAAATGCTTCGAAAACGAGGGAAACAAGCACACAGACTGAGGTCCAGTCTGAGGTGGGAGAAACTGTTAGACGCTGCACACGACCCAACATGCGGGGCGCATGTTGGGTCTGTGCAGCGGTGTAGTGTGCGATTCCTCGTATCTCAAATCTTGCTCTCTTCTCAAAGCAAAATATCGCTCGCTCGGCGGCTCGTATCTCAAAACACTCGTATATTAAGGCACTCGTATATCGAGGTACCACTGTAGTCAGTTCGAACTGTCACAGCCCAATCAGAACTCGAGCCAATAGTGAGAGTTCGTGCTAACTGGGTCTTCAAACCCATTGAGTGCTCAATACAAAGCTTCAGCGGTTCGAATCGATAGTGCCCTTCAGCTGACTGAACGCTCAATACAAAATTCGAGTGGCTCAAGCCGTCTCATGCACACGTGTGTGACCCTATGATCTCATCTCTTTGGTTGAATATTTTTTTCATTTTATGATCATAAAACTATAAAGCTACGTAGAACTACGGGAACTTTCGATTTTAGAAATTCGTTATATTAGGATGCTAGCTTCCAATCATTAACATCTAATTTTTTAAATTTTCTTTTTCGAGCTGCTGATAAAAATTGTAAATAACTACTGAAAAGTTGCTACAGGCCAGAATACTTTCAACGACGAATCGACTTCAAATCTAGTTTATAATTAAGGTGTCATAGAAGGCTAATTTAATTTCGTAATTGAGAATTCAATGCTCTTTTTTTTAAAAAAACCCTGTCGCACTGCTAGCTTGATATAAAGTTAGCACCGCCACAACGTTGTTCAGATTATACCAATGAGATCGGTAAATAAATAATGCTATAATTTAAGGCTCTTAAATGCAATTAGAATTATCGACATCCGTACAGCCTATCCGGAGATAGTTAAATTTTTCTAAATACAATAAATAATTACGGTATTTCCCCGATATTGAATGAACTAGGGTTCCTATATACGAACCTGCTATGTGTACCTGACTCAAGTAGTTGCCGAGTAAAACAGGTTTGTTAATGCAGAGGGTAGTTCATAGATACAGATGTGCAGCATTCAATTCACTTATGGCGAGAGGTTAAAGCCTTTAATTTAACTACAATTTTTAGATTTGCTATGTCTCTCAAGCTCAAGTAGCTGTCGTGTAAAATAAGTTTCTTTATGCGTACGGATTAAATGTTGCGCCCCTATATAAAAAACTACCCTCTGCATTATCAAACCTGTTTTACTCGGCAACTACTTGAGTCAGGTACATGTGACAGGTCTCTATTTAGGAACCCTAGCTCATTGAATATCGGAGAAATACCATAATTATTTATTGAATTTAGAAAAGTTCGATTATCTCTGGATAGGCAATACTGATTTTGATGATTCTAATTGCATATAAGAGCCTTAAATTATAGCGTTACCCATTTTACGATCTCATTAGTGGCATAGTCTGTACAACGTTGCAGCGGTGCTAACTTCATATCAAGCTAGCACAGGGTTTATTTAAAAAGAAAGCAGAATTAAACTCTGGATTGCGGTCTTTAACGAGTCCTTAATTATAAACTAAGTTTGAAGTCGATTCGTCGTTGTGGCGTTTCCAGCTTGATGACATGAACTTTCTTAAATGCACGGGGGGGGGGGGGGGGGGGGTTGATTACTAGACTACAACGTGTAGGACTCGGGCGGAACCCAGAACTCAGACTCATGCACTAGTATCTCACCACGACGCACAGTAGACGCAGAGCCCGAAATCGTGGCAGAAAAGTCAGAAAAAAATTTTTACAATCGGGATATTTGAGCAGGCAGTCAGGTAGAGGACTAATGGCTGCGTTAAATTGTAAAAGGGGAACCTTTTTCACCGTATACCTTCGTCGCTGCGTCAGTTGGAAGTTAGCCTTCGAGACGAGTGTTCGCATCGCGCGCTGAACGAGCGAAAACTACCGTGACTTATAAAATCGATAACTTTAAAGTGAAGTGTTTTAAATCAATCCGGAGACATGGATACGACTTCTGGAGGTATGTAGAAGATATTTTTACATTGGTTGAGTTTAAAATAAATATGTAAATTATTGAAGTGTAGTATAAACTATTGCATAAATAAAGTGAAAGAATTTTGTAAACTTATATTTTCAACTATCCGAAAAGTTATACTTTCTGCCATATTCTGCGACAGCCAATGTCTAGGCCTTTAGTTTATTATATAAGCTTGCGAAATTAACAGAAATTAGCTGCCTAGAGCTGCCTAACTTTGTCTGTTATGGTTTTTGGCAACGTAAAACAGGCGGTTGCCGACCGTGCACGCGCGCGCGGCGCCATACGCCATGCCATGGGGCCATTGAACAGCTGCTACTTGAGCAATAGGACTATATCCATACATATACCATATATAATATATATATATATATACATATATATATACAAAATACAAATTCAAGTAAATCATTTATATATCTATTTTTGTAGACATACAACAATACATATATATGTAAGTATATACTAAAGTAATTAATTTGAATCGTCACATTTTATTTATATTTGATACATTTTTATTATATATATAGGTATATATGGGGCATTCCACGCCAAATCGAACAGTTCAATTTTTTTTCCCTTGATTTTGTCATATTTTCATGTACTCATCAAAAATCGGCTTCTGGTACATTTTGAGATGTTTTTGGTCACCTGTTCAAAAAATATTTGTTTATGTTTTTTTGCTCATAACTTCTTTCATAATAGTCTAAATTCAATTTTTTTTTCATAACTGTTGTTTTTTATGTACTTTTCAAAAAAAAATACGAATAATTATTGCGGCTACTTATTTGTTACAATAATTAAAATTCATAAAAATGTTGATCTGATCCTTCAACACAAATTCTATACAATTTTATGTCTTTATTACAGGGTCCCATTACGAAGGAGTACATTTGACGAGGAAAGAATTATATCTTATTATAAAGGATAATTTGAACGATAATTTCGCTACGTTATTGTTTGGCTTTCTGATTCGCAATCAGTCACTTTCACAACCCGCGTATATCAATTTTGTTCAATTCAATTATAATAATTAAAATTCAAATAACTAATGCAAGTTATATATCATTGTATACGAAAACGTCATACTAAATAAGTAAATTATTTCATCCTTTTTTGAGTGGTACGGCAGGAGGGAGTTTTTTTGAAAATTTTTAATTTTTTTTAACATACTTGTCCGCCATATTGGATCAGCCATTTTGTTTACAATAATTTGGCTTTCGGATTCGTAATGAGCGACCCTCAAAACCCACATATAGCAGTTTTTGTCAAGATCGCATACCTTTTTAACATTCATGTCCGCCATATTGGATCGGTCATTTTGTTTACAATAATTTGGCTTTCGGATTCGTAATAAGCGACCCTAAAAACCCGCATATACCAATTTTTGTCAAGATCGGACACCTTTTTAACATCCATGTCCGCCATATTGGATCGGCCATTTTGTTTACAATAATTTAGCTTTCAGATTCGTAATCAGCGACCTTAAAAACCCCTGCATACCAATTTTCATTCCGATCGGAGGTTATTTGTATTTACTGCCACGATTTCGGGCTCTGCGTCCACTGCGTCGCGACGTGTGTGAATCTAGCACCACGCATAATAACCACTCTGGCGAAACTTTGTACAGTCTCTTTGGTTGAAAATATTTTCCATTTCATTACCATAGAACTGCAAAACTACGGGAAACTATTGAATTTTCGTTCAATTTTTCAAATTTGGTATATACAGGGTGCGCCATCTCAATCTGGTCGATGGAAGTATTGAATAACTCTGACAGATTTTAACCGACCAGCGTCGTACAACACGTTTCGTATAGGTTATTTCAGTACAATTTCAACCATGTATCGCTATACGCCGAGAGAACGCGCCGAAATAGTTTCGCTTTACATTGAAAATAATCGTTCAGTTGTGTCAACTCAGCGTGCGTATCGTAAAAAATATCGCGGACGTTCTGCGCCCAAAGGCGACACTATCCGTCATTTAGCTTCAAATTTCATGGAGCACGGGTCTGTAGCGAATATCCAACATCCAGCTCGACCGCGTCCAGGTCGTTCAAATGAAAATATCGAAGCTGTTCGACAGAGTGTTGCAGAAAATCCAAAAGTCTCATACCGTCGCCGGTCTCAGCAATTAAACATCAGTGGAACCACTTTGAGAAGGATTTTAAAGCAAGATCTTTACATGTTTCCGTACAAAGTGCAGTTGACTCAAAGATTATTGGAAACTGACAAGCCGCGACGCTTGGCTTACGCTAATAACGTTAGTCGAATGAAGGAAGCTGAGCCGGATTTTTGGGAGCGAATTCTGATGACCGACGAGGCTCATTTTACCCTCTCTGGCGCTGTCAACAAACAAAACTGTCGCATGTGGGGCACCGATAATCCTCATATTATTCACGAAACTCCATTGCACGATGAGAAAGTGACAGTTTGGGCCGGTGTTTGCTCAAAAACCACCATTCGACCATTTTTCTTCAGAGCTGGTGAAACTGTCAATGGGGATCGATATCGGTGGATGTTGGCACACTTTGTTTTACCACAAATGCGTGAAAAAGGTCTTAAGGAATTTTGGTTCCAACAAGATGGTGCGACATGTCACACTGCGCGCTCAACAATGGACTATTTGCGTCGGAAGTTCCCAGGACGTGTGATATCAACCACCAAGATCGCCGGATTTGACTGCACCGGACTTCTTCTTGTGGGGATTTTTGAAAAGTAAAGTCTATGCCAACAAGCCGAAGACCATAGAGGAGCTAAAAAACAACATTCGAGCCGAAATCGCAGCGATATCGCCCGAGACGCTGGCAAATACAATGGAAAATGCCGAAAAAAGAGCTCATTTTTGTCTCAGTAATAAAGGCGGACATTTGATCGATGTGGTTTTTGGAAACTAATCAAAATAAATTGTAATGAATCAAATTTAATAAAAAAATACGACTTTGTGAAATCTGTTGAAAATTCTCTAAGTTATTCAATACTTCCATCGACCAGATTGAGATGGCGCACCCTGTATATATTGGGTCTGGAAAAAGGTTCGTGGCTTTTTTTTTAGTAAAATTCAACTGGTTTTCTTATAGTGTGAAAATGAATTTATTTAAACCAAATATGCTCCATTATTATCGACAATGTTTCGCCATTTTTCGGGTAGAGCCATGATGCCATCGGTGAAGAACTTCTGTGGTTTCTGGTTGAAAAACTGAATCAGATGGTTTCACAGGCTTCTTTTGAAAGCCGCTTAATTCCATTGAGAGAGTTCCGCAGAGATCGGAATAAGTGATAGTCAGAAGGTGCTATGTCTGGACTATACGGTGGATGCATCAAAACTTCCCAACCAAACTCTCGCAATTTTTGACGAGTCATCAAAGAAGTGTGTGGTCGGGCGTTGTCATGATGGAAGACAACACCTTTCCTATTAATAAATTCAGGCCGTTTTCTTTCAATTGCTTGGCGTAATCTCTCTACTTGTCCACAGTAGAGGTCAGAATCAATGGTCTGACCAACTAGAAGTAGCTCATGGTGGACGATTCCCTTCCAGTCTCACCACACACACAGCATCACCTTTTTCACCGTCAATCCTGGCTTCGTGAACGCTTGTGACGGCTCAGCATCCCTTGTCCACGATCTTTGACGTTTCCGATTATCGTACGTGATCCATTTTTCATCACCGGTTATGACACGTTTTAGAAATGGCTCGATTTCATTGCGTTTCAGCAGCGCATCGCAGATGTTAATTCGGTCTATCATGTTTTTCGCGCTCAACTCATGAGGAACCCATACATCGAGCTTCTTTTTGTAGCCAGCTTTGTATAAATGGTTCAAAACAGTTTTGTGGTCAATACCTAGCTCCATATCAATATCGACACTGGTGATATGCTTATCTTGCTGGACCTTTTCAAGAATTTTATCAGCTTTTTCAGTGATTGGACGATTAGAGCGTGACTCACTTTTCACATCAAAATTACCAGAACGAAAGCGAGCGAACCATTTTCGCGCGGCAGATTTTGATAAAGTACCTTAGCCGTACACAGCACACATTTTTTCACAAGCCTGCGCAGCGTTCTTCGCTTTGTCGTAATAATATTGCAAAATATTGCGCAATTTTTCATTACTTTTCTCCATTTTTAAACGCCAACAACTGTCCAACCACTGCACCAATTTCGATGTTTATACACTCAAAGTAACGCTCGAAGTGTCACATTTCCAACGAGCGTTTAGTGGTGTCGCTGCGATCTGTGTTTCCTGACTTATTTGCAATTGATGCCGTCTATCGGGAAAAATGCCATGATCTTTTTCCCAGACCCAATATGATAGCTTCCAGTCGTCAACATGTCATTTTTTTACCGATCGTTTTTGGGTTCAATTAACCGAAACTATTGTTATAAACTATCAGAAACTATAGAACTATATGGAATTCCACAAAAACTGTCCTAAAAAAGTGAGATGTTGAAAAATGAGATGCTAGGTTCACACACGTCTCAGCACATCTAATCCTGACCGATAAGCCTTTCCGCAAGTTGTGACCAAGCATGACACATCTATTGAGACGACGGGTTCGTCTCATATACGCAAGATATACCAGGTGTACAAGTATGAAATGTGGATTTCAGACAACAGATGGCGCACGAATGCAGTTTGTGCTATAAAGATTTGACACTGCGCTATTTTGTTATGTCATCAACAAGTGTCAGATGCGCACGAGTGATAAATTGGAAAAGTGTATGCATATTGTTGTTGTATTCAATATGTCGAAATTTATACCGAAAAAGAGCATTCGCGAACAGCATTAATTTTTTGTTTTCATTTAAAGAAAACTGCTGCTGAATCATACCGATTACTTCGAGAAGCTTATGGTGAATATGCTCTATCACAAGATACGTGTGAACGATGGTTACGCGTCTTAAAAGTGGTGACTTCGTTGTTGCAGACAAGGAACGTGGAAAGCCGCCAAAAAAATACGAAGATGTGGAATTGCAAGCATTGTTGGACGAAAATGATACAAACACAAAAACAACTCGCCGAGCCATTGGGCGTTAGTCAACAAGCTGTTTCCAATTGGCTACGAGAGATGGAAAAGATTCAGAAGACCGGTAGATGGGTACCACATGAGTTGAACGACAGGCAAATGGAAAAGCGCAAAAACACATGTGACATTTTGCTCGCTCGGCACAAAAGGAAGTCGTTTTTGCATCGTATAGTTACAGGGAATGAAAAGAATCCCAAGCGTAAAAAGTCATGGGTAGACCCAGGGGCACCATCCACATCGACCGCAAGACCGAATCGCTTTGGCAGAAAGACGATGCTCTGTGTTTGGTGGGACCAGAGGGGCGTGGTCTATTATGAGCTGTTAAAACCTGGAGAAACGGTTAATTACATTACCAACAACAATTGACTGATTAAAACCGTTCGCTGCTTAAAAAAGGCCAGAATACCGAAAGAGGCAACACAAAGTCATTTTTCTTCATGACAATGCTCCATCACATACGGCAAAACCGGTTCGCGACACGTTGGAAGCACTCAGCTGGGAAGTTCTATCCCATGCGGCTTACTCACCAGACTTGGCTCCTTCCGATTATCACGTGTTTGCATCGATGGGTCACGCACTTGCTGAGCAGCGCTTTGGTTCGTACGAAGATGTGAAAAAATGGCTCGATGAATGGTTCGCAGCAAAAGGAGAAGATTTTTACTGGCGTGGCATTCACAAATTGCCCGAAAGATGGGAAAAATGTATAACAAGCGATGGACCATACTTTGAATAAAGCACTTTTTATTATTATTCCGAATTTAACATGTTTTTTTTAGAAAAAAAAATCCGCACTTCATACTTGTACACCTGGTACACAAAGAGGCACCTGTACTACGCGCTACCAACACTATGAAGAACAGCGTACCGAGAAACCAACTACTGTTACTCGAGCTAAGATATTACAACAAATAAAGCGCCAAATGATGTATGGAAAGGATTCAGCGAGAGACACGTTAATTACAATAATCGTATATAAGAAATTAACGGGATCGATGGGCTTTAAGAAATGGGCTACAGGACGATTATCAAATATAGTTATACCTTTTTATACAGGCAAAACTTGGAAGAAGAGCGGGGAAACCAGTATAAAAGTGTACGAAATGTGACAATCGGAAAGCATTTGTTCACAGATGCTCGTCGATGCCTAGGACCAGATAGCCAACCAGCACGATGCCAGCTAACCAACCAAAGGAGGATCATATCGCCAACGCCACGCCAAGGACCAGGACTGATAGCAAGGGGCAAAGAGGAACATCTCCGCTGACATCGAAGTCCAGTAGCTTAGTCTCAGGAACATCCGAACCAGCTACACAGCATCCCAGGCGACGATACCTCATAGTATACGGATACCGAGAAGTATGAATAAAACGAATACAGGGGACTAAAAACACCCATAAAAATAGCTAGGGACGCCCTTGTCGTCATCTCGATACGCCGATGCACCGAGGATGTATCTCGCTGACGCCTCCACTGCAGCGGTGGCCGGGCAAGCGAGCAAGTAGCGTACATAGATATCGAGTACAGTAAATCCTAAATCGAAGAATGGTAATAGACCACGTTTACGTTGACAAATTATCGATGACGAGGCCGGTATAACAACGCTCTTTCTTACCTTCCATAGTAATTCTATTTTCATACCACTGGGGAAAGTATTTTATTAATTAAAATTCTCATTTTTCACGGACACGATTATATAGGCGTGCGTAAGCCCGGATAAAGCTTTTTGTGAAGCATAGGGTTGCCAAGAACCATTACATGGAGTCAAATTCATAATTATTAACGACTAGTATCATACCCGGCTTCGCCCAGGTTTATTTTTAGTATCGTTACCTTAAATAAAACCAAATGCTATGATTTTCAAATAGAATTTGTGTTTACTGCTCCACTAAAATGTGAATTGCATTTGAAAATTCATGTCAAACAAAAACAGACATTTCCGTTCACCGTATCATAGTAACCTTTTCTTTTTTAAAAAAGCGCAAGCTATACCTACTACGAAGAATAACTTTGCTTTTTTAAAAATTAAATTAAAACGTCAAAATTCAATAATACTCTTAGAAAATTCAATTGTCCGTAACTCCTTAAGGACTCAACTTGAAGAGCTGAAAATAGTTGCGTTGACCTAGAAATCAGGAGACCTTTCCAAAATGTCCAAGATCACCTCCCTAACACGCTCCGTCTAGGAGTTTAAGGGACGGAAATCCACACATTAATAATTATACTATAGATATTCAATTTTTCTTTGTAGTACACTATTATTTATTATATCTTTTGTAATAAATCCTACTTTTACGCAATATTGAAGCTTTTATTAATTCCCTCCGTGCTCGAGTCCGAACTAAAACCCTGTTCACGGTAATGTTAACGATAAATACCGTTACACTATACTAGTTTATTGACTCGGCGATTACATCGACGACAAACGCAGCCAATAGTGTAGGAGTTGTTTCCGTCATATAGGTAATCGCAAAATAAGACAGTCATTTGTAAGAATTGACATTTCATATTGGTAGTAAGTGAATCTTTCTTAATTATAAAAAAATAAGAAACTGTTAACTAACAAGTGGCCAATGATTCAACATTCTTAAGGATAGTTGTTTTGAGAACCATATATAAACTTACACATTGCAATAACAGTGAGACCTAGACTACTCTGATCGATTCCACGGATCAAACGAGACTAAAATAAAATGTTATATTCGTCAGGTACTAAAATTAACGGCTTTTCCTACCCTAAGTAGAATAAATTATTGCAATGCACACGATAGTTCCGTAGCATGCCAGGCGAAGAACGAAAAGAAAAAAAGGATAATGCTGAGATAAAAAACATTATTTTACCTATTAACCAGGAAACCGGTGGCCTGATGCTGGTTCAGGTTTATTGCATGCTGTGTAAAAATGCTACGTGCTATAATGCGAGACAACATGCTGTGTAAGCCATCAGAAAATCCCGGAAAAACTTTCTCACACTAACGTGTTGCACCGTAGAGCGCTCTGCAAGAAACGTTCCAAGTGATCCAAACAATTTTCTTCGCCTTTAGCCAATAATGGAGAAATGTTTGAACCTCCAGCTTGCCGTTTGGTCGCACTCTCTACTCAGGCATACAACACTATCCATATATACTGCAATGTACCTGGTATATTGCAGATATAATACCTACCTTCTTGGCTTTCACTCCGAAGTTGCTCGCGACGTCGTGTACGCTCTTCCATTCGTGTTTGACAAAGACTTAATCGCACTCTCGGGTCTCTAATTTCTCTTGATGAATTTGTCTTGCAGAATTGTACAAGGCTATTAAACAAGAATCGATCATACAGAAGAGTCAAGAAACGAGAGCAGTAACGCTAGGCAGCAAATGAGATGAATCGTTAAAGTAAAGAGATGACAGAAGAAACTAAGTGAGATGTATAAAAAAAAATAAAGAGAAATAAAAAACTAACCTCTAAAATACTTTTCTTTACATTCAGCAAAAACAAATGTTTTATTTTTTATTTTTTCGCTCAAATTTATATATTTCGCAAAAAAAAATTCTGTAAGAACTTCTTGACCTCGGGACTGGACTACTTCGAGAAAAGTTTATAAAGTGTTTTCATCTACACTAAGAAACAAATACTATTTGGGTCAATTTAAAAAATTGACCCCCCCAAACCCCGAGGCTCGATCTTTTCAAAAATGTAATAGAATGCATTGTCATCGACAACGAGGCTATGTGCCAAGTTTCAGTTCGATTGGATGACGGGACGTGGGTCAATTAGCCTTTCAAAGTTTTTTGCCAGTCAGCCAGCCACACAATCGAAATTAGCATAGAGGTTAATATTTTGTTTAAAAACAAAAAAAGAAACGGTACGATCAGCAAAACGGCGATCCCGAATCAATTCAGGTTTCACTTTGTACTGACTCCCGCGATTCACCGCGATTCACCGCGGACCCAGTTTAACAATTAATCTAAATCCCTCAAGTGACGTGCTAGAATCTCAATACCACCATGTATATTCTACCTTACCTATGGTTAGTGAGATACGACAAGACTCTCTTACTTCAAGCCATCTCGTTTTAGTTACATTCTGAAACATTTAGATTGGCTTATTAATAAATTTAGAGCGTTATAAATAATCGCTATGCTAACACATAAACTAACTGCAGTACACTTAGATGTATTAGCTCAAACCATTTCAATTATCCTTTGTGAACTTGGCAACCGACTCGCACAAAACTTAATTTTTTTTATTTTGGAAGAATTCAGAGCCAGTTGATTGTAGTAACAATGATATCGTTTGTAGTATCACAAGAAAAATACAGCAACTTAAAAAATCTTATCCCTCCAATTTGAAATATATCAAGTTTGAACCCTTGCCAAGCTAGCAGACGAAATTCCCGAAAATGGATTTACTATATATCTAAATAAGGTGCTTTTTAGGTGCTAATTTGGTGTTAAGTTTATAATTTTAGTGCTCCTTTAATTTAGCCAGGAATGCAATTTGAAAAACCCTCTGCTAGCTTGATATCAAGCTGGCAGAGTGGAGCACTAAAATCAGGCGATGCATTTATCAAAAGCACCTAAATCGTACGATATATACGTGCAAGGATAGGGCGATATTGTCTTTATCAAAAATATTTCACTTCAACGAGAAGTTTGTCTGACGAGAGGGTGGGTTTTGCGGCCACGGGGGTGGAGCACTAAAGTCAGGCGATGCATTTATCAAAAGTACCTAAATCGTACGATACATACGTGCAAGGACAGAGCGATATTGTCTTTATCAAAAATATTTCACTTTAACGAAAGTTTCCCTGACAAGAGGGTGGGTTTGGCGGCCACGGGGGTGGAGCACTAAAATCAGGCGATGCATTTATCAAAAGCACCTAAATCGTACGATATATACGTGCAAGGACAGGGCGATATTGTCTTTATCAAAAATATTTCACTTCAACGAGAAGTTTCCCTGACAAGAGGGTGGGTTTTGCAGCCACGGGGGTGGAGCACTAAAATCGAATCTATCGTATTTCCAATGTACCTGATTCGTTCAACATGATGTCACATCATGAATCCGGCTATTTTATTAATTTTACATTTTTACGGATTTTTTATTTAAAATAAATTCAATTTAATTGAAAAATAATATTTCCGGGTGGATTTCGGGGTAAAATTTTATATGGTTATAAAGCACTTAAAAAGCACTTAATTCCTGGCAAAAGACCGTTGGCGATAATGCAAACCCTGAAAAACCCTCTGCTAGCTTGATATCAAGCGTTTTTCGAATTGCATTCCTGGCTAAATTAAAGGAGCACTAAAATTATCAACTTAGCACCAAATTAGCACCTAAAAACACCTTATTTAGGTATATAGTAAATCCATTTTCGGGAATTTCGTCTGCTAGCTTGACAAGGGTAAACTTTGACGGTTGTTCCCCCTACAGAATCGTTTGTAGTTGATCGTGGTATATTTATTCTCCTTTGTAGTTGCACGAATAAGAATATTGATTAGTTTTTCTATTTTTATTTATTTATTATTTTTTAAATTGAGTTTCTGTGTAATTACAATGGAAACAAGGATGCAGAGTAGAACCTTGCACGTTGCTTCCTCATTATTTCTCACGTTTCACAAGGTCACCTCTATAAGAAAATATGTTCATTGATTTTGGCTTCTTCATAAAGAAAGCTTTGTCATAGGTGGAGAATAATTTTTAAATAGCAACAATTTTGTATTTTAAAAACTCCTAACTGTAAAAATGCATAATAAAGAGGGCTTTAGATTTCAAAAGTTTTCATAGGAATATAAATTTAAAAAGGACGAAATAACTTTCGATGTCTTTTTAGTTAACTTCATATTTAAATTATAATATATAATTATATATAAGTATAACATTTTTCTTTTAAATTAGAGTCCAGACGACAGCATGTTTCTGGATATGTAAAAGACGGTTGCAATATTCAGGAAACGTCTCCCGACTGCAGTGACAGCGGTAAATAAATTATTGCAATTTAAATATGAATTTATTTAAAATGACATCGGAAGTTATTTCGTTGTCATCGTTCTTTTTAGATTTATTTTCATATGAAAACTTTTTAAAGGTACAGTCCTGTTTATTATAGTTTTTGCAGTCGAGATTGTTAAAAAAAAATTAATTTAAAAAAAAATTTCATACTTTTTAAAGCAACAAAGGTAATTAGAGAAGTGTAAAGTGGTTATAATTTTTATTAATATATCTTTATTTACCACTCACTCATTTTTGCACTTGTATATTGTTGGAAAATCAGCTGGCGCACGGCGATCGATAATCGTGGTGCGCCTACCTGTTGCGGTGCTCTAGCACACGTTGTTCGGTTGAGCCGAAGATAGCCGAGGCAGGGCTTCGCGAAGCCGAGGATGTGCCTCGTTGGCATGCCGCGTCGAGCGAGAGGATGTCTCTCTCGCTTGACTTCGGTTTCGCTCACCGGCTATCTCGCTCAACTGACTTCAGCGCTCAACGTAAATTTCATACTCGCAACTGCGTTGCATGCACCGCTGTCTCAAGTTTACATTCAGCACACAATTAATATAATTGTGTGCTGCTCACATTATCATTCCAAAATTCAATTCGCCAGTTTAATTCATGTTTTCGCACTCAGTGGTCTTAGCATGTCGTGCTGCGCAGTCATCACTGCGTTGAACGCACCGCTTTCTCATGTTTAAACTCAGCGCACAATTAATATAATTGTGTGCTGCTCACATTCTGAGTCTAAATTCTATTTGGTTGTTTAATCTTATAATTTTGTATTTTAACTAAATTTACATTTTGGACAATTTTCTAAATTAAAGCCTTTTGGTGTACATTTTCAATTATTGTGTTAGACTGGTATTATTTAAAATTGTATTTTGAATACTGCGAAGGAAGGCAGAAATAAACCGCTTCCTCAGCATAACATCTATGTGTCTGGTTTATTTTCCTCTTGCCTTGACTGAGTTCTCATCCCTTTTCAATACATTCACAGGTCAGTCAAGCTTCATCCGGACGGATTCTCAACATATATTTAGAATTAAAACAACAAACGCGATTAGAAAATTACGTTGCATTTTTATTAATTTCTAGTTGTTAACAACATCTCACATGTGCAACAAACTTATTAAAATTTACTTGCCGTTGAATAAAATATATAATATATACTAGGGTGGTCGTTAAAAATGAAATTTTTTCATGCGCCCCCTAAAAATGTTCAGTTTCATGTAAAAACGTGATGGACATTTTTTTTTTTCGTGTAAAGATGAAAATAACACGTGCCGCAAGATGATCAAAGTTGATTTTTTTTACGAATCCGCAGTTTTTCGGAAATATCTCGCGAAATATGCAAATTTGGCGAAAAATCCACATGTATGAATTTATGGGGAATTTAATTTTCTATAAAAAATGTCTTATCCATTTTTTTCAAAAATGTGTATTTGAAAAGATAAACCAAATAATCTTTCGTGAAATTCACCTGGTGAATATTTTAATGATTAGAAATGTCAAAAATATTATGGTTGGGATTAAAAAAATTGTTCATAGAATATAAATATTAATGAATGATTAATAAACAAAAATTGATGCTTTCGTATAAGCCAGGGGTCTCCAAACTACGGCCCGAGGGCCACATTCGGCCCGCGGACAGATTTTGGACTATTTCACTTTTTACCACCGGCAACAATGATAATATGGTTTTGGCCCTCGGAACTTACTGGAGTAATCAGTATGGCCCTAAGGCTGGAAAGTTTGGAGACCCCTGGTATAAGCCATAGTATAAGTGTTACATCCCGAGTTGAAGGCCTTGTAGCAAAATGTAAGAGATCCCAGCGTGAGGCGCAGGGTTTATTCTTTATTTGTGGGATCTGTGCTGTACTGTCCGCCCCTAAACGGGCTCGGTCTCCCAATGCTGGACGGGATGCATGCAATAAAAAATCAGGAAATCTAAAATTACCAAGTAAAAGAAACAAGATCCGAATTTATTAGAAAAACACACTCACTCATGCACACACATACACTCGTTCTTACAATTGGTTTGTGTTCTGTAGTACGCACAAATATCGTCTATAATTCCTTGTAATTGCACTTACATTAACCTAGATAATAATACTGTCTTTATAACTGTATTTTGAATTCGATTGTTTTAACACGGGGGACTGATGTGCGACGCTTCCTACTCACAGCGTTTCGGTATTTGACTCGCTGCAACGGATCCCGGAGTCCCAAAACTGTAAACCGGAGATTTTATAACCCTTGTGCTGTAATAACCCTTGTGTAATAATTTTAGTGCTCCTTTAATTTAGCCAGTAATGCAATTTGAAAAACCCTCTGCGAGCTTGATTCAAGCTTGATATCGAGACACACACTTATGGCATGATTCTTGCCGTGTACAATTTTTGGCAATATGGTAGTAACCCCAACACTTTGCGAAATAGATTTGTTATGGGGAATCTTATGTGAGTTCTACTTTGATATTATTAAAATAGATGGCTTGGAGCAGGCTCTAAAAATAACGACACGAACCTACATATGATATTAATATATTGTGTATATATTCCACATAGTCTAAGCACATCAAACATTGATTTATATCATAGGTTGATCTAGCCTTCGATACTAACGGTCGATTATCACGTTAAGTTAAATATTGGTTCCAAATCTCAGACATTCCTCATTCTCGATACACTAACTTTTCAGTATTGTCGCATGAAATAGTAGTTATAAACGACTGATTCGATATGATTGGGACTTCCAGATCGTTATACAAATTGAAATACGAAAACAATGTGACATAAATATATAAACTTGTCTCAAAGATCGGTGATCGCTGTTGATGGATCGGTGGCTCTTTCTTTTACCTCTGGGGCTCGCTGATTTCCGGACCACGTAGAAAATGTGAGACTTCGGAGAGGGGACTGGCCTAGTCCGTTCCAAATGAGCAGATACGATATGTCTCGTAAAGTCTGTGGTCCTCGTGAGCGGAGTGGAAGCGTCCTTTGGACTCGACGTCCGCAGAGAGAAAGAGAAAGAGACCCTGGCGATACGAGCAGTGATGCCAGAAAGCGGCCGCAACAGTATGACGCACACAAGCGCACGCCCGTGTACGTGTGACCGCCCGAGCTCGTGGCGCATCGGAAAATAGAAGGAAACAGACATATGACTGTCTGTCTCTTTCGCTCTCGCTCGGCTCGGGCTGCTCACGCTGCTACTGCTGCTAGTGCTCGGGCTGTCGCGCGATACATTTAACTCTGACTGACAAGGGGACCTCCAGGTACGTGGAACACCGATTCGGACCAAATTTTTTTTACAGGTGGGTTGCACCCAGGGGTGCAATAGGTGCAAGTAATTTCCGAGCGTCCATATACTCTTCATATACTCTCTGCGTTAAATCAATTTCAACAAGAGCGCGTAGCGTAGTCGGCAACGTCTCCGCTTCGTAAGTGCTGGATCGCCGGATCGAATCCCGGCGCAGACTTTTTTAAAAAATTATTATTATTATTATTTAATCATTTCTACGGCAACTACTATGCGATAATATTAATATTTCCGTAAAGGAATGAATAAATATTTTTTATTGTGGATCATTTTGGTGTTATAAGGAAAAACGAGCAGCTTTTTTTATTTATTTATTTTTTGGTTGAAAGGTAGGGAAAGCATTGTGACAAATGGATACACGAGTTTAAAAGAATAACCAATCTTTTTATTAACTTTTCATTGGTTATCGCAACTACAAGAACTAGGGTGGTACTGATCATGAAAACATGGAAAACAATAATTATTTCGGCATCGGACGCACGTAATAAATGCCGAGTTTCCGCATCCGCAAGGATTTTTTAAGACGTCCATCGCGAAGCAAACCTCGTTAACGTTTAGGAAAGATTTCCTGTTGTCATATAATTTGTTAATTTATTAATCTGTTAACCGGACGGGACGTACAAATATAATTCCCCGGTTAACAGGTTAATTAATAAATTAATAAATAAATAAATTTATTATTCATTCCTTTACGGAACTATTAATATAATCGCAGTTGCTCATTGATTCCTGGGGCGGCCAGACGAATCCATTATTATATGACGAGATTTTCACCGATGCGCATTTATTACGTGTGTCCGATGCCGAAATAATTATTGTTTTCCATGTTTTTATGATCAGTACCACCCTAGTTCTTGTAGTTGCGATAACCAATGAAAAGTTAATAAAAAGATTGGTTATTCTTTTAAACTCGTGTATCCATTTGTCACAATGCTTTCCCTACCTTTCAACCAAAAAATAAATAAATAAAAAAAGCTACTCGTTTTTCCTCATAACACCAAAATGATCCACAATAAAAAATATTTATTCATTCCTTTACGGAAATATTAATAATATCGCATAGTAGTTGCCGTAGAAATGATTAAATAATAATAATTTAGAAAAAAAAAAGTCTGCGCCGGGATTCGATCCGACGATCCAGCACTTACGAAGCGGAGACGTTGCCGACTACGCTACGCGCTCTTGTTGAAAATGATTTAACGCAGAGAGTATATACAGAGTATATGGACGCTCGGAAATTTTAAATATTTTATATCTCGAAAACGGCTGAGAAGCGGGTCCTATTACTTGTACCTATTGCACCCCTGGGTACAACCTACCTGTAAAAAAAAATTGGTCCGAATCGGTGTTCCACGTACCTGGAGGTCCCCTTGTCAGTCAGAGTTAAATGTCTCACGAGACAGCCCGAGCACTAGCAGCAGTAGCAGCGCGAGCAGCCCGAGCCGAGCGAGAGCGAAAGAAGTAGTTCAGCTAGGCCGGTTCCAGCACACCACCTGGGCAGGTGTAAATTTACCTGTGCTCAGTCGGTAATTATCCTAGAAACCTACTTTACCCACAGACGGTAATGACCGCCTGTCGATAATTACCTTATGTCGAAATTGTTGTCTGCTAGATGGTGCTACAGTCGGATAGATCAAGATCAATATTTCCATAATGGTTACATGGTATCCAGTTAGATGGCGCGCAACGTTCTATGTATACTTACTGTCGTCGTGTACTGACCGAGCCTCCCCTACAGTGCGGTAACTCACTACTAGATCATGATCGATAAATGCGCCTGAATCTACCGCACCAACTACCAAAGCACACACACACACTGTACTACCGATCACTGTAGATAAGTGACCTACTAACTCACAGCGAGACCTCGCGGGGTATTTGGGATCGGGATATCCTGATATCGGGATATCGGGATATTGGGAGATTCGATACCTTTGTTGATATTTTACCGACAGTCAGAAATTATCTTACGTCAATAATTATCTGACGTCGGTACTGTTATAGATGGAGCCACAGTCGGATTCTATAGATCACGCTCGATATCCATGGTAAGGGAGACTTTATCATGATAAGACAGACATTTGCTTTGTTGCCATCGCTTTCGAATAGAGTGCGTCTCAGGAGGATTCGAAAGAATTCGAGATAAATACATTTGCTGTATAAAAACTTGTTTTTATTTTTTAATGTTACAGATAATGCATTTAATCTAATAAAAACTCTTAACGGTAGATTAATATATATATATCTTACAGATAATACATTTAGTCTAAAAATTCTTAACTATAGATCTTAAATATCTAACTATGAGATTGATGCTGATTGGGATACAAATGTTTTATACACGTTTGATTACATCACCACTTATTACATTATAATCAACCATTCGATCATGTAAGATTAAACAGTAGGCCGTAGTTCCCGCTGGAAAATTTGTCTTAGACTCAAATTCTAGACGGACATCTACTGGCGCTTGTTTTAATGCCTCGTTTTGTTTTGAGCAATCAATTACAATTAATGGAGCATACTCGATAAAGTTTTTCCTTGTTAGCAGGGGTTCTCGATCTCTGTTGTAGTATATGGCTTGAAAATTGGCATACATGTTGTACAATACAGAGTATTGATTGTGATTTACATCAAGATTGAGGTTACCGTATGGATAATGTTGTGAGTTAAGAAATAGCTTCACATTGCCAATGTTGCAGTGATCGAAGTAACTAGCATTTGCATTTTTAATCATTCTCCGATTGGTTTGGAAAGCTACAATTACAAAACGAGGCTTTTCCAATTGATTCGATGTTTTGACTGTCCAATTATGTTTCGTTGTGCTTGGAAGCAGGGGATACTCATACATTTCCCAAGTGCGAAAACTCATAGTGATGTCTCGTTTAATCTGACTATATAAACGTATTTTATACTTGTCTGACAACATCACATATGGCATCAACCACTCAATTCGTGTAAGCTCAATCTTGAAATCCTCGTAACCGCCAGCTGCAAGAGGAGTCTGCACAACTGCGTCAGTATCCGTTCGTGATCTCGTGAGAATGAGCTCATGTTTTATATTGATAATGATTTTCTGATAGTCTTCAGCAAATCCAAGTATCATGGAGAGTGGGATACAAACATCAAAGTGGCCAGTATCATTAGTGAGCTGTTTGGTTTCCTCAACGTCAAGCCAGCCAGCATTTTCAATCATTGCGCTTCCACCAGGATTGAAGGATGTGTAGCCTTTCATGAGGCTAGTTATACCAACATTCTTACATCTATCAATCTCAATGGCATTGATCTCGTAGCGAATTTCCTCAAACAGATGTAAAATAGCATTGTTCACCAGCTTCGTTGCTACCACAGCAGCACCGGTCGCTTTCGACAATTTACCACACACATGTAGAGTACTTCGTGAGGGCAAGAGGCATAGATCTTGATGTTGAATGGATATGCGGATTTCATCACTGTTATTGAAGGTTGATGTATAAGGTTGATGTGCATGTATCTCATAATGCGCTACGGATTCGTCGAATGCGACGGCTGATTGCACGTGTAACGCTCCTTCCATTGCAGCAAAATATTACGCACGTTATTTTCTGCCACCAACAATAACTCGAAGCCCTAGACTTTTTAGGAATTGAGCGTTGCGACGTGTGATCGTCTTGGGGGCTCGAGCATGACTGGTTACTCGATGACATTTTAGTCCTCTTTTATATGCCTGCGTCACGTTATTAGCATTATTATTATTATTATTATTATTGAAGATGATTCCCATGATTAGCTATTTGGCTTCTTTAATGTGTAGTCTAATGGTGATAACTTCACCGCGAAAATTAACTAGTTCTCCGTCTTGATCGACTATGCGTAATTGCAGATGATCAATGATCCTCACGGCTATTGGAAGGTAAATGACGTGTGATGGAACTTCAATGATCTTATACCCCGGTGGCACTGCCGGGAAGAATTCATGGATCGTATGAACTTTATGCTCATTGATGTATGCTCCCGAAGTAATATTGCACTCAACTCGCAATGCATTGATTTTCAGAATAGCAACCGGTAATTCCGAGCTATGAGAGATATGAGCGGGTAACTCTCGATGTGTAAAACCAAGTAGTCTAGCAATCGAGTCTTGTGGACGAAAATCAATGTTTTCACTACACTTTATCACGCTTCGTAGAGTATTGTTATTAGGCTTCAAACTAATGGTAATATGTTTAGATGCAAGCTGTTCTTGCAAGTACACATCAATGTCTTCAATCTCGTAACTTCCTGTAGGTAACACAATCACTTCTTTACCCACATAGATCTTGTTTTTCCCAGTATCGACGTTGGGTATAGAATTAAAAGATAGTAATTCCACTAGCCCAAGGTGATAGTTCTTGCTAGGTGAGAGCTCAATTGGCGGAAAGTATTGTGCCTCTAATATAGATGTTGTTCCAGATAAACTGAGAGTCAATGAATCTCCCATGATGGTTCACACTAGACTGATACAATAAGCATCACTTACAGATCCTTATATAAGAATTTTAGGCATAGATGCCCACACTCATATGTATCAAAATTTTGATATCTCTTATGATTATACTTGATAACATTATCGAGGCCGAGATAATCCATTAGATCGTGGGGAGGCTGAAGATCACCAAAACTATCAAAGTAATCAACATTTCGACCATTTTTCCGATAAGCCACCCAATGAGTACCTGGTCCATCTTTATCGTCGAGATTAATTATTCCAGATTCACGATAATGCGGTGCATCTGATGGTAAGTCGTTCCTCATAAATACACCACGAAAATTAGGAATTTCACGTGCATACTTAAGTAGATCAGTGTCTGTCAGAGCACGGTTTGGCAGTCTTACTTTGAAGTTTTTTTTTTTTTTTTATTTGCTCCGAAATGGAAACCAAATCCAGTTTTGTGTGGCTTGAGATAGAGACCTTTACCTAGCGCGATAGCCTCAACCGTCTTATTATGCCTTTGACTTTCCGCTAATTGCTGTGTTGCAGCTTTCGCATCATTTACGGCTTTTACTATTCCAGCAGCACCACCAGCCAATGCGCCAGTTGCACTTAATCCAGCAAATAGTGGAATAAGAAGAGGCAAAAATCCTCCAACTTTTTTCGGTACTGGCAGAATACGAGGCACGCGTACATTTTTTTTCCCACCAGCTGTCTTGACAGCAGCACGAGCACTCTTTAGCGCCGATCGAATAATTTCTTGAGTGTTAGAACCAGTCGATTTTGTGGCAGCTTTTATTATCTTGGAAAGCGTGGTTGGAGGTTTGGTCTTTCTCTTCCTCTTATTTATACCCATGCCAAGCTTAGCCTTTATCTTCATGGCGTTTGTAACAGCGTAGGCTGCAACCTTTTCACTTACACGAGCGTCGTTTGAAAATACGCGATGCCAAGCCTTGTCAGCTAAAATTTTATCGGCCTTGTTGCGATCCGCAATGTTTTCACGATTCTGTGAGTATGCGATATCGTGTTCCTTGCAGGCTGCGTCTAGAGGATTTATCCCAGGATCACCACGAGCAAGACGTTCCGCTAGTTTTGTGCCTGGTCCACAGTATTGATAGCCTGGTAAATGAAGCTCGATAGGTAGTTTGTTGAGGACTTTATTCAGCAGACTGCAACCTTTAGGCATGATGCTTACACTAGAAAGAGCAGTGAACGAATGAGATTCGGAGTATATAAGCACAGTATTTATACTCTAAACCATCAGTCGCTGCCAACATGGATTTCAGAGAGCAACCGCTCTCGCTGCCGGTAATGAATTTTGATAGGCTAGCTGAAAGGAAAAAAGTATGCACACGTCATGGTCCACTATTACCCAACAGTATCCGAGCAGTTTTTTGTGGTCCATCAAATTGTGGAAAGACCAATGCATTGCTTACTCTGATTACACATCCAAATGGATTGAGATTTGAAAATGTATACATATACTCGAAATCATTGAATCAACCAAAGTATAAGTTTCTCGAAAAACTTCTGCAGCCTATGAAGGGTATTGGATTTTTTGCCTTTGGTGAACATGATCAAGTAGTATCACCCGAAGAAGCTAATATTAATTCAATCATGATATTTGATGATATAGCCTGCGAGAAACAAGATAATGTTAGAGCCTTTTACTGTATGGGTAGACATAAGAATATTGACTGCTTCTACTTGTGTCAGTCGTATGCACAAATACCTAAGCATTTAGTACGTGATAACGTTAACATGCTTGTAATCTTTCGGCAGGATGATATTAATCTCAAGCATGTTTATGATGATCACGTAAATACTGACATGACGTACTCGCAGTTTAAAGACTTATGCTCGAAATGTTGGAATGATACCAATCATGGGTTCCTAGTAATTGATAAAGATCGTCAAGGGCTCGACTGTGGTAGATACAGGAAAGGTTTTGACTGCTTTGCTACAAATATATCATGCGTAAAGAGTAAATCTTAATCAGATCATCATGAGCAGTCGAAGCGATAACATCGCTGACGAATTTCGTCGCGAGAGAAAGACACTTTGTCAAGTAGAAAAAGTTAGAAATGCTATTAAACATAAATACAAGCTTTTAAAAGCTGGTAAGCAGATTATGGAAAAAGCTTGGGATGAAACATTCAAACCAATCGTGAAGCCGCTTAAAAAACTTGTTAGTGCTACTGACACAAATACGCATGAAATAAAAAAAAACTGGATTCCCAAGAAAGAGAAGGATGAGAAGGAGGAGGGCGAGGAAGATACATCTCAAAATGAAGAGCAGGATAATTCATTTAAAACTGCATTCACAGATAATGATGATGATGATGATGATGATGACGATGATGATGATGATGATGTGAAAGCATCAACAAAGAAAAAATCTGACCAACCATATTCAGCTATTGAGAAATATTTGAACTTACTCGATAAAAATCGTAAAAAGTATCTCGATATGACTTATGGAGTTCGAAAGCTGCCAGATGGCACACTTATGATTGGCGATTCCACCGTAAGTTTTGGTAACGAATACGTTATTATTAATGATGACACCAACAACAAGTATGATAAGACCATTGGTTTGCTTGAACTGCTGTTCAGAAAAGATCCCAATCAGAATTTCATAAGCAATGAAGATATAAACAATTATGGGAAAATTGTGCTGAGAACAAATGCACACAAAAAACACTATAATTCTGATGAGTTAGTCCACAGACAAAACAGTAAAAAATATAAATCCTATATAGCTCCAATAATTGGTGCTTCTACATCAACTCGAAAGAGACAATCTACTGGTGGTTCATTACCACAATACAAGATTGCACGACGAGATACACGAATGGATTATGTGTATTGGGATAACCCCAATGAGCTGGTAGATCGATTACGTTTATTGCTAGCTGAAAGTTCAGCAGGCAACCCCAGTCATACGAATGAAATCGTTTCACTCATTGAGGAATTGCGTGAAGCAGGAATCGTTTATTAGCAGTGACACATGCGTGAATATACTCAGTTGAATAATGAGCGTCGACGTGTTCGGACGGTATTTTGGATGTACTAAGGGCTCACGGGGTCCACCAGGGTTTGGCTTCAAACTCACTGCAAGCGGAAACTACGACATTGAAAATAGGAGACTCAGCAACGTTGGTGAATCACGTGAACCAAATGATGCTGTCAATTTGAATCTCGCTAGACAACTAATTCAACAGGAGTTAAGTACATTGCTTCAGGCTACAACTCATCAACGTGAGCAATTGGATGATTTAGAGTTGAAAATACAGGTTTTTCAAGAGCAAGTAAAAGAGCGAATAAAGCATATTGAGATAAACATTGCTACGACTTTAGAATTAGCAGTTCGTAATGCAAAGGCTATTGGTTCCTTGCTTGCGCACACTCCTCAAGAGATTCTTCAAGATCAAGCCATCAAAGAATACTGAAATAAATATTTTTAGAGTTATATAGACTTGATAGTCCGTAACACTAAAGCCTTTGAAGCGTTAATCAGGCACACTCCTCGACATGGAGCATCGAAGACTAGTAGAAGAATTACATACGCCTGCGCGTCGCAATTATTTACGACGCAAGTTTGATATACGTGATATTGATGAGACATGGCAAGCTGATCTTGTTGAGATGCAGCCGTACGCTCGAGAAAACAAAGGATACAGATATCTGCTTACAATAATCGATGTACTATCCAAGTTTGCATGGGCTGTACCAGTGAAGCGCAAAACCGGTCAGAATGTTACCGCAGCTATGGATTCAATTCTTCAAGATGGACGAGTACCTACCAATCTCCAGACTGATCTAGGTAAAGAATTTCATAATAAGACTTTCCAGAATTTAATGAAACGTCATGACATCAATCACTATTCCACATATAGTAATCTTAAAGCATCTATAGTGGAGCGCTTTAATCGTACCCTTAAGAATAAAATGTGGATGAAATTTAGTCTACACGGATCTTACAAATGGATAGACATTTTAGATGATCTCGTGGCGACATACAATGACACGAAGCATCGAACTATTAGTATGAAACCGAGGAACGTCACAGCGGACGCTGTTGAAACGCTAATTCAACGTTTTTCTACTACCAATGAACGAAGAAACTGTGTAGTGAAATTCAAAATCGGTGACAAGGTGCGAGTGAGCAAGAACAAACACGTTTTCGAGAAAGGCTACACGCCCAATTGGTCAACGGAAATTTTCACTGTGAGTCGAGTAATGAGGACGATACCTGCAACGTACAAGCTGAAGGACTACCAAGATAGACCCATCGCTGGTGGTTTTTATAATGAAGAATTACTGAAGGCTAATTATCCAGATACCTATCTCGTGGAGAAAATTCTCAAGAAACATGGAAATCGTGCTTATGTCAAATGGTTGGGATTTACCAATTCACATAATAGTTGGATAAATAACGCAGAATTAACTACAGGAATGAAATAATGAGTCGACATTTATGTATATTAAAAAATATCTTTTTATTCATTATAAAATTAACACATTACAAAATAACCAATTCGATTTGATTTTTCTTCTCTTTTTCAATATAGTTTAGATGCAATGTACCATGTGTGATCGTTTCCTTCATGCGGCTGAATAGAGCCTGATCTTTCTCAAATGCCGCAGAAACACGTTTAGGCAGAAAGATTTGGAATTCATTGTTGAGAGTGGCAACAGTTTTTTGACCATATTTAGTCGTCACTTGACGTAAATCGGTGACTTTATGTATTTCGTTGATTCGTAGATCAATGATTCTTTTCGTTGGGAGGTAATCGTCTTGACCAGCGAGTTTGTTGAGTGCATCAATATCCATCATGAATGCCCAATGAAGTTGACTGTAGAAGATGGACGCGCGTATGTGATAGTGGCGAGCAACAGGTTCCAATATTATTGGCGTAGATTTCTTTAGCCTGCTATACGTTTGATGTACGTTTCGTCTGACGACGACGACAACGAATATGTGGGACTGATGAGCAACAGGTTCCAATGTGTTTGATGCGAGTTCCGTCTGATAGAGTTGATTGTGAACTGCTTCCAATACAAGACTGGTTCAGGTTCTGAAGTATTCTTTAGTATCCTTTAGTATCCTTTAGTATCCTTTAGTATCCCCAAGGTATCAATGGATCAACGTGTAGATGCTGTGAACAGTTGACGATGAAGATCTGATGGAACTAGCTGCAGTCACACTCTTCATATAGTGGTATCACCCACCACCGATCTACCATGGAGAAGGAGATTCGTGTCGCTGATTGGGTTTCCACAGCAGGCAGTCGCGGAGAAGGAAATTGAAGTCGTTGATTGGATGACTAGAGTATGTATGTAAGAGTGGGGTGTGTATGCAAGAGTAGGGAGTAGGTTGGTTACGACATGATTGAAGTCGGTTTCGACATGTCTTGCGGTATCCTGTAGTGCCCCCAAGGCAGCGTATCCATGGTATCAACAAATAAATATCGTTTATCATCATGCGGACTCAATGCGAGCTTTACTTGTTTCTCTGTATAGACAATGTGCATGCGTGACCTTATGACTCGTTGCTCACGACACTGTGTTGTTCCCTCGAAAAGGCATTGATGGAAATCATTGAAGGTTATGGTTGCTTCCACTACGCCCGTTTTCACACCTTTTACCTTCTTCATATAATCATTGCCATTTACTCGAACACTATACATTTTGCTGCGTAGACCAACGAATTCTGTCATAATCTGCCCATTGCACTCATCCTTCATCAATCCAACGATTTTTTTATTTGCTTGAGGTAGTGCAAATTGATTCTCAGCTGCATAATCAGAGGTATCGAATTTCCGGATATCACGTCTCATGATATCATATATGTCAGGGCACTGAATCTCATAGAGTAGACTGTCGGTGTCGGTATACAAGAGCTTGCAGTGATCATCGGCAAATTGCGTTTTCATGTAATCATAGTGGAAATCGTAGACTAACACTTTCGACAAGTCCAGCACACAGAGCCCTATGTAGATTGGTTTGTTGAGATATACCTCTGTCTTCAAAAGCTGTACAGCAATGAGGTTCTCTTCAAAGATTGATCGGCTGTGGAATGTTGGTCTCGCAATAAGGGCCTCAGCACCATAACGTCCATCCCAGCGTGTGACGAGTTTTATATCCACATGTTTACGAACATTTTCCATCGTCTTGCCAAACACTGCGTTGTTCATGAGCTTGAAGAGATTTTTCTCGAAATCATTCGTTGCTTGTTTCCGCATATCGCTATTTAAGTCAATGTAGGATTTTAACCACGGCCTCTGTTTGAACTTCAACACTCGATGAATACGTTTGAGTTGTAGACCATACTTGAGCGCCTGTTTTAGATTCCGATAGTGGATAACGTAGTTGCTCTTGAAGTCTAATGTTGTCATCAGTTTGATCTGCGTTGAACCTGGTGCACTTTTGTGTTCAGGACATAGTGGTAAGTCTCGGTGGGCATCATGAAGGCTCACGGGATAATCCAGATCGACTTCCAGGATGTATCCTTCTAATGCATCGTCCTCAATCGCTTGAAAATCAATATTTTCTGGATTTTCCACCCATGTGAAGTCTCCATATGGGAGCGATTCCATCATCGCCCAACCGTAAAGATTGTTGACGTCAAAGTACATGAGATACTTGGTGGGCTCTTGAGGCTCATAATTGCTCATATACTTGTTGTTCGCTTTGGCATAACGGTTGCAGCACTGACTCACGCCGCCCCTCACTCCTCGTTCAACGAACAGATGCATCTCCAAGTCCGTGAAAAGCTCCAACTCAATCTGTGTGAACTTGAGCATGGCGTCCCACGTGAATCCTGGTGTTGTGTAGTAGTGCGCAGGGTCCAGATCATACGCTCTGATGCAATTGTCGCGAAAATTCTCAAAGATATCGGCTAAGAGGAGAACATCAGTTTTCAGATAGAGATCTGAATATTCGCCCAAGTCATGAATGTTGAACTCTTGCCACACTCTCTTTGCGTGCTCGTAATCGTCGTCTGTGATATCGCTGTCATTCAGCGTACTATGGAAATCTTCTTTAGTTGGAAGATTATACTCATCCAGTTTCTGCACAGCGTCAACGTATTCATATGGGAAGACACCTTTCCTCGATAGCAGCTCAATTTTATCATTGGGAAGTTGTGGAAATTCGCGTCTAACAATCTTCAATTCCGTAAGGTATGAAGCTAGTTTTTCCAACGATGAAGCCATAAAGCGGAACGAGTCGATGAATCGAAAACTCACATCGCTTCCATCAATGTGCTTTTGAAAGGCGATGTAACGTTCCTTCGTTTGTGCCAGTATATCCACGCGACCATTGAAGCATGTTACGATTTCACGTATAACAAAATGTGAATCATATCCCGTGAGGTTGTGGAAGACCACGGGTATCACTCGTGAGTCTTGATAAAGTAAGTTGCACTCGTTGTGTGCTGGTCCTCTGTATCTAGGTGCACATAAATATGTATTGTATTTTCAAGCTTTATTATTATTTGAATGAAAAAGGGTTACTAAAATACATACTGTCCAGTCAAATGGCAGTGATCATGGACTCGATCGTTGCTGGATAAATTCCTGTTACAAATATGACACGTAGTTGCCATATGAAACTGCGTTCTCTGCTCGAATGACAGCTTCGATATAGGCTTAGGATTCATGTACAGCTCTTCGAGGTCCGTGGCCAATTGTTGCAGCTCCCTCACGAACCATTCCGCAGGCTTCACACCTCTGTAGCTGCAGTAGCTCGATTTCGAGATATCATAACTGCAGTTTAGGTAATACCCAATGCTGAACGCCTCATGCTTTTGGTACGCGTTTTCATCTCGGATCGGTTTGAGTAAGCATTCAAAGTCCGCGTAGACAATAAACGGTACTCTCTCTTTATTGCTATGATTTAAATTGTCAACGTCTACATTTTTTGCCGCTAAAATCGCTCTTTCTGCAAGCCACTCATGATTTATGTACTGTGTGTGTACATCGGGAAATATTTGTTCAATGAGAGTATCTTGCGAATCAGCGATTGTGCAGAAATCGGTCGGTAATTTTACGTATCCAGTTTCATCTATAGCAACTTTTCCATCACCGATATCTAAGAGTTGTTTTGAAAATGTTTCAGCGGATGGATCTTGAAGCATTTGAACGCGCATATTTATTTTTAGCTGTAATTTTTCAACATTACGCCACAATGGAGATGATTTTAAGCAAGCGTTGATCTCATCAGCGTATGTTGAACGTGGAATGACTGGAAGTGTTTGTCTGAAATCACCTGAAAGGACCAACAGAGTTCCGCCAAATAGTTTGTCACTGTTTTTAATATCTTTCAATGTCCTGTTCAACGCCTCAAGTGAATGTTTGTGTGCCATAGTACATTCATCCCAAATAATAATTTTACACCGTTTCAGCACAGTGGCCATGGACGATTGTTTCTTAATGTTGCATACTGCGTCAGGGTTATTCTGAATATTTAGTGGCAGCTTAAATACTGAATGAGCTGTTCTACCTCCATCCAATAAAGTTGCTGCAATGCCCGATGATGCAACGGCCAATGCGATGCCATTATTTGATCGTATTTCAGCAAGAATTAGCGAAATAACGAATGTTTTGCCAGTTCCACCCGGTGCATCCAAAAAGAAGAACCCACCTTGTCCAGCTGAAACTGCGAGCATAATGCGATCATAAATGGTTCTTTGTTCCTCATTCATTAGTGGGACATTGCGGGCAACAATCGCTGCCATTTCTACAGTACTGTACTGCAGTTCACGATTCATTTCAGTATTCATTAAATCAGATGCAGTTCGATTTGGCGAATTCATACCGAAATTACTAAGTGGTAAGTTGGCAATGACAATGCAAAGATCCTCAATAGCAATCAATGCTTCATTGTACATTTCGTCGCTGAATGTTATGGTTAGATCGTGGCACCGTATACGATGTTGATGCAATATATCATCAGTCATTGAATCTTTGTGATTTTCCCATAATATCTGTGCTCGGGCTGGGAAACATGTAGTCAACACTATAGCGAATAGTAGACGAATTTGTATTGCTGTACAGTTCAATGCAGCTTCAGCAAGCATGCATTCCCACTGGTTGTCGTCTTCCAGCAAGCCGAGTGCAAGGCATGCATCTTTATACGTTGGATATTGTTGCCCATTCACTTTACGTATATCTTGAAATGATAATGGGCCAGTAACATTAACCAACAACAGTCGAAGATAAAAGCACTCCGTGTGTCTTGGATTGACTGTAAATAATCGCCCCAAGGCGTTTGATTTAAATAAATTAAGACATGCAGCAACTGGTGAGCCTTGCTTGCGGGGCATCCATGTTTTTGTTTGAGTCCATGTGAAATAGCGTGGTACTTGTGAATAGAGTAATGTTCGTGCGAAGGCACCAAAATCATCCGCACGATTACACAATTCAAAAAATGCAGTGAGTGTAGTTTTAGGTGGATTTATTGCACGATCAATCGCTGTCTCGTTCGTGAAAAATACACGCTGACCGTTTTCAAGATGGATGGCTAACTGAACAACTGCTGGATCCCGTTCATGAATTGGAAAACCAAAGATACGCCAAGCAGCTTCATTGGAGCTAATGTACCGACCAATTTGGTAGAGCGTTATTTCATCGTTTTTATTCACTGGAGGAGCATTCACATTAGTATTTTCCACTCTAAACACAGCCATATCACTGCCTTTATGGACATACTTGCAAATGTATTTGATGCTCTTCACAGAACTGCAGAACTCAACATTAATATGAGCATTATATGTCTTGCTCAGCAGAGGCGAATATGGCACCACCCAACGATTGTCAATATCAATGTCTGTGTTGATGATATTTTTAATAAATGATTGTCCGCCATTTTCAGGATTTCTTCGACGATATATTGGGTATCCGTCGACATTTGTGACCGTATCATTGGTAAAATCTTTAGGGAAATTTTTAGTACATTTTCCATTAGCCATGCAAGGCGATGAACTATTAAGAGTACCACATGGACCATGAATCATGTTTGTTGTAACAATATCAAACAGCAGTTGGTCAGTGGATGGATCTGGAATTTCCGCAGAAATGATACTATCGATTTCTTCAGGACGGATTTTGTCGATGAACCAAACCAAAATGTGTGCATGAGGTAATCCTCGCTTTTGCCACTCAACCGAATACATCCAGCAACGTGTGGGACCAAATACATGTGATTTAGTAATGAAACTTATTAAAGACTTCAACTTTTGTCTGAACACACGTGCTGTAATGTCATGGCGATGTATTGCATTTTGGCCAGGCAGTAGGAAAGATGTAATCTCTGGCCATTTTGGATTACATGTGAACGTGATAAATAAACATGGTCGTCCATATTCGCGCACGAAAGTCAGAGCATCCTGTATATATTCTTGCATATGACGTGGACTGCCTACGTACGATGATGGTAAAATGACATGGTTACCAATTTCGGCGACGTCGGCGTTGTTGTTGATAGCGTCTCGCAAATGAATGTACTCTTCCGCGCGCAGCTTTTGTTGATTATATCGTAAGTATCGTAGTCGTTCGCTCTCAATCTTCGCGTACATGTCGACCATGAATTGTTGACAAAGCTCACGACATCGTAAAATGACGTTGTCCAGGCCACGTCTAATCATTAATCGGTACGCATAATAATCCTTTGAGCTAACGTTCTTGTTTATTTCAGCTCCTGTAATATTTGTTCATAAAAATTAATTTAAATTTATTACGTTCAATAATTTAATTGTTTTGTTAAATGATTAATGATCAAATTAATAATCAATGAAGTACCTGATACGGGATCTCGTTGTTTTATGTTTATGCAATATCCGTCTTGTCCCTTCCAGAATATTAGCGGATATTGGAGAGCGTCATATGAACGATGTGTGTCAGCAATGAACTGAAGATTATTATTTCTTCTACGAATCACAATTTCTCGTGCAGCTGTACAATCGCCAACCATGATTCCAGCAACATCATCAACAACGGGTGCATTGAATCTACGAATATGCTCTCCAGCTGGTGTTTTATCAGGATTAATGACGATAGCGTGATTATCGCTTTGTAATTGGTGCATATGTGATTTGAATATTTTCAACAACTCGTTGTGCTCGTTCAAAAGAGCATCTAGCTCGCTGACGATGCGCCTGGCATAAAGTGAATCAAGGTTATTATAATCACAACGTGCATTCACGCGATTGGCAAGTGCGCTTCCGGAATCCTCGCCGCCCATAAAGTAGATTTGTAAGAATTTATGTGGTTCGTTTGGCATTGGCAGCAGTGAGCCCATTTTATGATAAACTTGGCCTCTGATTTTGAATGTAGAATTGAATTGTTGACCATTTGCATTAGTATTTCGAACTATTTCTGTTGCTCCGAACGATGTCATTTGAAAGCATGAATTGAATCTTCGAATTGACTTCAGGAACACGTTAGAATCTGGATCCGTGCCGATAAGTAAGCCGTTCAATGGTTCAGGTGGTGTTTCAATTTCAGGTAGTTGCACTTTTCCTGACGCGCAACACATCCCAGCTGGCTCATTTTTGAATTTCAGAGCATGACAATGCGGACATTCCTTGTCCATAGCACCAATTACCACTTTTGAATGAGCATAATATTCAATATCGGGCTCATACTGGAATGCTAGACGCAGGAATGAATCAGATATAAATGCTCGATGTACCTGTTGTCGTTGTTGGTCATTTGTTCTTCGTCTATTGACTGTGAAACGGCGTGATTGTCGTTGTTCTAATCTTTTGACTTCATTGCGTTCAGCTCGTGTATCTTCTGGCTCTTCTTGATGCAATTGCGCTATTCTGACACGTGCATCAGTACTTTGTTGCTGGATTTGTTCTTCTGTTCTTTCGGATCTGCTATTTCGCAAGTTTCGAGCTTTACTTGTACTGCGGCTCAAATCAGCCCCTTTGCGTTTTCTTGGCATTGCTCACTGTACAAAACATACATAAATAGAATTAATGAAATTATTTAATGATGAAAAATGTTAAAAGTATAATTAGGGCCAGGATTTTTGCCGCAATTTTGAAATGATTAGCTTTAATTTATGAAATTATAACAAAAATATAAGTTTTATGGAAAAATTTTTCAAACAAAAGTAAAAAATTAAATTTTATGAAAACATTGTCTCTTATAATTTTTTCATACAACCAATATTTCCATTGACATTTCAAAATAAAGATTCATAATGATTGATTTTTTGGAAACTATGAAAATCTTAATTGTTCAATTGCATTTTTTAAATAAAATTAAATTAAAATTACATTTTTATAAGATCAACAACATTTTCGATATTAATAAAAAAAAGTATACTTACAACACAAAATCCGTTGTTATTGGAAGCTCGTGTCACGTGTTGAGTACTTTTGAGGTTATAAAATCACTTGATTAACTAATCGTGCAAAATACACTCAAAATTGATAATTTAATTATTATTGATAAAATAGGAATGATTAAAAGTTAATATGAGAGTTACACTGAGATAGCAAAATAATAATTGTCAACGTTACTACTACACTTGATGCATAAACAATAATGATGGCCGACAACTGTGTAGGGAGTGAGAAAGAAAGGAGACCGGCTACGTTCTCATCCCTACTCCGTGCTGTTTACTGGGTCAGAAGTGACACCTGTAGACATCTGGCGGGGATAACTAATTAAATGACGATTGATCAGTTTTCGACCGGAGAGGAAAAATGATTAAATTACTAAAATGGCTATTAAAAAATAAGGGTTGATCGTAGAAGGGTGAAAATTGAGGATTGTATGTATTTTTGTATGTTGTATCATAAAAAAATAGAAATTAAAAATTTTGTCTAAAAAATAAAAAAATAAATTTAGGGGTGGACTACCCCTAACATTTAGGGGGATGAAAAATAGATGTTGGCCGATTCTCATAGATACCGGATAAGCACAAAAAATTTCATCAAAATCGGTCAAGCCGTTTCGGAGGAGTATGGCAACGAAAACTGTGACACGAGAATTTTATATATTAGATTAGAACAATATTCTTGTTAATATAAATTTATTTTTTGAATTTGGCTTCGGACTGTATTTCTCAAATAAATGTGTTAGTATTTAAAAAATCGTGTTCCTTATTACACTTTCTTATATATTTGAATTATAGATTTTTCAATATTTTTATAAATGATTAAAAATCTAATTACTTATCTGAAATATATACAAAATATTTCTTTTAAACAAAAAAATCATTACTCTGTAATCCAAATACATTTATTTTAAAACTGTAAATCAAATTATTATACAGCAATCTTAAAAAATGTTTACTTAAACTAAAATAATTATAAATTAACTGTTTGAACATGTTAATTTTATTTCACAAAATCTATTTTGTTTCAGAAAATGATTTTAAGAAATATGTGCTACAAAGAAAAAATTACTTGCATGTAACTGAAGTACATTCACTTCAATAAAAAAAGGAAATGTAACTTGTAAATAGTATAAAATAAGTCTTTCAAAAGTGATTTTAATCAATACAATTATAGATGTAAAAGTAGATGTTTTATTACTTTTTATCAAATATATAATTTACTTACAGATTTATAAAAAGTTAATAAATTTTTATAATCGCTATTTTGGATCTGCCATTTTGAATTTTGTCTTTTTCACATCGGATTCATGTTCAGCGACCTCAAAAACCCCCGAGTAACAAGTTTCAAGCAAATCCGGCCGATTACAAAAATTGCGTCCGCCATATTGGATCCGCCATTTTGAATTTTGTTTTTTTCACACCGGATTCGTATTCAGCGACCTCGAAAACTTACAGAAACTAAGTTTCATACAAATTCGATAAACATTCCTTATTATAACTGACTATTTTCGGTTTACTATCGCCATTTTGAACCCGCCATTTTGTTTTTTTACAATTTTGACTTCAGTTTTGTAATCAGTGACCCCAAAAACCCTTATATACTATATTTCAAACAGAATGAACGACGTTTTCGACTTTTGACCAGCTTTTCGGGAATCGGCCCCACTGTGCGTCGCCCGCTCGGGAGGATTATATCAAAAAAAGAACAAAAGAAACACGAGGTGGATATTTCGTATCGCACGTTATCATGTTTTGGTCCTGTTGGATCGCCTTGGGGAGACTCTCGGCCGAACGAGCAGGTGAACCCTGGTCAGCCTCGCTTTGTCCGACTTTGTGAAGGGTTGCTAAAAATACCTCGCCACAATATATATTCGAGGGTCAATCAATAAATAGCCGGCCTTGCGCCATCTGTTGGTCGAGGAAAGAAATCAATAGCGACATTTAGTAGTGCCATCCTTCACATGACTGTTGTCAAAGTTTCAGCTCGCTGCGATGTTTAGTTTGCGTTTGACAGCCATCGAAAGACAAACAACTTTTGTGTTTTTACAAAAAAGGAAAAAATTGAGTATCGTGCAGTGATTCGATTTTTGTTTTTGAAAAAGAAAACGAACAATGAAATTAAAGCGGAGCTAGACGAAGTTTATATGGACCTTGCACCTTCGTTATCAACCATTAAATATTGGACACGATATGGTGTTAAATGATCGGAGACTAAAAGTGCGTGAGATTGCTGAGGCCACAGGCATATCATGTGGCTCAGTGATTTCAATCCTGAGTGATCAGTTGGGTATGAAAAAGTTATCCGCAAGATGGGTGTCGCGTTTGCTTACTGTCGACCATAAAAAAGAACGTGTAGCTGATTCAAAGGCGTGTTTGGCGATCTATAAGCGTGAACCTGTTGAGTTTTTGCGTCGTTACGTAACCGTGGACGAAACATGGATCCATCACTATACACCAGAGACAAAGGAACAATCGAAACAATGAACTTCACTCCGAAGAAGGCGAAGACGGTGCCATCGCCCGGTAAGGTCATGGCCACCGTTTTTTGGGATGCACGCGGCATAATCTACATCGATTACCTTCCGCCGAAAAAAACGATTAATGGCGAATACTATGCAGCCGTACTGACCCGATTCAACGACGAATTGCAGAAAAAACGTCCACATTTGGCGAGGAAAAAAGTACTCTTCCATCAAGACAAAGCACGCGTTCACACGTGCCCAGTTGCCATGGCCAACAATCATGAATTTAAATACGAATTGCTTTCGCATCCACCGTATTCTCCAGATTTGGCCCCCTGCGACTACTTTCTGTTTCCAAAACTGAAAAAATGACTTGGCGGAAAGAGATTTGGTTCCAGAGATGACCTCATCGCCGAAACAGAGACCTATTTTGAGGACCTTCCGAAATCGTATTATTCGGAGGGCATCAAAAAAATTGGAAAATTGTTGGAATAAGTGTATCGAGCTAAAACAAGATCATTGTTGTGTCGCGGAATATTCCTCTTCACGTATTATCAGGAATATTCCTTAGCTGACACAGTTAGAGATGAAATTCTAAAAGATAGCTGTCATACAAGACAGGATGCGAGGTAGACGCCGACGCAGCATGAGGCGACTCGCTAGGCGATCTACGATTGGCGAAAGCTAAAGCTGCCAACTAAGGGTTTTTAGCAAACGCAGTTGCTAACTGCTTGACTGAAATCAGAATTATATTAGACTCAATAGATAACGGTTGGTTCCTCGTGAAATACTAGAAACAACGTATTATTGTACTTCTTACTTTGACAATCAAGTAGACAACGGAAAGTTACCGTTGCCTTTAATAAATACTTCCTTTTATCAGGGGTACAAATTGAAAATGCGGGTTTGATAACAGATGGCGTTACTAACGCTATACGCATCAGGCAGTACTGTGACTATGTTCATGTCAAAGCTACGTCTTATAGGTTTAATTTTCAGTATGTGTCAATTTGTCGCAGTGTCAAATTCATAGTTTTTTTGAGCTCTCAATATGTCGAGTTTCGTGCCAACAAAACAGCATTTGCGGGAAGTTTTAATTTACTTCTTTAATTTGAAGAAAAGTGCTGCTGAAGCACATCGATTGGTCTCCGAGGCTTATCCGAGTCATGTTCCATCGGTTTCAACGTGCGAGAGATGGTTTGTGCGGTTTAGAAGTGGTGATTTTGACGTTGAGGACAAAGAGCGGCCGGGCCAAGTGAAAAAGTTTGAGAATGCTGAATTGGAGGCAATACTCAATGAAGACTCGTGTCAAACTCAACAAGAGCTCGCAGATTCATTGGGAGTGACACAACAAGCCATTTCCCATCGTATAAAAGCCCTCGGAATGATCCAAAAGCAAGGACATTGGGTGCCGTATGAGCTGAAGCCGAGAGACGTCGAGCGCCGTTTTTTTGCATGCGAACTGCTGCTCGAACGGCAAAAACGGAAGGGTTTTTTGCATCGCATTGTCACTGGTGATGAAAAGTGGATCCATTACGATAACCCGAAGCGCAAAAAATCATATGGTTACCCCGGCCATGCATCATCATCGACGGCCAAACCAAATATTCACGGCGCCAAGCTCATGCTCTGTATTTGGTGGGACCAGCTGGGTGTGGTGTATTATGAGCTATTGAAATCGAACGAAACCATCACAGGAGCACTATACCGAACTCAATTGATGCGTTTGAGCCGCGCACTCAAAGAAAAACGGCCACAATACGAGCAAAGACACGACAAAGTAATTTTGCAACATGACAACGCTCGGCCACATGTTGCAGCGCCGGTCAAAACATACCTACAAACGCTGAAATGGGAAGTCTTACCCCACCCGCCGTATAGCCCAGATATTGCTCCTTCCAATTACCACCTTTTCCGATCGATGACACATGGCCTAGCTGACCAGCGCTTCCATTCTTACGAAGAAGCCCAAAAATGGGTCGATGACTGGATAGCAGCCAAGCCGGCCGAATTTTTTCGCGACGGTATCCGTAAATTGCCAGAAAGATGGGAAAAAGTTGTGGCTAGCGATGGACAATACTTTGAATAATTCATTTGTTACCATTTTTTCAGAATAAACGTTCAAAAATAGAAAAAAATCCCGCATTTTCAATTTGTACTCCTGATATATAAATTCGCGTTTTCATCTTTTACTCGAGATTCATTTCCTTATCGGCAAACGATCCCAAAAAATAATAACTTTTTAATATTATACCGAATACCGAATAATCCAATTACGCGGTACCGGCATAACATTATGTTGAGAAAGAAAAAGATTTTTGTCCAAAAAAACGCGATTTTCTTTACCAAGCCGACTATTTATTGATCGACCCTCGTAATATTATATTAAATTATATTATATTATATATATTATTGCTTATACAACAAAGATCGTAGTAATTTATATACAACGGTGCGGCGGGTCGGGGGGTGCGGGTGACAAGACTAATACTACATACTAGTGGCTATGGTCCAATAAATACGAAGAGGACATTATAATATAACCAATGATTGGATGAAATAAATGAAACTACTATATTTAAGCATATTTTATAGTTCCTCTTACTATGGTTTAGTTGAATTAATTGCGGACCAATAGATACAATGCATAGATTATCTAATCGATGGTTCAGTTCTCCGAAGTATTTAAACTGTGTTAAAGGATCTAAATATTAAGTTGCTACGTAAGAATCTCATCTACTGCTCAGACTTTCTTCACTTAAGTAGTGTCAACCGCTGTGTCACCTCAACAATTCGATTTAGTTCCCACAATACGTGACGTGTTCATTAATATTGTCCACTGCAATGAATGTTTAGTTCCTAAGATTATATCAGTGTTCAATCAACCAATTATAAGTCAACTGAATTTATTTATTTGATTTCACTACTTTCTTCTCTCAGTGTACAAAAATTTGGCGTGTATAGTTAAGAGAAATAAGCTCGGCGAAGCACCCCATCGCTATCCTGCGACATCACTCAAAGCCATCAACGCTCACATTTCCCGTCCTCTACTTTGTAAATATCCTAGGGATTATTAGCGAAAATATCATGTGAAATGTTTTGGGGGAAATACGAGATCTAGTGAATCAGTGCAGTTTTATAATAAATAGTATTTGATTATTACTTCTACTTTTCACAACTACAGCATTGGCTTATTCAAAGTCTAGCCGCAATTAATACCGATAATATTAGGACGCAGCGTAACCGACAGAAGTAGACGCGCTGTTGGAGTCCGGCTTCGGCGGTCACGCAGTTCAGATTTTCGAGCTGAAGACAGTTTTTATACACCTGAAACTCAGTAAAAATATTGCCAACTGTTGTATCGGCCACATTTTTCACAGTTTCCTTGTACAGTCATGCAAATGCGATACAGTAGTGCATTAGGAAAGAGAGACTGCTTACAAGACTCCGATTGGGGCTCTCAAGGCAATGGAATAGTGAAAAAAATGGAATTAGGGAATGAAAAGAGGAGACTGGAAAATGGGAAAGTATACTGGAACAAATACTTTTTCAAAATAAATTAATAATATATTTAAATATAGCGTTGCAGTGCCAAATTATAAAAATAATTTTAAAAAAATCTTTTTCTGTATACATACTTTAGACCGGCGTAGTATGCTGTAGCTCAATCAGAGAGGCAATCAATAGACAATTTCATGTTATTCATTCGAAAAGTGTTTGTTACAATCCGTATCTTCCCGGGCTTATTTTCTTAACCATGTACATCAAGTTTTTGTGAAGCACTTTTATCGTAGGTACATTGAACCTTTTTTAATAATTTGGCGTACATTTTTTACTGTTTCAAAAGTATCTTTATGGAGATTACATATACTTTGCCTTTTACGTCTTTTTACGGTCGCATTTACTGCGACTTTTTGTTATATTATCGTGGGATTCTAGCATCCTGAGGGGAGCCAATTTTGTTTACATTGAAAACTCCTTTCCTGTACGCCCACGTGCCTAGTCCGGACTTTTTTCGCGCATGTTCATTACTACAGCAGCTTCACGGAGGTATAACTGACTGTGAGTATGGTGTGTGCACTCGTAAAGTGATGCATTAAGATTAAAACTGGAGAAAATCGAAATGAAAAAATGTTTATCCTTTCTAGCCAACCAAAAATTTCATTCAGTCTGCTCGATGTATCGGGCCATTTCAAATAAAGGGTGATTTTTTTGAGGTTAGGATTTTCATGCATTAGTATTTGACAGATCACGCGGGATTTCAGACAAGGTGTCAAAGAGAAAGATGCTCAGTATGCTTTGACATTTCATAATGAATAGACTTACTAACGAGCAACGCTTGCAAATAATTGAATTTTATTACAAAAATCAGTGTTCGGTTCGAAAAGTGTTTCGCGATTTACGTCCGATTTATGGTCTACATAATCGACCAAGTGAGCAAACAATTAATGCGATTGTGACCAAGTTTCGCACTCAGTTTACTTTATTGGACATTAAACCAACCACACGAATGCGTACAGTGCGTACAGAAGAGAATATTGCGTCTGTTTCTGAGAGTGTTGCTGAAGACCGTGAAATGTCGATTCGTCGCCGTTCGCAGCAATTGGGTTTGTGTTATTCGACGACATGGAAGATTTTACGCAAAGATCTTGGTGTAAAACCGTATAAAATACAGCTCCTGCAACAACTGAAGCCGAACGATCTGCCACAACGTCGAATTTTCAGTGAATGGGCCCTAGAAAAGTTGGCAGAAAATCCGCTTTTTTATCGACAAATTTTGTTCAGCGATGAGGCTCATTTCTGGTTGAATGGCTACGTAAATAGGCAAAATTGCCGCATTTGGAGTGAAGAGCAACCAGAAGCCGTTCAAGAACTGCCCATGCATCCCGAAAAATGCACTGTTTGGTGTGGTTTGTACGCTGGTGGAATCATTGGACCGTATTTTTTCAAAGATGCTGTTGGACGCAACGTTACGGTGAATGGCGATCGCTATCGTTCGATGCTAACAAACTTTTTGTTGCCAAAAATGGAAGAACTGAACTTAGTTGACATGTGGTTTCAACAAGATGGCGCTACATGCCACACAGCTCGCGATTCTATGGCCATTTTGAGCGAAAACTTCGGAGAACAATTCATCTCAAGAAATGGCCCGGTAAGTTGGCCACCAAGATCATGCGATTTGACGCCTTTAGACTATTTTTTGTGGGGCTACGTCAAGTCTAAAGTCTACAGAAATAAGCCAGCAACTATTCCAGTTTTGGAAGACAACATTTCCGAAGAAATTCGGGCTATTCCGGCCGAAATGCTCGAAAAAGTTGCCCAAAATTGGACTTTCCGAATGGACCACCTAAGACGCAGCCGCGGTCAACATTTAAATGAAATTATCTTCAAAAAGTAAATGTCATGGACCAATCTAACGTTTCAAATAAAGAACCGATGAGATTTTGCAAATTTTATGCGTTTTTTTTTAAAAAAAAGTTCTCAAGCTCTTAAAAAATCACCCTTTATCAATAAGGCATGCCTGACTAGGCTTATCCAATTTCTGCTGAATCTGGGTCAGATCTGATACCGATAAATCCTGCCTAGTCAGGACGACATGTGCAACAACGTTTCACCCCTGATCTGGGTCAGCTAGTCTACTCGAATTAGGGCCTGATATCATTTGAGGTAAAGGAATCATCCTTTATGGACCCGACTCCAATATGATTGAATTGAATGATTGAGTGCTCGGGTGCCTGTATATGAGGCATTCCATCTGAACTTAATTTACTTCAGACCGCACCTTGTTACACTTTCTCCTAAACTTTTTGTATGATTGCAATATATCACAATTTAATTCCTATTTTTTAGATTGTTTTTATGAATAGTTTTTGAGTTATTATTTTTTAACGCATCATCATTTTCATAAATTTATTTTTATCAAAAGGACGTATGCAAAAAGCGGTTTAAGTTAAACAAAAATATCGTATAGCCAAAATGTTTAGTTCAAAGTTTAATAAAAAAAATAGTTTTTAAAATAAACTTTCCCTCAAAAGGTTTAGCTTAGAAACACGAAAAAGTGATTTTCCTTCAAGTACGTTGTTTGAGAATGCTTGAACGTTCTGCTGAGCGTAGCGAGACTGCGCACTGCAGGCTAGCATGGGCAACTGCTTGCTGTTGCCACTCAGCGGCAGCACCACGCAGGAGCTGTGGATCCTACACTAGGTAAGCGTGCCAAGCAACAGGTCGCTGCGCGCAAGCGCACTACGACTGCTTGGCGAGAAAACGGCTGCTTCGTATAACGCAGCCATCTTGCGTTTTGCTCTCTGACAGCTCTCTTCTCCACCGTGTTCGTGCGTGCTCATCAAAGTTCTGTGCATCTTAATTAAAGTTCTCATCGTTCAGCTCGGCCGACCTACAGTCCCTACAACTCAGCCATCATATGAGCAGTATATATCGTGTGATATATCGACGTCGGCACACCGGTACATCATCATTGGACTCATCTTGTCACGCACCCAGTGTCAGCTTCACCGCAAGGCCCGGTCGTGACAAATCTTCTCAGCAATTGCACACGATTAATATAATCGTGTGCGGTAAGACGAACGCCTCATTACTTACTTTTTTCCGAACGCCTCATCTATTCCCTTCTCTATACGCTTTTTCTATTTTATTTGCTATTTTACTTGTTTATTTTTGTATATTTATGTGTCCACTGTCATTTGACAGGTGGAGCAAATAAATGCTATTATGGTTAACATCCGTGTACTGCGTTTTAATTCAATCTACAAATATTTACAGTCCACTACCTCTCCGACAACTGAATTCTCGAACATACGTCATAATCGATTTGTGTTTGAAATTAATGAGTATATCCGGCTCAACGGACCAAGAAATATATGAAAAGAGCTAATGAAATTTGTAAGCTAAATTGAGTATATTGGATTGTCGAAGGACCAACAAAACTATAGTAAATGATATTTGAGCACAGAGCAACTCGACGGACTAAGAAATAAAGAAAGAAATGTATTGATTTGATGAGTCTCTCACAAAATATGTTTGAGCTTCACGACGTGAGTGATTATCTTGATTTAATGACTAGAGACCAGAATGAATACTACTTGAGCACGTAGTACGTCGAGTTGACAGGTAGGAACGGCAGGATATTATTGAAAAAAAACTGGTTGAGAAGGGTTAATGTATTTATTTGTGTAATATTATAGTTTGAGCATTGAATCAACTGAGCTGGCGATAACGATAGGATAACTTGTACCTGGTGACAAGGGTATTATAATTAAATGCACACGGTTAAAAAGTATAAAATTAATCTTTATTGATTGTGTATAACAATTTTATGAGGAATACCTGGTGATTAGCAACAGTTCAATGATTATTGCTAGCCTGTACTTGTAGATGCACTGGTGGGTGAGTCGTCTAGCAGGCTGCTGAGTTGACGTATTGAGTCGTGTGGGTGATCCTGTTGATTTGACCTAATGTAGAGCTCGTTTTAATATTATGGAATAATACGATGGAAAGCGAGTCCTGTGAGTGGTCATGCCGCTGGGGCCACACTGTGGCGCTAGTCGCTGGTGTGAGCTCAGATCGAGGAAGCAAGCTGATCGAAGACGCACGTGAGTATGCCTGTGAGCCGTGCTATACTTGTTGAGCGAGGAATGTCTGTACACCAGATTCCAATGATATTCCTGCTTCAACGTAGCTACCACGAGTGTTACCCCTGGCCGAGACTCTAACGCACCTGGATTCTTGACCAACGCAGTCTGAGCTGGCTATGACTTCTCTGGTTGATTGAGCCATGGTGGCTCTGTCCACCATAGCTGAAGAGCTCTGAGTTGATCTGTAGTCATGCCCCTCGAGGCACAGTCTGCTGGATTGGAAACACTAGGAACATGTCGCCAATGAGCATCTCCAGTAAGTTCCTGTATTTAAGTGACTCTGTTTCTGATATAATCCTTCCAGCGCGACGGATGAGCCTTGATCCACATTAGCGTGACTAATGAGTCCGTCCACAGATGAGTAGCTACAATGTTCAATTTAAGTGTGCCTTGCACACGTCAGATGAGCTTAGCTAAGGGCAGTATAGCCATGATTTTCAACCGTGGTATGTGAGCCATCTGAGCGGTGCATCCTTGGTTTTGAGCACACAATCACTTGAAAGGCATCGGAAAGTCCATGTAACTCCACTGTTCAGTAGCTCCATGAGTTGAACCAACGAGGAATTGATATTCTGATCAGGCAACTGAGATCCTCCGTGATTGCTAGCCACCTTGATGTGACCTGGGATGGCAGTTTATCATCCCATCTGAGCGTTTGCAGCAGAAGCTCCTATAATAGCATTTTGGTACGTTTCACAACTGGTAAGATGGACCCGTGGATCAAATATCTGAGCAACTTCATATAAAACGAGACGCTTGCTGAGCTTACCCGTTGCTGAGCTGAACCTTGATGAGAACACGCACTGGTCTTCCTGTGGAAGCCACGTGAGTCCGAGTATCTTGGTTGCGCAGTCATCCAATGCAGTTGGTGAGCATGATGTTCCAGTATCAGAGATGCTAGCCAGAGTGTCAGTCTGTTGAATGCCGCTTGGCGAGTGAGAATCCGCCCGCCATGCACAACTCCTTTAGCTGTTGAGCAATCTCACTGAGTTGTTCCTCTGTGTCTGCTCCAAAAATATCATCCACATATCGGCCATGCGTGATGGATGGCACAGCCAGTGGGAACTTGACACCTTCGTCTTCTACGAGCTGGATGAGTGCTCGAACTGTCAAAAATGGTGCAGCTTTGGTCCCGTAGGTGATCGTCTTCAGACGGTATGGCACTTCCGTGAGCTGGTCATCGACCCATAGTACTCGTTGCAAATTACAATCCTCATCATGTACCAGGACCTGTCCATACATCTTGGTGATGTCCGTGGCCAAGGTGTGTCGACGATGGCGAATCCAGATTAAAACGTCCGAGATGTTGAGCAGCAGGTTGGCGCCAGTGTACATAATGTCGTTCAAAAAGAACCCAGTTGACGTTGGACTCGAGCCGTCGAACACCGTTCTCAATTTTGTAGTGGTGGTTGCTGGCCTGAGAACCCCGTGATGATGCAGGTAATAGTGCACTGCACCCGATAATATAGTGGCGCCTGTTCCATATGGCCGAGTTGTTCGTATTCTGCCATGAACTGGTGATAGAGCTGCTTGAATTCGCCATCCTTCGAGTGTCGTAAAACTTGAAGCAAACAGTAATCAGTGGTCGATAATGAGTTCCACAAGAGCGTTGCCGGTGATTGAGCGGAATCCCGATGAGTCACGCCTATGCGTTGACCGAAAGTGATACTCACACTCTTGTTCTGAACTGCGTGAGAGCTTCTTGCAGCGCTTGCTCTTCTTGACGGACTTAAGCATGATGTGCTGAACCAACTAGCGGCTGCGCTGTGTTGATTGGTCTAAGCACTAGCCATCCAAACACTGACAGTTGAGTAAACGGCATTGATGGTGAGCTTTTGATAATGTTAGACTTGTTGATCTGCCCATAAACATCAGCCCTGATGATGATATCGATTGACCGATGGCGCAGAAACTCTGAGTCTACCAATTTGAGCCTGGTGATGTATGGCCAAGTTTGAGCTGGTACTTCCACCGATGGTAATATCACCGTCATGGTCTTGAGGATGTGAGCGTTCATGATGACAACAGCGGCTGTGTGCAAAGAATGTATAGTGAGCTGAACCAAGCCGCGTGTTTGAGCTGACCTCTTGCCACCAATACCAAAGATCGGAAAAGTCGCATGCTGACGTGTAAGATTGAGCTGACTGCAGAGGTTCTCTGCAACGAAAGTTAATTCCAATCTGGAATTATAATCCAAACTGTGTAAGTGAACTTCTAAATGTAAAGATTTAAGTAGTAATGATCCAGGATCGATATTAGTAGGGAGAGACTTGCGCCGTGCGAATGTAAGGAAGGCGCATGCTCCCAAATAGAATAAGTTTAGGTAAGACGAGCCAAAGTTGTCTCGGCTTCTTTCTCTCTGGGGACGCCGACCTCGACGGATCCAATCTATCAAATACTTTCTCTACCCACGACGTCGAGCGATCGGAACTGCATTAGGCATTGGTGAACGTTCCCGGCCGGATTCGATACTTTGACGGGTTCCTGGATTTTTGTGAAAACAGGAATAACGATACAACAAGCCCCCAGAGTTAAAAATAAAGAGCATGCGAATATCAGATAAGTTTAAAAAGTCTTTCTGTCAAAAAAATAACAAGGAACAATGTCTAGTTATATAAGATAAAATCTGATCTAATGTTAAGCAAGCTAGAAGAGGACCACTATGTACCGTCTTTCGCGAGTCAATGTAAATCATAACCATATCGGTGACTAAACAAAAGTTGTTGAATTCCGACATGCCTTATTTGTATGAATAATAACCATCTCACAAACAAATAAATGTATATATTTTTACAACTGGATTGATGAATTGACAATTGCATCGACACTTGATTAACCCTAAGCGGTTTCAGCTGCTGAGGCGGGAGCCGATGATTCGAATGCTGAAAGTGGTTGTGCCCGGCGAAGCATTGTATGGTGCAATCAAAGCATATTATGCCGTCAGGGGCAAATGTAACATAGCTCATTCCTGTCTGTTTTATTTCGTTATTCTGCCACTGAGTGATCTCGAAAATGTGGGCACATTATAATGACATGATGATTTGTTGCGCAATAATCGCACGAATGTTATTGTGCTGAAAGCACTGATGTACTCTGCTGAGCTAATGTTTGGTGAACAATCGTCATTAATGGCGCTGGCGCCGTCGATGAGAGATGTGCTGACTGACATTTCCCATTCTTCACGTGTCAGCCTAATCAAGCGCTTTGAGGTGTGACGCACAAGGATCTCATATATCTTATGTGTCTAATAAAGATTGTAACGATTTGTTTGTTTCTGAAAGAATAGAGATCATGTTAATGAGTGACACCACATCCTGTGCCATTGGTGTTGAGATGCAAAATGAGCATTACGCACGAGATATGCAATGTATCTATGGTGATTAGCAGATCGGCAGATAACTGCCGATGAGCTGGGCTGCAGTACTACAGGGTGCGCCATCTCAATCTGGTCGATGGAAGTATTGAATAACTCTGACAGATTTTAACCGACCAGCGTCGTACAACACGTTTCGTATAGGTTATTTCAGTACAATTTCAACCATGTATCGCTATACGCCGAAAGAACGCGCCGAAATAGTTTCGCTTTACATTGAAAATAATCGTTCAGTTGTGTCAACTCAGCGTGCGTATCGTAAAAAATATCGCGGATGTTCTGCGCCCAAAGGCGACACTATCCGTCATTTAGCTTCAAATTTCATGGAGCACGGGTCTGTAGCGAATCTCCAACATCAAGCTCGACCGCGTCCAGGTCGTTCAAATGAAAATATCGAAGCTGTTCGACAGAGTGTTGCAGAAAATCCAAATGTCTCATACCGCCGCCGGTCTCAGCAATTAAACATCAGTGGAACCACTTTGAGAAGGATTTTAAAGCAAGATCTTCACATGTTTCCGTACAAAGTGCAGTTGACTCAAAGATTATTGGAAACTGACAAGCCGCGGCGCTCAACAATGGACTATTTGCGTCGGAAGTTCACAGGACGTGTGATATCAAAGAAAGGTGATATTGACTGGCCACCAAGATCGCCGGATTTGACTGCACCGGACTTCTTCTTGTGGGGATTTTTGAAAAGTAAAGTCTATGCCAACAAGCCGAAGATCATAGAAGAGCTAAAAAACAACATTCGAGCCGAAATCGCAGCGATGTCGCCCGAGACGCTGGCAAATACAATGGAAAATGCCGAAAAAAGAGCTCATTTTTGTCTCAGTAATAAAGGCGGATATTTGATCGATGTGGTTTTTGGAAACTAATCAAAATAAATTGTAATGAATCAAATTTAATAAAAAAATACGACTTTGTGAAATCTGTTGAAAATTCTCTAAGTTATTCAATACTTCCATCGACCAGATTGAGATGGCGCACTCTGTACTAACACAGCCGCACATGTAGTGCAGTTTCTTGATGTTGATGAGTTGTCCGAAATCAGCAAGCAAAACAAATCATAGGAGATAAGCTATTCTGAGTATTTTTCTCCGAACTGACGTGGCTTGGTGTCCAGCAACCTTAACTGGAGTCCTGAGTTACTTAAGCAGTGTGAGTGCCCAAATTCCTTGGTTGAGCTGGCAAAGTGCGAGCCATGTGTTTCAGGTCATCTGAGCTTTCTCTTGTTGTGAAAGGTTGGCGAAGTACACATGTCCATTGTGCGAATAAGAAAATGATTGGTGAGCACTCATCCATTTATTACGGCTTAAATAAGTTTCTTTCAATTGAATTCTTATTCTCTGAGCTGGATTGAATTCTCATTCTCTGAGCTGGATTGAATAAAATAAATATTCAGAATGATTCGTTTGCATTATAATATAGAAAACAATAGTAGCAGAGTTTAATCGTTTAACTAGCACTGTGAAGACTTGAATTTGTTACTTTTCAATTATTCTTATCGAGAAATAAAAAAGTTGATTAAAGCATGGAAAACCCAATGAGAGATCTATAGAACCGAAATATACTGTTCGAGAATTCAGATGTTGAAGATAAGTGGACTGTAAAATTGTAGCAGGTGAATTAAAACGCAGTACACAGATGTAGGTTACAGTGGCATTTATTGCTCCACCTGTCAACTGCTGTGGACGAAAACACAAATAATACAAGTGAAATGTAGAAAAGAATATAACAAAATAAGCGTATTATAAGAGTTAATAAATGAAGTGAGCTTTTTACTACACACGATTATATTAATCGGTGTAATTTGATGAGATGTGCTGTCATGACCGGGCCTCGTGGTGAAGCTGACGCCGAGTGCACGACACGATGAGCCAATATGTTAATGTACTGGTTGGCCGACGTCAATATATCAATGCTGATATGATGGATGAGTTTATAGAGACTGTAGGTCGGCAGAGTTGATCGATGAGACTTATTTAGATGCACAGAACTATGATGAGTACGCACGAATCACGGTGGCTATGAAAACCGTGCAAGAGCACAACGCAAGCTGGCTACGTTATACAAAGCAGCCGTTGTCAGTCAAGCAGTTGTAGAGCGCGTGCGCGCAGCGACCTGTTGCTTGGCACGTTGACCTAGTGCGAGTTTTCTGCTTCTGATAGGTGCTGCCCCTAAGTAGCAACAGCAAGCAGTTGCCCACGCTAGCCTGCAGTGCACAGTCCAGCAACGTGTAGCAGAATGCTCAAGCATTTTCAAACGTATACAGATATTGAAATCTAATTTTTATTCTAAATATTTAAACAATTGAATTTAATAAAAATAAATAAATTTAATAAATACTCTACAGAGCAGTCAGATGACGATGTTGGAATGCGTCGAGCTGACAGATGCACAGAGCTGGTGGTGCGGAGCTGTGCTGGCTCGCCTGGCTTCGAGTCCTACGATGAGACGCACTACGACGAGATGAACTGCGATGAGATGTACTGCGATGTGATGAACTGTAAAGAGATTTACTACTATGTGATGAACTGCGATGAGATGTACTACTATGTGATGAACTGCGATGCGGCGAGCTGGACGAGAGTGCATCCACACACTTGGAGGCTCGAAGGACCAAATGTTCGAGAATTCAGGTTGTTGGAGAGGTAGTGGACTGTAATTTATTGAGTGTAGACTTAATAAGTGGTACACGCATGTAAAATAACGTGCATTTATTCGTCCCACCTGTCAAATGCAGTGGCCCTTTAACGTATAAAAAAATACACAATATACAGAAATTATAATGAAAATGTGCATAAAAAAAGAAGGAATTAAACGATGAGCAGTACTTTACCGCACACGATTATATTAATTGGCGAGATGAGATGAGCTGCGCTGTTGCACGCCAGCCACGTGGTGACGCAGATGACGAGAGCACGACCCGATGAGTCTAGATGCTGATGCACAGATGAGCAGACTTTTTTACTGACCACAGTGATTAAGCCAGATGTTCGCGATGTAACACTGTTCTTTGGGTCAGTAGCACGATGAGAATTTTGATGAGCATAATTGTAAAATACGCATGACACAGCCGTTGTCTACAACTCTTGTCGAAGAGCGCTTGCGCGCAGCGAGCTGCTGCATGGCACGCTGACCCAGTGAATTTTCACTCCCGAGAGGTGCTGCCGCTAAGCAGCAACAGCAAGCGGTTGCCTATGCTAGTCTGCAGTGCGCAGTCCAGCAACGCGCAATAGAATGCTCGAGCATTCTCAAACAACATTACATGCTGTTTTTTATAAGTTAAATCGTTTTTGCGGTACGACCTTGTGAAAAAGTAATGACATTTTCAAACATAACTTGAAAACAATTAAACGTATATTATTTTAATCATAGTCGAGTTGTGAGATATTGCAATGATTAAAAAAATTTAAAAGTAATTCTCGGGAGGTGTAGTCTAAAGTCAATCGAGTTCAGCTGGATTGCACCCTTGTCCAGCTAGCAGACGGAAGTGACGAAAATGGATTTACTATATACCTAAATAAGGTGCTTTTTAGATGCTATTTTGATGCTAAGTTTATAATTTTAGTGCTCCTTTAATTTAGCCAGTAATGCAACTTGCTAAACCCTCTGCTAGCTTGATATCAAGCTAGCAGAGGGGTTTTCAGGGTTTGTATTATCGCCAAACGTCTTTTTACAGGAATTAAGTGCTTTTTAAGTGCTTTACAACCATATAAAATTTTACCCCGAAATCCACCCGGAAATATTATTTTTCAATTAAATTGAATTTATTCCAAATACAAAATCCGTGAAAATGTAAAATTAATAAAACGACCGGATTTATGATGTGACACCGTGCTCAACGAATCAGGTACATTCGAAATACGCTAGACTTGGTTTTAGTGCTCCACCCCCGTGGTCGCAGAACCCACCCTCTTGTCAGGGAAACTTCTCGTTTAAGTTAAATATTTTTGATAAAGGCTATATCGCCCTGTCCTTGCACGTATATATTGTACGATTTAGGTGCTTTTGATAAATGAATTGCCTGATTTTAGTGCTCCACCCTCGTGGCTGGAAAACCCACTCTCTTTTCAGGGAAACTTCTCGTTGAAGTGAAATATTTTTGATAAAGACAATATCACGCTGTCCTTGCACGTATATATTGTACGATTTAGGTGCTTTTGATAAATGAATTGCCTGATTTTAGTGCTCCACCCCCGTGGCCGCAAAACCCACCCTCTTTTCCGGGAAACTTCTCGTTGAAGTGAAATATTTTTGATAAAGACAATATCACCCTGTCCTTGCACGTATATATTGTACGATTTAGGTGCTTTTGATAAATGAATTGCGTGATTTTAGTGCTCCACCCCGATCGGCTGCAGGACCCACCTTGATATCAAGCTAGCAGAAGGTTTTTTAAATTGCATTACTGGCTAAATTAAAGGGGCACTAAAATTATAAACTTAGCACCACATTAGCACCTAAAACGCACCTTATTTAGGTATATTGTAACGGAAATTTTTTTTATCGTTGACAATTATTTTTATTTTTCGTGGGAATTCGGGCTCAGACACAGTACTAATTAATATGAGACTTCAAGGTGTGTGAGAGTAAGGTTTATTGACACAAACGACTTCATAAAAATGTCTATATTCAGTCTCTGGCTACCAATAGCCCATACCACGCACTGCAATTCGGTAATTCCTGATGATAATTTTACAATTTTTATTTTATTTCATGTACATAGATTCTCAGTATTTCTCGCTCGCAATTTCTGTTATTATTTTGAACGCGAGTATGGAGTGTAATGCTCGATACACACACACACGCGCATACCACCAAACCCGCCTGCCTCGTTCTTCGAGACGATGTCTTGCTCGTACCTCTGTCCCTCTTTATTCTATGTAAGGTTCACTATCTGGCGTTCTCGCTCTCACTCTCACTTGCTATCAATATTTCGCCTACCGATTTAAATGCCGTGTGACCTGGTTTCACTTTATTCTATACCGCTGACCTAATTTTAATTTCAATCTATTTTCTACACTTAGGAATATATTCTTAATTCTATCTTCTTAGAACTACTTCTTAACCCGATCTTTATCTAATTAATTTTAGGGACCTAATTCTAGTAGTACAATTCCGAAAATGTTGGTCTAATGACTGTCTACTTTCGGTTAATATTTCGCCTGTCTCTCCTCTTGGCTTGGTCTCCGTTCCACCCACTTGTTGGCTTGTATTACAGATGAAACACGGACTCTACACTCCAATATTGAAAATACTCTTGACAATTTATCAGCGGTCTCAAAGTTTCGATTTCTCTATTTCTCGTTACTCTAACTTTTAAGGCTTGAAAAGACTAAGTACCTCCTCCCCTCGCGCAGGCCTTTTTATAGTTCTCGTCACCGTTGAATCCCCTCTCCCATCTTCACGCTGTAATTTTTTTAATTACCGTAATTTATGAACTTCTAGTTTCGCCGTTGCTGCGCTCACCGCATTCCCCTCGCCGTCAAACAAGGCCAGCTGGTCGCTGATTTGCTGTTTACGGCAGCGAGGGAATTCCGGAGGTGTGACGTAGATCGTTTTTGTCACATCTCCGGGTTCGGTGGCCTCTTGCCCGCAGTGTTCGGTTCGCCTGAACTGAGTTTCTCGCTCACTCGTCCTCGGATCTCTCGCTTTTATTATGATTCTGTAAAGCTAAGATAGAAAAAACCCCTCCATTCATGCATCTCGGACACCTCTGGGACTTGCGTGGAGCAGCCTCCCTCGCACGACAGTCAGTCTACTCGGGACACTGCTCTTATGCACCTCCTTACATACGTAATATAAACCACGTTGTAAACTCCACGATTGTACGATTGTAAAACACTGTCTTTACTACGAATAAATAAACGAGTCACTACTCTTAAAGATTGTTCACTCAAACTTTTATCAAAAAGGCAAGAATCGGTATAATCCCCGTAACATTTTGGCGATCCTGCCAGGATAGTATTCGCGACTAATTAGGAAGTTATTCCACTTGTACGAACCACGTTAAATACTGGTCACGACTTGGACCCTGAACTTTCATCGAGTCATATCGAAACTATCTGGAAACGAACCCTGGGACGTCCTCCGACGCGAGACATCGCCATTGAAAAGGGACCAAGGGGACGTCAAAACTCCTCGTGAAACGAAATTCACCGGTAAGCAAAAAAAAAATATAATAATAATAATATTTTTTTATCAATACTGTGGAACCGAGCCCGCGAACTAGGAACCTCATGAATAAAAACCGACTGTGAACTTCTATGACAAACAACCTTTTAGCAGCTTGCGAAGCATAAAAGTTATAAACCAATAATCGGGTATAATCCCCGTAACAGATTCCAACAGCTATCTGCCGACCTGCCTTTCTTTTCCTTAGATTTACTCATCGCTTGATATTTCGTCCTATCCTACTAATTTCCTCGATTATATTTTATCATACCCCGTAACCTCACGGTCCCTGAATGTGAATACTTCGCAATATAGTAAATCCATTTTTGGGATTCCCGTCTGCTAGCTTGACAAGGGTCTGGATTGGTCCAAATGTGGATCTAAATTGTATGTGCATAAACATGAAGCACCGATTAATATTTTTTCTTATGCTGCATTTAATGTATACAATATTCATTCTGAGTTCATGATTTTGAGATGTCGATTTATTTTTTAAATAACCTTATCTTTAGTTGAAACTTGGCTGGATCTTTATTTTTAACCTAGTTTAAACTCTAGATCCATACTTACTTATAATCTACATTTTACTCTGAGTGAAGAAGTAATAAAATAGTTTAATGTTCTCTTATACTTAATGATTTACTATATTTCGATACAAATTTACTTATTATACCTGCAAGTTCTTTGTTCGGCACTGAACGAATTGTTATATTTTTTTTTTTTTTATTTATTTCCATCGTACAGCGTACTTCGCCTTAATACATCAACCGTTATATATCTTTCCCTGTCACATCATATACTCTTATAACAATATAGAAATACAGAATTACAAAATATGAAATATAGAACATATGTCAATTCCTCAACTTCTTTTTGCTTTCTCCTTTTCATCCCTATCTTCCACAATCCCTCTGTCATCACTCAGCCATACTTCTCTCTCTTTTATATTTTCCTCTCATTCGTGTTACTATTTCGCTTTTGCGCCTTTGGCACTTTCCGTTTGCACAATCTTATTCGCTAAGATAACCCTTATCGCCGCTTTCTTAGCTGCTATTTCCTTGACTAGTTTTATTCTTTTTATTTATAGAGTCTTTTATTTTCCCAAACGCTATTAGGTATTCGCACAGCTCTTCGATTACTTCCCCCCTCAGCGTTTCTATCAGGTGCTTTCGCAGTTCATTCCCTGTTCTTCCTTCTCTCAATTTGTCTACTCCCATAACCCATTCTTTCTTTATTTTTTTCCTCGCTTCCTCACATTTCCAGATATGTTCTACATTTTCATCCTCTTTTTTACAAAGCACGCACATCCAGTTCACATATCCTTTCTTCCCAGCCATTCCGATGTTTCCACATCTTAGTCGCGCCCACTCTTCTTTCAAATCTCCTCTCATTACTCCCGCGTCCCAGTATTTTTCTCGCTCTATACCTATTTTGATATTTTTGTACCAGCTACAGAAGGTAGACTTGTCTATCCTCGTCCAGTCTCCTTGGATGTCCTGGTCCCTTTTTTTCTCTACCGCTTCTCTTAGCGCCCTTTCAATCGCTCCAAATTGCGTCCCTTCCCTCATCAGTCCCATGATTCTACCTTCTCCCACCTGTCTCATTGCTTCTTCTAACTCTTTCCCCCACTTCGACGGTGTTTTATTTACGATCCCCCTAATTTCTTCTTTAAGGCAGATCTTCGGCCATCTGAAGTCCTCCATCTTTAGGATTTGTAGCAGATAATTTCCTGCTCTTCTTCTTGCTTCAACTTCGATACTTCGCTTTCCTGTTTCCATCTTCCATAAATAATCCGGTGTATTTCTCGACACACCCAAGGCCATTTTCACCATTCTGCTTTGTAACTTCTTAATTTCTTCTCTCCTTTTCCATCCCCAGATCTCAATCCCATACAGCGCCCCTGCTTTAACGAGGGAGTCCATTAGTTGTAGCCTATCTCTTAGTTTATCTAGTCTGGCCCTTTTCATCACTCCCCAAACTGCATTCGCAGCTTTCCTCGCTTTCCCAATTAGTTTGTTTATATGAACCCTCAGTGTGCCCTTTGTTGAGAACCAATATCCCAGATATTTAAATTCCTTTACTACTTCTATTTTCTTTCCTTGTAAATTCCATTCTTCTCCTTTCTTCATTCTTCCTCCATTTCTGAATACCATTATTTTTGTTTTGTCCACATTCACCTCCATTTTTGTCTTTCTAACGTATCTCTCCAGTGATTTCAGCATCTTTGAAAGTTCTCCCGCCTCTTCTGCTATGATCGCAATGTCATCTGCATATTTCAACACGAAAAATTTTTCTCCCCCCATGACTGTTCCCCCCTCTCCTTTCCTCTCCCAGTCTTCGTCTACGTCATCTAGCGCGATGTTAAAAAGTGTTGGGCTGATAGGACAGCCTTGTCTCACACCCTTCTTTGTTCTAAAATTTTCTGAGATTCCTTCTCCTGTGATGATGTCATTCCTCGTATTCCTGTATATAGTTCTGATCATCGCATGCATTTTCCCTCTAATTCCTTTTCCCCAAAGTTTCTTGAACAGCAGCTCTCTATCCACTTTGTCAAATGCTGCTTTAAAATCTACAAACGCTACGTATAATTTCCCTCCTTTTTTCTTCAGTCTATTGTTAATAAGAGCATTGAGCACGAAGACATGGTCTCGCGTACCCCTTCCTGCCCTGAATCCCGCTTGACTTTCCCTTAACATGGCCTCCTTTTCTAACCATTTGTTTAGTCTCGTTACCATTATACTGGCTATTATTTTATATCCAATGTCCAACAACGAGATCCCTCTGTAGTTGCTAGCCAGCTCCTCGTCGCCCGCCTTGTGTATCGGAAATATCCTTGCAATTTCCCATCCCGCGGGTAGTTCTCCGTTATTCCATATCATATTTAGTATTTCCCTTAACTCTTGTTTCTCTTCTTCGGCCAGATTTTTAAAAAATTCAGCCTTAATGCCGTCCTCTCCCGCTGCTTTATTATTCTTCAGTTTTTTCATTATCTTCTCCAGTTCACCCTTACCGATTTCCTGGTCCAACAATTCATCATTTGAGGGTACCATTTCTTCGCTCACGTTCCATGGTCTTGAGCTCTCTTTTCTTGACACTTCATCCTCTTCTTCTGCCTCTAACAGATTTTTGAAATGTTTGGCCCAGTCGTAACTTCTTATATTTTCTCCCGTTCTTTTCTTCTTAGTCCTGAAATTCCCTATCGCTCGCCACCATTCCGCCATATCTTTGCTTTCTTTCACTTTTTTCCATCGAGCTTCAAACCACCCTTTTCTTTTTTCTTCTACCAGTTTCTTCCATTGTTTCCTCTCTTCTACTAACTCCTTTCGCTCATCCACACCTCTCTTTGCCAAGTATCTTTTCAGGCAGTGCCACACTCTCTTCTTTTGTAACTCGCAATCCCTATCGTACCAGCTATTGTTATTGTTATTGTTTTTCTTGTTTTTTATTTTCCTAGTCATCTTGACTATCTCTGCCGCTTTCCAAATTTTTTCTTTTAACATCCTCCATCGTTCTCCTGCCGTAACATCATGATAATCGTTTTTTCTCATTTTCTTTATCTCTTCTTCGTACAATTGGCTCATCTCATCTCTCCACACTAATCTCGTCTCTGCACCTTCCCTCCTCCCTTGACTGTTCTTCTTGTCCGCTCTCCCCCCCTCCTGTTCCTGACCTCTTTTCAAGGTCCACTCCACCGGCAAGTGGTCCGACTCCACTCTTGGGATGACCCTTAATCTTTCTACAATCTCCTCCTCATCCTCCATCCATATCAACAGATCTAGCACCGACCCCTGACCTGCTCCCCCTCCCACAAAAGTTACTCTCCCCTCTTCGTCTCCTCTTGTCCTCCCATTGAGTATCGTCAAATTCATCTTATCACAAAAATTCAATAGCTTACGTCCTTCTGCGTTAAGCACCTTGTCTTCCGAGTTTCGTTCCCAGGATAATCCTCCTAATTTCTCACATTCCGTTATACCCCTTTCGTTTCCTATTCTCGCATTTAGATCACCTGCTATCAGTATCGCCGCCCCCCTTTCCTCTCCTTCCTCTATGCGTTGTTTTAACGGTTCTTCTATTTCCCCCCATCCTACATTGTTGTACGCTTCTATTATCCATAAGTCTTTGTCTAACGATTTTTCACGTATTTTTACAATCAGACCATACTTCCATTCAACCACCTCACATCCCATAGACAACTTCTTTCGCACCCCCACTAAATGCCCCCCAATTGCGCGTCCTTTCTTACACTCTCGAGTCGCTGCCTTTGCCCACCACTTAAATTCACTGCTTAGTCTTTTTAGTGTGCAAGCTTCTTTGTCTTTTTCTAACCACGTTTCTTGTAGTATCACTATGTCATAATTTCCTAAAAAGTCCTGTGCCCCCCATATGTTACCAGTCCCCGCAATATTCCATGTTATCATTTTATATCCACTCCTTTCTTTTGTCACGAAAAGTCTGCATTCTTTCCATCCCCCCCACAAGTTCTGTCCAGTACCACCACACTCCATTTACACAAAGTTTTTGATGGCCTCTAAATACGCTTTTGCCCTCCACCCGTTTCTTCTTCTCTTGTCCGTCCAGCCATTCTTGCACTTGTCTCTCCCTCGTTGTCAAATCGTCCTCTATCCATATTCCCGTTCCTCGTAGATCTCTTTTTCTTCTCATGATTCTTTTTTTCATCTCCATCGTTTCAAGTGTGGCTACTGGCCCTCCGCCAAGTTTTTGAATTCTTGTTATTCTCACTTTAATTCCCATTTTTGTTAATATGATGTGCCTTATTTTTTCGGCAGTCACCGTATCTCTATCGTTTGCTCGTATTCCCCTCACTATGATATTTTTTTTTCTTCTCGTTCTCTCTTTGGATTCCCACTCCCACTCAGCCGCGGTGAGCGGGTCCGGTCGCATTGAGCGCCCTCTGGCCTCGCGCTTACTTCCCGTTCCTGAGTTACTTGTTTTATCTGGCGAGGTCCGCAAGCGAGGTTCGCCTGGTTCTCTCCCTCTCTCACAGTTGTCTAGCGCATCCATGCGCGCTCTTTCACTCATCGATTCTGCGCCAATGCTTGTCTCCCTCTCTCTTCCCACCTTTCTCATACCCTCTGTCTCTGCAATGTTTTGTTTTAGTTCGTACACATACTCACTCTCATAGTCACCTACTGTTAACCGTGGAGCGTTCGTACCTTCGTCCATCTCCCTCTCTCTCAGCGCTTCGTCCCTTTCTTCTCTCTCTTTTCTCAGTCTCCGCGCTTCATCTCTCTCTTCTCTTAGTCTTTGGATTTCCTGCAAGTAACTTGCTCTATCACTCTCATACCTTTCTTTCTCCTCTTGTCTTTCCGCGTGTTCCCTGTATCTTGACATTTTCCATTGCTCTGCTTCCGCTAACAATTCTCCTATTATCCTATTCATCTCCTCACATCGGCATGGTGGTGGTGAGATTTCTTTCTTTATTGACTCTATTTCACTTCTGAAGAAACTCTTTAGTCTCTTTTCCGCATCGCTGATGAGCCGTGTCGCCTGCTCGTGCCAATCTGTCGGCCAGTCGTAGAGCCTCTCCTTGTCCCTCTCTGGCACATACAGCGTCCTATCTACCTCTCCTTCTTGTTCTATGTGTCTTATTATTGTTTCTGTTTGCGTCACTTTCTCGCTCTCTTTCTGTCCTTTATCCCCCACTTTCACCGTACCTAGTTCAGGCTCTTCGGTCTCACTCTCACTCGTATTGTCCTCCATTGTCACAACCCAGGGTGTTTCCGTCTGTATGTGTGTTTCCTTTTCTGTCTTTTTACACTCACCTTCGTCTGTGCTTCTTAGTCCGGTGTCCCCCACCCCCGCCTCACTACACTTCATCACAATCTCCGTACCCGTCGCTATCTCTGTATATTCTTTCTCACTTTCGTCTTTTTCGTCTATATTTTTGCGCGGGGTGTGATACACTTTACTTTTCGTTTCGAACACCTCACATTCCATCAGGTCTTTATCTGTTCCTTGAGCCGCATTCAGATCCGCAAGGTATTGGTCTATTTTGACATTTCCTTCTCTCTTCTTCGGAGGTCTTCCTCTGGGTCTCTTCACCAGCTTTTTCTTTATTGGTCTGTCAGCTATTATTTCTTCTGCATTCCCTACGCAGCGCCCGCTGTCGACATTCGACGGTGTCTTTCTAAACTCGCAGCCATCTTCCAATCGCTCGCCCCCAGCTTCTTTCCCAACGTTTTCCACCATCTTTCAGGTCTTTCCTAACCTGTACTTTTATGCACTGAGATTTTGTGGTGAAAAAATACCCAAATTATACCACCTCCTCACCTATTTCCAATTTCACCAACTCCACTCACGTCGCTCCACCCTTCAACAGACTTTCCGGCCACTTTAACTCACAACATCAACTTTAATACACGTTTTCTCACAGAGCCCTGTTTCCCGCGACCGTACGCTCGTTCGCCATCTTTCGTTCTCTGAACGAATTGTTATATATGATATGTATTTCAAGTGATTACCATATTATTTGACCGATTTTAATATTTAATTAATTTTTCTGTTCTAGGTAAGCACGTCCTCGCCTCGTGACTGACTGATTTCCTATGGAGATCGTAAGTACTTACAGTACCTACAAGTTATTATGAACCCATCCAAAAATGTATCGAGTTCCTTGGGAATATGTTGGCAGATCATGTATCTGCGTATGCATACCAATACCGTTGCATTTATTTAATCTCCATAAAAATACTTTTGAAAAAGTAAAAAACGTACGCCAAATGATTAAAAGCAGCATCATTTCATTAAAAAAATCGCTTCATATAAAAAACCAAGTACAATGCACTGATTCAATAGGTCTCCTATTGTCCCCAAAACATTCCACATGAGATTTTCGCTAATAACCCCTACGATATTTCCAAACTAGAGTACGGGAAATGTGAGCGTTGAAGACTTTGAGTGAAGGCGCAGGAGAGCGAAGGGTTGCTTCGCCGAGCTTATTTCTCTTACCCATGCACGCCAAGTTTTTGTGAAGCATTTGCATCGTAGTCAGCGATATCTTTTTTTTTGGTGATACGATACTTTTTTAATAACTTGGCGTACATTGTTTATTTTTGCAAAAGTATTTTTATGAAGATTTTCTCCTTTTTGAAAGTATCACAAAACATTCAGCATCTCAACTAGTTGTTAGAGAAACTTATAAAATATTCTGAATAAATCGAACTAAGAACAAAGTTTGAATATCTCTATAACGTCAACGTTATGTGAGTTAAAACAAAACTACGACGAGCCTCCAGTTGCAACTTCTTAGCAAAAAGGCGCATGTGCTATATATTTTCGCACATCATTTCTTAATCGGTGATTGACATATACATAATTATTCAACAAAAGGGCGGGTGTGCTATGCTTCCTTGCACCGATATACTTCATTACATGAATTACATCACAAGCGTTCATTCGTAATTTCCCAGCCTAAGGGCGCATGTGCTACGCTTTCGCATGCAGTGGGGCAGGCTGGCGCAGTAGTGGGAAAGGCCGGCGCGTTGGGGGAGAGCCTGGAGGGCCGCTAGCGAGCCTCGCGTCTCCACTCTACGACGTTATGATCCACATTTTACATATAGATATAATTTCAGCAAAAGGGCGGATATGTTATACTCGTGTAGAATGATACACTTCTTTGCGACTGAGTGCGTGACGTAGCAGACAGTTGAGCGATAATTCGCCTGAAATTATGATGTCGTAGGACTGGGTGCATCGATTTGAATGAAACCAAGTCTTTTCGAAAGATAACAATAACATTACATTGCAAAAGTGTCGTCAAATTTTTGCTCGAACAACGCGTTTTTTCCTATGATCTACAGTACTCCCTCGCTATAAGAGTCCTCGTTATAAGAGAATTTCGCCTTCGTTCCGCTTGAATGAACTTTATAGCTTCCCCCACTCTACTCGTGTACGTGAGATACTCCCAACTTTGGCGTTCGTATCTCTCACATGCGGTAACTGTGATTCTCTTATAATGCGGCTCTAGGCAGTAGGGGGGAATGCTTCGGCGACGAATTTCTTGGAATTTTATTGCCCTAACCGCTCTAACGTTCTCTAATATTGAGGTAGTACTGTAGTTGAAAGTCCCGGATTATGATTATCGGGCCACTTTAACGTATAGATAAATACGCGGCGGACATTCTTAAAAAAAGGTATTTTAGGTTCTTCAAACGGGGGTCGGGGGAAGCGATGAGAGATTAATAGAAAGTGGGATAAAGATAGAGAGAAACGCGAGAATCATTAGAAAAGAAACTTTAGCGAATACGACACACAAGCAAACAACGGAGTGGTCTTTTGCGAAAATACCATGACTTCCTAATGGTCCAGAATGGAAGTACGATGAGATTCTTGTTATCGCCCCTGCCTAGTATGCATACATATACCACTACTAAGCCAGGCATACCATATATCCATATGTGCATATAATCGTGATTGGAAAACCCTATGGGAACAAAAAACTACTACGTCCACGTCGTTGTTCCTAGGTAACGCTAAAAGTAGTTGTTAACTTATTGATAAACGAATATATGCTTTCGATTGCAGCGCCATGTGTGAGAAAATTTAATATCAACAATAAAGTCAAATCAATGGATTGTGTCATGGAAAACCAGGAAAAAAAGTAGGGTATTCCAATCACGATTTTGAAGCAACTCCATTTTCACCACGATGGGGTAGGAATGGGGGGGGGGGGGGAGGGTCGAATCGAGTTTCGTATCACTGAATAGCTTCTTGAAAAATTAAACATGTGTTTTTTCTTTTTTCGATCCAATGTGTAATTTCTCGAGATATTCGCAAAAATCAGGTTTCTTGCGATTACAGTGCCATCTATCGCGAATCGAAAAAAAATGTTTGAGATAAAAGTTACTTATTTTTTATGGGGAATCCGAATCTGCAATAAAAAATTAGGGTTCCCATTTACGATTTCAAAGTTGCCCCCACCTCAGGGGGTGAGGGATCGAATTTAGTATCATTGGATGACCCTCTTCCAGGCGAACAAATTTTATTCAGAACTTTTTTTGATCCGATGCGTAGTTTTCGAAATATTTCAATGTCTTCAGATAAATCGGCCACCCTGTATATATACGAATCTTTTTTCATAATATTCTTATGATGAACAATATATTGGGTCTGAGAAAAACTTCGTGGCGTTTTTTAGTAAAATTCATCTGGTTTTCTTATAGTGTGAAAATGAATTTATTTAAACCGAATGTGCTCCATTATTATCGACAGTTTCGCCATGTTTCGGGTAGAGCCATGATACCATCGGTGAAGAACTTCTGTGGTTTCTGGTTGAAAAACTGAATCAAGTGGTTTTCACAGGCTTCTTTTGAAAGCAGCTTAATTCCATTGAGAGAGTTCTGCAGAGATCGGCATAAGTAATAGTCAGAGGGTACTATGTCTGGACTATACGGTGGATGCATCAAAACTTCCCAACCAAGGTCTCGCAATTTTTGACGGGTCATCAAAGAAGTGTGTGGTCGGACGTTGTCATGATGGAGGACAACAGCTTTCCTATTAATCAATTCGGGCCGTTTTCTTTCAATTACATGGCGTAATCTCTCTAGTTGTCCACAGTAGAGTTGAGAATCAATCGCCTGACCAACTGGAAGTAGCTCATGGTGGACGATTCCCTGCCAGTCCCACCACACAGACAGCATCACCTGTTTCGCCGTCAATCCTGGCTTCGGGATCGTTTGTGACAGCTCACCATCCCTTGTCCACGATCTTTGACGTTACCGATTGTCGTACGTGATCCATTTTTCATCACCGGTTATGACACGTTTCAAAAAAGGCTCGATTTCATTGCGCTTCAGCAGCGCATCGCGGATGTTAATTCGGTCTATCATATTTTTCGCGTTCAACTCATGAGGAACCCATACATCGAGCTTCTTTTTGTAGCCAGCTTTGTGTAAATGGTTCAAAATAGTTTTGTGGTCAATGATTAGCTCCATACCAATATCGACACCGCTGATATGTTTATCTTGTTGGACTTTTTCAAGAATTTCATTAGCTTTTTCAGTGATTGGACGTCCAGAGCGTGGCTTATCTTTCACATCAAAATTTCCAGAACGAAAGCGAGCGAACCATTTCCGCGCAGCAGATTTTGATAAAGTACCTTCACCGTACACAGCACAAATTTATTCACAAGCCTGCGCAGCGTTGTTCCCTTTGTCGTGATAATATTGCAAAATATAGCGCAATTTTTCATTACTCTTCTCCATTTTCAAACGCAAACAACTTTCCAACCACTGCACCAATTTCGATGTTCATACACTCGAAGTAACGCTCGAAGTGTCACGTGTCCAACGAGCGTTTAGTGATGTCGCTGCGATTTGTGTTTCCTGACTTATTTCCAATTGATGCCATCTATCGGTAAAAACGCCACGAACTTTTTCCTCGACCCAATGTATGTGCCAAGATCCCAAGTCGTGATAATGAATATTGATGTTGTTGGAAAATCAGCTGCTTGGCGATCGATATTCGCCGTGCGTCGACCTGTTGCTGCTGGGTAGCGTGCTGCGCTCGGCTATCACGGAGATAGCAGAGGCAGGGCCTCGCAGGCATGGTGCTTGAAGCGAGAGGCTATTTTTCTCGCTTGACTTCAACATCGCCCACCGGCTATCTCGCTCGCTTGACTTATGCGTCGCACAACGATGCTTTTGGAAAGCACAGCCATCTTCCAAATTAGACATTTTCGTGAAAACCCGCTTGAACAGCGCACAACTTTTTCATACACACCTTCGGACTTTTCACCATCTCACCGGATCTACTCATCATTTTCGTGCACACCATGCCGCAAACAAACGATAAGAGTGCACCTTCATAATTTATCTAAATTCAATGTAGGTGAGGTGGATAAATCACACATGTGAATCCTCATAAAAGTCTCATTACGTGGCGTGCTCTGCAGCGCGGGCGGCACCACGTTTTACATAACATTTTCAGCACTCAATTAATTTAATTGCATGTGCTCTCACTCACTCCCTGTATTTTCTCTCATGTGAATTTGCTGAGAATTTATTGGTAATATATTTTTCTCATTTATACATTCTCACAATTCTCATTCCGTGGCGTGCTCTGCAGCGCTGTCTGCGCTACGTTCACCACTCAAGAAAAGACAGCACACAAATGAATATAATTGTGTGCTTCTAATAAATGAATTGTTCAAAATTCTCTTTAAATTTATTTGTGGTTTTTTAATATATTTTTTTGTATAAATGAAGTCGATGGTAGAATAAATATCCATTTTCTTTCCCAACATCTGCTAGTCTGGTTATTCCACCTGCTGCCGTGAGTGAAAACTCATTATTTTCAATATCTTTCAGATTCGTTCCACCACCACCTAAGGAATAAATCTCAACAGATGCCGAAAACTTATTTCAAAAAAGCATTATTTAAAAACATCTGTTTTAGAATCAACGATAATGTGGGGCAATTATTAATAATAACCTTTGAAGTATTGAATAAAACTGATTAAAAATAAGAAAAAAATTAAGGGGTTATGCCACACTAGAGGCCGAAAATATAGGCTTTTTTGGGGATTTCTTTTCAAAAAAACTACAAAATAAATCGAGATTACAAAATGGGTGTTTATTATACATATCAGTGACTGTATGCAATGATTTTTTTGAAGCGATTAATTTTAAAATGGTAGCTGTGCAGCGTTTTTTCGATGACGTCTCTGTTTTTCCAAGGTCCACGGCCAGACAAACAGCTCCTGTAAATTTTTAATTATGATGAGCCAATGAATTATTTTCGATTATATATAACAATAGCTATAGAAGTACGTAGGATTTTTTCGATATATTGATTTTTTGCCAAATGGCGCACTTCTATCAAATAAAAAGTGGAAAATTTGCCTAAAAATCGTCAGAAAATTGTTAATAACAAATGAACTATGCAATATAAAAAAAAATCCTACGTACTTCCATAGGCAATGTATTTTAAAAAATATATTCAAAATTTCCAGTGAATCGGTTGAAAAATGCCTGAATTATGTTTCCGGCCAACTTGAAAAATGCAGTTTTTAAATAAACGCGTTTGAAGTTTTGAGTAGTGAAAAACCATGAATAATTTTGCAATACCTTTAATCTGCGATGCCTGCACCATACAATTGGCTTTCCAGATTATCATCCTGCTTTTGCATTTCTTTTCTGCTTGATCTCGAAGCGATCCTTGCTTCTTTTACCAATTCAGACAGCGATCTCTCTTCAAGCTTTATGCGCTGTTTGTCGAGCTCCAGGCACATTTCGTAGCTGTTCGGGCCGATTTCCAAGTCCATTGCCTCCATTATGTGCAAAATTAAAGATAACCCGTCATTGTACACACAAACCGCAATATCCGTAGCTATATCCAAGACTGTTTTACCACTCGAAATGGATTTCGGGGCCAATGCCCACACACTCTACAATAGGACATTTGTCGTGCTGCGGTTTGGCATCAGTGGATAATTTATGATCCAATGTAGCCCATATACTTCTCATGTTCTCAACTGAATCACTGTTTCTACGAATGGCTAATCCATAATAAATATATCGCTCGTCTATAAGTTTTCCAATCAATTTGCCGCTTCCACCGAGACCTTTTGTCTTCTTTTTCAAATTATGTAGTCGGGTGCTCATTCGCTTTTGCACGTTATCTACACATTTTTTCTTGAGTACTGTGAAATCCTCATACGGCTTAGCATCTGTAATGCCTTTAAAAGTCTTAGAATCACCGTCACCAATATAGTGAGTGTATTTGACCTGGTGCAAAGTTTCAGAGCGCCGAAATATCTCAACAACTGCATCGACTTCTATTTTTCCTGCCCATCCATTGTCATTCACAGCGCATTCTTCTGCATGATTTTCTGCCCACTCCGCATATTCTTCGGTATCTTCTTTTTTAACTCAATACTCACACGCCTTACAGTATTTCGATTTCACTACACAATCAACGATTTTTCCACAGTTATTACCAATAAGAGTCACTAACCCATACAAATACGTAAATCCACGTTTTCTCCACGAACCATCGCCTGATACAACAATTTCTGAGACTATATTCCTGATACTACAAATGATGTCAATAACATCTGCCGTATACCTGCTCTAGTCCCCTAAAGTACCTTGCCCCTAGCGCTCACAAAAGGTGCTCGCTGCCGACCAGGCGGCCTTAGTTGTCGGTAGGTCCCTTCAGTTCGTTTGTCATGTCCCCGAGGAGGTTGCCTAGTAGTGGTGACCATTCGCCAGGGTCTCCTGTACTGACATAAATAACCGAATCTGTGTCGTCGTACAGGACGCGCCTACCTAGACGCTCAAGATAACTATACAGCTTTAAACGGGTCTGAGCTGTCGTGAATGCGGCGATGAGGACACTCGTTTGTGCAGACGGTATGACTGCCTCGTCTGTAGACACCCAATTGGCGTACAAGATATTGTCATTGACGGTTAATAAGCGTTACACCTCTTTCTTGTTATCGCCTAAAAGTAGTAGCAGCTGTTCTGAATTTGCGATTATTGATGTTTGTGTTAAATTATCTCGTTGTCCGAATTTACCCCAAAATGAGTTAAAAAAGATTTTTAATGCGTACAGGTAGCACAGGGTAGCACAGGGTGGAAGAGATTACGAGGTGGCAAAACACAGCAACGGATCATTCCGTTGACCGATGCACCCAGAGCGTCATACGAACCATTCAGCAGTGTATCGCACTCTGTATCTACATATATCTTAGAGTGACCTATCGGAAAGCGTCCTGTTTTAGATATATCCGGATACAGCCAGCAGATATCCATATAACTGATTTTTTCTTCCTTCGCAGTATCATACACCGTCACCGTGTTACCTGTGCGACCACCGTAATATCCATCGCGATGATTAAAAAATTCAGATGTTAGACGCGGATAGTCCTGCAGATATGCGTCAATTGACCGATTGATTTTACCCAATTATTTGAACTCGCACTTGCACATACTTCTAAGTGATAGTCGCACGCCCAAATCTTTGCATCGGTTGCTAGAGTGCGTTCGTAACGACACTCATCGTTGGCACGCAACAACTGAGTACGATGCTCAGGGAAGCGGCGAGGACAACCGTGCCAATAACATCCGTGGAATTGAAAGACAAAGCGGTACTCTAACTGCAGGTAGCCGTCTACGCATGGGCCCTAAGATAACCTGAACTCCCGAACCCTACCGGCGTGAATGACCTCGTGCCCTATACAGTGTTCAACCCATAAAAGCCATTCGTTGGCCTGGTTCGAGTGCTGACCCGTGAACTCCATCCACCGTTCGGTATGAGACCTATCGTTCGGGGAGCCAGAAAGTTTCGTCCGAATACCTTTGAGCAAACCGACACGATTGTTGCTGCTTCACTGAAAGGACAGACATTACCGATTTCGATGAATATTTTTTTAAATTCCCTACAAGCGCGCAGTAATATATCCACGTCAAGGTTGCAATATTTTATGATCTCACTTTGGAAATAAAAAATTTCACCTGATGCAGACCTCTCGGTGTACCATGCGTAAAAAGCTTGACGATCGTCAGCACTTATTGTATCAGGCGAGTAGTACTTAGCGGCGGGTAGTACACCGGTAATTCTCTGGTTTGCCAACGTATTAAATAAATGTGGAAAGTATCCTTTACCCAAACTATCTTTGAAACCAAAAACGTTCGGAAGAGCGCTAAGTCGCATATGAAAATAATTTATGCTATCGATTATAGATTATAGAATTCCCCGTGAGGATTTTCAGTTATGAGCGATGCAGACGATCTTACCGAACGATGTCGAGTGGCGTACAGCGAGATTAACTAATTCAGCAATGGGCGAGCTTCGGAATATATGTTTCCTAATACCACACCAGTTACAAATACCACAACAGGTTACAGTATCGGCGCTGTCTAAACATCTTTCGCACACCTGTTGCGCCACGCAATATGTTACATTGTGTTCACGAGTGTTATCGGTCGAGGATTCACTGTAACGAGCATCTTGACGAGTCTCAAAGTCGTAAAAAATGTAGAGGGTCTGTGGAAGCTTTTTTGGATCAGGTAGACCACGGGGTGCCAACGGTTGCATATAACCAAATGCATTGTAACCGTGGACGGTTCGACATAGTCGACAGAAACCTCTACCGCAATTATGAGCGTTTTCTGTGGTGTCGAATAATTTGAAACATTTCTTACAAAACCAAACTATCATGCAAATAGATTTTCGTTCCGTGTCTCGCGACTTTACATGACTTTCACGGGCTTTTCAGTGATTATCAGAACACACGGCGATATAAAAAAAACCGATTGCAATCGATACATTCCCACTCGTTATCGTCGTGGTCGTCGTCGTTGCTGGTAGTATCGTAGTAGCGTAGCTGCTGGTAGTAGCGTTGGTAGTATCGTGAGCTTTGACTTGACACGGCGGTGATGAGAAGCATCGTGGGCATTAACTTGTGCATTTATGTTGATTAAAAAATGTATACGATACATTACATGAGATTCAATCATTTCTAGCTCCGCCGACAGCAAGAAGGTTTGTTATAGCCGAAAAGTGATCTTCATCCTTAAAGTGTCCAATGTTCAAAATCGTACGTGCATTCGTGTTTTCAAAGCGTGTCAATCCATTGAAGGTGGGGTCCGCGCCGCCACCGAGTGAGTCACAGTGAGAAACTACTATAGCGACCCTTCGAGCCGTGAAAATCTTTTGAAATCTCTCAATTGCTGTTAACCCGCAAACGTCGGTTGGAACTACTACTTTAGCCTCTTTAACAAGACGCTTGGTCTCGACCAACTGAAACTTCGACTTTTTATGACGTATTCAATCATAATGTTTCTTCGCTTTTATACTACGCTCTTGTTTAATATGTAATTTAGCGAGACCTACGATTAGCGAGCGAGGAAAACATAAAATGTCCGAATTTCCGATTGAAACGACTGAACGGTTTGATACAGTTTTATTGAAAATGTCTCCAGAACCTTTCACCATATCGACGTACGTTACTGTAAAGGACAACGTATTATACACCGACAGGATTCTGGCACTCTGATGAACACTACAAAGAAGAGCCCACAACTGTTCATAATTGAATCTTCGTACCGGTCGCACTGTATACCGGCCACGCCATTTGTCATACCATCAGCCTCAAACGCTACACCGATCCTATCGTTTGACGAACGATTCTTCGCAAAATACGCACAGAATCGCTAATCGTGCTTCGTATCTACACGATAGGGTTGAATTCGACCGCCGGTGATATTAACGCAACTACAGTTTTACGACTTCTAACTTTGAACCGTGTTGAAAAAAATCCTTGTTGAACTAAAGTCCGTGTTGAAAAAAAACCTATACGGCCTCGCAGTAAGCATAAAAACAATACTTGTCTTGATGCAGGTCTTGCTGCGTCTCCGATTATCTAGCCACCATGCTGCTAGACCGCTACCTTTAAATCTTTTTTTATTACTGTGTACTACGAAAAATGCAGCCTTCGTTAATCTTAGGTCTACAGCGGTATCCGTACTGTTTTACGACCGGAAAATTCTAACAGGATATCCAAGCTACTTTATATCCACGACAGCAGGTTAACGGAAACCCTTAAACCAACTACGGTAAGCGTGTTTTGTTTTGAAAGCTTTCTATTTCGATTTTTACGATCCACGGTGGCCGATGGTATCTAGTCGGTATGTATTATAGTATCTAGTTGGGTGGACCACGCAATTTTATCTTCGATCTATGCATGTGTCATGCATTGGACCACTACGTGAGAAGATCCGTATCGTTTTGTTTGGGCGTTCTCGTATTGAGATTTTAGTGGAAAATGTGTAATGACTAATAAGAATCTAACAAGATTTTCCCTCTGTATAAATATTTGTTAAGATTCGACCAGACGATCTATAAATTTTCTGTCAATATGACAATAGATCCCTACACGTGACGGGCGTCGAAAATTCATTCCCACCCCCTCTAACACGGTTGACTGCAGTCGCAGCATCGCATAGCGATACATATAAGCTCGATCAAAAAGGAGACATCGACAGTTAGGCCCGTGGCTGCGGTGAAGATAGATTCGAGTACCTAGTCTTTATCTCACGTTTTTTCTACAGCCTCGTTAAATCCCCTGCAGACCTATTGTTCAACATGAGTCAATCTATCAGTGGTCACGATCTGCGAGACAGTGATTTAAACCCAGCTACCTTGAATCGAGTGTTGTCGAACGACGAGAAGAAACGTCTTGTAGCACCACTAATTCTCGGTACAACGTATATACTCAACCAGTCGGAGATAAAAAAAGTTAACATCGGCCTGCAACCCTGTACCGATGAAGATATATACCCTATCGTACAGCTACAAAACAACACCACTGCAGGCGGTGTTGTCTTCAAATCGGAGGCTTGGAATTTACTACAAACGCATCTACCGACAATTTCCAAATATTTCACCGATGGACAGAGGATGGTTTGGGGAGCAAGCTGACGTACTCTTGCACCTATACAAATTGGAGAATGTGAGCTACTCTACATCCAGTTATGGGTAAAAATCCATTGTATTCGACCGCCGTCGTCGTCGTCGTCGTATTCAAGACACCACTGCTGACCAAATTGTAACTGAAGAACCGAGCCCTCAGAAGAAAAAACGTGGAAATTATTCACCTGCTGTCGTGATGCAGAAGCCATCGTTCGGCGGACTACGAAATATAATGGTATGCACCGATGTACGCTTCAGACGCCTGTAGCGAAACGTTTCCCATGTACAAAAGTGCTTCTATGATAACGAGACGCTCGAAAAAGTCAATGAGGTATGTGTCAAAGATTTGGTACAAAATAATGTCAAGTCACTGAAAGAAGCAGTTCAACTTCGCCTGGATCCATCGTTTATCGATTTCACGGTCGGCATCGTGTTCCTGAAGTTAACAGTATTATGCACTCCTTTCATTACAAACGAAGTGGGAAAAGCACTTGTTGAGAAGAAGAAATGAACGATTTGATAACGCATTATCATGCACTTATTATATTGTGTCTGTAATATAAATCGTATTCACTAAGCGGCAGTCTTTTTCGTATCGTGTTGTATTATACCACCTTGATCAAAAAACTTTATTTATAAAACCGAAAATACAAATTTAATCATCAAAATCGATATAGTCCTCTTCAAAGTACTCCCCATCGACTGCAACGCACTTACGCCAGCGCTTGACCCAATCCTCGAAACACCACTGGTACTCAATTTTCGGTATGTCCATCAAAGCCGTCTTCTATTTTTTCGTGACATCCCCTTGGGTGCTGTAACGCGTTCCGCGAAGCGGTTTCTTAAGTCGGTTGAACAAAAAAAAGTTGCAGCGAGCCAGATCAGGTGAATTCGAAGGCTGCTGGATAGTTATCGTGTTATTTTTCGTCAAAAACTCATGGATAAGGATCGCATTGTGCGACGGTGCGTTATCGCGGTGTTACGTCGGGCCCAAGATTTAGGGTCTGGCGAACACGGTCGGTCTCGCTTGTGCGTCAAGGCTTGGCAGCCCTTTACAGCGGGGATGGAGACCTCGCCTTTTCCAATTAGAAATGGAAGACTTTTACCTGGTGAGCTTTGGATAGAGGTGGGCTCGAAGGTGTACTGTTGACACTTGTCCTCCTTTGTGGTAGTCCTTCTTCCTTGTCGTGTTGTCGATCTCTGTTCGCAGGTGGTTCTCCTCGGCTCGTGCCTCTTTCGTTGGCGATGGAAGGAGGAATATTTGGTGATCGTATTCAGATAGATGATTGTATTGTTTATTCGTAAGCGTATCGTACGCAACCCATAAAACACATGTTAAGTACACACAAGGTCTCGCACAATATCGTAGTGAAGGCAACTGGGCCTATTACAGTCTAAAAGAATAGTTCATTCGCGACACACGTTAATTTATATGTTACCGGACAATTATACCGTACACAATCTACAAAACACAAGTTATGAATATATAATGTTCAGAACAATATCGTAGTGGCACCCCGGCCTGTTACGGTTAAATAGAATCGTTTATTCGCGGTTACGCGACGCGACCGCGGGAAATAGTAGTAGAAAACTGAGCATTCGCGCTGTTGAAACTCTTCCTTATATATCTTAAATTTTAGCGGTAGTATTGATTAGGAAAACTTGTGAATTAGGGTGAAACGCTATTCTAGGTTTCGAATCCCCTTCCTCAAAGGTTGATCCTCCCCCTTTAGACTAGCATGACTCAGCTTATTTACCTTCGTGGGAGGTGGTTCCCCTCCCAAAAGACGCGAGGGACTGGTCTAGTTTTATGACTAACCCCATTAACGAGTTTTCCTTTTGAAAATATACTTTATCCTATTTCTATTTGCCCTTAGTGCCGAGTGTCGCGATTAGGGAGTTCGCGAAAAAGGGCAGGTGCAAAGGCAATCAGAACTATATCTATTATGACTAATGCTGGTTTGGCGTCGTCCGCCGCGAAAGGGAATCGTAGAGAAGGGGGGGGGGGAATGACTCAGGTAAAGGGGATCAATACTCCGACTGCCTTGTTTGCTCATCGTGACCGGCTCGTACCTACAGGACAATAAAGGAAGAATAAGGATCTCGCAAGACGTAACAGTGGTGCAAAATCCACGAGTTCTTTTCCCACAAATCCGGTCTTTTTGGCGAATTGCTTCACGCAAACGTCTCATAACGCCCGAATAATACTCTTTGTTGATTGTCTGTTTTTCTGGCAAGAATTCAAGATGCACAACACCGTTGTAATCCATGAAAACCGTGAGCATCGCCTTCTTTTTTTACTGAAAACGACGTGGTTTTTTTCGGTCTCGGCTCATTCGGTGCACGCCATTCACTCGCTTGATGTCTGGATTGCGTGTCATACTCATAAATCCACGTCTCGTTCTCACTGATGATCCGTTTGATAAATGTTGGGTCGGATTCGGCCTTGGAAATCATGTCTTTCGCGATTTCAACGCTGTCCTTTTTGCATGAAATTGAAGTCTTTCGGAACCAGTTTTCCAAATCACTAACCAAAATGTCTTGAGCGGATCCATAAGCGATGTTCAAGTCCTCTGCCAGCTCTTTGATAGTCAATTTGCGGTTTTCAGCCAACATTTCTTTGATTTTATCGATGTTTTCATCGCTTTTCGACGTCGACGGCCTGTCACTGCATTCATCATCCTTGACCGAGTCACGGCCACTTCTGAAGGGTTCGTGCCACCGAAAAACGTTCGATCTCGGAAGAGTATTGTTGCCGAAACGCTTCTCCAACATTTCCAAGGTCTGCGGACCGTTAAATCCGTTTTTTACATAAAATTTAATGCAAACTCGTTGATGCACAGTTGATGCCATTTTAAAAATTGTTAAAAATCGAAAACACGCACAAAAGTAGATGTACTCGGTACAACGCAACTTTTACAAATGTCAAGCTATGACGCTGAATTTGGAGGGATGTGTCAATGACAGATGTGGTAACCTAACAAAAAAATTCCAATCGGGTGACTGACAGCGCCACACGGTGGCCGGTCCTAAAACTTTTTGATCAAGGTAGTAAGTTATTTGCACCCACATTCTCTTTTATTATTCATCTTTTCAGTATAAGATAACCATGTATGTATCCGCATTTTTCGACTCTTTATGAACAAACTTATGTTCTCAATATTGGTATTTTATTTTTTCTGTATGTTCTCGATAATTTACTACGTCTCTAGCTCTCAGCTTGAAAGAATTTGTCTTGGAAAATAAAGGATAAGAGTGGGAAAATTATCTGGCCCATCAGGGTTCGGAGAAATTTTACAAGTCGAACCCACCACTGTGGAAACATCTTGTTAGCTAGACAGACTCAAGGGTAGGAAAACTAAGCTACCAATTAAAAGCCGGGGAAATATTAGGCCCACCTTTAAGACTAGCCAGAAATGGGGGGTGGGAAAATTATGTCACTAATCTAAAAATTCTAATCTAACTAAAAATTCTTTCCAAAAAACGAAAATTCTCGTTATTATTTGAATGCGCCTCGCATATATCGAAATCTAGCGAGCAGCCGTGTCTCATTACAGCTATAAACTCGCGTTACGTACCACCCGATTCTTCCGATAGGAATATCGCTGTTACTATGTCGTTTTAACCAGAAATATGTTTAGTTACCGGATATAAATCGATAATTTTTTATCAAACAACACCAAAATCAATTATATTGATTACATATTAACAAAGATACGTCTATAGCAACGCGTAGCCACGCCCCTAGCGGCTCGATTTTGATATTTTTATTTCTGCCGATAGCAATCCTCACATTTTTCTGCCACCAATATATTATATACAGGGTGGCCGATTTATCTAAAGACATTGAAATATTTCGAAAACTACGCATCGGATCAAAAAAAGTTCTGAATAAAATTTGTTCGCCTGGTAGATGGTCAGCCAATGATACCAAGTCGACCCTTCCCCCCCACCCCCTGGGGTGTTGTGTTTTTTTTTTCGATCCGATGTGTAATTTCTCGAGATATTCGCAAAAATCAGGTTTCTTGCGATTACAGCGCCACCTATCATGAATCGAAAAAAAATGTTTCAGATAAAAGTTACTTATTTTTTATGGGGAATCCGAACCTGCAATAAAAAATGGGGGTTCCCATTTACAGATAAATTGGCCACCCTGTATATATCGGGTCTGGAAAAAAGTTCATGGTATTTATTTAGTAAAATTCAACTGGTTTTCTTATAATGTTAAAATGAATTTATTTAAACCAAATATGCTACATTATTATCGACAATGTTTCGCCATTTTTCAGGTAGAGCCATGATGCCATCGATGAAGAACCTCTGGGGTCTCTGGTTGAAAAACAGAATCAAGTGGTTTTCACAGTTTTTTTTTGAAAGCAGCTTAATTCCATTGAGCGAGTTCTGCAGAGATCGGAATAAGTGATAGTCAGAGGGTGCATCAAAACTTCCCATTAATAATTATAGAATTATAGCACATGTACAAGTTTTTCCAATCACAACAGCTCAAATAGGTGAGATGAATGAATTTAATATTCATGAAGACTGGTCTTTTTGGCAAGAGAGGTTAGAACAATTTTTTTGTGGCCAATGATGTCCCCGACGCTCTTACGTAACCTGTGCCAACCAGAGATTTCTTCAACTCTTTCATTTGCGGTGCTCACCAGGATGATAAGCGATCATTTGAAACAAAAGCCAAGCGTGATAACAGAGCGCTATAAATTCAAAGAATGTCATCAAAAAAAGGAAGAGGACATTCAAGCATACGTAACAAACTTAAAAAAGCATTTGACATTTTGTGAATTTACTAATTTAAAAAATCACCTTAGGGATCAGCTAGTTTGGGGCCTAAAAAATTACTCTATTAAGAAACGCTTACTTGGAAAGACGAATTTGACGTAAGAGAGGGCCATGGAGCTGCCTTATTCCTTGGAATCGGCTACGAGGGATGTTGCGGAAATGGGCGTAACACAGAGGAACAACGCAGACACCGTCAACTACGTTAGATCAAGGGGATCACGATTTTCAAAGAATTCTGGTGTCAACAGGGAGTCGATTCGATGTTATTGTTGTGGTGGCATAAACCACAAGGCGCCGGTATGTAGGTACAGAGAGTATAAATGTAATACGTGTCAGAGAAAAGGTTACCTTTTGAGTGTGTGTAAAGCTGGTAAAAGTAGAGGTAAACGGAGTAGATCTTCGATGATACAACAAGAGAATAATAGACAGAATTATATGGGTGATTCAGGGAACGAACTAAAGGATTTTGACAAGCTCCTTCACTTCGGTGAAGAGGGGGATGTAAATAATGTCGAATCTCACGAGAGAATTAATTATGTAGCGCCATGTGTAGTTGAAGTTGAAATTCAAGGAATTAGTATAGACTTTCAGATTTATACAAGGTCAGACGTAGCAATAATATCGGAAAAATTGTTTCGTGAACGGAAAGATCTAGAATCGTTGAGTTTGAAAAGTACGCAGAGGCGTTTCAAGTCGCATCCGGGACACATTATTGTACCGTTGGGAATAATCAAAGTAAATGTCAAGTTCGAAAAGATGAATTCGAAGCTGGACCTTTTTGCTATGCCAGGGAAGGGCCCACCATTTATGGGTCGTACGTGGATTCGTGCTCTGTCGGTTCCAGTGTCGAAAATTATGGACGGCAATTATGAATCGCGCATTCATTTAATTGAGGACGAGTGTCAAGGGGACATAAAAAAATTATGAGCGAGTTCGATACGGTTTTCTCGTTAAAATTGGGAAAGTATTGTAACGATAAATTTGTGCCTCAACGCACCACGTTACCTATGACTGGTCCAAGTTATTTTTTCCTTCCTTTATTTTTCTCTTTCGAGATGGGCGCCAGGCGCTTTCGCGCCGGAAGGAAAAAATACCGAGTTGGATGATCAGTCTCGACCCAGGCCAGCTACAGCTGTTCAAGGCAGAGTGGGTGGTTCGGACTGTCAAGTCACTAATTATTCAAAGTTAAAATATAAACAAAATCAATTAATTAGAATAAGTCATCAGAGTCGGTGGACCCAGACAAATAATAAAATATTGTTAATAAATACTAAACACAATCAATAAACCAGATTTAGCTAAATAAATATTAAATACACAAATAAGATAATAACAGTAAATAATTCAAACAACAACAGCAGGTACGGGACTTACAAACTTCTTTATTTCTCCAATGAACATCAATTCCGAATTTAACCAAAATGTCCCGTAAAACTAGTCTCTCATGTCCAACAATTTTCCCAGTCTGGTCAGGTGTCTAAATTTTAATCCTCAACTCAACGACCGCAGTTATCCCGCGCTCTCACTCACTTCTATGTCGTGTAGCACGGACTCGCTCGCCTCTAATTACGAATAAAATTTATCGATACGTTCTCAACGTCTGGTAGACATGGTTCACCGTCTGCGATACGGCCTATCCCGAACTAATCCCACATACTTGCCACCAAAATCAAAACAACGGGACGTCGAGAGGTCACGTACGCGAAGCGACCCACGGCTGGCTGTCACAATTTCGAATAAAATATGCCGTGTAAAACCCGACTACCGGGCTTTCTGCGACACGTATGATACCAAATACTGAATAAATAATCGTAGAGAATTCGATAATAATAAAGAACAATAATCGTAATAAACAATCACGGTGAGAATAATACTCTCGATCGGTGCCTCGTGGCTTGAGTAAAATATAATAAATAAGATATAATAACTAAAATATAACGAATAAACTATAACAAATAAAATATCCCCAAGAATAAAGTAAGAACAATAAATAAATAAAAACCGATTAAATAATAAACAAATAAAGTAAGAACGAATAAATAAGGAACAAATAAATAACGAATAGAATTAGGTATCCAAAAAGTAAAATCGAGAAACGCCGATTGATCCGAAGGCTACTCGACGCGGTCTATAACGTGTTAGTCCCTTCAATACGAAATTCCCAACGGGATGACGTACTAACACGCGCATGACCTTCCCAATCTAAACACAAAGACGCTCAAATTAAATTATCCCGATCAAAATCTGCAATCTAATCCCGATCCGTGACACGGTCTATTCCGTTCAAATCCCACACCAATTCATTAAACAATTCTCAAGCATTCCGGGATAACGGCTTAACGCGCGCACGGTCTCGTTGACCATAGTAACAATTAATTAATACATTGGCTTTTCCCCGGCTTTTACCGGTTACACGATCTCGCGGTTACATGCTACGAATGTCGCAGTTCCCGATACAACTTTACTCTCTGCGCGCAGTGTACTAGAGTCGCAGGGGTGACCAAGTACGAATAAATTTTGAATAAATGGATCAGAGGATAAAATAAGAAAATATTAGCGAAAGACCGTGGAAGGAAGAAGAGCTCACCGAGACGATGACGCTGCGATGTTCTTCGTAAATCTGTCGTAATCCTAGGATTGACTCCTCTCGATTCTCTTTGACGTGGACGGTTCCCTCGACTCAGCTCGAGATTCAATTTCTACAATACGAGAGGTCCTCCGGTAAACTCGAGGTCTCAATATATTTGTCCGAGATTAACAGTATTTCGGGACAACCAGAGTACACGTAACGTTACGTCCTGCTCCCTCAACGGTCACCGGAAAAAAGCCCCGAGGTCCTGCCGGCACGCGTGCCCGTCAACTATGATCCCCACTTAACCCGCTAGACTCGGTTAATTGGGGGAACCTGTGTCGCACGATGACCGCGACTAGCGCCTTAGCTGGACAACGCATAACTTAGCCACAGATAATACAGAGAGTAGCTTTGTCCGGCAGATGAATCCTATGAGCTGGATGGACTGCTGCAAGTAAATCGGCTTATAAAGGGTGATTTTTTAAGAGCTTGAGAACTTTTTTTTTAAAAAAAACGCATAAAATTTGCAAAATCTCATCGGTTCTTTATTTGAAACGTTAGATTGGTCCATGACATTTACTTTTTGAAGATAATTTCATTTAAATGTTGACCGCGGCTGCGTCTTAGGTGGTCCATTCGGAAAGTCCAATTTTGGGCAACTTTTTCGAGCATTTCGGCCGGAATAGCCCGAATTTCTTCGGAAATGTTGTCTTCCAAAACTGGAATAGTTGCTGGCTTATTTCTGTAGACTTTAGACTTGACGTAGCCCCACAAAAAATAGTCTAAAGGCGTCAAATCGCATGATCTTGGTGGCCAACTTACCGGGCCATTTCTTGAGATGAATTGTTCTCCGAAGTTTTCGCTCAAAATGGCCATAGAATCGCGAGCTGTGTGGCATGTAGCGCCATCTTGTTGAAACCACATGTCAACTAAGTTCAGTTCTTCCATTTTTGGCAACAAAAAGTTTGTTAGCATCGAACGATAGCGATCGCCATTCACCGTAACGTTGCGTCCAACAGCATCTTTGAAAAAATACGGTCCAATGATTCCACCAGCGTACAAACCACACCAAACAGTGCATTTTTCGGGATGCATGGGCAGTTCTTGAACGGCTTCTGGTTGCTCTTCACTCCAAATGCGGCAATTTTGCCTATTTACGTAGCCATTCAACCAGAAATGAGCCTCATCGCTGAACAAAATTTGTCGATAAAAAAGCGGATTTTCTGCCAACTTTTCTAGGGCCCATTCGCGGTCAACATTTAAATGAAATTATCTTCAAAAAGTAAATGTCATGGACCAATCTAACGTTTCAAATAAAGAACCGATGAGATTTTGCAAATTTTATGCGTTTTTTTTTAAAAAAAAGTTCTCAAGCTCTTAAAAAATCACCCTTTATAAAATATCGAATCGTGATCGTGGCGTGATCATCCTCCTCTTCTCTCCCCGATCATCCCTCGGTCGTGTCGATCGCATTATACGTATATAAAAAAAAAATAAAACAACAACAAAAAAAATAAAAATAAAGAATAAATAAAGCCTGTAAATCCACCCTACAACTCTGCATGATCGTGTAGGTATCCGTTGAGCGAGAAGGACGCAGCCTAAATATTCTGCCACGTTACGGTATACAAAGGGCAAGTTTCGACTTCATCTAAAGGACAATGCGGTCCCGATATTTTGTAAACCACGACCTTTGTCATACGCCATGCGTGGCTTAGTTGAAAACGAATTAAAACGACTAGTGGATGAAGATATTTTAAAGCCAGTAGAGAACAGCGACTGGGCGACCCCGATTGTTCCGGTTTTGAAATCAAATGGACAAATTAGGTTATGTGGTGATTATAAGGTTACAATTAATCTGCACTTAAAAGTAGATAGACACCCCATTCCTCGCGTCCAAGATCTGTTGGCGAGTTTGAATGGTGGAAACATTTTCTCTAATAGATCTTCATTTTCTCTTGATAGATCTGTCACAAGCGTACCAACAAGTCGAATTAGAGGAACAATCGAAAGAACTAGTCACTATCTCCACGCACAAGGGATTATTCATATATAAGCGACTTTGTTTTGGAGTTGCGTCGGCGCCGTGTCTATTCCAATGTGAAATGGAAAAAGTATTAAGCGGACTAGAAGGCGTCACCTGATTTTTCGACGACATTCCAGTCACAGGTCCGACACGTTACATTCATAACGAAAGACTGAGAACTATATTAACGAGATTAAGAGATTGCGGGTTGACGGTGAAAAAGGAGAAATGTAAATGCGGTCAGAAAAGTGTGGAGTTCCTCGGATATGTGTTAGATGCCAAAGGGACTCGAGTGTTAGTTAAGAAAATACGAGCAATTTTAGATGCATCGGTACCTATTGATTTGACCCAGTTGAGAGCTTTTCTGGGAATCATGAATTATTATACAAAATTCATTAAAAACTACTCGAGCGTGGTCGGCCCTCTTTACGATTTGCTGAAGAAAAATGCGAAATGGACATGCAGTAAAACCTGTGATGAAGTTTTCTACAAAGCAAAACAGAGTTTCGTTAAATCAGACGTATTGGTCCACTACGATCTGAATTCACCGATTAAGGTCGCATGTGATGCGTCTCCATACGGCCTTGGCGCTGTTTTATCGCACAAGTATTCGGATGGGACTGAAAGACCTATTGCCTTTGCTTCAAGAACCTTAACTAGAGCGGAGAAAAATTATTCGCAGTTAGATAAAGAGGCTCTTGCATTTATTTTCGGAGTAAGGAAATTTCACCAATACTTGTTCGGTCGGCATTTTGCACTGAAGACGGATCACAAGCCAGTAGTATATATTTTCGGATTAAAACGGGGTTTGTCTCAAATGTCAGCAAATCGGGTACAAAGATGGGCGGTTTTATTGACTGCATATGATTTCGAGATTAAATACATTAAGGGTGCCGGCAACTGTTCGTATTGCATGGATGGCCGAAGGTATTGACTGAAGAGTGGAAAGCGTTTCAATGTCGGGAGTGAGCGTTGACGATAGAAGAAAGTTATATTTTCTGGGGTTATAGAGTAATTGTACCATCGAGTTTGCGCAATGATATGTTGAATGAACTACACAGTATCCACATGGGTGTATTTAGAATAAAAGCAGTTGCTAGATCATATGTATGGTGGCCTAACCTTGACAAAAACATCGAGAATATGGTGAAAAGGTGCGAGTTGTGTCTGAAATCGACAGATAATCTACCGCGAGCGGTTTTGAATTCGTGGAAATGGCCTGATGGCCCAAACCATTGTCTACACGCGGATTTTTTGCGCCCCATAGAAGGAAAAATGTATTTAATAATTATCGACGCATTTTCGAAGTGGTTAGACGTGAAGGAGCTCAACGATATCACAGCAGAGACGACGGTCAAGTGCTTTAAGGAGTATTTTTCGACATGGCGATACCCCATGTGGGGGTCAGGCACATTCGTACGCCACCGTACAGCCCAGCGTCCAATGGGACAGCTGAAAATGCGGTGCGAATTTTCAAAAAAAAATTTAAGCTGTTATTAAAAGCTGGCAACTCAAAATTCGAGGCACTTTATAAGTTTTTCTTCTATTACAGATCAACTCCTCATTGCACGACGGGCCCAGCTGAATTGCAAGTGGGGTGGAAGTTCAGAATTAAATTGGACTTAATTAGACCATTATTACGCGAAACCATCGTGCGAAAACAAAAGGGGCAAGAGAGGGTTTTCAGAGGGAATCGTCGAGCATCTTTCGACCAGAATGAAATCGTAATGGCCAAAGATTACAGCGATAATTCATGGCGTAAGGCCCGGGTTCTCGAGAAATTAACTTCAGTTACATACTCGTTGAGCACGGATAAGAATAAACAGTGGAAGCTTCATACCGATCAGTTGCAACCATGTAATTTGCAAATGAATGGAAGAGAGGGTCAAACTGTTGGAAACAATATTACGGCGCCGACGTTAAGCGCAGTGAGTGATAATCATGTACCTGAAATGGGACAAAGTGAAGTCAGTCCGCAAGAAGAGGCGTTGAATAGTGTAAGAAAAAGTGACATGAATATTGAGAGCCAAATCTCGCAAACAAGCGACGTTCAGCGTGAACCCCTAAGCCTCGACAGCGATTAAATCTATAATGAATGATAATAACGAATTGTTAAATGTGGTGCTTAATCTTTAGCGCGAGCTTTATGTACCAGTTGGTTGTAAGCTACAAAATTATGTTCCGAGGAATTGTAGTGTTTAAACACGGGATACGCGTCAGCGATTATCGCCATCTACAGCTAAGTAATCGCAGTAACAAGTCAGTAACGTTCGCCAGTAGGGACGAAGCCAGTGTGAGCTCGTCTGCCAAAGAAACATGGATCCTGTCCGTCTTAATAAATTAAAAAATACCCTGTAATTGAATACTGCGTGCATTTATTAATACATTACAGATACCTCTTCAAGGGTCGCGACGTATGACCGAACGCAAGGCAGACCTATGCAAATTTTCAGCCCCCTTCCCTTCGTCGCTCATCAGCTGCCTACCACCCACCTGCAGCAGCATACGTGGTTCGAGTCTCAGCTGAATGGTTCATGCCTGACCTAAAAAGGGTCAGTAAATGTCGGTGCAGATCCCTTGGCTCAGAACCGGCTTATATTACCTACTATCAGCGTTTTCGCGTTCGAGCAATGAGACTGTAAGATTAATTTTCTCTGGACCCATAGAGATGAAGTCCGGACCAAAATTAGAAGACAAATTTATCGAATATTAAATAAATTGAGATAAAAGTAGCCAGAGCATTGATTTCATCTCTTTAAATAGAGAAACGTCAATCAGAACTCGTCGCTTTCGACTTACATTAGCCGAATTCGATTAGTTGAAAACTTCGGTTAGCGTTTTTGTTCGTGTGCATGTGTGTGTGCATGTGTGTGTGTGTGTGGAAAACTGAAGTATCTATATCTCAAGAACGAGTTGCTCGATCTTTCTGAAACCTCGTACAGGAGTCGGGTAACAACCCCCCTCGGAGTGCTGCAAATTTCATCCAAACTGGTGACAGCTGTCATTCTATGGCGGTGTGTATTTTTCGAAAAATGCTGTTCTCTCTCTAATTTTCATAAAGTTTGCGGTTTCGAGCTACAATTTTTGACAATAATAGGCTAGGGGTTCGGTATTGAGTTTGGCAATAATTGATCAAGGCGTTTAGAGTTTATAGAATTATGAGCTTTTTAATTTTTCGAATCGAATCTATTTTTGCTCTAACTTCAATAAATTTTCGCCTATCGAACCGAAACTTGATATACAAATTTGCTAGAAGACAAGGATACTTGGTTTTCAATTTAGTGAGAATTGATCGGATTCACTTTCTGAAATTTATAATTTTACTAAATTTTCAATTTTATTAAAAATGTTTGTACTATTTCATCTATGAGGAAACCAGAATGGAAATAACCCGTAGAGGAGCCTGAGAGTGAACGAGAATGGCGAGAAAGCAATGTGCAAATTTGCACGCTTCTTCCAGATTTATTATGTCATATGAAAACTTCGAATAAAATTTTGAATAAAAATAAGCTTACCAGGTGTATGCATAAGTTTTTTCCGGTTTAACTAAGAAATGGCGCCAGCGAAAAGTACGCAGCGTATTAATTTGACACATACGTCATTTTGTTCGTCTGACATTAACCTACAAACACACACAAGTTGAGTCCGCTAAAAACTAGCGTCTTTGTTTTATCGTTCAGTGATCATGTCGAGTTTTGTGCCTGAAAAAGAACATTTGCGGCACGCATTGCTTTTCTTATTTAATCAAAAGAAAAAGGCTGCTGAAAGTCAACGTTTGCTGGTAGAAACATATGGTGAACACGCTCCATCGATTAGAACATGTGAGACATGGTTTCGACAATTTAAAAGTGGTGATCTCAATGTGAAAGACAGTGAGCGCTCTGGTAGACCACAAAAATGCGAAGACGAGTAATTGCAGGAGTTATTGGATGATGACCCAACTCAAACTCAACGGCAATTAGCAGAAGCATTACATGTGTCACAAGAAACAATCAGCAGACGTTTACGAGTAATGGGGAAGATCAATAAACTCGGTAAATGCGTCCCACACGATTTGAATGAACGTCAAATAGAAAATCGCAAAGTCACTTGTGAAGTGCTGCTTCAACGCCACGAAAGGAAATCATTTTTGCATCGAATTGTGACGGGTGACGAAAAATGGATTTATTTTGAAAACCCGAAGCGGAAAAAATCGTGGCTTTCACCTGGCGAAGCCGGTCCTTCAACACCAAGGCCAAATCGCTTCGGCAAGAAGACCATGCTCTGTGTCTGGTGGGACCAGAGCGGTATTCTGTATTATGAACTCTTGAAGCCCGGCGAAACCGTTAATACACAACGCTATCGCCAACAAATTATTAATTTAAACCACGCATTAATCGAAAGACGACCGGAATGGGCCAGAAGACATGGCAAAGTGATTTTGTTACACGACAATGCGCCGTCTCACACAGCAAAAGCAGTGAAAGACACCTTGAAATCGCTTGGATGGGACATCCTTCCGCACCCGCCGTATTCGCCAGACCTGGCGCCATCTGACTATCACCTCTTCGCATCAATGGGGCACGCGCTCCCAGAGCAGCACTTCAGCAATTTCGAGTAAGTTGGAAAATGGCTCGACGAATGGTTTGCCGCAAAAGACAAGCAGTTTTTCTGGCATGGTATTCATAAGTTACCTGAAAGATGGGCGAAATGTGTAGAAGCCGATGGCCAATATTTTGAATAAAACAAAAATTAATTTCCCTTGAAAATTACGTGTTTTTTTTTACCAAAAAACCGGAAAAAACTTATGCATACACCTGGTATAAGCTTCAAGATGCCAAATTGCAAAACAGAATGTATATCGATGAAAATCGCTCGGAGTGCATAAACTTTGAAAGTGACAATGGCATACGCAACATGAATCGCACACTCTAGCGGTCGTGAAGATTAATTCACTGCAAGTGGAATATTTTGTTTTTTACTAATATTCCAAGTTTATTATATTATCGCAAGCGTTGGTTCACTTGCGAAGATAAATATTGTCATGAAAGCTTTATTTTGACGATTTTGTGTTAATCCAGTTTTAACAACAGTTTTACTAACAGTTTTACTAGAGATGTCAAAACCTTACTCGAAGTTGCTCGTGATTTCGTTGAACGTGGAATTATACCAACTAGCTTTTTCGAGGTAAAAATATGGGAGTAAATAAAAATAAATCCACTTATCCGAGAACCCTCCCAAGGCTCACTCTACGTATTTTAAAATAACTCTCCGATCTATGCCAGTATAGTGTGGTTAACTAACAAAGTAATCTTGTATGTGTAGTTGCCGTTATGTATAGTCTGTACGTACAACGTATAGTCTCAGGGTCTGGAGAACGATGAGCTTGCTTTCAATCGAGTCTCGAGTGCGGCCAGAAAAAGAAAGAGATAGAAGGGCAAATAAGTAACCAATGTGAGGTCGCAACGGGTCTCTTGATGCTTCTACTCCTGCTACTGTTGTTACTGCGGTTACTGCGGCTACGGCACGCACAAAGCGTATCAGCCAAGGCCAATGTTGTATGTCTGGAGTCGTGAGGCCATAGTGCGGAACGAATTAATCCAATTACGAAATTACCGATACTTTTCTACAAAGCCTTCATTGCCATAAATTCTTCGTCTTATCCTTGTTGGCCATGATTCACCTCTATCCATACATGTTGTAGTGTCTTCATATTGTGTATATATACTATAAAATGTATGGTATATATAAAAAAACAATTTTAAACTTTAGGTGCTATTTAGGTGCTAATTAAGTGTTAAAGTAAAAAACAATTTTGTCGAGAAATCCACACATTTTATAGTATACCAGCTGGCCTGGCAAATGTTATTCCGCCCTTTCTGGTATGTGGCGCGATGAGTTTGATGCGGTTAAAGTCCCTTCATAAGAAAGTCCGGACAGAAAAGGTCGTTGGCGCGAATGGAGGATAGCAATGAAAAATATGTTAACAATAAATACAACTATTTCATATTATAAACATTTTTATTTAAGCATGAAACTTTAAGTACATTATAATGTAATAAATGTTGATTAATGATATATTATTTATTGTGTGTTTGTCTTAATGCTACATCATGAACAATATTTTTTGTTAGTCCATCAGGTGCGTAAATATAAAGGTTCGGTGGTTTTCCAACACGTGAACACGCAACATATAATTGTCCGTGAGAAAAACATGGATTTTCTAAATCCAACCCGCATACGGTCATTGTTTCTGCTTGCGACTTATTTATGGTCATCGCAAATGTCAAACGTGAGAGAAATTGTAAACGTTTAAACTGAATTGGTGAGTCGGTGGGTATCATTGAAATGCGTGGCAGTAAAACATTGTCTCCTCTGAACGTTCCGTTTAGTATGGTCGCTTCAATGACTTTTCCAATATTTTTTTGAATAACTAATGTCGTTCCATTGCAAAGTCTGGGTGCATTTAAGTTTCGAAGGAAAATTATGAGTGAATCAATTTTCAAACTTAAGTTATGTGGTGAGAGTGCTGGTAAAACGAGTAAATTCAAGAATTCCGTGGGATAAGTTACGCTTTCATTTTCATCTACCACTGTGTCAATTGATGAATAAATGAAATTGATTCGCCAGGCAATGTATCTTGCATTTTGAAGTTGATTTCGTGAACATCGACATTTTTAGCAGCCAAAATCGCTCGTTCACTGAGCCATTGATGATTACGATATTTGTCGCTAATATTGTATCAACAATGTTGCAGAAATTTTCAGGCAGTTTAATGAATCCTGTATTTTCATGAAAACCAATTTTTCCCTTACTAATTTCCAGCAATTGTTTGGAAAATATTTCAGCGGATAAATCGTTTTGTAGTGTAACACGCATGTTTATTGTGAGTTGCAATGTATGGATAGTTCGCCACAAAATAGATGATTTTGAACATGCGTTGATTTCATCCGCATACGTTGAACGTGGAATAACCGCTAATGTTTGTCTGAAATCGCCTGACAATAAAATTAGAGCGCCACCGAAAAGTCTTTCCTTGCCATTTAAATCTTTTAGGTTTCGATTTTATAGCGCCATCAAAAAGTCTTTCGTTGCCATTTAAATCTTTTAGGGTTCGATTTAATGCTTCCAATGAATGTTTATGGGCCATTGTACATCCATCCCAAACAATAATGTAACATTTTTGCAGTATTTTAGCCATGCCTGAGTGGTTCTTGATGTTACATACTGCATTTTCATTGGTCGGTATGTTTAATAGTAGCTTTAGAGCAGAATGAGCTATTCTTCCACTATGCAACAAAGTTGCAGCGATGCCAGATGAGATCTATCTTTGGCAAGGATGAGTGAAATTAAAAACGTTCTACCAGTACCACCTTGGGCGTCCAAAAAGAAAAACCGCCTTCTTTTGCTGGAATCGCCAATATAACTCTACCATAAATGGGCTTTTGTTCGTTTGATAACATATGTTCGTTTGTAGTAACAAATGAAGCCAAATCGTTAGTGTTGAATTGTTGTTCACGTTGCATGACATTATTAACTAACAATAAGTCGCTTCCTGATCGACTAGATGAAGGCATTCCTAAATTTATGAGTGGTACATTCGAGATGAGTGTGCAGATGTCTTCAGTTCAAACGTTTACAATTTCCCATACCTTTGGCATTTGCGATGATCATTGATAAGTCGCAAGGACAAACAATGACCGTATACGAATTGGATCTAGAAAATCCAAGTTTGTCTCATGACAAATTATATATTGCGTGTTCACGTGTTGGAAAAACATCAAATCTTTTTATTTATGCACCTGATCTACTAACAAAAAATATTGATCATGATGTAGCGTACTATTTTGTTGACCACGCAAATATATTGTGTAAATATGCATCATTTCGGTTTATAAATATAAAATTTATTAATAACTCGACCACAGTGCCACTTATCGGCTTCAGATTTTGTGATTTTCTTTTTTGGCACTACACCAACACATTTTGTGAATATGAGTCATTTTGGTCCATAAATATAGAATTTGTCAATAACTTGACTACAGCGCCACCTATCGAATCTTAGCATGGTGCACTATGCCGTTAAAATCGAAGAACACAGCGAGCATAACCTTCACATTCGACTATACGAGTATTTGTCGAGTTTTTTTCGGTCTTGGTGATCCAGAATGCTTCCATCGGACCCTTGTCAAGCTAGCAGACGAAAGTCTCGAAAATGGATTTACGATATACCTGAATAAGGTGCTTTTCAGGTGCTAATTTGGTGCTAAGTTTATAATTTTAGTGCTCCTTTAATTTAGCCAGGAATGCAATTTGAAAAACCCTCTGCTAGCTTGATATCAAGCAATTTCAGGGTTTGCATTATCGCCAAAGGTCTTTTGCCAGGAATTAGGTGCTTTTTAAGTGCTTTATAACCATATAAAATTTTACCCCGAAATCCACCCGGAAATATTATTTTTCAATTAAAGTGAATTTATTTTAAATAAAAAATCCGTAAAAATGTAAAATTAATAAAATAGCCGGATTCATGATGTGACATCATGTTGAACGAATCAGGTACATTGGAAATACGATAGACTCGATTTTAGTGCTCCACCCCCGTGGCCGCAAAACCCACCCTCTAGTCAGGGAAACTTCTCGTTGAAGTGAAATATTTTTGAAAAAGACAATATCGCCCTATCCTTGCACGTATATATCGTACGATTTAGGTGCTTTTGATAAATGCATCACCTGATTTTAGTGCTCCACCCCCGCAGTCACAAAACCAACCCTTTCGTCAGGCAAACTTGTTAAAGTAAAGTACTTTAAATAAGAACGATATCGCCCTGTCCTTGCACGTATATATAATCCCTGACAAGAGGATCGGATTTGCGGCCACGGGGATGGCTCACTAAAATTGAGCCTAGCGTATTTCGAATATAGCAGATTCGTTCAACATAATGTCACATCATGAATCCGGCTATTTTATTAATTTAACATTTTCCCGGATTTTTTATTGGAAATAAATACAATTTATTGAAAAATAATATTTCCGGGTGGATTTCGGCGAAAAATTGTATATGGTTGTAAAGCACTTAAAAACCACTTAATTCCTGTAAAAATACATTCGGCGATAATGCAAACCCTGAAAATTCCTCTACTAGCTTGATATCAAGGTGGATTCTGCAGCCGATCGGGGTGGAGCACTAAAATCGGGCGATGCATTTATCAAAATCACCTAAATCGTACGATATATAGGTGCAAGGACAGGGCGATATTGTCTTTATCAAAAATATTTCACTTCAACAAGAAGTTTTCCTGACAAGTGGGTAGGTTTTGCGGCCACGGGGGTGGAGCACTAAAATCAGGCAATTCATTTATCAAAAGTACCTAAATCGTACGATATATACGTGCAAGGACAGGGCGATATTGTGTTTATCAAAAATATTTCACTTCAACGAGAAGTTTCCCTGACAAGAGGGTAAGTTTTGCGGCCACGGGGGTGGAACACTAAAATCTGGCAATTCATTTATCAAAAGTACTTAAATCGTACGATATATACGTGCAAGGACAGGGCGATACTGTTCTTATTTAAAGTATTTCACTTTAATGACAAGTTTGCCTGATGAAAGGGTGGGTTTTGTGACCGCGGGGGTGGAACACTAAAATCGAGTCTATCGTATTTCTAATGTACCTGATTCGTTGAACATGATGTCACATCATAAATCCGGCTATTTTATTAATTTTACATTTTTATGGATTTTTTATTAAAAATAAATTCAATTTAATTGAAAAATAATATTTCCGGCTGGATTTCGGGGTAAAATTTTATATGGCTCTAAAGCACTTAAAAACCACTCAATTCCTGTCAAAAGACATTTGGTGATAATGCAAACCCTGAAAAACCCCTTGATATCAAGCTAGCAGATGGTTTTTCAAATTGCATTACGAGCTAAATTAAAGGAGCACTAAAATTATTAACTTAGCATTAAATTAGCACCTAAAAAGCACCTTATTTAGGTATATCGTAAATCTATTTTCGGGACTTTCGTCTGCTAGCTTGACAAGGGTTTTCATCGGGACGATTAAGCCATAGTTTCGACGTCATATCCGTAAACCCATGTTTCATCACCTATTATGACACGTCTCAGTCGTTCTGCATCGCTGTTGACTTAATTTAGCGACTCCTCAGCAACTTTCATTCGCCGCTGTTTTTGTCCGAAATTCAACTATAATATTTTGGAACAAATTTTCCTGCCAGACGTTTCATATTTAAAACCGCCGAAAAAATTTCATGGCATGAGCCAATTGATATGCCAACATCATCAGTCACGTCTCGGATTGTAATTCGGCGATCACCCATAATCATTTCTTTTCCTTTTCCACGTTTTCATCGGTTTAGGATGTGCTGGGGCGTCCAGGGCGCTCGTCATCTTTAACGTCTTCACGACCATCTTGGAAACGCTTATACCACTCGTAAACCCTTGTTTTACTCATAGCAGACTCACCAAAAGCAATATTTAACATTTCTAAAAGTTTGCTGCGCTTTATTCTATTCTTATAGCAAAATTTAAGACAAATTCTCGGATCCATTTTCAAAATCGCCGATCCTACCAAAACACATTTGACTTTTTTGACAGCTGACAATAGACTAAATATCCAATATGGCTAATACAGTACAGCAACTTTTCAGACAAGTTTACCAACACAACGACGAAAATATCGGGCGAATCGGACTAATACAAGACGTGAAATTACAACATTCCGGTTTTTTTAAATACACCTTGTGTATATATATACTCTCGAAAGATACATACACTTTGTATATACTATAGTATATATATTGTGGGGATCGATTCGTGGTTCGTCGAAGAATTATTACACCGGGTTAATTATAAAAGTAAACATAAAATTGTTTATTCAAGAACACAGATAATGATACAAAAATGTTGGAAAATAGAAATCAGTTGACTCGAAGAAAGAGTGTACATTAAGCGGAAGGCCGATCGAGTTGTAGACGCGTCGCTTGTTCGTTAGGAACTCCTTTTGTATTCAGTAAAAATATCGACGCTCAGCTCGTCGACAAAAAGAAAAGACTACGGAGTAAGGGAAGGAAAATTCCCGACAAATCAGCTAGTAAACTCAAGGGTGCGTGTGGGCCCTTTCGGCCGCCAGATGTGGGTGACAATAAACAGACTCGCCTCGGCGCTGACTCGACTTAGGCCCGCGCGGCTCTTGAGTTTTATTACGGGGAAAACCGTGAGGCGGTTGTTCCTTTCCGTACATAGCAAGTCTAAAGAATTTAAAAGAATGAATGCAGTGAAAGTATCGAACGTGTAGAAAGAAATGTATATAGAATGTTGAGACAGAAATGAATATTTGGAAATATTTAGAGAAATGAACGTGGAGAATTTATATGGGGCGAGAGCGTAGTGGCGACGTCGTCACCACAATATAATATATGGGTCTCTTGAGAAAATAGTTTTTCACTTTGATACCTAATTAGCATCTAAATAGCACCTAAAGTTGGGTGGTACTAAATATTTTATTATTACTACATATTGAATGCTAAATTGCCGTAATTAAGTATTATCAAGCGAGAAAAACAATACTTTAAAAAAAAACGGGTGCGTGGAGTCCACGCACGTCCGAAGTGAAACTTCTTGCTAATTAATTGTAAATAGAGATAAATTATTAGTATTTTTTTATTTAAGAAGACATAATAATTAGTAATAGTAAGGATGTGGGTATGATCTGAAATGAAAATTCAAAATGAATATTTTCAAATATATTTTACAATAAATTCGTAATTCAATTTGACAAAGTCATGAATCAATTATGGTAATTAGTTCCTTATTTTTTATGAATCTGTATGCGTAGAATTATCAGTATCTATCATAGTGACAATTGGTTTATGTTATATAGTATATGTTGGAATTTTCTTTCGGTTTAATGCAGCAAAACAACACTGACATGCCTTAAAATTCGTAATGTCGATTTGCGGAAAATCTCTTTGTAATAACTCGTGATGACGTTCTAGTATGATTTTCAAATCGTTTTTGAACCATAATCTGTTGCAAATATTGTACATATGGCTAAAACTATCTCTACATTCTTTCTGGAATTCTTTCCGTACATTTCCGTGGGCTATGAAATCACTGTATGGCAAAATTGGGTTCGTAGGGTCAGGTAACTGATTTTCTGGTGGTATTTCCATAGGTTCTAATAATTATTGTGGTGACGCGACAGTCGGTGTGCCAAAATTCTTTGTTGAGGCACTTGCATTGGCTGCATTCAATAATGCCTTTTTTTGCACCCTATACTCTCACTTCCGTTCACTGGCACTTTTTGGCGCCTCTTTTGGCAATTTATTTTCACGTTGTCTCTCATAATACACCTTATTTGTTTCTGACTTTTAATTTATTTTAGACATGGTATTGAATTACGATCTCTATTTAATTCCATAAAACGAAAGACCAAAAAACACTCCACTCGAAAGTAAATTACACTTACAAACCTAACCTCACAAGTCTTTTTTATATTTTAAATCACACCATTCACATAAAAATGCTTTATACTTGTAATTGCACAAATCAATGACTCTTTTTTACACGAATGAATAAATATTAGATACTTCAAATAAAATACTAAAAATATGGTGGCGTCAATGGTTAGCCGTTATGAAAACTGAGGAATAGACAAACATAGGCAGCGTTACGAGAATTCAGTAGCATCACTGCTGGGTCATTTCTACCCCGCCCTTGCCGTCTCCCCTTCCGATTGTTACACGTTACAACCAGTACATAGCATGCTACGCTACGTATCTATCCCACCCCTGCCGTCTTCCCTTTCGATCGCTCGCGCATGCATCAGAGTGGCGTCGCCGCTGAGGCAATCTCCTCCTCTGTCGGTCCCTTTACCACGTACCTCCTCATTCCCCTCATGTGGTCTTAATTTTCGTAACGCTACAAAATTGTTGCCCCCTCAGCAAAGGAGTCTCACTTCAAAAACTACATGCGTTGCTTGCGTTTGTCATATAATTTAGAGTCATGAATCTATGCGACGTTCTTGACCGGTTGTTAAGATGGAATTTTTGGTGAATCGCAACTCGGGGTGTGAGTCAGCGCCGCCTGGATTTCTGTGTTATCGATCTTTTTGTAGAAATATCTCTAACAATCGAATCAATAATTTTAGTCAGCTCTGATTGCCTCACTCAATCATTAAGAATCAATGAGGCAACCAGACCTGACGATTTTTTAACTTCTGAAGAAATCGTGAAAAAATATCGCCACAGCTCGGGATCGAACCGGGAACTCCAGAATTCTAGCCTGGTACGTTACCAATTACGCCATCGTGGCTCTGGCGATATCAATTCACAATCTCTATTTTTAATGTCATATATTGAACTTTAAATTAATTAATCAATACGCGATCATGCATGTTTTGTCATATAATCTCGCGTCGTTGATTTTTACACCTTAGTTATATATATAGCTTGCTAGCTTCATATCAAGATAATTTTTCACTTTGGCACCTAATTAGCACTTGAAATAGCACCTATTGTTGGTAGGTATTTTTTGTCAACTTGTGGACCGCTAGCTTGCCAGGGGTGACAAGCCACTCTATCGCCGATGTTGTGTTGACGCTTCGGAATTCTTAATAAATCTATCTAAAATAGTTATTATAGTAATAACAATAATAATAATAATAATAATAATAATAATAATAATATCTGCGCTCGTCTAAGACGTCGGCAGCGCCACCGTGAAATCAAATTAACGTTATGGTATCACCAGTTTCATAATTCACATTGTTAGAATTGTGTGAGTCCTACTTTACTGTAACCCTCGTGATGTGACCAATAAATATGTGTTAATAACTTCTTGTCACCAATGAAAATAATTCATTCGTCATTAGAACTACAAGCGTCCCATTGTTATTCAGTAATAATGTGAATGGTTGAATACCGATTTAAAAATTCGTTAAATAACCGATAATAGTTTCGTATCTGTCCAACAATATTTTACCAATAGTAATTTATCCGGCTCGTGACACGACCAAACCGAGCAAATACATAGTCAGCTGGAAAAATCGGCGGTTTAAATTTATTATACCAATTGTTAAGCAGATGCGACCTGCAGTTGTAGTTTTCTTATTTTGTATGAAGTGGACTTGACTCTTGCTTACTCACGGTACTGAATGTATATCATACCAAATACTGATACGGGAACGATTGATGATGTATGAAAAGGAAGCTAGTGAATTTCGACTCTGTTTGTGGAACAGGAAAAAATGGCTTCTTTATTGCTCGGTGGCTCGACGCCGACTCTCACGCTCTCGGGTCCCACTCTCTCACATTCATCGCTGGTCGCAGAACAAGGCTCTCGCGCCATCTTCCGTCTCGCATACAATTTGGCCAAACACTAATAATTCTATATTGGTGGTTGTTCGTTAAGCATTGTAGCTTCATTAGAACGTTTAGTGGTTAACTATTCTTATAAATGTTTCGTTATAAATTGTTATAAATGCATCAAAATTACAACCAATTCAGTTTTTAACGTGCTGAATGAATATCCAATGATTCAAGTATGTGGAGTCTTACCTATGTACGCGCTGACGGCCAAGTGCAGGGGGAAGGGCATAAAGTTTCGTTAATAATTGGTAGCCCCATTAAAACGTTTGGTGGTTATTATTTAACACACGAGATATGAAAAATCGTACCTCTGCATTATAACTGTAAAACAAGCCTGTAATTAGCCGAGAAATGGATACCGAGGATTTGACAAGTAACTATCAAGTAACAAAGTGGATAGTATTACTGTATAACCAATTAGACGATATTCAAGATGCGGTAAAAATAATAAATAGCCACGGTTTAAACGGATTATTTGACTGGCTAATTAATCGGTTATTTACGAACTCATATCACTGAGGTTAGCACTACCGAACTGCTTGCAGCGCAAGTTAGCGCCAATCGTTTTTTTTTTCCATTTACTATTAAATATGCCCTGCGTGCATTCTGAAGTACCTTGAACGTTACTCTATTTATAATATAAAAATCGATTTACCACGGTTAATCACTATTTACGGACGTTAAAGCTTGCACGCCCTTATTAAACGAATGTTATGCCGGTACCGCGTAATTGGATAACTCGGTAATCGGTACGAGGGTCGATCAATAAATAGTCGGCCTTGCGCCATCTGTTGGTCAAGAAAAGAAATCAATAGCGACATTTAGTAGTGCCATCCTTCACATGACTGTTGTCAAAGTTTCAGCTCGCTGCGATGTTTAGTTTGCGTTTGACAGCCATCGAAAGACAAACAACTTTTGTCTTTTTTCAAAAATGGAAATATTGAGTATCGTGCAGTGATTCGATTTTTGTTTTTGAAAACGAAAACGAACAATGAAATCAAAGCGGAGCTAGACGAAGTTTATATGGACCTTGCACCTTCGTTATCAACCATTAAATATTGGACAGCTGAATTTAAACGCGGTCGTACGAGCATTGTTGACGATGAACGTCCAGGTCGTCCAAATGAGGTCGTCATACCAGAAACAATTGAAAAAGTCCACGATATGGTGTTAAATGATCGGAGCCTAAAAGTGCGTGATATTGCTGAGGCCACAGGCATATCATATGGCTCAGTGATTTCAATCCTGAGTGATCAGTTGGGTATGAAAAAGTTATCCGCATGAAAAAGTTAGCCGCGTTTGCCCACTGTCGACCATAAAAGAGAACGTGTAGCTGATTCAAAGGCGTATTTGGCGATCTATAAGCGTGATCCTGTTGAGTTTTTTGCGTCATTACGTAACCGTGGACGAAACATGGATCCATCAGTATACATCAGAGACAAAGAAACAATCGAAACAATAGACTTCACTGACCGAACGTGTTCCGAAGAAGGCGAAAACGGTGCCATCAGCCGGTAAGGTCATGGCCACAGTTTTTTGGGATGCACGCGGCATAATCAACATCGATTACCTTCCGCTGAAAAAAACGATTAATGGCGAATACTATGCAGCCGTACTGACCCGATTCAACGACGAATTGAAGAAAAAACGTCCACATTTGGCGAGGAAAAAAGTGCTCTTACATCAAGACAATGCACGCGTTCACACGTGCCCAGTTGCCATGACCAAAATACATAAATTTAAATACGAATTGCTTTCGCATCCATCGTATTCTCCAGATTTAGCCCCCTCCGACTACTTTCTGTTTCCAAAACTGAAAAAATGGCTTGGCGGAAAGAGATTTGGTTCCAGAGATGACCTCATCGCCGAAACAGAGACCTATTTGAGGACCTTCCGTTATCGTATTTTTCGGAGGGCATCAAAAAATTGGAAAATCGTTGGAATAAGTGTATCGAGCTAAAAAGAGATTATGTTGAGAAATAAAAAGATTTTTGTCCAAAAAAACGCGATTTTCTTTACCAAGCCGACTATCTATTGATCGACTCTCGAATAATATTAAAAAGTTATTATTCTGGGATCGTTTGCCGATTAGGAGATGGATCTCTAGTAATTCGTGTAAACTTGAATTTATGTAATATGGAAGTATTTATTATAGGCAACGGTAACTTTCCGTTGTCTATTTAAAAGTCAATGAAAGTATAATACAATAAAATGTGGTTTCGATACCGTACGAGGAACCAACCTCTCGCGTTTGAATCTACTAATAGAATTTTATATTTCGGGCCAGTCCAACTCGCGATCAACCGTTCAGGTTGATGTTAAACTTTAGACTGATTTAGGCAAAGCAGTTATTCACTCCTTTGACCTAAATCGAATGTCGCAATTAATTTCATAATAATGTTTGCTTGCGAATTCCAGCAAGTCGTAGCTCGAGCTCGTAGCATTCATTGCTGGCAGCTCGTTGCTTACGTTTGCACATTTTTTCTACTTCGGTGAGTGGCCTCACGCGAAGAAGGAACAATGGCAAAATAATATTATATACAAAGAATTAGTTCGCGGCACAACATACCTCCCCCCTTTAAGGAAAATATTTTTTTTCTTATAAAAATTTTTTTTTTCGGTTGGTTTCCCGTATCTCATTAAAAATATTTATATACCGGGCAATATATTGTACAATACAATTTTTATCGTAGTTTTTGGTATAATTTTTCTTTTCATCGTTGTTCTGGCCAACGCACACGGTAGCTATGTTGTTTACCAGCCACACTAACTCATGTACGAGTAATGCCTCAACTGCAATACTTATCGCGTTAAGCGTCTTGTCCAAGTGTTGGCGCCTCGTTACATAGTACAGTAGCGGTCGATATTCGTTGAGCGTGTGTTTTACCACTTCAATTTGGTTTTTCAACGAAAAGCGTGAGAATGCTTATTTTGCTAATTATCCTTCTTGCAGCCTCGCCAATCTCGTTGCGCGAGGGGTCTTTGGCTCATTCTCATTCTAAACTTTCGCTCGACTATTTCGTCTGTTTCACGATGGCTCGTTTTATGCAAGACGGAATTAATGGGGTGTTACTCTGCCGTGAGGGCCACCTTACGCCTGAGCTGCTGAGAAGTGGGGTAAGCATATTACTTCGGCCGGGAAAAGTGTTGTTCCCACCTTTTTCCTTTTCCCCTTTTTACTAGCGGGTACTATATTGTTTCCAGGAAGCGTATTTCCTTATCGGTTCTGTTCAGCGTCGCCCGGATTGGGAGAGGGGCTTCATTGCCCATGCTCTAGGGGTCCGTCGCCGTCGGGAAGCCAGCCGCCAACGGGTGGACTCCTTATGGGGCGACGGCCACTACGCCGGCGAGTTTGTTCCTGTGGATGTGCTCGGGGTAGGGCGCCTCTTCCGGCAGGACACGCTTGATAGGCGCCATCCCTACCCATTCTGCCGACTGGTTTTCTAAATAACCATTTTTTTTTCTTTTTGAAATATGTATGACTTGGTTTTCTTCGTGCTTTTTAATTAAACAAGTTTTCATTTTACCTCGTTTCTCTTATTGGAGTTCCTTACCCTGCGCTTTGTGGTGCTCCCTACCAGCCTTTATTTAGCTCTTATTTACTTTTATTTCGTGTTAGTGCTCTATAAAGAGCTTCAGGCGGTTTGCATGCACCGCCTGGGTTTTACGTCCCTTCCGGACTACGTAATTGACAGGGGGCCTCTTCTCTACTATTTCGTGAGGTCCCGTCCACTTCGGGGTCAGTTTGGCTGACCACCCCCTGCGCACCGTCTCATCGCGGAGGAGTACGCGTTCACCGACGCAATACTCCTGCACCTGTGCGCCGTGGTCGTATGCATTCTTCGACCGTCTTTTCGCGCCTTCTAGGTTGTCGCGTGCTACAGTCCATGCGGCGCGTAATCACTCGCATAACTTGTGGACGTAGTCATCGTAGGCATAGGTGCTGCGGGGCTCCTGTTTCACGGTAGTCGGCAATTCAGCCTCGCGTCCGTATACCAACACGTGGGGAGACAGTCCGGTCCCCGTATGTGGAGTGATGTTGTACGTAAACATTGCGTACGGTAGCCACTCGTCCTAATTTCCCTGATCCTTGCTTATGAAAATTTTCAGGTATTCGGCGAGGGTGCGATGCGACCTTTCCAGGGCACCATTCGATTCCGGATGGTGGGCCGTCGTTTGTATTTTCTTAATTTGCAGCAGTCGACACATTTATTTGAAGGTCGAGCTGAGGAAGTTCGTACCCTGATCCGATAATATTATTTCCGGCTTTCCGTGCCGGCAAATTAATTCTTCTACTAGTGCTCTAGTGACTGTCGAAGCCTCTTGGTTCGGCAGTGTTACCGCTGCACTGTATTTCGTGAGCGCGTCTTGCATATTAAGTATATATTTTTTTCCAGATGCACTTTCGGGTAGCGGTCCTACAATATCGGCCGCTACTTTTGAAAATGACCGTGATGGGGTATCTGTTACCACCATCGGCACCCGTTCCCTTTTCCTGATTATATTCCTTTGACAGGACTCGCAGGACGATATGTATTCTTCCAAATCCCTTCTTATACCGGGCCAGTCGTACTTGGTCCAGATCCGATGTAACGTACGCCTAATACCCTGATGTCCTCCTAGGGGGGTGTCGTGATATTCTCTTATTATCTTCAGGCGGTCATCGATAGAGGGGATGGCTATGCCACTGCGGCAGTCGCTGTATTCTTTTGTAGCGCTGTCTTTTTCCGTGCTACTGAAGGTTTGCGGGCTACGGCCCCCGCCGTGCCTCGCTTCCTCAGCAGGCCTATGCGGTGCTCTGCCCACAGTTTCTTCGCTCGGTGTGCCCACTGGTAGCTGCGCTGTTGCGTTGCTTTCTGTCTCGAGCGGCCTTGCAACGTTTTCTTTTCGCGGCCTTCCGCGCCTCGCGGGCCGGCCATGCTGCGCAGAGCTTACTCTGTCCTTTTCGGTGATGATTGCAGTCTTACTAGTGCTTTTCTCTGCTAACGTGCGTGGTCTGCACCTTCCCCGACCGCACGGCTTCGTGGCGGGGCTGTAGGAATCAGTCGAGTGACCTGCATGCACGCTGCGGATCTCTCTATCCTTCTCTGTTGCATTGGCAGGCGCTGCTTCTCGCTCTGCCTCGTTGCTGGGCTCGCCCGTGGTATTCTCGGCTCTCCGCTTTGTGTGGCTATCCGTACCCGGAGCACCTACTTACCATGGTCTCGGGCTTGAGGCATCCTTCCTTCAGTATACTGCACTGGGCCGCTGTGTCCGCCATAAGGGTGAGTCATTGGTCACGGCCAATGATGTGACGATATCAAAGTCGCTGGCCGTAGCGCTGGACGCCGGCAGCGTTACCTGCAGTAACTGCTGCGTCGTTTTTCTCCTTCTGCGCGCGGGTCTCTGCTGGGCCGCGAGTGTATTTAATCTCATCGTACCCAGCTGGCTGGCATCGGTATTTGATTGACCTGTACCTGCATTCACCGTGGACTTTTCACTCTGGCCCCCTCAGTCCCTTGGACGTCGGGGATGCTGTGAGGACTGCGCAGACTCGCTCTTGTTTTGCGACAATCTCTTCCTGCAGTCTTTCCACAAGTGGCCCCTTTTTTGGCAATAATTGCACACAACGTCGACGTGGTGTATAGATTTATCCTCACTGGGCATCGGTAGGCTCACTCTTCCCGATCTGCGGGTGCAGTCTTGAGCCATGTATTTATCTTTTCCGCAGGTGAAACAATTCTCGCCCTGCCGGGATGGTGCGTCTAGGGACCTTCTGGGGTGGCTTAGTATTTCTATGACCACTGCCACAGAGTCATGCAGCGTTTAGTAATTTCTCGCACGCACCAGCACTTGCACCTGGCCGTGCAGGCCGTTTTCGAAGTTAGCCTGTGCACTTCGTCGGGTGACACTCTCTACAGTGATCTTCTGATCCTCCGTTCTTAACGGTTCACAGAGTATTTCGGTTATGTTTACCGTAATCCTCTCCGTTCTTGCCGCGTAGGCGGCGATGTCCTTATTGTGTCCCTGCCGGAGGGAGCTGAACTCCATCTGCAGCGCGGCTAGGGACTTCCGTTGTCCGTACAACGCTTCCAACTCGCTCCTGAGTTGTGCCATGGTACCGATGGTCTTGTGCTGCAGTTGTCTTGCTGCTGCACCCTCTAACTTACTCATGACTGTCAACTCCAGGAGGGTGTCATGCTTCTCCTCTGCTACCTTGCGGAATATCGTCTCGCAGGACTTTAAGAAGAGCCGCAAAGCCTATGAATCTTTGCCGTCGAATGTTTTCACCATTTTTATACCCAGGCTGAGGCTGAGCATATTTGAGGGCGTTCGAGTCTCCTCGAACCGCGTGCGTCTCAGGGGCTGTAGGGAGGGTGGATAGTCCTACATCCCTGCTCCTCCTGACCGTCGCTGGAACTCGGCAATTTGCTCTCTTAAGGAGTGATGAGCTCGTACTCGTCCGCACCTACCTCGTTTAACGTATCCGCCAAGTTCCGTCTTGCCGACGGTGTTTCAGCCTCCCTGAGTTCGCGATCGAGTTCGCGTTGGCCTCGATCGTGCTCGCGCTGCAGCCTTTCGCACTGCCGTCGAGATCTTTCCAATTCACGGTGGCTCCGGTCGACCGCCTCCAACCGATCTCGTACTCCTGAAGGTACCGAACGGGCTGCCGTACCAGTAGCTGCAGGGAAACCTACGCTATATATGGTTCGCATGTTTTCGATTTTCCGCTTGACCATATCCTCGGCGATGTGCTCAGGCGTTTGTTCGCCAGTAGCCATGTTGAATATGTCGTCGCTATCAATACTGTCGTGATCCATAACAAACCTGCGCGCTTCGTAAACGATGTCCCCTACAGCAGCAGCTAATCCGGCTGTGGAGTCTACCCCTGCGCCAGGCAACGTCGTGTCTAACGAGTTGCCCCTACGTCTTGATCGGGCTCCTCTAGATTCCGGCATGTTGCTTATTTCGCGATAGGCATTACTTTAATATTTCCAAAAAATCTCACGAGAGATATACAGGGTGGCCGATTTATCTGAAGACATTGAACTATTTCGAAAACTACGCATCGGATCAAAAAAAGTTCTCAATAAAATTTGTTCGCCCGGAAGAGGGTCACCCAATGATACCAAAGTCGACCCCTCACCCCTACCCCCTGGGGTGGGATTGGGGGCAACTTTGAAATCGTAAATGGGAACCCTTATTTACATAAAAAATAAGTAACTTTTATCTGAATCATTTTTTTTCGATTCGTGATAGATGGCGCTGTAATCGCAAGAAACCTGATATTTGCGAATATCTCGAGAAATTACAGATCGGATCGCAAAAAGAAAAAACACATGTTTAATTTTTCAAAAAGCTATTCAGCGATACGAAACTCGATCCACCCTCCCCCTATTCCTACCCCATTGTGGTGAAAATGGAAGTTGCTTCAGAATCGTAATTGGAAAACCCTATGTTTTTCCTGGTTTTCCATGACAAAATCCATTGATTTGACTTTATTGTTGATATTAAATTTTCTCACACATTGCGCTGCAATCGAAAGCATGTATTCGTTTATCAATAAATTAACAACTACTTTTAGCGTTACCTAGGAACAACGACGTGGACGTAGTAGTTTTTTGTTCCCATCGAGGTGCTCGTTTTAGGTAAGTCCCCTTGCCTCTCACCATCGGGGTGCTTGTTTTAGGTGAGTCTCCTTGCCTCTCACCATCGGGATGCTTGTTTTAGGTGAGTCCCCTTGCCGATGTGTAATTTCTCGAGATATTCGCAAAACCCAGGTTTCTTCCGATTACAGCGCCATCTATCACGAATCGAAAAAAAATGTTTCAGATAAAAGTTACCTATTTTTTATGGGGAATCCGAATCTGCAATAAAAAATGGGGGTTCCCATTTACGATTTCAAAGTTGCCCCCACTCCGACCCCAGGGGGTATGGGTTCGGGGTCGACTTTAGTATCATTGGATGACCCTCTTCCATGCGAACAAATTTTATGGAGAACTTTTTTTGATCCGATGCGTAGTTTTCGAAATATTTCAATGTCTTCAGATAAATCGGCCACCCTGTATATATCTGTTAAAATAGTTTCCCAATTTACGGATCGACTGGCTTTGAATCTACAAGGCTATATGTATATGTATAATGTAACCCCCACTTACAGGAAGATGATCTTGCTGATGGTCCTCTCCATGGCGATGTTCCTTGGGTGCTGTTCCTTCGGTGCTGTAGACCTGCTGTCTCGTAGCTCCCCTCGAAGGTTGGTCCAGTTGTCCTCCCTGGCACCGTTTTCCTTGATGGTCCTGGACTCGTCTTCTGTGCGTCGGCAATGACTGTGCGACGGCTTCGTCACAAGTAGCCGCTTCGGGTACTTGGTTGCACACTTTGTGCGGTTTTCTGCGACTTGACGTGACACCATCAATCGGGACTTTAAACGGTTGACTGATATGTCACACCGCACCGCCGTTCACTTCGCGTCTTCGCGTTAGATAAGTCGGGTTTTCACGAACTACACTGACGTCCTTTGCACGAGTCGTAGTTGTCACTTCAAAGTCACTCTTATTACTTTGTCCAAATAAATTACCTACCACTTATCACTTCAGCAGATCCCACCGCTGCCACCAAATGGTATGCCGGTACCGTATAATTGGATAACTCGGTAATCGGTATAATATTAAAAAGTTATTATTTTGGGATCGTTTGCCGATTAGGAGATGGATCTCTAGTAATTCGTGTAAACTTGAATTTATGTAATATGGAAGTATTTATTATAGGCAACGGTAACTTTCCGTTGTCTATTTAAAAGTCAATGAAAGTATAATACAATAAAATGTGGTTTCGATACCGTACGAGGAACCAACCTCTCGCGTTTGAATCTACTGATAGAATTTTATATTTCGGGCCAGTCCGACTCGCGATCAACCGTTCAGGTTGATGTTAAACTTTAGACTGATTTAGGCAAAGCAGTTATTCACTCCTTTGACCTAAATCGAATGTCGCAATTAATTTCATAATAATGTTTGCTTGCGAATTCCAGCAAGTCGTAGCTCGAGCTCGTAGCATTCATTGCTGGCAGCTCGTTGCTTACGTTTGCACATTTTTTCTACTTCGGTGAGTGGCCTCACGCGAAGAAGGAACAATGGCGAAATAATATACAAAGAATTAGTTCGCGGCACAACACGAAATTCAAATTTCCATAACATCTTAAATTGTAGAACATTTTTTGCGAAGATTCCACCAAAAAAAGGAGGTATGATGCTCTACTTGTGTGAAATACCTTAATACTATCGGTTAAGGCGTTCTCGAAATATAATCGTTTCAATGTGGCTCAAACTAGCAGGCCGTTCGGCAGGCGCGCAGTGGTTCTCACGCGCCGCCGCACCTATAGCTAACTCACCAGCCCGTCGTGTGGCTTCAATGCAGAGCTCTACAGTCAGACCACCTCATCAGGATCATCCACATGAATCAACGAGCCGACTCACCAGCCTGATAATCTAATTAACAACAGTGCATCAACATACAGGCCAGACCCAATCAATTACATTGTTCTTTGTTCAATTAACAGGTATTATTTAAATATTGTTATTTGATTCAATAAACGGTGATTTATTCTTGTTAAATAGTGAGTGCATTTAATTTAGCATACTTGTCACCAGGATCCTTAATATTATTATTCGCAGCTGTCACTCGACATACTAAGTGCGAATGCATCGACATACTATGCATCGACAGCGTAGTAATATCCAGCTAATACAATTTCACTGCGCAAAGCACTACATTCATTGATATTTAATATGTTTTACTCATTGTGACTAGGCGCCCACTCTGCGCACTTGTCAATTTTTCTTATAGTGCTTTTTCGCACCAGTTAGTTCTAATCATAGAATTCTTAATCATTTTTTTTTAACATTATCAAACATTTCTAATTTACTTTTAATCATTCTCATACATTTTTTGGTCTTTCGAGCTGGACCTAATTTACTCACACTCATTCTCATACACATTCTTATGCGTCTTATGATTCAGTTGCATTCATTTTTATTCTCCATTTAGTACATTATTTATTTCGTTGAGTGTGTTATGCCGGTACCGCGTTATTGGATAACTCGGTAATCGGTATAATATTAAAAAGTTATTATTTTGGGATCGTTTGCCGATTAGGAGTAGAAACTCGAGTAATTCGTGTAGACGTGAATTTATGTAAAAATGGAAATGTTTATTATAGGCAACGGCTACTTCCCGTTGTCTATTTAAAAGTAAAAAAGAGTTTAATACAATAAAACTGTAGTTACGAGACCGTACGAGGAACCAACCTCTCGCGTGTGAATCTACCGTTCGAATTTAATCATTCGCGATCAACCGTTCAGGTTGATGTCCAACTGTAGACTGATCTCGGCAAAGCAGTTAATTTGCTCCATTGACCGAAATCGAGTGTCGAATGGATTCGTAATAATTTCATAATAATCTTAGCTTGCAAATTCCAAGCTCGAGCTCATTGCAGTCATTGCGGGCAGCTCGATGCTTACGTTTGCACATTGTTATACTTTGGTGAGCGGTCCTCACGAAACGAGGACAATGGCGAAATAATGTGCAAAGAATTAGTTCGCGGTACAACACTAATATTAATTTTCAATAAACATCGATTTAGAATTCAAATAAAATGTCCCGTAAAATTAGTCTCTCTTTTTAACAATTTTCTAAATCTAGTTAGATATCTTAGTTTTAATCATTAGTTCGGTGGTGCTAATTATCCCGTCCTCTCTCTGACTCTCATACACTGTAGATGTTATATTGCCTATCACGCTCGTTTCTTCTTTCGAACAATAAAGACAAAGTCAAATACTGAGTTGCTCCAACATACAGCTCGCGATACGGCCTATTCCGGGCTCATCCCACGTATATCCAAAAAACCCATAACAACGGGAAGTCGGAAGGTCACGTACGCAAAGCTACCAACGGCTCGATATTTCAATCTTGAAATTTATATACCATGTAAAAGACAGAAACCCAGGAATCTTCAGCAGTTCATAAAATATAAATGAACGAATAAATAACGACTAATAATTAAATAATAATAAAATAATGAACGTCAAAATAATGATATCAATCGATAATTAATTTGTCGGATAAAATATAATAAAACGTAATGGACAATCTAACTACGCGAGATACGCCTCGGACCGTACACGTCCCTCGAATCCACGTCCAAAATACGGGACGACGGCCGATTACGCTCTCCGCGATTCTGAGATAATGTTAAAACAAAGTCCAAAAATAATAAATAAATAAATAGATAAATAAGACAGAGAAACGCCAATTAATTTGAAGGATACGTGACGCGGTCTATAACGTGCTAGTCCCTTTCACACAAAACACACAACGGGACGACGTACTAACGCGCGCGCGACCTTCTAAATCGAACCGAAAGAAAACTCAAACTAAATCATATAAATCTAAAATCCATAATTCGGTAAAATCCGTGACGCGGTCTATCCCGTTCAAATCCCACACAAACCATCATACTTCGGGATAACGGCCTAACTCGCGCACGGTTCAACCGTCAGCAGAAAACAATTAATCAATACAGTGACTTTTTCCCGGCTTCTACCAGTTAAACGATCTCGAGGTTACAGGCTATGGACGTCGCGGCTCCTGATACAAATTCATACTCTGCCCGCGGTATACAAGAGTCGTAGGTATGACCATGTTCGCATAGAATTTTACAAAGAATTTAAAAAATAATAAAATAATGGCGAAAGACCGTAGAAGGGAAGAGAGCTCACCGGGACGATGACGATGTGAGGTTCCTCAACTTCCGGGGAATCTCGAGTGACGTACTGGCCTCCCTCCTCGTTTCCAGATAATATACGGCAGCGTGTGTGAATTTCGGGCAGGTTGATCGTTAGTTGAATAAGTTTTCGAATGTTGCCAGCGATTGAACGATACACCAGAGAGGAGACAAAGAGCTACGTCCTCCTTACTCTATGATTACCGGGAAAAAGCCCTGAGGTCCTGCCGGCACGCGCGTGCCCGTGAACTATGATCCCCACCTATCGGTCTGAGCTCGGTCAATTGGGGGAATCGGTGTCACCGAAGCGTCTCAGCTGGACGACGCATAAAATTAACAACCGATCCTCGGGATGTGTAGCTCTGTCCGGCCGGTGAACCCCAAACGACTGATGGATCGTTGCTATTACGTGCCAGCCGACAATAGATAGCGGCGTATCGCTAATCGATAAACATCCAGCGGGACAACGATATTTCCCAATAGATAAAGATGGAAAGAGCCGGTCGTTGCAAAAGGTCGAATCCAGAGGCCAGCTATCAGCAGACGCGGTGCTCTCCTCCGTCCGGTCGTACAAATCGTATTATATATATAAAAAAAATAAAACAAGAAAAAAAAATAATAATTCAATAAAGTACGAAAATTATCCCTCCAGCCCTGTGCGATCGTGTGGGTAGTCGTCGAGCGAGGAGGACGCAACCAGAATATTCTGCCACGTGACAAAATATTTATATACTATTTAATATATTTATTCAATATTTAATAATATATAATTTATATAATAATACAATATTTATATAATATTTATATCCCTCTAAACATTTAATAAAATATATCTGTCAAGTAACAAGCAATGTATACCCTCAAGAGCTCAAATATAAAATATTTATTAGAAATTTAAACCATCCGGCCAACTTTTTCGACGTATTAATATGGTTTACAGGGTGTACATCAACTGAAGATTTTTGTTTGGTAATATTACCAATCAATGTAAACCCCGAGAGTCATTTATACAGATCGGAGACTTGGTCGAAGGTCCCTATTAAAATAGCCGTGCGCTCGGCGGGTACGGCGGCGCGTGAGTTCGCCACCGCGCGTCTAACGAACTGCCTTCCGAACTGCCTACTAGTTTCAGCGACATATCTGTTCAATTTTTGGAAGCAAGCATATATACACACATACCTCTAGATATTTTTTTCTAAATCAGTTTTCTCAACGTTTCGGATTATTTCGAGTATGCTGAAATGAAATTTTCGGAAAAAATGACACTTTTTCATAAGTGGAATTACTTTTTGGATTCCGGATTACTCGTACAAATATTCATTTCCAACTTGTAGAGTTCATGTTGAGTCAATGGATCGACTTGATTTGGCAAAATCTCACTTCCTTTATAAGATGACTCTGCCCAGTTCGAATGTAAGAATTTCACTTGGAAGATTTACGCAGAAATTACTGTGAGTATTTTACAAAAAATTACTGCATACAATTTACTTCACAGTATGTTGTTACTCGGAAAAATGTTAAAACGTGATTTTCACTTCAAATACGAACTGTCGTGACAGTCCGTCACTGATTTATTCACTTTGATAAACAAATGTGGGTTGATAGTACAAATGCAGCCTGCTGACCGTGGTCGAGCAGAGTGACCAAGTAGTATGTTGGAGAGTACTAGTCGAACTGGCTCTCGTCGTTAGGAGCTGCACCGCGCCGGTGAGAACTGCTGACGAGGTCCAGGGTGATAAGGACTTCTCGGTAGGACAATATGTTACAGCGTTACATATGTCCTCTGCGGAACAGGTTCAAATGAAAAATGTTATACTCAGACCGGATAAAGTCACCTTACAAAGAGAATAAAACCTTTCAAAGCGAATTTAATCTATCGGTTCAACCTGAACTCTACAACAAGTTGAGAATGGATCAAATATTTGCACCGACGGACCAAGCTCCAGAACTACCTTTAATGTTGCATTTTTTATGCTTGCCAAATGGTATTTTTATCAAGTTGTAGGTACATGTGCAACACAATTAAATTTTTTTTATTTTTAGGTGACTCGGCCACCTTAAACCTTTGAATTTTCGGCGTTTCTCAGTCTCTTTGCTAACCAGAAAAACGCTCGACATAAAAATCGACAACGATTTTTTTCTTGTCTTCTAGATAATTATAAAACAGCCAGAAGTAAACCATCTTAAGCTTCTCTGACTGCCACAAGAAGTAGACAAAAAATTATTTTTTTCCGACTGTACTCAAATGACCACATTGCACGCCTGCAACTCGGGTCAAAAGGGGCATTCCTCGAGCTATGACCAGTGCGCATGCGCACTTGCCCGACAGCTACTACTTTTCCACCCTAGGGCAAAAACGCATCTTTTTTACTGTTATTGCAGCACGGGGATTTGTATAGTTATTCCTCGATATGCATTGTAACCGTCTTTCTCAACTCCAATACTCCAAGTCCTTGATTTTGATTTTGATTTTGACTTTCCTCGAGAGCCAAGTAAACACTCTCGAAAGCACGGTCGTGAAGCGACAAATAGCGGCGTGCTCACTTCCCGTCCACTAGATTTTCTTAATAATATATAACAAGATATTTTGGACTGGTAACAACGATAAAACCATTCACACTTATCTCCACCCACACAGTTACTCGCCCTATAAGAACTGCCTGGTTCGCAAAAACTAAAATAGGATAATAACCATGACGTATAGCTAGCGTAATTTCCGCAACAAATTTTCAAACTTAAAAAAAAAAAGGTCAAACAACAAAATATCATAAATAATGGTAAAAGATTAAAACGAAGGTCAAACAGGAAATAAATAACAACAAAAAAACAATGAAACCATCAAAGTAATACAAGAACAGAGCTAGGTCACGGAGAATCTATTCACGAACCAAAATAAATTAACCGCAGTCAGACGAATAGACAGAACGGAAACAGTCAAATAAATAACAAGAATTATCTCAGGACAGATCTTAATTTCGCTCTCGATTTATAATACAACACACTCATGCTCTATACGTAAAGTCTAACGTGCTCAAATTTACAGTAATTAAATATCAAAAATAACAAAGAAATGGATCCCATTTGGCGATCCTTTTGTTCTCGGGAAGCGAAGTACTTGTAAATTAAAAATACCGAGCGGTAGCTGTTTGACCGGTACACGAAAATACGTTAAATTCCCGGCACGATAGCGTGTCATCACGACAATATCGCTCGGGTTTTCTCACCAAAATAACGGAGCTAACTTCCACACTCCTACCACAAACGAAGGACGCCCTTACCGGAAGGTTTCAGTAACGGAAGCCTCTCGAGAAAACAATCTCGCAGTGGTCCAGAATCGCGGCAGGTGTCGGTTCTCGTGGGACAGACACGACAGCGGATACGGTGAAAACGTCCTCGTTCTATGATATGCGACGCAAGAGTCCCCGACAAGAAGTTGACTCTTGCCGTTTGAGCTGACCAACTCCCACACCCCAGATCTTTCCCACTAGTACAATTCAAATTACTCTAGTAGTACTTGCGCGCGACTCTAATCTGAACAATATAAACTCGGCAGTTCAGAAGGATTCGAATCCATCTGAGGATGGTTGCAACTTCCGGTCCCAATGAGCTGATGCTGGTCCCCGGTGTGTTTCTCCCGAGGAGAGCGCTGACGTCATTGTTAAGGCTGAGACCCCCCAGCTCTGCGACTACGGAGACTCGATATCCTCCCTCCAGTCGTTAAGATAGTTTCCTACCTTATGGCCCGAAAGCGTATACACTAATTACTTCGTGACCGCAGTGCCGCATCTGTGTATCTCACTTGCACACATGTAAAGTAAGTGATCGACTTACAAGGAAGGATAGTTTGGTGTCCCTTTTTTTTTCATTTTCCAATTTTTTTATGCCCTCCGAATAATACGATTTCGGAAGGTCCTCCAAATAGATCTCTGTTTCGGCGATGAGGTCATCTCTGGAACCAAATCTCTTTCCGCCAAGCCATTTTTTCAGGTTTGGAAACAGAAAGTAGTCGGAGGTGGCCAAATCTAGAGAATACGGTGGATGCGAAAGCAATTCGTATTTAAATTCATGAATTTTGGCCATTAGCTACACGTTCTCTCTTATGGTCGACAGTGAGCAAACGCGGCACCCATCTTGCGGATAACTTTTTCATACCCAACAGATCACTCAGGATTGAAATCACTGAGCCATATTATATACCCGTGGCCTCAGCAATCTCACGCACTTTTAGTCTCCGATCATTTAACACCATATCGTGAACTTTTTCAATTGTTTCTGGTATGACGACCTCATTTGGACGACCGGGACGTTCATCGTCAACAATGCTCGTACGACCGCGTTTAAATTCAGCTGTCCAATATTTAATGGTTGATAACGAAGGTGCAAGGTCCATATAAACTTCGTCTAGCTCCACTTTGATTTCATTGTTCGTTTTCTTTTTCAAAAACAAAAATCGAATGACTGCACGATACTCAATTTTTTCCATATTGTTGTACACAAAAGTTGTTTGTCTTTCCACGCTGTCAAACGCAAACTAAACATCGCAGCGAGCTGAAACTTTAACAACAGTCATGTGAAGGATGACACTACTAAACGTCACTATTGATTTCTTTCCTCGACCAACAGATGACGCAAGGCCGACTATTTATTAATCGACCTTCGTATACAGGGTGGCCGATTTATTTGAAGACATTGAAATATTTCGAAAACTACGCATCGGATCAAAAAAAGTTCTCAATAAAATTTGTTCACCTGGAAGGGGGTCATCCAATGATACCAAAGTCGACCCCTCACCGCTACTCCCTGAGGTGGGGGTGGGGGCAACTTTGAAATCGTGAATGGGAACCTCTATTTTTAATTGCAGATTCGGATTCCCCATAAAAAAATAAGTAACTTTTATCTGAAACATTTTTTTTCGATTTGTTGGATAATCAGCTGGCGCACGGCGATCGATATTCGCCGTGCGTCGACCTGTTGCTGTGCTCTAACACGCTACGTTCGGTTAGGCCGGAGATAGCCGAGGCAGGGCTTCGCGGAGCCGAGGCTGTGTCTCGCAGGCATGCCGCGTTGAGCGAGAGGATGTCTCTCTCGCTTGACTTCAGCTTCGCTCACCGGCTATCTCTCTCAATTGACTTCAGCGCCCAACGACGCTTTCGTATCTCGCAGCCATATTGGATATTTTAGCACTTACGTGGAAACCCGCTCGAACAGCGCACACATTTTGGCAACGCTCGGACAATTTTTGCTTCTCTACACCGGATCATCTCAACTATTTCTTGCTCACCAGGACTCAAATTAAGGTAAGAGTATACCGTCATAATTTAACATATTTCACTGACGATGAGGAGATTTATATACATCGGTACATCAGCATAAAGGGCTCACCCCTTGACGTGTGCTGCAGGACGGGCTGTACCACGTTTTCACTCAACCTGTAGCACACTCGATTAATATAATTGTGTGTGTTTTACCAATTCACTGTACTTTCCCCCAATCAAATTTTCTGGGAGAGTATTGTGAATTCAGTCTAATCATTTTGTGCATCCTCAAGCTCACATTTCAGTGCTCTGTAGTGTAGACTGCGTCACAGCCTGTCATACTAGAATTCCACTCAATTGTCAGAGTTGCATGTGCTAGTACTCACTCTCTTTAAATTCTATTTCTCCATCATATTGAGTATTTGCTGACAGGCATTAAATTCGTCTACGCACTCATCTATCTCATTGCGTGGCATGCCCCGCAGCGCTGGCTGCACTGCGTACACGCCACTCATTAGGTACAGCACACGTTTAACACAATTAGGTGCTACTCAATCACTTCACAAGGACAACACTCAATTAATATAATTGAGTGTTACTCAAATTGCCTTAAATTCAAAATTCTAATTCTTTTATATTTTATTTTGTATTTGGTATATTTTCTAAATTAAACCTATTTTGTAAATGACATGCGGAAGGTGTAATAAACCACTTTCTCTAATTAAACATCAATGTGTCTGGTTTCTTTTTTCCCTGTCGTGAGTGAAGACACATAGTTTTCAATTTATCCACAGGTCGATCCAACAACATCCAAGGATTTCTCAAACATTTGGTCCTTCGAGCCGGATCTTCGACTCGCACAGGGTAGAACCAGGGTTTAACTACCTTCCGCTCGCATATCTCGGCTCATCTTGACGTGGGATTCTGCGGATATTCCTCGCAGTCTCACCTCATCGGCTTATCCTGGTACTCGTCAGCCAAGCAGATTTGGTAAAGGAGGTTGTCAGGACAATAATGTCTGAACGCAACTCATGAGACACCGGGGTGGTATCCGGTGATCCTGATGAGAAAAAGGCATTGTTGGTCCCCGATGGCACCACCACTGCGGTAAGGACCCGATCACCAGCTCGCCTGGCAGCCGAGCTGCTGCTGAAGGTCCAGTCTCAGCACAACCGGATTGAAGCACTCCGCCACATCTGCACTACGCTAGCTGACGAGGCTCAACCAACCACGCTGGCATTGCTCGACATGCTGATCACGCAGAAAGACGAGGTCCATGGGGACTTTCGCAAGAAGCACGAGCTCTTAGAAAGTTTATGGCCCGCATTATACCTCGACCATGAAGGAGCAACTTTAAAACTACATTTTGGATCAAGAAGTTCATTGAAAGGAAAATAAAAGCATTGGAAATGGTGGAGACCACTCCAACGCAATCAACCAGCTCTACACAGTCATCGTTAGCGAATCTTGCTCCTGCGAAGGTCGGCACTCACTAATCGACTGTGCACTGTGCGACGGCAAGCACAGACCACACGCTGCTGCATCAAACGGCACGATCTGCAACCTCCGACGCCGTTCAACCACACAATACAGTCGTTAACACACTAGGGTGTTGACGCAGTCGTTCTTTCATCGGTTAAACTCACAAACACAAGCTCAACATTATTAGCAACCGCACTCACACACATTCACACATCGGTATTAACTCACCAGGCAAGATTTCTCATCGATCCTGTATCGGAATTGACATTTATTACGGAAGAACTCTTCCATAAACTTAACACCACACGCAAGCACTCATCAATTTCGATCACAGGGATCGGTGGAAGGCACTCAACGCAGACACATGTTTCGGTTCAACTCACAATGTGCTCTACATACACCAAGGAGAAAATCACGGTACTGGCTCACATTCTTAACACCATTACAACGCATCTGCCATCATTCGAGTCTCTATCACGAACATGGCCTCACATAGTGAAGCTGAAGCTGGCGGATCCGGACTTTCTCACACCATGATCGATCGACATCATAATTGGAGCAGATATCTATGGACAGGTTATTAAACCTAATATTCTCAAGGGCACACCATCATCGCCTATCGCACAATTATCGATATTTGGATGGCTTATCATTGGACCAATTCACTCATGCCAACCTGAAGCACTCACTGTTCTTCCTGCTGCCATGCAGCACGATGATCAGGAATTACAGAACGTGCTCACAAAATTTTGGGTTCAAGAAGAGCCACGAAAGGACACAGTTGATCAACTCACACCAGAGGAGCTGGCATGCGAGGATCAGTTCCGCAACACGCATCAGTGTGTTACTACAGGCCGATACATCGTTCGCCTTTCTCTCACATTTTTGCCTGCAAACCTGGAAACTCATACTCAAAAGCGCATCAGTGTCTGCAGCACATTATACGTAAAATCTCAAAGGATGCTGAATACTGTCAGCTCTACTCACAATTCATGGACAAATACGAACAACTTGGTCATTTGGTGAAAGCTTCAAGATCATCTTCAAGTAAAATACAATTATCGGCCTCACCACGGTGTTCTCAGGCCAGACAGCATCACCACCAAATTACGGGTGGTATTTAATGGCTCTAGCTCAACATCTTCGAGTAAGTCTCTTAATGACATCATGCACACTGGACCTAATTTGTTGCTCAATATTTCGGACGTGCTCATTTGGATCCGTCAACATAGACACATCTTTGCCTCTGACATTACAAAAATGTATCGTCAGATCCGTGTTCATCTTGAGGATTGGAATCTCCTCATAGCTCATTATCACCGTCAAGCTCAGCTATCTCAACGGACGACTGCGAGACAAAATTCTTGGCTTGACTTGGCTTCCTCATGAAGACAAGTTCACATTCTCATCACGGTTCAACTCAACTCAGGAAATTTTCACAAAACACCTGGTTCTTTCCGAGGTGGCTTAACTCTTTGATCCATTTGGTTTCGTCTCACCAGTTGTGATAAGAGCCAAAATACTCTTGTAAGAGCTTTGGCTTCACAAGCTCAACTGGGATGGTTCACTGCCATCCCAGGTCTTAACACGAAGGATTGCAATCAGAGAAGATCTCACTTATCCGGCCGGAATCTCAATTCCTCGGTGGTTCAACACATGGAGCAACTCAACAGTGGAATTGCATGGTTTCTCTGATGCATCCACAGGAAAGGTAGCTTCACTTATGTGCTCAAAAACGCTCGTGGCACCACTCGAGAAGCTTACCATACCACAACTTGCATTGACAGCTGCACTGTTACTCGCAAAATTAGTTGCATACGTTCAAGCCACGCTCAAGATCAAAGTCTCATCTACTCACCTGTGGACGGACTCGTCGGTAACTCTCATCTGGATCAAAGCTCATCCTGCTCAGTGGAAAGACTATGTCCCAAACCGAGTATCTGGGACATGTAATTTCTGAAGAAGGCGTGCAGGCCGACATTCAAAAACTCGTCGCTATGAAAGAATGCCATGACTATGCCAAAGGAATAAATTAGTTCGAAGGAATAAAGTACCGATGATTATTACCGATACTTCGACGAGGGCATTTAAGAAGGTAGTAGTCGATATCATAGGACCCCTGCCCGAAACTGCATTCGGAAACAAGTGCATACTTACATTTCAGGATGCACTTACCAAATACAGGGCAGCGGTGGCCTTGCAAAATCAAGAGGCTAACACCGTAGCCAAAGTCTTTGTCGAGAAAATAATATTGGGTCTGGGAAAAAGTTCGTGGCGTTTTTTTTAGTAAAGTTCAACTGGTTTCCTTATAGTGTGAAAATGAATTTATTTAAACCAAATATGCTCCATTATTATCGATAATGTTTCGCCATTTTTCGGGTAGAGCCATGATGCCATCGGTGAAGAACTTCTGTGGTTTCTGGTTGAAAAATTGAATCAAGTGGTTTTCACAGGCTTCATTTGAAAGCAGCTTAATTTCATTGAGAGAGTTCTGCAGAGATCGGAATACGTGATAGTCAGAGGGTGCTATGTCTGGACTATACGGTGGATGCATCAAAACTTCCCAACCAAGCTCTCGCAATTTTTGACGGGTCATCAAAGAAGTGTGTGGTCGGGCGTTGTCATGACGGAAGACGACACCTTTCCTATTAATCAATTGTGGCCGTTTTCTTTCAATTACTTGGCGTAATCTCTCTAGTTATCCACAGTAGAGTTGAGAATCAAACGTCTGACCAACTGGAAGTAGCTCATGGTGGACGATTCCCTTCCAGTACCACCACACAGACAGCATCACCTTTTTCGCCGTCAATCCTGGCTTCGCGAAGGCTTGTGACGGTGCACCGTCCCTTGTCCACGATATTTGACGCTTCCGATTGTTGTACGTGATCCATTTTTCATCACGGGTTATGACACGTTTCAGAAATGGCTCGATTTCATTGCGTTTCAGCAGCGCATCGCAGATGTTAATTCGGTCTATCATGTTTTTCGCATTCAACTCATGAGAAACCCATACATCGAGCTTTTTTTTGTAGCCAGCTTTGTGTAAATGGTTCAAAACAGTTTTGTGGTCAATTCCTAGTTCCGTATCAATATCGACACTGCTGATGTGCACACCTTGCTGGACTTTTTCAAGAATTTTATCAGTTTTTTCAGTGATTGGACGACCAGAGCGTGACTCATCTTTCACATAAAAATTACCAGAGCGAAAGGGAGCGAACCATTTACGCGCAACAGATTTTGATAAAGTACTTTTACCGTACACAGCACAAATTATTTCACAAGCCTACGCAGCGTTCTTCCCTTTGCCGTAATAATATTGCAAAGTATAGCGCAATTTTTTATTACTTTTCACCATTTTCAAACGCAAACAACTTTCCAACCACTGCATCAATTTCAATGTTTAAACACTCGAAGTAACGCTCGAAGTGTCACCTTTCCAACGACCGTTTAGTGGTGTCGCTGCGATCTGTGTTTCCTGACTTATTTGCAATTGATGCCATCTATTGGAAAAAACGCCACAAACTTTTTCCCAGATCCAATATATAGGTACGGAGCGGCAGAGATGGTAGTATCCGATCAAGGGATGAATTTTTAAGTATCATTTTCAAAGACGCATGTAGGCTTCTTCGGATGAAAAAGATACAGAAAACGGCGTACCACTCTGAGTCTAACAGAGCTTTAGAACGCTCGCACCGGACATTCGCAGAGTTTCTAACAAATGATATCGATGAGGATCGAGGTAACTGGAATTAGTGGTTACAACATGCAATGCTTACGTACAATACCACACCGCACACAGAGATGGGTTCATCCCCGTACGCATTGGTATTTGGGCATGAGGCGGAGCTACCGACGGTTGTGAAGCAGGAGCTGCGGAGTACTTACACGTACAACAACTATGCTCATGAGCGTAAGTTAACTACTGTGCGCTGCGTGGGCTGTGGCTCCAAGTAACTTGTTCCTCGCAAACGTAAGGTCCAAATCAAATTATGACGACAAGACCGAAATACACAAATACTGAAATACGAAACTGATCCGAAAGTAGACCGACCCATACGATGTAGTAAAAGTGAAATCAACAGTGAACTACGCGTTGAATAAAAGTAGAAAAACAACAGTAGTACACGCAAACCGGCTTAAGCATCTGATCGAGCACTAGTGCTAACATGGAACGGGGTTCATGAAGTCATAGCAGAGGAGAGGGGCTATGTCTATTCACGCATCTCCTCAGCAGTCATGTACTTTATTTTTTTTTAAATAATAATAACAATGAAATAATAAAAGATGATAAAACTATGAGAATGAAAGAATTTTTGCAAGCAAAATTGTCGGACGTCACCAAGTGATGTGTCTTATGCATTTGCAGAGTGACCATGTCGATTGCACTCATAGGCGCGGCAGAGCTAGGGTATGCGGTGACCCCCTTCCCTGACAATCCAAGTATGTACTTCAAGGAAATCGAAAACATGGTCAGAAGCATGGGCATCTGGAGGTTGGCTATTAACTTGGGCATAACCACTGTGTGGCAAAGGGAGGGCTATATGAGGCACTAACCTGCAGCGTCTCCCAGGAATCAGCAAGATGGGTATTGAGGGCAATGACCTCTGTCTCCCGGACACTGATTCGGTGACCAGAATGATGGAAAAATTGAAGTGGGGACGGCACGCGACCTCATCAATCCAAGTGCCAAACGCAAACAGCGGGGATTGATAGATAGACTGGGATCCAGAATAAAATATATATCGGGAAACATGGATGCCACAGATCCGGAACATATTCATCGTAAGATAACGGAGCTACACTCGAATCAGCAAACACTAAAGGATGGCTTAAGAAAGCAGCTACAGGTGGTCGAACCGCTCTTAACATGTTCAATAGCAGCGCACGTGACGTGCACGCGAACGAGGAGGCACTGGAACACTTGATAGTGAATTAATAAGGTTCGTATGTTACGTCCCGGGCTGAAGGCTTGGTAGCAAACGTAACAAATCCCTGCGTGAAGCGCCGGGTTCATTTTTATTTTTATTTGTGGGATTGCTGCACTCGATGCTGGAAAGGTTGCATACAATACAACTCAGGAAAGCCAAAGTCATCAAATGAAAAGAACAAGATCTGAATTTATTTTAAAAAACACACTCACTCATACACACACACACACACACTCGTACTCACAAATTCGTGTTTTGTAGTTCGCACAGTATCTTTTTTAATAGTTCCTTCGTAATTACACTTAAAATAAAATAGATAATGATATTGTTTTTTACGAGTAAATTTATAATACACGTTATTGTTTAATTTATAATTGGCTTTTAACTAAATTTAACGCGGGGGATTGACATGCGACACGCTCTACTCTCGGCGTTTTCTTTCGAATCGTGGTCTGGTGTCCTGGAGCTAAAAAAAAACTATATACCGGAGGTTTTCATGAATTGCTGCGCAACGCCCCTACGCGGAGCTTCAACTCTTAGAGCTACTTGTTTGATTTTCGAGAGAAGACTGCCGTTCTCCTCGCCTGCACAGCATTTGCAAACCCCGTGCACGAGAAGAGAAGGGCAGCTTATTCTGGACTCAGCACTTCTTCCTGTGCATAGTTCATTCGACTTCTCTTCGTCTTCGCCTAGCAATGATGATATCATCCCCAGGCGAAGGCAGAGAGAAGATATTATTTTCCGCCGAGTTGTCTCCTGTCCAGAGCGCGCCGCGCGATAGTCTCAATTGACTCGCGCGTGCCGCGATCCAGATAGGGACTGCAAAGGGGCGCGCCGCACTTCAATCCAGGGGACGCGGGTGGTGTTTGCACGTGCTTACGTGTCCGAGATCGCAGCTGGTAAGACCTTGTAATTGTTGGCCAGGAAAGACGAAACTATTCATGGATGACGGAGATGGAGTTAAAGGACGATTGTAACCATTTCGCAGAACAATCGGTGATCGAGTGATCGAGAGTTACACGCAAAGATAACAAACGTACTCGAGCGTGGAAGATGAATCTGGTGTAAAGTAAAAAATCTCTTGCATGAATTTTTCCTTTTTAAGAGGAAGGTATGTTGCGCCTGGAATTTATTCGTTTATTGTTTTTATTGCGATTGAGGTTATCGCGATCGAAGCCACTTATATCATACGTATATAAGTGCAATACACACGCAGCAGATTCAACACTGTAGAATGCGAACGCTGAAACAGCACTACACGATGCGACCTACTCTAATTAAGTGCAGCGCCTAAATAAGCGGGTGCAAACTCATCAAAATTTGGACAATATATAATCAGTAATGAATTAATACCCAGTAGTCTACTTTTGAATCTAAAGCTGAATGGTTGGTCTCGTCGTGTAGACTCAAGAACCGGGGTAATATGTAAAATACTGTATTATTCCTACGATAATTAGTTGGACTTATGTCAATTAATTATAATAAATCCATTTAATATGTTTTATATGAATCTACTGCGTATTTACAACATTTACGCGAGTTCTTACTCCTTATTGGCACACGATTCCACAAAATAACAGTGCATAACACTGTCAATAAAAGTTTTATGAAATTTCCAGTTATTTGCAATGTTTGATTATTCTTACCTTGACAAATTTGGAACTATTAAGTATAGCTAGTGGATACAGTATATAAAGAAGCCTAGAAAGTAGAACCTTGCGAATTGCTTCCTCATTGTTAGGACTTTGTACAAAACTTTTTCTGCGAGGAAGCCACAATTGATCAATATACTTCTTCATAATGAGCGCTTTGTGGAAAATGTAAAACAAAAAATGACGATACAATTTGCAAGGTTCTACTTTACCGGCTTATTTAATGGTTTTTTGTTATTAGTTTTCGGTTTTCGCTTGCAACATACAGTTTTAATGTATTGCTAAATCTTTACTAAGATTAATTATTGAACGTGTGTACTTGACAATACGTGCTTCGGATGGTTTCAATTCATTTTACAACTTTTTTGTACTACTGCGTTCAAAAAGTAAGGTAAATTTTTAATTTAAACTTCCCGCGTTAACCGAATCGGACAAATGAATTTTTTTTTCAAGTGGTAGGACTGTAAGTGACATCTGTGACAAATTACATGTCAATATCATCATTAGTTTTTAGTTTACGCTTGGTTTTGTGAACAAAGAAAAGTGAATTTGGCGATTTTTACGATGTCGAATTTTGTTGAGCAAAGAAGTGCTATTAAATTTTGCTTGCGGAATGCAATTTCCGCCGCTGAAACGTATTGAATGTTACAAAAGGCCTTCGGTGACGAGACTATGTCACAGAAAAATGTTTACAAGTGGTACAAAGACTTCAAAGAAGGCAGAGAACGTGTTGATGATTTGGAACGCTCTGGACGACTATCGACGTCAATTGATGAGCAACACATCAAGAAAATCAAGGAATTGGTGCTCGAAGATCGTCGATTAACAATTCGAGACCTTACCGACATGCTTGCAATATCAATTGGATCAGTGCAAGCAATTTTGAAGGATCACTTGTGCCTCAGAAGAGTCAAATCGCGTTTGGTGCCAAAATTTCTCAATTTTTTCGAAAAAGAGCGTCGCGTTCAATCATGTGAATCAATGATTTCTGACTATCAGGACGTTTACAAACAAATTATTACGGGCGATGAGACTTGGATTTACGCCTATGATCCGGAAACAACCGATCAAACGAGCGAATATCGCGCCAAAGGTGAACCGAGACCGAAAAATCCATGCCAAAGTCGCTCAAAAATCAAGGTCATGTTGACAGTTTTCTTCGATTATCGTGGTGTGGTGCATTACGAATTCCTTCCCACTGGCCAAACTGTCAACAAGGAATATTATTTAAGTGTTATGCGTCATTTGCGTGAAGCTATTCGCAAGAAAAGGCCAGAATTATGGAAAGACAACACTTGGATTTTGCACCACGATAATGCACCGTCGCACACAGCACTGGTTCTTCATGAGTTTTTCGCCAAAAACTCCAGTCATGTCGCTCCACAACCACCGTATTTGCCTGATTTAGCACCGTGTGACTTCTGGCTGTTCCCAAAGCTCAAGAGACCACTCCGGGGAAATCGTTTTGAGTCGATTGAAGAGATCAAACGTGAATCGCTACGCGCATTGAAGGCTATATCTGAGGACGACTTTTTAGCATGCTTCAAAGATTGGAAAAAACGTTGGTATAAGTGTATTGTAGCTAGGGGGGATTATTTTGAGGGGGACGAAATCGATTTGGAAGAATAAATAATAAATTTTAATTTTAAAACAAAATTCACCTTACTTTTTGAACACAGTAGTAAGTATAGGAGACTGCTCACATAAGTGTACTTGTCTCCAGTTCCTTACACATTGTGTTTTCGCGACTAAACTAGTATCCAAAATAAAACAAATTAGGGTAAAACGGTAAAACGTCTCATTGGGGTATTTTAGAAGGCACAGCATTGATGATGAAAACGTACGCGACACGAATGAAAGGCAAATAATAGGTAACGAAACAGGAATAGGATAATAGAAAGAAAAAGAAGAAAAAATGAATACCAATTCTTATATATTAATACAGCAAAAAAAAGTGTGCAAATTTGAAGTTGCACATTGTTTTCTTGTGATTCTTACTGATCCACAAATTCTCCTCTACGGGTAATGGTTATCTAAATTCTGGTTTCCTCATAGAGGAAGTGGTATTAAAATGTTTGACAGAATCGAAACCTGAGTAAAATTGCAATGTTCATAAAGTTTAAACCCCTCGATCGATTCTCATCAAATTCAAGACTAATTGTAAGTAGCCTCGTATCCTAGCCAATGTCCATGCCAAGTTTTGAATTAATTAATAAAATTTTACGAAAGTACAAGCTAAAATAATTTTTTTCGAAAAATTTCAAGAATAGTCATCTTATCTTATATATAAAAATGAATGTTTGTCTGTCTGTCTGTCTGTCTGTCCGGCTATACAAAGCTACACGCGTTGACCGATTTCAGCCAAACTTTATACCAATATTGTTGAAGACCAAAGGAAGGCGACTGTATATATCTCATCCCTGAAAACCACCCCCTTAATCCCCTAAAAAAAATTCTTAATAAAATCCACACGCCTTCACCGATTACAACCAAACCAAGCACAAATATTGTTAAGAGCCTAAGGAAGGTCACTGGATATATCTCACCCCTAAACCCCACCCTCTTCACCCCCTAAAAAAATCTTATATATAAAAATTAATGTTTGTCTGTCTGTCTGTCTGTCTGTCCGGCTATACAAAGCTACACGCGTTGACCGATTTCAGCCAAACTTTATACCAATATTGGTGAAGACCAAAGAAAGGCGACTGTATATATCTCACCCCTGAAAACCACTCCCTTCATCCCCTAAAAAAAATTCTTAATAAAATCCACACGCCTTCACCGATTACAACCAAACCAAGCACAAATATTGTTAAGAGCCTAAGGAAGGTCACTGGATATATCTCACCCCTAAACCCCACCCTCTTCACCACCTAAAAAAATCTTATATATAAAAATGAATGTTTGTCTGTCTGTCCGGCTATACAAAGCTACACGCGTTGACCGATTTCAGCCAAACTTTATACCAATATTGTTAAAGACCAAAGGAAGGCGGCTGTATATATCTCACCCCTGAAAACCACCCCCTTCATCGCCTAAAAAAAATTTTTAATAAAATCCACACGCCTTCACCGATTACAACCAAACCAAGCACAAATATTGTTAAGAGCCTAAAGAAGGTCACTGCATATATCTCACCCCTAAATCTCACCCTCTTCACCCCCTAAAAAACGATTCTTCAAAAATATTCACGCGAATCAACTGATTTCAACCAAACCTTACACAAATATTATAGCGGGTCTAAGACGGGTACGACAAAGGTCGTACTGTATACATATCCACCCACTTAAACCCCTAAAAAAAAATTTAGTATAAAAATCCACACCCCTTGACTGATTTCAACCATGGAAGGTCACTGTATAAATATAGCTCACCCATTAAAATCGCGCCTTCAGCCCCTAAAAATAGTTAGTTTTTCTGTCTTAACCGATTTAAACAAAACTTCACAAATAAAATAGAAACTCACTCACTCTATATATCTCACCCCATAAAACCACCCCCAACGAAAACAATCTTTATCCCCCACTGAAAGTAATGTGGTTTTTTTAAACTTTTTAAAACACCGGTTTAGCTGTTATTCCCCGTATGATGTGGCACTCGGGCAACGCCGGGTAAATCAGCTAGTAATTCTATAAAATTCAAATGCCTTGTTCGATTCATACTATATATATACTCAATACATTATCCCATGGCGTATTTTCGTAGAAAGTTTTTGCGGGGATAGTTGACAAAGTTTACGACAGCTAGAGACATCACATCCTTTTTCCGAGAATTCAAACAACCATATCATGAGATGCCAGCTAGCGATTGGGGTAAAAACCCGACTCCTGTGCAATATTTCAGGAAGATTGGTTGACCCATTCTCTGGCTGGAAGGCTGGAATTCGCACATAGAGACAAGGGTAATGACTCATATTCTGGTTGATAAAACTTGTAAATCTCAACCGAACGTACTCTACGACGTCTTATTCGAAACAGGAAGGTAGAGTTGTAAGCCACAGTACCCGTTCTTCTTTTAGATTCGAAAGAAAAAATGAGTCGGAATAATTCGCGATGGGAAAATTCTGCTATCTCTCTCGCATTCATTGTGATCTGGGTAACGCTAAAAGTAGTTGTTAACTTATTGATAAACGAATAAATGCTTTCGATTGCAGCGCCATGTGTGAGAAAATTTAATATCAACAATAAAGTAAAATCAATGGATTTTGTCATGGAAAACCAGGAAAAAAAAAGGGTTTTCCAATCACGATTTTGAAGCAACTTCCATTTTCACCACAATGAGGTAGGGATGGAGGGAGGGTGGATTGAGTCTCGTATCGCTGAATAGGTTTTTGAAAAATGAAACATGTGTTTTTTCTTCTTTTCGATCCGATGTGTAATTTCTCGAGATATTCGCAAAAATCAGGTTTCTTGCGATTACAGCGCCATCTATCACGAATCCAAAAAAATGTTCAGATAAAAGTTACTTATTTTTTATGGGGAATCCGAATCTGCAATAAAAAATGGGAGTTCCCATTTACGATTTCAAAGTTGCACCCACTGGGGTGGGGGTGAGGGGTCGACTTTGGATGACCCCCTTCCAGGCAAACAAATTTTATTCAGAACTTTTTTGATCCAATGCGTAGTTTTCGAAATATTTCAATGTCTTCAGATAAATCGGCCACCCTGTATATTTATGGTACTGATAATTAATCATGATTAAATTTTTTTAAAATTTCATTGCCGTTTTTCTGGCATGGAGGCGCTATTTACATTATTCGGGAAATTTAGACGAATATAATTAGTATAAGCCTCATGTCTTTATTACCGACGTGGTAATATTTGTTTCATTTGATGGTTGCTTTTTGGCGGTGAAATCGTGAAATTTAATATTTTTTTTTATCTATATCGTGTTGTGAAATTGTGTTCGTTCGTTTCGTTCTAACGGAACCGTTTAATAGAACATATGTCTTGTGAGTGAGTATTAGTTTGTGTTTTATTTTAATATATTTGTATTATTATCTTGATTTTTTTTCTGATTTGCATTTTTTAAAATAAATAGTTATTTTGTAAAATACCACACTTACAAATGTCTGACTAGTGATTCACTTCAGGAATTGTTTTGCCCCAGTGAAATGAAGAAAATGTACGATTATTAAAAAAATTCCATCACGCATTTTCACAAAGTTTCAGTAACAAAAAAAATTCATTATTTTTATCAATTTGTTAATTTCTAACTACGAGAAATGATTTAGACTGTTAAAGTTTTTATTTTTATTATATAAGTTAACAGTGCAAAGGCCAATTAAATCCATTGAAGTCTTCCTGAGTCCTGACTACGTACGAACACAAAAATGGTAATTTTAGCTAAATATTATTGTTTTTTGTTGAAGTTCCAAATTTGGCCTGGGCCAAATTAATATAAGTTCCATGGACCATAAGGCTATACCAAGACGATGGAAACCTATCAAGAAGAATTATATTGGTTCAATAGCATTCCGGACAGACTACCAACAAGACACTTTCAGGAACGCAAAAATAATAGGCCTTCTTTTAAAAGAGTGAGTAAAAGTTACAAACTACTCGTAATACTTGAAATTAAAAAAAATGTATATCGACAATAAAAGAGTGTACAAAACAATGTCGACGTGGTACTTGATGATTTCGGGTTTTATTTTAGAGACTTGTCCTTCCGGAACATTATAGGACAAACCGAAAACACATTGGAATATCATTCATAGTCCCTTAGAACAAACGATAAGAAGGATTATTTAAATTATTCACCATCGCATCAAAACTTTATTATTCGTGAAGGCAAATTTGGATAGTATGTAGGGATTGTTTAGTGGTGTAGTTATCTTTCTCGCACACATATACTCTAATATGATGTTCTGTTCTACGCGTAGGCAAAGGTGCACTATGTTTTTAATCACTAAAATCTCAACATTGTTTTAGATTCAATGCTTACAAATTGAGATTATCCCCCCCCCCCCCCCACAAACGTAGTTACCATGGCGTGAACGCTGGATCCTTAGTCACATAATTGTAGCTAATTTAAAATTCAGTTGGTGCCACTGAATTCAAATACCTAGGAAAGCGACATGAGGCTAGGCTGCTATAGTAGCTTTCCGGGCTATGATAGTGATTCGAAGCGGCATGGCGTGATGGAAGGCACCGTGAAAAGCACCTAAAATCGTACTGATGACTACTGAGTATCACGTAACGTCGACGACATTTTGTTCTCTCTCTCTCTTTCTCTCTCTTCTCTCTTCATGAAGAGAAGACATGTCAAACATCGCTCCGCAAAAGTAATAACTTTTAGACGCTACACAGTGTCGGACAATGATAAAAAATTGTTCAAATCATAGTGACATAGACTGAGAGTAGACATGTATGTTATCTAGTTGGGATATGCTGAATTGTGAACGTGAGAAGTGTATTTCTATTTGGAACATCGAAGTTCGTTTGGCAGACAAATATTGAACATGGTCGCAAAATTGCTGACGTGTGTAAGTACAATAAAGCTGACTGAACGCTCATGCTGATATTAGCGGCTTCGACCGGTGATAATTATCGGTATGGACCTTGAGTACGCTCAATATCAATGTTCGGCATGTGAGAACCCGATAAAGAGCCAAATGGTAACATGCAAGAAGCGTGATAAACTTTGTTACCAAGAACAAGCAAATATAAGAGTTATGATCAAATCAGAACATGGTGTTGTGTTCTAGGCCATTTGGGAAATTTACAATTAAAGTGATAAAGACGGAGGTATGAAGAAGGCAGCAGGTAATATTAGTGAAAACCGCGTACCGGAAACGAGTGTGCCATCCAGTATAGATATAAAAATAGATTGGATCGTAAGTACTGTGAAAGAAAAAAAGGATGAAACAGTATGTAAGAAGGAAGTAAAAATTATTATAAAGGAAGCAGTCAGAGAAGAATTCGAAATTATTAAGCAAGAGCTGGAAGATTCGAGTAGAATGATACAGGAAGGAGCTTGTGGATTAGTAGGAACAACGCAAAGGAGCTATAGTGAAGCTGTTTAAAAAAAAGGAAAATAGCTTAATTATCAAAGCTGCGACAGAACAGGAGATTGAAGTTACAAAAAAAATAAATAAAATAAAAGGTTTGTATCAAGAAAATGGCTATGGGAATAACGAAACTGAAAAGCAAAGTAACTATGATATTGGGTTGTGAGACTGAAGAAGAAATAAAAACTTTAAAGGCTACAGTACAGGCCAATCTGGAAGAAAACTTCATAGTCACAGAGTCACAACAGATAAAGCCTAATATTAAAGTTATTAATATCGGGGAAAAGAAATGGAGTTGAATGATGATGCTCTGGTAATTACAATCACGAAGCAGAATAGAATTCATACAGTGGATGATGGATTTCATATGTAAATAGTGAAGAAAATAGTTAAAGATCAGTGTTTATGAATGCCTTTGCTGTTCGATGTTGTTAACTGCAATATATTGGAAAAGGAAATACAAAATAAAATAAAAATAAAAATTGAGTATACACTAAATTCAAATGAGTGGCACAATATTGATGAGTGGCACGATATTGATGAGTGCAATTATATTGATTGAGTGCCCTGATGAGTTAATTATCCTGTGAGAGCGTGTTAACAGCCTGAGCTGCGAAACATGCCACGAAGTGAATCCGAAATGTTGATACATCTGTTGAGTTTTCCCGTACACGGACTGAGAAAATTCGTTAAAATTATCGATGCATCACCTTACCGGATGAAATTGAGTCCAGTAGAGCACAAAATGATGGTGAGAAGATCCAATATGAGAATGTTTAATATTCCAGACGAGTAGCTAACTGTAGCACGCTTGGCGTTGTCCGAGACACTTGAGAAATTGCAAGATAGCTGCGCATTCACAAACTTGGGTAAGCGACGCTACTGTAAGTCGAGAGTGCGATCGTCGCCTCTCGCATGAGTTCAATGTCCATGCGGTGCTACCACCCGGCTGCGCGCACGGCCGCCGAAGCACTGGCAGTGACGAGCTACTGCGCAGCGACCATGGTCGCAGCATACGAGATTTTTTCTCAACAAACAGAAAACCGGTAGTCAAGCTAGAAACAGACACAAATAAGGTTCTGTAATAATTAAGGTAGTTAAAGAAATGTACGAGATGATAGTGAAGAAATAAAAATTAAATGTAGGATGGAAAAATGCCCTGATTCAATCATGTTAACGTTAAAAGGTGTTTCAAATGTTGGGACCATTATCATGCAGCAAAGAATTGCAAAAGAAACTAAACATGTCATAAATATGCAGGAAATTACGACGCGAGTGAGTGTAATGCTGAAAAAGCAAGTGTTTAAATTATATGTTTAAAAACTAAACATTGAAGCTGAGGATAAATGCTGAACATGACGCACTCGATCGGTAATGCCCAACATGCAAAAGAGCGATCCAAGACGAGAAGAGGAGGTCGGGATGGGAAGTATAAAAGCTACAGAAGGAAGAGATGATATGGTACACAAGATATAAGTAAGAGACGATATTAAGTATGAGTTGGTACTGATGAGTAAAATAGAATCAAACTGTTGATGCGTTGCATTAGAGATCAACGATAAACTGTATAAAAGAATGATAATGGTTGTGTATCATTAACCAAGTGAGTCAGATGCTGAATTTATTAGGCACATAGAGGATGTAACAATAAAAGGCGACTGTATAAATGTAGGAGATTTTAATATAGATGTTAGGGTAGACTCGTTCTACAAAAAGGTACTAACAGGAATGTTGAACTTAGGGATGAAACAATATGTTAAAAAGCCGACGAGAATAACGCGGGATAGCCGAACAACTAAAGATTTATTATTTGCTTATATGAACACCTAAGTGCAGGTGGAACATGAACCAAAAATAACGGATTGTACATGGATCAAAATTAGATTGGGCACGATCAAAGAGGAGAACATGTAGCAAGGAGTTACAGTAAAATTAATGTGAATGAATTTATAATGGCTCTGAAAACTAGATCCGACAAAAATGTGGAAAACCTTGAAAGAAGTAATTAAAGGAGAACCAATGGGTGCAAGAGAAATAGGGAATATAAATACTGAGATATTGGATGACACGGTGGGAGACAATATAGCTGACAAATTTAGTGCATTGTAACCGTATTTTCCCAACTCAAGTGCACACGTACATAGGTCATAAAAGGCTCGTGTTCTTGCGGGCTGGTCGCCAGCCTCGCGAAATAAAATATTTCGCATCACAAATTTTATCTGCGGGCAAAGGACACGAGGTAGGCTCGGCGTCGCTGCAGCTTGACAAATAGGAGAGGAGGAGGCAGTCAAGGATTTCTCGAAGTAAATTCCGACACGTTGTTTGCGAAGGGGGAACAAAATAATTAATTTATTGTCGAAATAAGAGTCCACAGAAATGAAAGTTCCCAATCTGAAAATCTGAAAAGCAATCTCTTCACAAAAGGTTGTGAAGAGACAGATTACGGCGTGCTTGGTTCCCGTCGACTTAATTCCTCAAAATATTTGACATAATATATCGGACTGATTACGACAATTAATTATTCTAGACAAAAACACACAATACGTTGCTTCATCACACTAATCTTCACATATGTCCACTGGACCTACGAGATCTGCCCGGTTCGGAGAATAAAAGAAAATATAGCGAAATGGACACGAATAAAATAAGAAAACTTGTTATTCAAAATGGGCTAAAACAATTAACACAACACATTATGGTCAGTAAAAAGAACAAAAGTCAAGGAAAAAATAGGTCACAAAAAATAAAATAGCTAACAAAATAGATCAAACACAACAAAATTAGTAAAATAAAATAAAATGGAGTAGCTCGGAACAGATCTTTGCTCTTGCAATTCACTCTCGACGCTCACACTCTAACACCAGAAACATTGACTTATTCGCTCAAAACGCAATCAATGACACTCAACGATTCAAATAGATGCGATTCTCCTAATGGTTTTTTCAAAATCAAAGCTGAACGTCTCTTATGACAAATATTGCTCTCGGTATTTGACACACTTACACAGGCATCCTTGAACTCTAACGCGCTTAAATTTGTAATAACAAAGTACAACAATTGGAACTTCTTCGGCGATCCTTAAGTTCTCGTGAAGCAAATTAATTATGAAATTTCCGCTCCGATTTTCTCACCAAAAATAAAGCTAATTTCCCATACTCAAACCAAAGACGAACGACGGCCTTACCAGGGGTTAGCAGTAACTGTTAACGTTGACTCTCGACATTCAAGCTAACCATTCCCCACCTTCAAGATCTCTTGCTACCAACGTGATGAAAATGACCTAGAGGTATTTGCGTCCGATTTAAATTTGCAACAGACGTAGGCATTGGCGTGAGCCTACGTCACTGATTGCCTGTTGTCGAGGATGGTTAGAACTACTGGTCCCGACGATATGATGCTGAGATGATCTTCCATGTGATCCTTCAGACGAGAGCGCCAAATTCCTTCTGCTGCGCAGACTCCGGGCTCAGAGATATGCCTCAGGTGGCTTGAGAACTTTTCTTCGGTCGATAACAAAGTTTCCCTCTACGAAGGCTCCGTCGATCGCTCTGTCGTTGCTCTTGAGGCGGCGACAAGGTCGCCGCACGCTCGGGGGTAACATAAAAAACAAAACGAAAAACCGGACAGAATTAATACAATTGACACCACGCTATATAATATGCTCTGTTGGATCGCCTTGAGAAGGAGTTCACCGCCGGTGTCAGCCAACAAAATGTAACATCTTGTGACAGATGTCAGAAATACCCTGTTACAGTGTTATTATATACAAAGTATAGATACCATAGTTACTCTATAAAGAATGATACGTCGGAAGTACAAATAGAAGAAGAATTTTAATGGGAGATTCCATGGAAAGTGACAGAATTATGGAAAATTTTTGAAGTATTGAAGTATTAGGTGCGCACCTAAGTTCCCGCTGTTTTTCAAGAGATGGCTCCAGTAGTAAGTGCTGGTCGATTGGGACATAACCAAAACATCATGAACCAAGCTTAGACATATGGTAAACAAACCGCTTTGACACATTAGTGATTTTATTTTTGCGTCATATACTTTTGGTTGTGTGAAAATGTCTGATTTTGTGCCAAATAATCGTCATTTGCGGGAAGTGTTGCTTTTCTTCTTTCGTTCGAAGAAAACGGCGGCTGAAGCGCATCGAGAACTTTAAAAAGTTTACGGAGATGCTGCTCTAAGTGAAACAATATGCCGTGATTGATTCCGTCGCTTCAAAGACGGTGATTTTGATGTTGACGACCGTTCGCGTGAAGGAAGGCCAAAAACCTTCGAGGACGCTGAATTGGAGGCATTGCTCCATGAGGATCCGTGCCAAACGCAAAAAGAGCTTGCTTCAGCATTAGGAGTTACCCGTCAAGCCATTTCCAAGCGATTGCATGCGTTGGGAATGATTCAAAAACAAGGAACTTGGGTTCCTTATGATTTGAAACCAAGCGACGTTGAGCGTCGTTTTTTCGCCTGTGAACAACTGCTCGAGCGGCAAAAAAGAAGGGTTTTCTTCATCGCATCGTTACGGGTGATGAAAAATGGATTCATTACAGCAACCCAAAGAGAACAAAATCATGGGGACGCCCGGTCATGCTTCTACGTCGTCGGCTCGCCCGAATATTCACGCTGCGAAGATTTTGCTGTGTATTTGGTGGGACCAGGACGGTGTTATTTATTATGAGCTGTTTAAACCGACCGAAACCATTACTGGGGAACGATATCGAACTCAATTAATGCGATTGAGCCGAGCACTGCTCGAAAAGCGGCCACAATACGAGCAGAGGCACGAAAAAGTGATTCTACAGCATGACAACACTCGGCCTCACGTTGCCAAATCCGTTAAAACCTACTTAGAAACGCTCAAATGGGAAGTCCTACCCCACCCGCCATATTCCCCAGATATTGCGCCATACAATTATTACTTGTTCCGTTCGATGGCACATGGTCTGGCTATTCAGCAGTTCAGCTCATATGAAGATATCTCAAAATGGCTTGATTCGTGGATAGCCTCAAAAGACGAACATTTCTACCGTGACGGTATTCGAGCTTTGTCAGAAAGATGGGAAAAAGTTATCGCTAGCGATGGGCAATATTTTGAATGATTTATTTGTAAACATTTTTTCACAATAAAGTTGCATTTTCATAAAAAAAAACAGCGGAAACTTATTTGCGCACCTAATAAATGACCTAGAAAAGTTGGTTATGGGACTCGCGAGGAAGCAAGGCATGGAGGAAGGAATATCAAGTGAAGTACTAGAAATGGCGTTTAAGGCAATAAAAAAGGAATTTGTTGAAATAATAAATGGATCCCCAAGAGAGGGCTTTTCCCAAAGAGCTGGAAAACGCCACTAATCATACCGATACCAAAGACAGACAAAGCCAAAAAAGCAAATCAGTATAGGCCAATTAATATGCTGCCCTTGTACGAGAGGGTGCTTGAATTAGTAGTAAAGATTCAAATTGAATTGGGAATTGGACATTAGTGAGGGGAAAATGGTAGAGGTAATCTTCATGGACTTAAAGCGAGCTTTTGAGCCAGTGGATAGGTAGAGCATCGAAAACTAAAAGACAAGTATTTTTTTTTATCGGCGGAAAAACATTTCTAAGGGGTTAAATCGCCTTTCAAAGTTACGCATGTCGAGGGGTGATTATGTAGTTTCACCCAGAAGGCGTCAACCGATTTTAATGAAACAAAAACCAAAATACTCATTGAAGACAATAAAAATTCCACGTGAAGTTGAAGAAAAAAAATCATTTGCAGGGGTGAAACTGCATAATCACCCCTAACTTTGAACGGCGATTTCACCCCTTAGAAATGTTTATCCGTCGGTAAAAAAAATACATGTCTTTTAGTTTTCGATGCTCTACAACATACGTGAGTTTCATTAAAATCGGAGGGGGATACCAAACTATCCTTCCTTGTTAGTCCATTGATGTTTATTATATGCATAAATGATATAGTCAACGTGTGTCCGACTGTGTTTGCAATAAAAATGTTTGCTGATGGTACGATGATATATGTAACTGGAGAAAGTTATACGGAACTGGAGAGAAAAATAAATGTCATTGAGTATAGTGGAAGAATGGATGAGCAGAAATAAATTCAAAATGAATGCAGAAAAAAGAAAACATGATTATAAGAAGCATAAGAAACAAAATGAGAACGAACATTATACTGGAGTGTCTGAATGAAAAGGAATTAGAGCGAGTGGAATTAATGAAATACTTAGGTATAATTATTGACGATAAGCTACGATCCAAAGACCACTGCGACTACATGTTTAATAAAATAGGTAAGAAAACGAGCTTTCTAAACAGAGTAGGGCAGTATGTGTCCGTGTATACCTGTTGTGTCATATACGAGACAATCATAGCACCTCACTTCAAGTATTGTGCAACACTGTTAAGGGGTTATACGCAGTTATGATTTTCAAAAAATCGATTTTTTATTGCATTTTTTTAAGTACATATATTCAAAAGTATCCACACAAAATTTCGTGTCGATCCGAGCAATACTTTCGGAGTTATACCTATATATGTAGAGACGCGTCGGCGCGTTTGAAAGTAGGTGGAGCAGAGGATCAAGCGGCAGCTGTTTACCTGGACCGTTGCTCCTTTTATATACCTGTGTATTGTATTCTTATACATTGTGTGAGAGTGTAGTAGTGTTTTCCTTGTACCTGAGAGCAAAATTCAACGGTTTCTAGACGCTTATTCAGTATATACAGCCGAGGCAAGCAGTGAAGTCGTGCGTTCGTTTCCGTATTTTCTGCAATATTTCGTTCGGATTTCTAAGATAATTGTGAATTATAGTATAATAATTCAATATGAAAGTAAGTAGAGAACGGCGAAAATCCACAACACGAGAACTGCCCGGTTGGGCCGGAGTCATGGTGTTCTTGGCAGCGAGCAGCAGCAGCAGACAAACTGACCGAATTTGAGCACGATTACCAGCTATTACCCACGGATGTTGCTGAAGCTGTGCGTCCAATTTACGAAGACCTCAGCAGCGAGACATTATTGGAACGATGTGTAGGCGGCTTTACACAAAATAATAACGAGAGTTACAACCAAATCATCTAGAAAATTACGCCGAAAATCATTCCGAGTGGCTCAAAAATTGTTGAAATGGCCGCAAATATTGCCGCCGGTATGTTTAATGAAGGTTCAATTTCACTTTTGTACCATATGAATGCAATGGGACTGTCTTTGGGGCCCAATGCGCATGCATATGTACAAAAGGAGGACGAAGAGCGCGTTACGCTATCCGAGCGCAGAGCGCACGAAGCGACACGAGAGGGAAGGATGGCTCGAAGACAGCACCAAATTGAATTGCTGGAGGCTGCTGAAGGAATGGAGGGTTTATTATATGGCCCTGGAATAGACGACACCATGTAAGTTAAAAAAAATTTTTTTTTTCTATGTGTGAATCGGTTTTGATACTTTAAACGCGTTTTTCTCAAAACAGCATTTTTCAAGTCGGTGAACACGATATCTCAAAAACGGCTTGTTCGATCGGTCTAAAATTTTAACACAATCTTCTCAGATACATTTTCTAGTAATTAATCGTTCCTTTTGTCAATCCGATACTTATTTTCCATTTTATAAACAATTTAAGGCCAAATTTTACATAAAAAATCGAAAACATTTTTTTGAGAAGCCGCCATTTTGTAAAAATTCAATATTTTGATTAGCCGAACGATTATTTACTAGATAATCTAATATATTAACGAAATTTGTTTGGTTTTTTGATTTCAGATAATCCAATCTTGAGTTACGATGTTCACCGTAAATCGTCTTTTTTTAGAGGAGGTTCTGGAAATCGCCTGCAGCGCCCTCTATAATCAACATTTTTATAAATAAAAAATTTGTTTACGTTCTTAAAAGATGCTTTTATAACCACAAAAATTTTCAAATTAATAAATTCAAAAGTCTCTTCAGGATAAATCCTTGAAAAACCGTCTTTTTTTTTGCCTTATAACTGCGTATAACCCCTTAAGGCCTTACACACGTCCAGCAGTGCCTAAAACGCGCTAAAAGAAAAACTGTTTTTAGAAGAGATAGCAATAGAAATCAATAAAAATAATTTTTACTCATTGTTTATTAGTATTTTTATTTTGTCAAAAAATTTATTCCATTTTTTTTTTTTTTTTTCAAAAATTACAACATAAAAAATCACGTTTCCCGAAGCACTATGAAAAAAAGTTGCTCCACGGTCTGCATCATTTCTTCTTGAAATGTTAATAGATCTGCAAAACGTAAAAAAATTCTTGTAAAATAAAGTTGTAGTTATAGTCTGTCGAGCCGGATTTTTGAAATTCGATAAATTTAGCAATTCACCGCAGTTTAAAAAAAAGTGTGCATTTTGTGTCATAAATGTCACACTTTAATTATGTTTATAAAATTTTGTAATCACAATATCAAAAATCCGACTCGACAGACTATAGAGAAAACAATTTTGAATATTTAAAAAAAAAGCATCAAAAAATATTAAAAACTGTATGAGTTATCATGGAGACCGTGCCAGAAAAAGTAGTTTTGAGAAAAATGCATTTATTAAAGTTTCAGGGCGCGCATCAGGCCCTCTCGTTGGGCAGTCGGGTTTTCTATAATAACTTTCGATCTATAGGGAATTTTTACAATCGACTTTCACAGAAATACGCCTAAAACTATAGAGAATGATAATCTGTGAAAAAAAAATCGATTTTTTGAAAATCCTTGACGTATGTGAGGCCTTAATGGATATGAGATAAGCAGAGTTGAATAAACTGCAGATAGCGCAAAAGAGAGCAATGAGGGTCATATTGCAATGCAACCGGTTTATGCAGTTATGTCTGTAAGGCAGAGACTGTACTACAATATATGTATATTTATTTTTTAAGCCGTAAAAAAATCAACTACCGAAGGACGTAAAAAATGGACTGCAAATCATAGGAACGAGGAGTGATAGAAAAACACGACAAGCTAAAGATATTATAATACAATTTAGGCGTAGAAGTGCTCAAAAGAGTATTTTTTCACTACGAAGGAGCGAAAATGTATAATGCATTTCCAACTGACTTAAGAGTCTGTGAAAAAATTGATCAGTTGACGTGAATGGTAAAGGAGTATGTTTTGTCAACAGTGAAGTAAGTGCTATGTTAGAACATGTAGCACTTACTTCAATAATATATTATGTAATATTATGTACAACAAATAGCTGAGAAAGCTAATAAACATATATACATATATCTTCGAAAATCTCTCATGAACTTCATCCCGGACTCTTTTTGAAAATTCCAGCGGGGCTCGAAAATCTGTCCTGGAGTCCGACGCACACTCCTTACGGAAATCCCGGGAATTAAAGGAATCCATCCCGGAATCCCGAGAATCCATCCCAGTCCCAATCGTGGACTCCCGAGAAACGATTCCAGTCCCAATCGTGGACTCACATGATGCCATCCGGATAACGACTTCTATGTGACGACTTCTATGTTCTATGCGACTCGGGTATGTGACGGCGCAATAATGGAAATCTCGGCCAATAGCCTCTATATTTACGATGCTTGTATTTTTTTCCGTTTGTCTAAAATATGAGCACCCTGATCATTTCACACTTCAAACGCAAGTGACACGTGCAACCAACTGTCCTCGTAACCGTATACGGCAACTTAGGGGTGTTCGATTCCGATTCGATTCTTAAAAATATCGATTCTTTTGGTATAAAAATCGATATTTTGAATCGATTTTCTTTCACTCGATTTTTTTGTAAATCGATTCTCCACTCCAAGAATCGACAACCGATTTTTCCGGTTTTTTTATTTCTCTGTTTTATTCTGTGTTCTGTTCTGTTCCGTACTTTCTACAGATCAAGAAACTATAGTGGTGGGGGTGGTCTCTTTATTGGTTCACCAGTTATATCGCCACGAGAGCCGTGGCGATAGGGTGATTCAGGCTATGGGAGTGAGAGTGCGATTTGCGATGGAAACTTTCCACGTTTCCTGTTTCCTGTTTCCACTTACCAGAACTTTCCAGTTTCCCTTTTCCATTGTACTTGCGGACTTGTGCTTTGTGTCAACTGCAACCACTCGAAAAAGTTACAAGGGAATTATGTGGAGAACAATTTGTTACGGCCAGCAAATTAATTCCACCAATCAATTGCTTGAAAAATAAAAATAAAAAACTTCGCGAGAAACTGAAAACGCAAACTGCGCTTTCTTTAATTGACGGTCTTCAATAATCGATTTCGGCGAGATTTGGGCAAATAGAGAGCAATTCTATCATGGCAATCTCAATAATCCTAGACCCTAAGATCCAAAAATTACATTTTAATCACCCTTTACCATGTTCAATGCAGTCGGCCGTATTTCTAAATTCATAAGGGAAATTGATCATGCGAATACGAATTCATGTATTGATGCAGTTACCGAAAGTGAAATGGACATTTCTGAAACAGCTGATGACCTATGGTCCTATCACGATGACCTTAAAGTCAGAACAGTAAATGCTACGCAACAGCACCAAGGTGAAAAGAATACGGATCAATATATTCCACTTTGAGTAAGATCGCCAAAAAACACTTGGTAATCGTTGCTACATCCCTAAGGTCTGAACGACTGTTTTCAAGGGCTGGAAATATTTTAACGGATCACAGAAGCCGCCTTTCGCCTGACCATCTACAACAGCTACTGTTCCTCAATTCGTTGTCAATAAAAAACTGGCAATTGAAATAAGAATAATTATTTTGCAAACTTTTTAAATTAATATATTCGAAAATAAAAATTACTACAAAATTTTGCGGCTTAATATTTCATTACGTATATTTTTATTATGTATAAATAATTTTTAACGATTTTTTCATCACGATTTTTAAGGAGAATCGATTCTCGTCATTCAATTCAGAATCGATTCGAGAATCGATTTTTTTTAGAGAATCGAACATCCCTACGGCGACTTCACTCCGTTATTGACTTGTTTTTCTCAGTCACTACTTTTTATTCGCGTGACTGTATTCAGTTTCCAACCGTAACTTTCTTTTGTTTTGAGCGTGCACTGACTTGTTTGGGGGGTTGATCATGTCCATCATCCTAATAGAATTAATCTTTTATTCTGGTTAGTAATGATCTGTCCAATCTGATTGCCGAGTAAGTTTTATTCAAAGTCGCTGTTTACCGGTCGGCCTAGTATTAACTACATGCTGCCAATGGTAATCGTTTCTTTCATAGTTACATAACATTATGTCCTTGGTTATCCCATCCGCTATATGGAATGATATCCCGAGGATGGAGTCGCGGCAATGCAGGATCGAGTCTCGGATGGATTCTCAGGAGTCCGGGATGGAGTCCAAGATAGATTATCGAATCTCGCTGGATTTTTTTATTAGAGTCTGGGATGGACTCCAGGTTGAAGTCCAGGACAGATTTATCAGTTCTGTTGGGAGTGCCCGAACTCCATCCGCGACTCCTTTCGGGACTATTTTTTTTCTGCGCGGGTCATCATTCGGTTCTTCGTTTAAATGTATTATTTATTGTTACTAATATAGTAAAGTGAACGGTTTGGGTTCGCGTTAGGCTGGATTTTCACTACTGTCGAAGTGAGAGGGACAGATATGCGCTCTCGTTTGCTGTTACACTCTGTTACCAAGTTTGTCTGCCCATGAATGGAACATCACGCACTGTACCCCACATGGAAATTCCGGAGTTAAGTTGGAACATGAATGTGGTAATAAGTGTTAGCGCGTCGTACAATATCCGATATATAGACCTAGTATATAAAAGAGTCGTACAAGTAGGAGAGACCATTACGGGAAAACAACAATGGAATCGTGAAAATATGCATCAAAGCAAATGAAACACTAGAACTGTCCTCGATAGTGCCTCATAAGTGTTGATTACTATTTTCGCGATTTCAATAGTATTTTTCCGTAAGGGGAGTGGCAGAGGTCTCTGCTGGGAGCGAGCCAACACTAGGCTGTAAAAATTGACTTAGAACGTATAGATAGAACGCTGAGACAATACGACGGTAAGAGGAGATTACGTCTCACTGTCTTTTTCTATCAAGGTGCCTCGCGCCGCAGCCGATGTTCAGTCTATTATCTGCTGAGGCTACGGTCTAATAAAGGGTGGTTAAATTTTAAGGGCCGATGTTGATTTTGAATAAAACACAAATTATTTAGGAAATTATTGTCAATTCTTTTTATTATGATAATATGGTATGGTTCAATTATGTATGGAACAAAATATCGGCCAAATGGCCGCCGCGACCTCGGCGGCACACCTCGATGACGCTTAGGCATAATTGAGGTTCTATGCCGTTAATGTGCCGAATTATCTCATCCTTTAGCTCTTGAATTGTTGCTGGCTTATCGACGTACACCTTTTCTTTCAAATAACCCCAAAGAAAGAAGTCCAACGGTGTCAAATCACATGATCTTGGCGGCCAATTGATATCGCCACCACGTGAGATAACACGGCCATTGAATTTGTCGCGCAAAAGAGCCATTGTTTCGTTAGCTGTGTGGCAAGTGGCACCGTCCTGTTGAAACCACATATCGCCCACATCCATATCTTCCAATTCAGGCCATAAAAAGTTCGTTATCATCTCACGATAGCGAACACCATTCACAGTAACTGCCTGACCGGCCTCATTTTGGAAAAAATACGGCCCGATGATGCCGCCAGCCCATAAACCGCACCAAACAGTCACTCTTTGTGGGTGCATTGGTTTTTCGACAACCACTCTTGGATTATGATTCGCCCAAATGCGGCAATTCTGCTTATTGACGAATCCACTGAGGTGAAAATGTGCCTCATCACTGAAGATGATTTTCTTCGAAAATTGATCATCCACTGTTGCCATTTCTTGCCACCATTCTGACCATTGACGACGTTTGGAATGGTCAAGAGGCTTTAGTTCTTGAGTCAATTGCACCTTATAAGCGTGTAAATGCAAGTCTTTATGCATAATGTTCATCGACGACGAGCGTGAGAGGTGCAATTGTTGGGCACGACGACGAGTTGAGGTGGACGGCTCTTCAGCCACACTATCACGAACAGCAGCAATATTTTCTGCAGTACGAGCTGTACGAGCATGCACTGGTGTTTAAATATCTCCTACAGACCTGGTTTGCTCAAATTTTTGCACGATTTTTCCGATTGTACGCACATTTGGACGATTAAATTGACCGAAAAAATCACGAAGTGCACGATATGCATTTTGATTTGAACGCCCATTTTCATAATAAGCCTGAATAACTTTAACGCGTTGCTCGATTGTGTATCTTTCCATGGTTCAAATTGAGTTAGTCTGAAATTGAGAAATGTCAAATGAAATGCAGAAAAAATTTGACGTTTAGGTGTGGTTCACATTCAACATCGGCCCTTACAATTTAACCACCCTTTATTTGCTAGATGCATATTCTCAATTTCAAAACTTTAATAGATCACAAGATCTCTCGTAACTTAATGCCGATTTTAAGTAAGTATCTGACACTGAAACCTCGAATTGTTTTCGCGAAAACAAAGTTTCTTGTATCAGGATGCAAAATCACCTGATTAGGCATTTTCTAAAAGAATATCCTTTATCTCTAGAAGCTCATATCGCGTCTTAAATATATATGGACTAAGGAGGTCGTGACCCACATAAGAGGCATTCAACATATGACGAGTCGCGTAATTATTCTACCGATCATTAGTGCATCTTTTTGCTTCGATTGAGCCCTCGTAAAGCACAATCGGTTTTAATTTACAAGTTTTATCAAGCAGAACGTGAGGACGCATTTTGTCTGTGTCTACTTTTCGACCAATCCCATCCTTCATCTTAAGATGATGTGCTATCTCGTCAGTGAGTAACAAAAATTATAATGTACATTTTTCTATAATTTTTCTAGAGTTTGACGATAATTGATTCAATTTAATTATCATTTCTTATATATTTATTGTGTTGATAATTAATCACGACTAAAATTTTTGTTGTTTTTTTTTTTTTATATAGATGCCCTATTTGCATTATTCAGGGAATTTAGACCAACATAATTAGTATAAGTTTCATTTATTTACTACCGACGTGGTAATGTTTATGTTTCATGCGATGGTGACTTTTTGAATGTTAAATATAATATTTTATTTTATGAATATCGTATTTTGAAGTGGTATTTCATTGTTTCGTTGCAAGGAAACGTTTCAATGAAACATACTATATATTTCATGAGTGAGTATTAGCTTTTTTATGAATTTATATATATTTCTATTACTGACGTGAACTTTTTTGTTTGCATTTTTTTTAATAATATTTTTTTTGCAAAAATCCTCGATTTAAATTGTCTGGCCAGTGATTTATTTTAGGAATAGTTTTCTCATATTGAGATAAAAAAATGTGTGATTATAAAAAAAATTCCATTACACATTTTCAAAAAATTGCAATAAAAATAAAATTAGTTAATTTTATGGATTTCAATGTTGCTGAGTTCTGACTACGTACGGATACAAAGGTGGTGCAGCTAAAAAAAACTGTTATTTCAAGGAATCCCAAATTTGACCTGGACCAAATGCATTAAAACTCCATGGACTACAAGTTTATACCAAGTCGAAGGAACCATTTTAAGGAGAACTACATCGGTTCAACGTTTCCTGAGATATTACTTCGGACGGACGTACAACGAGCTCCATTCAGGAAGATAAAAACAGTAGGCCCTCTTCAAAAAGAATGTCTAAAAGATGATAGCTTCATTACTTAAAATATGTGGGTTCTATTCGCCGCTATCCGAAAAATAAAACGTGCAACTTAACGTAGAATTCCTGATGAATCTGTAATATGCATCACAGAACTGTCAGTAATAATTAATATTGTAACACGGTTCGTTTTTGGATCTGCTATTTGTTAATTGTAACGTAATATCCTGTAAGTAGTTCGTCTTACGGTGGATCGGATAATTATCATTTAGGAGAGACTTTTTTAGTCCCTTGCTTCGTACCGTCAATCCCTATCTTGAATGCACTGCAGGAAGCTATAGCAAATTTCTCAAGCCTCTCTAATCCCGTTTCCTTATTCACGATGATTCCTCGGTTATTGTTTATTCTTAAAATGGTATGCACTCTCTACAAGCAAGCCAGACTCTTTCCAAGTGCGAATATAGATGAGAGTGTGAGACGTGGGAATGCATACATATATTATACGTCCATGTGTATACGCATATATGTGTTGGAAATGATTTTGCGTAGCGTGTGAGATGTCGCGACAGGAAGGGTCCTCGAATGCTCAACTGAGGATTTTTGGAAGCTCCGTGAAGACGTCTCTTTTCCGTTTTCTCGTTACTTCCATATACCCTTTTCGTTCTTTCAACCCTCAAAGCGTTCCTCGAAAATATCTCGGGAAAGCGGGGTGTGAATATTCAGCAAAAAGAGAGATATTGCCGTGAGTTACTATATATATATAGCATTGACTATATTCTCTGGAGTAAATTGCGACGTGCGCGGTGAAGCTGCGAAAAGGAAATAAAGGGTTCGAGAGAGCTTGACTGAAAGACTGCAAACGCAGGCGAGAAGTGAAGAAAATGTGAAAGAAAAAAGGAAGAAACATCAGAGGCGAATTGACAGCGAAAGTATGAGAAAGATGGGTGAATCGATACGTTCGTTTATTCAGCAGCGGAGACAGGTGCCCTTAAAGCCAATAGAAACAGCAAAATTAAGTTCTTACCGTCGAGATATACATATAAATATTTAACATTACTTGGTACATATCTCTTTTAAATATTGCTTCAAAATAATTACTACGGAACGTGGGTTAAATGGTAATGATTCATCCCTTGATATGTGGTCTCGTTTCTAACAATATTCACACACGTGGTGTAAAGAGACAGCATGAGGATTGAGGTTCTGGTAGGTATAAACATGAAGAAATGTTACCTTATTCAAACTTTCATGACCCTATCAAAGTTAATAAAGCAGTAGTTAAATACGTACCTACGACACGTCTCGTTGCAACACACAAAGTCATAAAAAATTTATAAATGAACCACTGATTATATAGCAATGACTTATGAGATATGTTTTCAAGCACTTTTTCCTTGAGAGTAAGCTGTTTTCTAGATTGTTATAATCAATAACTTATATCTTTTTGTTGAATCAGTGTTGAAACTAATGTTCACCAATGTCAATGATTGATATTATTTGTTATTTGACGACTAAAGCCATTATTTTCGAAAAAAGTTTTATACGATTTATTAAATTCATTTACCCGACTAAGAAAATAAAAAGAAAAAAGGCAATACGACAATTTTGAGGAATAACTTTTATCGTACAAAACGAGTTAACTTAACACGTTCACGCCGGGGCCGATTTTCATTTGTTTTGCTGTGAGGCGGCGCTCAAATTAATGCCGCGCTTCATTGTAATTAAAAATAAATGTTTTTAATGAAAATACGTTAAATCGGGCGGCGCGTACCACCGGTGTTACGCGCCGCCCGATGAGACAATCTAGTGCTGGCCACCGGTGGCTCGCGCCGCCCGATGAGACAGTCTAGCGCGGGCCACCGGTGGCCCGCGCCGGCGTGAACGTGTTAATGACCGAAACTACTTAGGATATGGAATAAACTCAAAATAGAGACCCGAGACAGAATTTCTGATCCCCGTTGAACCTAAAATCTGCAATAATTGCACGGAGTCTATCAAGGTGAAGGAGCGGTATTGATCAAGGAAGGTGTATTGAAAATAAATATCAATGTTAACCTACTAATCTCCCAAAACGGTAATAAGTGGACATACAGAATCAATCTTCGTAGAATCTCCAACAGAACCTCTATACCTTTCGTTGCGCTTACACGGCGCCTGCAATATTCAGTATAATCAATATGGAAATTAATGATTAATTGCAGTAAGTTTCTCGCAGAACGGTTCGCTTTACAGTAAAATCAATAATGTTATTTGAGTAATATTGAAAAAAAGGAAATAGTTCACAGATACGATTTTTCAAGCTAACAACATGAATTTCTTTCACTTGGGGTATATACGTTTTTATTGATACATTCTGTGGAATATCGCGTATGCTGGGATAATGAGGAGGACTGAAATATGAATAGGTTGAGATAACGAGAATCAACAATATAATGAGTAATACTGAATATTGTACAGACTGAAAGTTTTATGACTACACTGGTGACTATCGCGAATAAATCGCATGCTTCTCGCAAGCACGAGACACCAGAGAGAAGTGAAGCTTGCTGATAGCGACGGAGCATGCTTTGCTCGGTACTGGAGCCGAAGGCAGCCGATGCTTCACGAAGCTCTATGAACATACTCGTAGAGTGCCAACGCACTGCTTCTTAAAGTATATTAGGCATGTTAAAGTATGCCAACTTTACAGCTCAATAGTTTTACTGCGATCAGCTGGATTAAGGGGGGGGGGGTCGTCATCTTTGAATTTTTCGAAGAAGGTTAATATTTACATTATTATATTTTGCACGGCTGTTCTGTATGTGACGAACTGAATTCTGGACCATATTTTGTTAGAATCAGACGTGAACTTGTGGCGAAAAAGGATTTAATTGTACAGCTTATTTGAACAGAATGAAATGAAACAAAAACATCGGTAGAGATATAATATCTGCCATTATATCTGTACGTACCTAACGCAGCGCTTACGATAAAGCGAGAAAAAGCGGCGCATGAGATATTTCAGTCGATTTTTGTATATCGATACAGCGTCAAAGTTGAGATCACAGTAAAAAAACATTTTTTATTTATTAAAAAAAAAATTTTTGTAACCTTGGTGTGTATAAGTTTGTGCAAGTTTTTGCAACTTGCAAGTTTTTTTTTAGTCAACCGAAAATGAATGTTCGTGAACTTAGCTGAGCCATGTTAAAATTGTTTAAAAACGATTATTGTGCTAAGTTATGCCTGTACCGCGTGGCGTAGGTAAGCATACGTATGTAAAGAACTCGAAAAAAAAACTCAAAAAAATACTCGAAAATCCAACAAAAAAAAATTCCGAGAGCTGAGTGATTATGAATAAGTTTAATTCTAATTGTTGTGCTGAGTAGGTGTGTCACTCAATATTGTGCCGTAAGAATATTTGCTCTACGTGCGAGGGTTTTTAATGTAATCAATTTTTTTTTAAATACCACGAGTTTCGCTATGTTCGAATTGTTAGAAAAAAATTATTGTGCCGAGTTAGGCTCCTTTCAAACGACTATGTGCCGGAAACGATAAGTCGATAACTAGAATCACCTAAATAAAAAATAGAAAAAAACTGTTTTGCGTAACTAGAAAATACATGCGAATGGAAAGCATCGAGAAGTCTAGGGTTAACAAATGTGCTGGATTGTGCCGGGAATTCCGAGCAACTTTACTCTCCGAATATTTTTCTGAAAATCACGCCGTTCGAAAAACAGAGGGGTAGACAAATTTCCCAGATAGCAATATGACTTCTAAACGAACTGACAAAGAGTTCTATCATAAGATTTAGACATCCTGATGTGTTTCTTGGAAGAAATCCTGATGTCTTCAGAAAGTAGTCCAATGCGTCACTATAAGAACGAAATAAGACTTCTTAAAAGATATGTTTGGGGGGATTCTTGATTCAGACATCCCTCGAACGATATCTGAAAGAACGCTTATAATGATTACATAAAAACGACAATAATAAGAGATTTTTTTCAAGAGTTATTAGAGATATTTTCTCTACTATCTCTAACTGCTAAACCCGTGTACTGTGCATACGTACTGATCCACCGATAGTTACAAGCACGTCCAATATATCCAGGTGACTCATTGCCATTTGTAAGAATGTTGCACTCCTAACCGCAATAATAGAACTAGCCCTCCAAATTCTCACTAGAGTTATTGGGTCTGGGAAAAAGTTCGTGGCGTTTTTCCCGATAGATGGCATCAATTGCAAATAAGTCAGGAAAGACAGATCGCAGCGACACCACTAAACGCTCGTTGGAAAGGTGACACTTCGAGCGTTACTTTGAGTGTATAAACATCGAACTTGGTGCAGTGGTTAGAAAGTTGTTTGCGTTTAAAAATAGAGAAAAGTAATGAAAAATTGAGCTATATTTCGCAATATTATTACGACAAAAGAAAGAACGCTGCGCAGGCTTGTGAAAAAATTTGTGCTATGTACGGTGAAGGTACTTTATCAATATCTGCTGTGCGGAAATGGTTTGCTCGCTTTCGTTCTGGTAATTTTTATGTGACAGATGAGCCACGCTCTGGTCGTCCAATCACTGAAAAAGCTGATGAAATTCTTGAAAAAGTCCACTAAGATAAGCATATCAGCAGTGTCAATATTGGTGTGGAGCTAGGCATTAACCACAAAACTGTTTTGAACCATTTACACAAAGCTGGCTACAAAAAGAAGCTCGATGTATGGGTTCCTCATGAGTTGAGCGCGAAAAACATGATAGATCGAATTAACATCTGCGATGCACTGCTGAAACGCAATTAAATCGAGTCATTTCTGAAACGTGTCATAACTAGTGATAAAAAAAGGGATCACGTACGACAATCGGAAGCGTCAAATATCGTGGACAAGGAATGGTGAGCCATCACAAGCGTTCGCGAAGCCAGGATTGACGGCGAAAAAGGTGATGCTGTGTGTGTGGTGGGACTGGAAGGGAATCGTCTACCATGAGCTACTTCCAGTTGGTCAGACGATTGATTCTCAACTCTACTGTGGACAACTAGAGAGATTACGCCAAGCAATTAAAAGAAAATGGCCCGAATTGATTAATAGGAAAGGTGTTGTCTTCCATCATGACAACGCCCGACCACACACTTCATTGGTGACCCGTCAAAAATTGCGAGAGCTTGGTCGGGAAGTTTTGGTGCATCCATCGTATAGTCAAGACATAGCAGCACCCTCTGACTATCACTTATTCCGATATCTGTAGAACTCTCTCAATGGAATTAAGCTGCTTTCAAAAGAAACCTGTGAAAACCACTTGATTCAGTTTTTCAACCAGAAACCACAGAAGTTCTTCGCCGATGGCATCATGGCTCTACCCGAAAAATCGCGAAACATTGTCGATAATAATGGAGCATATCTGGTTTAAATAAATTCATTTTCACACTTCAAGAAAACCAGTTGAATTTTACTAAAAAAAATTCCACGAACTTTTTCCCAGACCCAATATTTACGAGACCTCTCAAAAAAGATATCTTTCAGTAAGTTAAATTAAAAAGTATTTTCAATGGCAAAAATGGAATCCTTGCAGATATCTAAAAATTGAATTCTTTTATCAGATATAATAAAGATTTCTTATTTCATACTGTTGGTAAATCAGCTGACGCACGGCGATCGATATTCGCCGTGTTATGCCGGTACCGCGTAATTGGATTATTCGGTATTCGGTATAATATTACAAAGTTAGGCCGATTAGGAGATGGATCTCGAGTAATTGGTGAAAACGCAAATTTATATAAATGGAAGTATTTATTATAGGCAACGGTAACGTTCCGTTGTCTATTTAAGAGTCAATAAAATAATGTACAATAATTCTGTTGTTTCGAATAATTGACGAGGAACCAACCCGTTCTCTTTGAGACTACTTTAAAAACTGATTTTCGTAAAGCAGTTGCTAACTGTGTTCGCAAAAATCCCTTAGTTCGTAATTTTTGCGTTAGCCTATCGTCGATCGCCAAGCGAGTCGCCTCATGCTGCGTCGGCGTTCTTGGTGTCGATCGTACGATCGGGCATTGAACTTCGTTTCCTGTCTTGAGCGAATTCTAATATTTCGTTAGCTGTGTCGGCTATGGAACATTCCCGAAAATACCATGAAGTGGAATATTCCGCGGCATAACATCCCTCCCCCCTTAAAAAGAAAAATTTTTTTCTCTGCAAAATTTTTTCTTCGGTTGGTTTTCCGTCGTTCTCGGTTGGGGGGAACGGGTGCATACCCTGGCCAGCTCGGATCGCAGTCGCTCCTCTGGCTGTTGTCGTCCGAGTGGCTCGAGGTTGATGTTTACCTCGACGGCTGCCGGGGTCGTTGCCTCGCTTGTCCTTGTTGGTGTTCGGTATCGTTGGTACCTGTAACATTTAAACAGAACGTAGCCAACTAAGGCTATTGGTGCTATTGCACGCAGTGAGTAGAAGCTCAGGTTGTGGATGTGTTGCATCCCGTCTCCGGCAGTATTGAGAGCGTCTATGATTTGGTCGGCTCGAGCTCCAAGCTTTCGAAGCTCTTCGGGGTCTCGCAGCACGATCTGCAGTGGAATGGTCCTGTCGGTCTGCGTCAGGGGCGCCTGGGCTTCAATCTTCGTTAATTTCTAATTGAACGACGGAAGGTAGTTTTCCCGGATGACCTGCGACGTTCGCCCGATGGTTTTGATACAGAAATCTCGGGCGGTTACTATACATACGCCTACTAATGCCAGTATTCCCGAATTGTTTAGCATTTCGTGCTGAGTGGGATTTTTCCCACAATTTATTCCTACGGGTTTTGGGGTTGGCGCGACGTATAGCCAGCGCCCTTGCTGTTGCATTGGGACGATTAGGGGATGGGTTAGTTCGATAACTTTTTTTGCGCATTTTTCGCCGTTATCGGTGTCCATTTTCGCGTAGAATAGGACTTCGCAGGGTGCGTCGTCCGTAACCGGAATTGTAGGGTATGTTGGTGGGCAAATGTATGATTTGTCCAGTACCTTGCAATTTTTTAAGTCATCGGTTGTCATCGTTAGGTATTTGCGGTTCTCGATGTCTATGACTACGTGGCTCTCGGTCGTGTCTACGTAGTAGTGCCTGCCGCTGCTAGCTCGCATGTGTATATGGTATACCTTTTGTATACTATACCGTTACTGTCCGATCAGCGGTATATCCAGCACGAGCACTACCGCGTTGCCTTCGCTGTAGGCCCCTGGTATCTGCTAGTCGCATAAGTGTTGACACTTGGTCGTGTGCTATCGCGACTGGGACGCTACTGCCCGGCGGTAGGTGTGGTAGTGCTTTGACGAGGTGTCTTGCGAGTGTTCGTGGCGGCAGGGACGTTGCTCTGGCCTTACCGCTAGCTATGTCGTCCACCAGCCACACTAACTCCTGTACGTCGCTGAGTAATGCCTCGACTGCAATACTTATCGCATTGAGCGTCTCGTCCAAGCGTTGGCGTCTCTTTATGAAGTACAAGTCGTCGTTGAGCGTGTGGTTGATACGATGTATCTGGGCCAGCAGAGTCTGTTCATTGGCCTGTATATGGTGCGCGCTTTCGTTAATTATGCTGAGCGTGGTTCTTATCACCTGAATCCGAGTTTTCAGCCCTTCCTGCAGGGTCTGGTGGGAGGAAATAAGTTGTGTAATTTCTTCATGGAGCTCCCGTGCGTCGGCGGCGTCCATGTTTTCCGTGATGACCTCGATTATGCTTTCAAGGCCGTCGATCAATCCTCTGCGCTCTCTGACGGGGCACGTCTTGAGGAGGTCGTGTATGGTCAACACTCCCATCTCTATTCTTCTTTTCATTCTCAGAACTGAGTCGCTTATGACGGGACATAGGTAGTTCACGCGAGTTTCGCGTTCGCACAGCTCCATCAGATGTTGTAGACTTTTGCTTATCTCTGTTTCTCGGTGCATTATTGCGGCGAGGTGCAGCCTGATAATCAACCTTCACGTAGATTGGATTATCGTGAGGCTTCCTATGTCTTCATAGTAGATGCCCGGAGTGCTGGAAAAAGTGCTGACGACGTAGTCGGGCGGATGCTGCGTGGCTACGGTTAGTCCCCTTTTCGCCGTGATTAACCTGCAATCAGATGAGGGGAGGAAATCGTGAGAATGCTTATTGCGTCAGTTCTTCTTCTTTGGCCTCGCCGGTTTTGTTGGGCGAGGGCTTCTCTTGGCTCATTCTTATTCTGTCCTTCCTACCGCGAATATGTTGAAAATGTCTCTTTTCGTGACCGGTTTTCATGGGGCGATTGTCTGCAGGGGAGAAGATCTGATCTCCAAGGCACTAGATATAGTGGTAAGTGTACTTTTTCTTTGTCTTTTTTTTTTTATTTATTTCTAGGTTTTCTTTCTAACCTTGTTTCTCGTCTGTTACAGAACGGTCTGATCGTTCCAGGACGGAGGTGCGCCGCTACCCGGGCGATGTCCGCCTCTCCTCGGCGCTGGCCGTTCGCCGCCGCCGTCAGGGTGGCCGGCGGGCCGATTATTGTTTGTGGGGCCTGGGGCCCTGGGTCGATAACGACGAGGAGCCCTACCCGGACTTCATTGGCCTACTCTGACTGTTTATCGGAAGGGCCCCTAATCACCTGTCCCTCGTGCGGGGCCGATCATTATTCTTATTTGCATTTGTATGCGTTTTTTGAGATAATTATATTCTTTATTTTCAAAATCTTTATTTTCATTGAATTTCCTCTCCTAGTGCTCTGCGGAGCTCCTCACCTATATTTATTTAGCTTTTATTTATCTTTTAGTGCTTTATAAAGAGTTTCAGGCAGTTCGCGTGTACCGTCTGAGTTTTGCGTCCCTTCCGGACGATGTAGTTTACGGGGGTCCTCATCTCAACTATCGCATGAGGTCCCGTCCACTTAGGGGTCAGCTTGGCCGACCGCCCCCTGCGCACCGTCTCATCGCGGAGGTGTACGTGTTCGCCAACGCGGTGTTCCTGCACCTGCGCGCCATGATCATACGTATTCTTCGACCGTCTTTTCGCCCCGTCTAGGTTGTCGCGTGCTACAGTCCATGAGGCGCGTAATCGCTCGCGTAGCTCTTGGACATAGTCGTCATAGGCATAGGTGCTGAGGGGCTCCTGCCTTACGGCCGTTGGTTATTCAACTTCGCTTCCATATACCAGCACGTGGGGAGACAGTCCGGTCCCCGTATGTGGAGTGGTGTTGTACGTAAACATTGCGTACGGCAACCACTCGTCCCAATCTTCTTGATCCTCGCTTATGAAATTTTTCAGATATTCTGCGAGGGTGCGATGCGACCTTTTCAGGGCGCCATTCGATTCCGGCCGTCGTTTGTATTATCTTAATTCGCAGCAGTCGACACATTTCTTTGAAGGTCGAGCTGAGGACGTTGGTGCCCTGGTCCGACAGTATCGTTTCCGGCGTTCAGTGCCAGCTAATTAGTTCTCCAACCAGCGCCCTTGCTACTGTCGAAACCTGGTTCGGCAGGGGGATCGCTGCGCTGTACTTCGTAAGAGCGTCCTGGAACGTAAGTATATATTTTTTCCCGGAAGCACTTTCAGGTAGCGGTCCTACGATGTCGACCACAACTTTTTCGAACGACCTCGATGGGGTGTCTATTACCACCATCGGCACTCGTTCCTTTTTCCCGATTTTATTCTTTTGACAGGACTCGCAGGATTAAATTGATTTCTTCAAATCCCTTCTTATGCCGGGCGAGTCATATATGGTCCGGATCCTATGTAGGGTGCGCCGTATACCTTGATACCCTCCTATGGGGGTGTCGTGATATTCCTTTTTTATTTTTAGGCGGTCATCGGCGGAGCGGCTGACTACGCCACTGCTGCAGTCGCTGTATTCTTTTGTAACGCTGTCCTTTTTCGTGCTGCTGGAAGTTTGCAGGCTACGGCCCCCGCCGTGCCTCGCTTCCTCAGCAGGCTTGTACGGTGCCGTTGGCAGTTTCTTCACTCGGTGTGCCCACCGGTAGCTCCGCGTTGCGTCGCTCTCTGTCTCGAGCGGCCTTGCAACGTATGCCTTTCGCGGCCTTCGGCGCCTCGCGGGTCCGCCGTGTTGTGCTGGGCTCGCTCTGTCCTTTGCCAGCGTGCGTGGTTTGCCCCTTCCCCGACCACACAGCTTCGCGGCGGGGCTGTGGAGATCAGTAGAGCGTCCTGCATGCATGCGTGGGATCTCTCTATCCTCTTCTGGAACGTTGGACGGCGCGGCCTCTCTCTCAGCCGCGTTGCTAAGCTGGCTTGGGGTATTCTCGGCTCTCCGCTTTGTGCGGCTGTCCATACCCGGTCGCTTGTTGTCCTTTTCTGTTTCGTGGGCGAGCTCGACCTCTCGCTCCAGCGAGCTACCAAGGCCATATCGGGTATCTTCGGTCCTCAGCTTTGTGCGGTCATTCGCTGTGCCTACTTGCCCCGTAGTGCTCTCCTTTTCCGATCCACAGACTTCGTTCTTTGCTCACGCTTGGGCCCTCGTAGTGAGGAATATACGGCTTAGCGCATCTGCATTCGTGTTGCGCTTACCTGCCTTGTATTCGACATTAAACTCATGTTCTGCCAAATTTATTTTTTAACGCATTAGTCGCGAGCCTCGGTACTTTATTCCGAACCGCCAGGTGAGCGGTTGGTGGTCTGTCACGACCGTGAAGCGAGTACCATAAATATATGGCCGGAATTGAGCAAGGGCCCAAACTATCGCGAGTAGTTCGTTTTCCGTAGTTGTATAATTCAGCTCGGTCTTCGTCATGGTGCGGCTCGCGTAGCATATGGGCAAATCGTCTCCGATCTTGCCTTGCGAAAGTGTCGCGCCGAGCGCCCGATCTGAGGCATCTGTTGTCACAACGAACGGCTTCGTGAAGTCAGGATACTGCAGTATCGGTGCCGTGGTAAGTGCCGTCTTCAGTTCTTCGAATGCGGCATCCCTTACTGCGGTCCGCTCGAATTAAACCCCTTTCTGGGTTAATTCTGTGAGAGGCTTAGCGGTTTTCGAGAAATCCTTGATGAATTTCCGGTAATACCTAGCTAGTACGAGGAAGGATTGTACCCCCTTTACATCTCTCGGCACCGGGAATTCTCTTACCGCTTCCAGTTTCTGGGGATCCTCACGCACTCCCTCTTCGGAAATTATGTGGCCGAGGTACTGCGTTTCCTTTTGCAGGAATTGGCACTTGCTAGGTTGCACGGCTAATTTTGCCTCTCTCAGCTGCTGCAGCACCTCCCGCAGCCTATCGTTATGTTCCTTGAAGGTTTTTCCATGTATCACGATGTCATCGAGGTACACGTAGTACTTGACTCCTTGTAGTCCGATCAGCGCCGAGTTCATCAGTCTCTGAAAAGTTGGTGGTGCGTTTTTGAGTCCGAAAGGCATTCGGTTATACTCAAAATGACTTTGCGGAGTGGAAAACGCAGTTTTTTCCTTATCTTGCGCCATCGGGATTTGGTGAATCCCGAGGTGAGGCCCAGGGTCGTATAATATCGGCCTCGTCCCAGCTGGTCCAATATCTCCGTGATGTTGGGCAGTGGGTATGAATCCCCGATAGTGGCTTCGTTTCATTTCCGAAAATCCACTACTACTCTCATCTTCCTTACTCCGGCGGCGCGGGTTTCTTCGCGACGACTAGCAGCGGCGCGTTCCACTGGCTTCTGCTGGGCTAGACGATGCCTTCCGTTAGCATTTCGCTGGTCTGCCTTTCCACTTCCTTTTTGTGGGTTTCCGGCTGCCTATATGGGTGCATCTTAATGGGCTGCACCGCTTCTTTAAGGGGGATCACATGCTCCACCTTGGGCGTACATGGCAGCTTGTCCCCTGGCAGGTGGAATACATCCTCGTATTCTCTAGTGATATCGTCGAGCGCTTTGCGCTCTTCCTTATTAAGGTTCTCTGTGTCTAGCTCTTGAGCTAGGCGCGCGACGCGGTCGGTCCCTCGCTCCGCGCTGTCGGTGCATAATTCGGTCATCAAGGCTTCGAGACCGTGACCCACTGCCGCTATCTCTAGCGAGTTCGACCACGGGGCGTTGCACCTCAACAGCCTGCCTTGTAGTATTTATCAAACTTACTGCACAGCTACTACCGTGCGGCGGCGTAATGCAGGCTCCATAATTATACTGTTCCCGAGTTCCATTTTCGAGAGTAGTCCGATGAACTTACTCTTGGTTGCGGCATACGCAACAGTCTCGCTGCGTGGCGGCAGGGTCATTTTGATCGATCCGTCCAGAAGCGGCATCCATTCCGAACAGTCCGTTGACGCTCAGTGGCACGTTGTTCGGAACGATGTAAAACCAATGCTCTACATTTAGAGCCGGTGTCTCAAGCACGATTTTCGCTATTCCTAGCGGAGTACATTTTTCGCCCGCCACCCCCTGCAGCCCTATGGTGCAGTCTTTCACCATGGTCTCTGGTTTGAGACAGCCTTCCTTCATGATGCTGCATTGCGCTCCGGTGTCTGTCATTAGGGCGAGTACCCCAGTCACGGCCAACGATGTGACGATATCGAAGTCACTGGCTGTGGCACTCGACGTCGGCAACGTTACTTGTAGCAGTTGTAGAGTCGTTTTCTTTTGCTTGCGCGCCGGTCTTTGCTGGGCCGTTAGTCTATTGAGTCTCATCGTTCCCAGTAGGCGGGCATCTGCATTTGCTCGACTAGTTCCTGCTGTTCCAGTGGTTTTTTCCGTCTTGCCTACTGAGTCGCTCTGATGTCGGGGCTGATGTGACGTCTGAGCTAGCTCGCTCTTGTTCTGTGACAACCTTTTCCTGCAGTCCTTCCACACGTGGTCCTTCTTTTGACAGTAGTTGCGTACGATGTCAACGTTGTGTATGAACTTATTTTCATTGGGCATCGGCAAGCTCACTCTTCACGATCTCCGGGTGCAGTCTCGAGCCATGGGTCCAGCTTTTCCGCAGGTTAAACAATTTTCTCCCTGCCTGGGTGATGCGCCTTGGGACCTTCTGGGGTGGCTTAATACTCCACCTGCCCCTCCCTTTGGCTGCACCATATTCGTAATCTCTATGGCTCCCGTTACGGACTCGTAGAGGGTGGCGTAATTGCGTGATCTCACCAGGATATGGACCTGCCCATGCAGTCCATTCTCGAAGTTGGCCTGGGTGCTCTTCCGCGTTATCTTTTCGATGATGCGCATTTCCGACATCATGGCGGCTTTTTCGCAAAGCTTTTCTATAATGTCGACGGTAATACGCTCTGTTCTGGAGGTGTATACCGCGATATCCTCGCCCTACCCCTGCCGCAGGGCGTTAAATTCTACCCTTTAACGCAGGCAGCGACTTCCGCTTCCCGTACAGGGCCTCTAGCTCGGTCTTAAGCTGCGCTACCGAGAGGATGCCTTTATATTTTATCTCTCTGGCCGCCCTACCCTTGAGCTTGCTGCTGACTACCAATGCTAACAGGATGTCATGATGCCTGGGCCCACTCGCTTGAAAACGGTCTCGCATGATCGTAGGAAGGCATCCAGCTTGTGGGCGTTGCTTCCGTCGAAATGCTTGATGTTTTTCAGTGCTAGTCCAAGGTCGAGCGTCCAACTCTGTGTTTCTCGCACCCTCGGTTGTTCCCTTTGGAACATAGGATCTGCAGGGGGGGATCCGGTTCCTCGAATCAGGTTTGCCTCGACCGCGGCCGTGGTTTTCTGGCGTTCTCCTAACCCTGTTTCTTCCAGCCTCCGCAATAATTCGGCATTTTGCTCCGGGCATCGGTAGGGACCGGATGAGTTCGAACTCGTCCGCACCTACCTCGTTGAGTGTGTCCGCGAGGTTTCGCCGTGTCGACCGCGTGTCGCGGCCTTGGAGCCTGAGCTCCAGCTCGAGCTCTCGCTGAGTCCGCTCGTACTCACGGTGACTCCTTTCAATCGCTTCGTATCGTTGGCTGACTCTTTGCGGCAGTGGTGGCCGCGTCATCGTACCGGTAGCTGTCTAGAAACCTACACGAACTAACGTTTGCAAATTTTCGATTTCCCGCTTGACCATATCGTCGGAGATGTGTTCTGGCGTTCGTTCACCAGTAGCTCTATCGAACACGTCGTCGCTATCGATACTACTATGATCCCGAAACGACGCACCCCTGAATGGGTTTACGCTGAACTCGGTTGTCAGGCGGCCTGCGCGGGCTGCTTGCCTGTTTGCGGGGATTCGTCCAGACGGCGTAAGCTCTGATAACGCCCTGCGCGCTTCGTACACGACGTCCCCGACAGCTGCAGCTAAACCCGCTGCAGAGTCCACCTCCTCGCCGGGCATTGTAGTTTCTAACGAATTGCCTCTACGTTTCGGCTTCGCCACCTTAAACCCCGCCATGTTGCTAATTTCGCGGTGAACAATACTCTAATAATATATACCCACAAAATCTCGAAAGAAATATATCTCTAGTGGAATTTTTAAAAAATGTATTTTTTTCAAATATCTGTTCTAACTGGCTTTGGTTTATTATGGCAATATGTATTAGTGTAATGTAACTGCCACTAACAGAAGTATGATCTTGTAGATGGTCCTCTCCATGGCAATGTTCTCGGGTGCTGTTGACTTGATGTCCTGCAGCTCCTCTCTGTATATGTTCCGGACGTCCTTCTTAGCACCGTTGACCCGTTTCTTCGCTGTTTCCTGAGCTCGTCATTAGCGCGTCGCTAATGGTTGCACGACGGCTTCTTCGCAAGTAGCTGCTTCGAGTACTTGGTTGCACACTTTGTGCGTTTTTCCGCGACTTGACGTGACACTGTCAATCGGGAGTTTAAACGGTTGACCGATATGTCACGCCGTACCGGCGTACACTTCGCGCCTTTGCGTTAGCTTATAATTAGTCGGGTTTTCACGAACTACACTGACGTCCTTTGCACGAGTCGTAGTCGTCACTTCAGAGTCACTCTTATTTACTTTGTCCAAAACACTTTTTGTCCAAATAATCACGTATCACTTAACTTCAGCAGATCCCACCGCTGCCACCAAATATTATGCCGGTACCGCGTAATTGGATTATTCGGTATTCGGTATAATATTAAAAAGTTATTATTTTTTGAAAACGCGAATTTATATAAATAGAAGTATTTATTATAGGCAACGGTAACTTTCCGTTGTCTATTTAAAAGTCAATAAAAGAATGTACAATAATTCTGTTGTTTCGAGTAATTGACGAGAAACCAACCCGTTCTCTTTGAGACTACTTTAAAAACTGATTTTCGTAAAGCAGTTGCTAACTGTGTTCGCGAAAATCCCTTAGTTCGCAATTTTTGCGTTAGCCTATCGTTGATCGCCAAGCAAGTCGCCTCATGCTGCGTCGGCGTTCTTGGTATCGATCGTACGATCGGACATTGGACTTGGTTTCCTGTCTTGAACGAATTCCAATATTTCGTTAGCTTCGTCGGCTATGGAATATTCCCGAAAATACCATGAAGTGGAATATTCCGCGGCACAACACCCGAGCGTCGACCTGCTGCTGCTGGGTGATGTACTGCGCTCGGCTGTCGCGATGATAGCCGAGTCAGCGCCTCGCAGGCATGCTGCTCAAGCAAGAGGCTGTCTCTGTGGCTTGACTTCAGCGTCGCACAACGACGCTTTTTTACTACACAGCCATATTAAGAAATTTAGACACTTCTCGTGAAAACCGCTTGTACAGCACATTCCTCTGCTCGCACCTCGGACTTTTTCACCATCATATCGGATCTACTCATCGTATTCGTGCTTAACTGGACTCAAAATAAACGGTAAGTGTACACCTTCACAATTTATATAAATTCAATGTTGGTGAGGTGGAGAAATCTTATTTGTGCATCCTCATAAAGTCTCATCTCGTGGCGTGCTCTGCAGCGCGGGCTGCACCACGTTTAACCTCAAAACTACAGCACGTAATTAATACAATTGTATGTGCTCCTGACCAAATATTCACTCTAAATTCACCTATGCTATTTTTTTTATATATATTTTTTTGTAGTGTGTTAGTCGACGGTGGAAAAAAACCGTTTTTTCTACCTACATCTTTTCGTCTGGTTATTTCCCACCTGCCTTGAGTGAAAACTCATTCTTTTTCGATATATTTCAGATTCAATTCCACAACACCGAAGGAATTCTCAACACATTCTTGTTTAAATTGAGCTCTGTAAGAGATCTTATGTGCATTTCTAAAAGACATTCTGAAAAAGAGTTCTTCAAGACAACTCCTCGAGGATTGTGCTCTGCCTATGATGTTTAAAAGTGGATTTTCGGAAAAAATTGTTTCGTGACAATTTTCTTCAGTATCTCACCACTGCGAAAGAATCGTAATAATTTACGTTCTTATTTATTCTCTTGAAAAATCCCGTTTTGGAGGACAATCGAATTTCACCTGTGTTAATCAAATAGGGAAAAAATTGCATGAGCCCCCTGTTAGAGATGAGTTGACGGTGCTTATCTTTTCGGAAGTTTAGTTTGGATACACCAGCGAATATTTGAAGCTGTTTATCTCGGAATTTTCCTAAAATTTTCATTCGAAACTCCCTATTGTGCATGTTGATCGGAATTTTACTGATTCCACACCCGGTCTAGAATGTAATTCATATGTTCATGTGAAAGTACGGAAAAAATACTTGATAAAACATGTAGTGTCCACATTTTTTATCTGCATTCATTTCCAGTAGAAATGCTCAAGAGAACAAATTTGTGGAAATTCGGTCATTTCATTAAACATGGTATTTGGGACCTCTTAAGGCACCATACAAGTTTGAGGAAATTCAAAAAAATAAATTATCCAGTTGGCGTGAAATACCGCAGGGGTATTCTAACGACTATCGCCCACTATAAAATTCCACATTTTTTCTCAACTTTTGTATTCTTGTATTTTTTGTAGTTATCAATTAAAAAAAAACATCTCTGAACTTTTCAAAAAAAATAAAAATGTGTTGTTTCATTAAAAAATTCAAAAATAAAGATAGAATACAAGTTTCAATGCAAACATATCACCCTAGTCAAGGAAACCCTAAACTTGAGTGCTATTTAGTACACTCAACCTGAATGCCCTATAGGGGGTATTACCGCTTAGAAACTTCAAAAATTCGATTTTTTTGCATTTTATTATAATTTGGGATTTTGAGAATGTGTCTCAAAAATATTAATTTGAAATTCGTAGAACTCCTATAGTTACAGAGGCTTAAAGTGTAGAAACAACAAGCGTATACAACGGTCCAACAGACGGGCGTCTACCGCATCTAAAGAGGTGCGGACCGCCAAAAGAGAAGCGAGTGCGGCTCAATATTCTTTTTTTAAAGCTGTGGAAGGTGGTCTATATGGTCCCGGTATAGCTGATTAAGGGTAAGTTACTCAAATCCGTTGTTATTCACCGTATGTGCAGCCGTATTAGTGCTAAATCTATGGCAAACTTTAAACGCGTTTTTCTCAAAACGACATTTTTTAAGTTGGGCGCACGTTTTTCTCAAAAACTATTGGACTGATTGACTTCCGGTTTTGCACACAATTCGATGTAACCTTTACCTATAGTTTGAACTAGAATGATACCGATAGCATGAATATTTTAACCCTGCTCTCATGTTTTAGTTGACAATTTTCCGGCAATTTGCAAACAGCTGCGATTCCGATAAAAAATTTCGGACTTACTTAGTTCTAGTTCAGACGATAACTACATTCATATAGATTTTTAAAAAAAATTTGTCCTGTTTCAGACGACTAGAACCGCCACAATCTGTGCGCCTGATTGGCCGAGCGTCTCATGCCACGACCTGCATAACAGCGCATAACTTGTATAGATTTCAATAAAGTATTTCATAAAAATTTGTGTTGTTAGTTGAAACATGTCTTATTATGCGTCAAAAACTCCGGCACTGTAGGTTTGATAGTTTTCGCAAAATTAATTCCTAAATATTACTTCAAAAAAACAAGCTTCTAGACGGTAATACCCCCTTAAATTACATAGCACTTTCAACTTGAATAACACCCAATTGGGAGTTATTTTCGTGCGGATCAATCTGAAATTTGAAGAGCTGTGGGATAGAGGGCTGCTAGCTTTTATTATTGTTTTTATAACACAAATCAAGTTCGAAAGTTGCTATTTATATGTATTAGGGTGGTCCGTATTTTGGCTGTTCTTGAATTTGAGGTCACGCGCCTCCTAGAAGGCTTGGAAATATCGGGGTACCATTTCGTAAGACTGGCAGATACGGGGTGACGGCTCTGGGCACACGTTGAAGACATTTGGGGTTGTACCTGTTATGAATTTCAAGTTAATCGATGAAAACGTTTGGGAATAGCTAGCCATGCCAGGGATGGGTCGCTAATTTCGTTGAGTCCCTCGGACAGAAATTAAGAATCCCTGTAAATTTGCAGCTCTAAATTTGAATAATAACTCATTTCTCAAGTAGTTTGAAGTTTTTAATGACGAATTACATGCATATTCAATTCTATCCTCAAACAGTCAGAAAATTTGACACTCAGCAAAATTCCTGGCCATAATACATGACTGAGTTCTTAGAAATATTGGTCCGGGGAATTTTTGAATATCCAACCCCAAATGTTCCAAGGATAAAGCGGCTCGGCATACCCGGCACAATCCAGCATATTCGTTAGATTCAGACCTTTCGAAGTTTTTCGAATTTTTTAGTTTTGAACCGTTCTCTATTTCAGATAGCGTGATTCTCAGGGAAAATTTTCGAAGAGTAAAGTTGCGCGAGATTCCCGGCACAATCCTGTACATTCGTTAAATCTAGGTTTCTCGATGCTTTTCATTCGCTCGTATTTTCTACTTACGCAAAACAGTTTTTTCTAATTTTTTTTGAGGTTATACCAGTTATCGACTTCACGTTTGCGGCAAAAAGTCGTTTGAATGGAGCTCAACTCAGCACAATAATTTTTTTCGAACAATTCGAATATGGCGAAACTCGTGGTATTTTTTTCAAATTTGATTACATTAAAAACCCTCATACGTAGAGCAAATATTCTTGTGGCGCAATATTCAGTGAGCTCACACCTGCTTAGCACAACAATTAGAATTAAACTTATTCATAATGGCTCAGGTCCCGGAATTTTTTTTTTTGAATTTCAGTCATTATTTTGAGTTTTTAACCTATGTTTATCCGCACAACGCAGCACAGAGTGAGCACAATAATAGTTTTTAAATATGGCTCAGCTAAGTTCACGGACATTGAAAATTATTCATATGAATACGAGGTGTGTTAAAAATATAACGAGAATTTTGTAATTTCACGTGATGTATTAGTCTGATTTTCGCGATTTTTTCGTTGTTGTGTTGGTAAACTTGTCTAAAAAGTTGCTGTATTGTCTAACAGTAACACTGTAATAATGCTCCAGCCTCCATATTCGCCAGACATGGCTTCGTGTGACTTTCTTCTGTTCCTAAAAATAAAGAGAACTTTAAAGAGCCGTCGCTTTGCATGCATAGATGAGATTAAAACCGCATTGCTGTAAAAGCTAAAAGCTATCCCAAAGAACGAGTTCCAGAAGTGTTTTAGGGATTGGAAAAAGCACTGGCATAAGTGTATAACATCTAATAGGGACTATTTTGAAGGGCATCAAATTGTTGTAGACGAATAAATAAAATTCTTTCCAAAAAACAAAAATTGCCGCTATTTTTTTCACATACCTCGTGTATATTACCATTTATGTAGTTTCCTTGGTTTTCTATTTGTTCGCGTTTAATTTCACAGATCAAGTATGCATCGTTTATTTTACAGTCAATAACTTTATCGTTCTCTATTTCACTATATTTAAATACATGTAGGTGGTGAAAAGTTCGATATATTTTGAATATCATGGGTACAATTCTTTAGAATATGCGTACTCTCAATATGCATCTGCGATACCAGAGGATTGGTGCTTCAGTCTTATTTATTTCTATTAATTCATTTGTTACCAGGTGAACAAGTATTAAATGCGGATTGTTTTTCTAAAAATACATGTTAAATCCGGAAGAATGATAAAAAGTGCTTTATTTAAAGTATGCTCCATCGCTTGTTATACATTTTTCCTATCATTCGGGCAATTTGTAAATACCAATTTGTGAATGACAGTAAAAATCTTCCCCTTCTGCTGCGAACCATTCATGGAGCCATTTTTTCACATCTTCGTACGAACCAAAGCGCTGCTCAGCAAGTGCGTGACCCATCGATGCAAACAAGTGGTAATCGGAAGGAGCCAAGTCTGGTGAGTAAGCCGCATGGGGTAGAACTTCCCAGCTGAGTGCTTCCAACGTGTCGCGAACCGGTTTTGCCGTATGTGATGGAGCATTGCCATGAAGAAAAATGACTTAGTATTGCTTCTTTCGGTATTCTGGCCTTTTTTCAAGGCCCGTTTCCCCAGGTTTTAACATTTCATAATAGACCACGCCCCTCTGGTCCCACCAAACACAGAGCATCGTCTTTCTGCCAAAGCGATTCGGTCTTGCGGTCGATGTGGATGGTGCGCCTGGGTCTACCCATGATTTTTTACGCTTGGGATTCTCAAAATACATCCACTTTTCATCCTCTGTAACTATACAATGCAAAAACGACTTCCTTTTGTACCCAGCGAGCAACATGTCACATGTGTTTTTGCGCTTTTCCATTTGCCTGTCGTTCAACTCGTGTAGTACCCATCTACCGGTCTTCTGAATCTTTTCCATCTCTCGTAGCCGATTGGAAACAGCTTGTTGAGAAATGCCCAATCGCTCGGCGAGTTGTTTTCGTGTTTGCGAATCATCTTCGTCCAACAATGCTTGCAATTCCGCATCTTCGTAATTTTTTGGCGGCTTTCCACGTTCCTTGTCTGCAACTTCGAAGTCACCACTTTTGAAACTCCGAAACTATCTGTTTGAGAATCCCTTCCTGGTGTAGTTGGAACGATTCTGTAATATATTGAAAATCATGAGTTTTCACTCACGGCAGGGTGATAAATAACCAGACTGACAGATGTTGGTAGAGAAAGCGGTTTATTCTACCTTCGCATCATACAACATAGAAAAATATGTAGAGAAATAACACAAATAAGTATAAACAATGAATTTAATTAATAATTTGAAGAAGCACCCAAAATATTACAATATAGAATAAAAGTGAATTTAATGTGAAAAGCACACAATTCTATTAATTGTGTGCGGACAGGTGAAGAGGTTAGTGTGATGCAGTCAGCGCTGCAGAGCACGACACAGAACGAGAGCTGAGAATGCACAAGCAGGTAGAATGAGTTCACAGCACTTTTCCAGAATGCTTAATTGTGGTGCAGAGCACGGCAAGTGAGAGTATGAGGATGCACAAATCAGTGGAATATACTTACTGTACTTTCCCAGCAAGCATACTTGGGGGAAAGCACAGTAAATAGTAAGCACACGCGCAATTATATTAATCAAGCAGGCAAATTATATTGAGGAAGACGTGGTACAGCCCGCGCTGCAGAGCACGTCACAAAGCGAAACCTTTATGTTGATGTACCGCTGAGATTTACCCTCCTCACCGTCATTGAATTGCGATGAATTGTAACAGTGTACCTTGATGGTGAAAAGTCCGAACGAGTGTATCGGGAATGTGCGCGCTGTCCAGGCGGTTTTTCACGAAAGTGTCAGATTTTACAAGATTTTACTTTACGAAAGCGTCGTTGAGCGCTGAAGTCAAATGAGTGAGATAGCCGGTGAGCGAAGCCGAAGTCAAGCGAGAGAGATAACCTCTCGCTTAACGCGGCATGCCTGCGAGGCACAGCCTCGGCTCTACGAGGCTCTGCCTCGGCTATGTCCGGCTTAGCCGAGCGCAGCGTGCTACATAGCAGCAACAGGTCGACACACGCCGAATATCGATCGCCGTGCGCCAGCTGATTTTCCAACACCATCGTTCACACGTATCTTGCGATGGAGCATATTCACCATAAGCTTCTCGAAGTAATCGGTATGGTTCAGCAGCAGTTTTCTTCAAATGAAAACAAAAAATTAATGCTGTCCGCGAATGCTCTTTGTTCGGTATAAATTTCGACATATTGAACACTGTTGAGAATTCCTATGGTGTTGGTGGATTGAATCTGAAAGATATCGAAAAAGGATGAGTTGTCACTCAAGGCAGGTGTGAAATAACCAGACCAAGAGATGTAGGTAGAAAAAATAGTTTATTCTACCGTCAACTGTCACACTACAAAAAAAAAATATATCAAAAATAGCACAAATGAATTTAGAGTGAATATAGAGGGAGAAGCACATACAATTGTATTAATTGTATGCTGAAATTTGTGAGGTGAACGTGGTGCAGCCCGCGCTGCAGAGCACGCCACGAGATGGAATTTATGAGGATGCACAAATGATAAATGATAGTACCAATAAACTCTGAGTGAATTTAAGTGGGAAGCACATACAATTATATTAATTGCGTGCTGTAGTTTTTGAGGTGAAACGTGATGCAGCCCACGCCGCAGAGCACGCCACGAGATGAGACTTAAAAGGATGCGCAATTGAGATTTCCCCACCTGACCGTCATAAAATTTATGTAAATTGTAACGGTGTAATCTAATCGTGTTTTTGAGTCCTGTTGAGCACGAATACGTTGAGTAGATCCTGAGAAATCGGTGAAAATTGTCCGAGGTGAGAGCAGTGTGTTCGAGCTGTCCAAGCGGTTTTCACGAGAAGTGTCAAATTTTGCAAGATGGCTGAGTAGTACAAACGCGTCAGTATGAGATGCTGAAGTCAAGTGAGAGAGACAGCCTCTCGCTTGAGTAGCATGCCTGTGTAGCGCTGCCTCGGCTATCTTCGGGACAGCCGAGTGCAGCACAGCACCTAGAAGCAACCGGTCGATGCACGGCGTATATCGACCGCCGTGCGTCAGCTGATTTTTCAACAAACACAATAACACAACACTATGCACACATTTTTCCAATTTATGACTCGTCCGCATCTCACACTTGTTGATGACACAACAAAATGACGCAGTCTCAAATCTTTATGGCACAAACTACATTCGTGCGCGATCTGTTGTCTGAAATCCGCATTTCATACTTGTACACCTGGTAAGAGTTTATTAGAAGAATGTGCTGTCTCGTACTAGAAGCATGAAAGAGCGAGTGTTGTCATTTGTTGAGTCGGGTCTTGTGAGTAGGCCTACTCGACGTCCTTGTCTTTGTTATCGTTTGGCTTCCTTTGCTACGAGCTCTCTGTTCACCCATGATGCGGGGTCGCGGCATTAGTCGACGGCACTCCTCCTGTGCTCCTGATACTGAAGTGTTGAACTCACGGTATTAAGACGCGAATATCCAACCTTAAGAAGTTCATGATTGATCCTTTATACCAGAATCCCATTGAGATATCAGTCTGTGACTGGGGTTTGTCGTCCACTGGTCCATACACGTTGAGAAGCGTGCAGGCATACGCAACCGTACCATGCGCGCGCCGTTCCGTAAACCGGAATGCCATGCCCGGGGTACTGTGATCCGTGTATTCTTCACCTCTCAAGAGACGGATAGCCACGTTGCTATGCGTGGGGACCCGTTAGTCAGAGATGCCCTGACGCTGTGGACAGGGGTGGCCTCGCGCCATGCGGGGGAACCTTACTATCCACAGAGTGTTCCTAAATAGTTCGTTCGACCAACTGACGGTCACGACGCAATGCGTGAGAATCAGATTTGTCGAAAGAACACTAAGCTGAACAATTAATTTGCCAAACTATTAAAAAATTATTCTGTGAGGTGACTGTCGGGTAGCATTTCGTCGTCTTGAGGATTTTGTTTCAACAAGAATCCCGGGGCTTATCGCGTCGCGTCTCATATACTTTTGGTTGTGAATCTTGAAGGGGTGTTTTCGGTGGTCTAGGAGTTAAACCAGGTTCTGGCGAGGTTTTGTTTTCTCGTTTCAGTGTTTCCTACCCGTTGTAGGTTCTTTCTTTCCTTCTGGTTTTTTTATGGTACCTGTCTGTATTTTTAAGTATTTTGTTCTATCCTTGTATTCGAACTAGCTAGTTTGAATTGTTTTTTTTATTAATTTGTTACTGTTTTTGTCTAAAAATAGTACTTTTACTGTTTTTTTTTCTTTTCTGGTTTATTTTATATCCTTTTTGTTCTAGATTATTCCCTCGTGATAGTGCTCCATCAGGTTCTGTGTTGATGCTTTCATTTGTTATCGAAAGTTTGTTCTTTAGACTTTTTTTGTATTATTTAATGGTTGATAATCGCATGGTGGCTGCTGCTACGTAGTTACATGTGACGCTACCTTGCATTTTCCCAATTAGCTGGATTTGTGGAACTGTGAGTGTTTCATAATTTGTCGTTGACCTACCCCGTGGTTATTTCGGCAGTGGTCTTGGCGTGCCGTGTCGGTGCCTCGCGTGGGACTTTGCTGCGTGAGGTGTCTGCTTAATTGGGTGGTCGCTTCCTCTAGAGGTTCTGTATACAGATGAGTGCTATCCCTCGAAGGGTGTGTGCTAGTTGATGCTTTGCGTTAAACCTACTTGTCTCTTCTCCTCGCTTGGTGTTGCGGGTGCCTATTCCCGTCTTTATTTATTGATATGTTGGCAATAATTTATCTTTTCTGACCTTTTTATTCATAGAGATGAATCTTGACGAGGATGGGGAAAATGGTATTTTTATTTGGAATTTCGCCTGCGTAATTCTTTGTATTGTTATGTGTTTTTCATTTCATCGTTTCTATCGTCATCGTTTTCGTTCGATTTGTAGCGGAATGCGCTAGTCGGATTCCCTTACAGTACTACCTTGATTAAAAAGTTTTAGGACCGACCGCCGTGTGGCGCTGTCAGTCACCTGATTGGAATTTTTTTTTGTTAGGTTACCACATCTGTCATTGACACTTACCTCCAAATTCAGCGTCATAGCTTGACATTTGTAAAAGTTACGCTGTACTGAGTACATCTACCTCATCAGGGCAGTGTTCATGATCATTGTGTGATGCAATTAATACAACTGTCGAGAAAAGAACCTTTTCATTGTGCTCACCGATATTACCACGCATCTTAATTTGTCACCTATCAATTTCTACGAATCACACTCTCATCAAATTTACAGTCCACTAGCAAACCAGCGTCGTAGATCGAGCTATTTCTCGAATACGCTGCATAACGCATAACTGCACCTATTCTCCTAGTTTGTGTCTTGCATTAAGCTTTCATCCTTATCGCGTGTAATGTTGCTGTTATGTCGATCCTACTTTACGGCTCTATTTAAAAAGAGCTATGCATCACCTGTGAATTGAAAACAGAATTGCTTTTTTCGCCCCTGATAATGAAAGATGCATGTAGATAAATACGCATACATATAAATGAACACATAAATGTGGAATATAGAAACCAATTACCAGCAGTGGGTTTGGAAGAAAAGGAATCGATAAAACAAATTTTCAGTTTGGATAACTTACCGAGTTTCCAACTTACAAGGAGAGGGCACCTACTCGTCATCACGGATTTCGCTCAAATTTATAGCATATGTAGGGTTTGGCTAGAAACGAAAGTACCCAAAGTGGGAACTCCAGATAGCCAAGCGTTTAGAAAATAAAATTTTTGACGCGGCTCTGGCACCGTAAAAGCCAATTATGTTAGTATGTTTGCCAAGCAGCGGTTGGCGTAGTGGTAAGAGCTCGGACTCGTAATGCGATGGTCGCAGGTTCGACTCCCCCGTCCGGAGATTTTTTTGTTCTAGCTCTTTCCCTATTTTTATAATATTCATGTCGCAATTAAGCGAAGTGATAAATAATTTATTTTATTTATTTATTTATTTATTTATTTATACGCAAAAGGCATAGATAAGAAAAAAAATTGGGATTGCGGACTTTTCAACAAGGGATTGTAATTAAAGCGCATACGAAAAGACTTTGTACATAAGATTTCGAACTTTTATTCTTTTACATTCGTCGGGGTGATATTCATCGTAGAAACAGGGGAACAGTAATTATTTCTGCATCTAGCACACGTTGTAAACGCTGAATTTTTGCAATTACAACGTTGTTTCAACGTCTCCATAGAAAAATAAACTTGATTTACATTCATAAAAATATTGACGCGGATAGTTGATGATGAACGATTGAATGTATTTTTATACAGTCTTCTCGGGATGTTATTTCTTTTTATTGCTCGATGAGAGAAGAGCAATTTTGTATTTTTTTAATAAAGTTTTTAACCTGACGATAAAATGATACATCGCAGGGTTGCACCAGTGGAGTACATTTGAGGGGAATTACTTTGATGCTACACGTTGGCAATCCTTCTTCAGCTTGGAAAAGTTCATCGTATAATTGCGGATTTGTTTGTCCTCCCCACGAGTCAATCAGCAGAAGAAATTTGTTCTCTTGTACGTAAGGCTTCATCACATCCGTTAAAAATTTTGTGTACAACACTGTTGTAAGTTTGCCAGATTTTGAAGAAGTGATGATGACATTTTTGTATTTACAGAAAGGGTCATAGCATATAGGGCTGTATATGAATGGGTTACTTTGTTCATATCCTTTCTTTTTACGAAAACCGCTTTTGACCCTTGATGGTTCAGGGTTCTGTTATACGTCGACTGGTACTGGCGACCTGGAAAGAGAATATACGAATATAAATTTATTATACGCGACGTTAAAGACAGTATTTCGAATGCGGTAAACAAATAAGAATTCTTGACTTACCTGTTTGATCAGTGTTGATAACAAAATCCTTGTCGTACTGGTGAATAAGAGCTCGAGTCTGGAGTCGGAACTTATCTGCCGCAGCAAGGGTTTCGTCTATTGTAGCTGTCTCTTTTTCCGACACAAATTTTGTAACTTTCCTCTGACGAATCTTATGCCTTTGTTTAAACTCTTTGACCCATGTTTCGGAGGCTTTGAATTCCAACTCTGGAAATTGACTGGCAGTAGCAAGTGCCCATTGTTGCAAGTTTTTTGTGGTGACTTGCTGGTTACAACTCCGCGGTTCCACGAAGCGATCATATGTCCACGTATCAATTGTATTGTATTGTATTTTTCTTTTCAAATTCCACCCTTTTTAATATGATTTTCTCAAATTTTCAAATCTCGCATATACTTCAAGCGAGATGCTCCTTTTGTTTGCAAACTTTTCAAATTCCACTTTGGATGCGCTTTGGCAAGATTAACCACCATTATTTTGTAGTCGAGTGGAACGAAATCTGCATCCTCTTTCATTTTTTTTTCTTCGGGTTCGTACTCATCATTTGACAACGAACTGGTACCCTTCCCCTCTTGATATTCTCCTTCTTGGTCGATCTCTTCGGACCAAATCAACTCGTCGTCGCACATAAACTTATACTCCGATAAAACTTCCACTACTTTCTCGTGTATTTCCCATTTGAATGTGTTCTTCGGTTATAACGTCGGAACTTACTGATGTGATCAGATCTTCTTCGGCCAAAAGATATAAACTATAATCCAGCGCCGTCTTCAATCATTCCTTCGACGCTTCCCTGTGAATGCTATCGTCTTCATCCTGTTCTTTTTCCACCGACGTTCCAGGCATATCAAGAATTTCTTTTTTGTCCAACATTTTCTATTTTTCCACAATATTTTCCTCATTTTTTTTTCACAAAAATTTCGATCTTTTCCAGAATATTCTCGAACAATTCAAGTTACGCGGCCAAGAGCTAGCAAACGAATGAGCTGGCTATGTGAACTTGGCACCCAACTTTGGAAAATTCAAATTTTTTTTTTTATTCTTATAAAGTTTTGTTTGTAGTTGATTGTAGTAAAAAAATTTTCGTTTGTAGTAGCTCGAAAAAAAAGTTATAGAATTTTGAAAAAAGCGCTGCACCCGACTTTGTCGGCACTCAAATTTTGCAGTTCATTCCTATAGAGAATCGTTTGTAGTTGATTGTAGTGAAAGAATTTCCGTTTGTAGTTGAAAAGAAAAAAAGTTATAAACATTTTTTTTTGTCAGTAATTTTTTTTTATAAACAAAAAAAAGTTACTGCAACCGAAAAAAATGGTACTACAAACAACTACAAACGAAACTCTATGAGAATGAAAAAAAAAATTTTAGATTTTCCAAAGTCGGGTGCCAAGTTCACATAGCCCATATGTCAGCCATAGAGACACATCTTCCTTATGACGTTGTTAAGCATGAATATTCAAATAAAGTGACTGAATATTACCAAACCTATTCGAATTTTAGTACCAGAGGGATCGGTATAAATAAAATAGAAGGAAAAAAGTTCCAAGCATTTTTTGTTATTAATTTTTTTTATAAACAAAAAAAGGAACTTCAGATGAATAAAATTTTACCACAAACGGCTACAAAAGAAAAGAAGTTACTACAAACAAAAAAAATGCCACTACAAACAAAAGACCGCTACTACAAACGAAACTAAGCTACTACAAACGAAAAAAACGGCACTACACACGACTAGAAGGTAAACGAAGTTACTACAAACGAAAAAAAATTTACTACAAACGAAACTGAGTTACTACAAACCCCCCTAAGTTACTACAAACGAAAAAAACGGCACTGCAAACGACTAGAAGGTAAACGAAGTTACTACAAACGAAAAAAAATTTACTACAAACGAAACTGAGTTACTACAAACGAAACTAAGTTACTACAAATGAAAAAAACGGCACTACAAACGACTAGAAGGTAAACAAAGTTACTACAAACGAAAAAAAAATTATCACAAACGAAAAAAAAATTATCACAAACGAAAAAAAAATTACTACAAACGAAACTGAGTTGCTACAAACGAAAAAAACAGCAATACAAACGAAATATCCCTACTACAAACGAAACTAAGCTCGTTTACCTTCTAGTCCTTTGTAGTGCCGTTTTTTTCGTTTGTAGTAGCTTAGTTTCGATTGTAGTAGCGATATTTCATTTGTAGTACCGTTTTTTCGTTTGCAGTAACTTCGTTTACCTTCTAGTCGTTTGTAGTAGCTTAGTTTTGATTGTAATAGCGATATTTCGTTTGTAGTGCCGTTTTTTTCGTTTGTAGTAACTTAGTTTCGTTTGTAGTAACTCAGTTTCGTTTGTAGTAACTTCGTTTACCTTCTAGTCGTTTGCAGTGCCGTTTTTTTTTTCGTTTGTAGTAACTTAGGGTGGTTTGTAGTAACTCAGTTTCGTTTGTAGTAAATTTTTTTTCGTTTGTATGATAGTAACTTCGTTTACCTTCTAGTCGTTTGTAGTGCCGTTTTTTTCGTTTTTAGTAACTTACAAGGAAAGGTACTTTGGTGTCTCCCTCCGATTTTAATGCAACTCACGTATGTTGTAGAGCATCGAAAACTAAAAGACACGTATTTTTTTTTATCGGCGAAAAAACATTTTTAAGGGGTGAAATCGCCCTTCAAAAATAGGGGTGATTATGCAGTTTCACCCCTAAAAATGAATTTTTTTCTTCAACTCGACGTGGAATTTTTATTGTCTTCAATGAGGAGTATTTTGGTTTTTGTTTTATTAAAATCGGTTGACGCCTTCTGGGGGAAACTGCAAAATCACCCCTCGACATGCTATTTTTGAAGGGCGATTTCGACCCTTAAAAATGTTTTTCCGCCGATAAAAAAAAATACGTGTCTTTTAGTTTTCGATGCTCTACAACATACGTGAGTTGCATTGAAATCGGAGGGGGACACCAAAGTACCTTTCCTTGTTAGTTTCGTTTGTAGTAAAATTTGTTTCGTTTGTAGTAAGTTCGTTTACCTTCTAGTCGTTTGTAGTGCCGTTTTTAGTAGCGATATTTCGTTTGTAGTGCCGTTTTCTTCGTTTGTATTAACTTAGTTTCGTTTGTAGTAACTCAGTTTCTTTTGTAATAAATTTTTTTTCGTTCGTAGTAACTTCGTTTACCTTCTAGTCGTTTGTAGTGGCGTTTTTTTCGTTTGTAGTAGCTTAGTTTCGATTGTAATAGCGATATTTCGTTTGTAGTGCCATTTTTTTCGTTTGTAGTAACTTAGGGGGTTTGTAGTAACTCAGTTTCGTTTGTAGTAACTTAGTTTCGTTTGTAGTAACTCAGTTTCGTTTGTAGTAAATTTTTTTCGTTTGTAGTAACTTCGTTTACCTTCTTGTCGTTTGTAGTGCCGTTTTTTTCGTTTGTAGTAGCTTAGTTTCGATTGTAGTAGCGATATTTCATTTGTAGTAGCGATATTTCATTTGTAGTACCGTTTTTTCGTTTGCAGTAACTTCGTTTACCTTCTAGTCGTTTGTAGTAGCTTAGTTTCGATTGTAATAGCGATATTTCGTTTGTAGTGCGGTTTTTTTCGTTTGTAGTAACTTAGTTTCGTTTGTAGTAACTCAGTTTCGTTTGTAGTAAATTTTTTTTCGTTTGTAGTAACTTCGTTTACCTTCTAGTCGTTTGCAGTGCCGTTTTTTTTTTCGTTTGTAGTAACTTAGGGTGGTTTGTAGTAACTCAGTTTCGTTTGTAGTAACTTCGTTTACCTTCTAGTCGTTTGTAGTGCCGTTTTTTTCGTTTTTAGTAACTTAGTTTCGTTTGTAGTAAAATTTGTTTCGTTTGTAGTAAGTTCGTTTACCTTCTAGTCGTTTGTAGTGCCGTTTTTAGTAGCGATATTTCGTTTGAAGTGCCGTTTTTTTCGTTTGTATTAACTTAGTTTCGTTTGTAGTAACTCAGTTTCTTTTGTAATAAATTTTTTTTCGTTTGTAGTAACTTCGTTTACCTTCTAGTCGTTTGTAGTGCCGTTTTTTTCGTTTGTAGTAGCTTAGTTTCGATTGTAATAGCGATATTTCGTTTGTAGTGCCGTTTTTTTCGTTTGTAGTAACTTAGGGGGTTTGTAGTAACTCAGTTTCGTTTGTAGTAGCGATATTTCGTTTGTAGTGTCGTTTTTTTCGTTTGTAGTAACTTAGTTTTGTTTGTAGTAACTCAGTTTCGTTTGTAGTACATTTTTTTTCGTTTGTAGTAACTTCGTTTACCTTCTTGTCGTTTGTAGTGCCGTTTTTTTCGTTTGTAGTAGCTTAGTTTCGATTGTAGTAGCGATATTTCATTTGTAGTACCGTTTTTTCGTTTGCAGTAACTTCGTTTACCTTCTAGTCGTTTGTAGTAGCTTAGTTTCGATTGAAATAGCGATATTTCGTTTGTAGTGCCGTTTTTTTCGTTTGTAGTAACTTAGTTTCGTTTGTAGTAACTCAGTTTCGTTTGTAGTAAAATTTTTTTCGTTTGTAGTAAAATTTTTTTCGTTTGTAGTAACTTCGTTTACCTTCTAGTCGTTTGTAGTGCCGTTTTTTTCGTTTGTAGTAGCTTAGTTTCGATTGTAGTAGCGACATTTCATTTGTAGTGCCGTTTTTTCGTTTGTAGTATCTTCGTTAACCTTCTAGTCGTTTGTAGTGCTGTTTTTTTCGTTTGTAGTAACTTAGTTTCGTTTGTAGTAACTTTTTTTTTCGTTTGTAGTAACTTCGTTTACCTTCTAGTCGTTTGTAGTGTCGTTTTTTTCGTTTGTAGTAGCGGTCTTTTGTTTGTAGTGGCATTTTTTTTGTTTGTAGTAACTTCTTTTCTTTTGTGGTCGTTTGTGGTAAAATTTTATTCATCTGAAGTTCCTTTTTTTGTTTATAAAAAAAATTAATAACAAAAAATGCTTGAAACTTTTTTCCTTCTATTTTATTTATACCGATCCTTCTGGTACTAAAATTTAATAGGTTTGGTAATATTCAGTTACTTTATTTGAATATTCATGCTTAACAACGTCATAAAGAAGATGTGTCTCTATGGATGACATATGGGCTATGTGAACTTGGCACCCGACTTTGGAAAATCGAAAATTTTTTTTTGATTCTCATAGAGTTTCGTTTGTATTTGTTTGTACAGGGTGCGCCATCTCAATCTGGTCGGTGGAAGTATTGAATAACTCTGACAGATTTTAACCGACCAGCGTCGTACAACACGTTTTGTATAGGTTATTTCAGTACAATTTCAACCATGTATCGCTATACGCCGAAAGAACGCGCTTGGCTTACGCTAATAACGTTAGTCGAATGAAGGAAGCTGAGCCGGATTTTTGGGAGCGAATTCCGATGACCGACGAGGCTCATTTCACCCTCTCTGGCGCTGTCAACAAACAAAACTGTCGCATGTGGGGCACCGATAATCCTCATATTATTCACGAAACTCCATTGCACGATGAGAAAGTGACAGTTTGGGCCGGTGTTTGCTCAAAAACCACTATTGGACCATTTTTCTTCAGAGCTGGTGAAACTGTCAATGGGGATCGATATCGGTGGATGTTGGCACACTTTGTTTTACCACAAATGCGTGAAAAAGGTCTTAAGGAATTTTGGATCCAACAAGATGGTGCGACATGTCACACTGCGCGCTCAACAATGGACTATTTGCGTCGGAAGTTCCCAGGACGTGTGATATCAAAGAAAGGTGATATTGACTGGCCACCAAGATCGCCGGATTTGACTGCACCGGACTTCTTCTTGTGGGGATTTTTGAAAAGTAAAGTCTATGCCGACAGACCGAAGACCATAGAGGAGCTAAAAAACAACATTCGAGCCGAAATCGCAGCGATATCGCCCGAGACGCTGGCAAATACAATGGAAAATGCCGAAAAAAGAGTCATTTTTGTCTCAGTAATAAAGGCGGACATTTGATCGATGTGGTTTTTGGAAACTAATCAAAATTAATTGTAATGAATCAAATTTAATAAAAAAATACGACTTTGTGAAATCTGTTGAAAATTCTCTAAGTTATTCAATACTTCCATCGACCAGATTGAGATGGCGCACCCTGTAGTACCATTTTTTTCGGTTGCAGTAACTTTTTTTTGTTTATAAAAAAAAATTACTAACAAAAAAAAATGTTTATAACTTTTTTTCCTTTCAACTACAAACGGAAATTCTTTCACTACAATCAACTACAAACGATTCTCTATAGGAATGAACTGCAAAATTTGAGTGCCGACAAAGTATGCCTGCAAATGCTATAAATTTGAGCGAAATTCGCGATCACGAGTAGGCGTCCTCTCCTTGTTAGTTACAAACTTTACTAACTTCATTTATCCCCTACCGGTCTGGGATTTCAAATCTCCCTATCGGCCATCAATACCACATCGTTATTTCCTTAATGTGTGATTATCAAAACGGATATTAATCATATTAGCCATATAAGTGTCGTGATAAGTTTTAGTAGTTATATGATGCATATGAATTTACAGAAGTGTTCAAACTTCTTCATGCATAAATTTGTTTCAAAATTATGATTGAAATATTTGTCATAACTGCAAGCCATGGCTAACATCAATATTTTATGTTCTTATATTCAGAATTATATCGCAATGGAGCCGTAAGAGACACTATGTCGATAAGCTGCGAACTTAAGCTAGACTGGTAAAATCAGCGCAGGTGACATCTTTGCTCAACCGAGCCAGAATCACTGTTACGGGTATTCCAAGTCATCACGATCATGACACCAGTCCTGAGGGTTTTGGTGTTCATCGCCCTCGTATCTCACAATGTCGCCTGGCCTGAAGATCCGATACCGCGACTTCACATCAAGCACCGTAAGTTTGCCATTGTTATTCTCATACTTTTTCTTTATCTTTCTTTTCTTTTTTTTATCTCTAATTTTTGTTTATTTTTTTGTTCGGAACATTTATGCCAAGGTGTTGGAAACCGGCTGAAACATCGAGAAAACGGCACATTTATAACACTCCGATTAATTTCCCTACAATGAAACATCTCTTCCACGAGTTAATTCCGGAAAACATCTTTACCATAATACAAATTTATCAGAAAAGAACAAATTAATATCTAGTAATATTGAGTAATGTTTTTTGTGTACAGAAATGAACGAGAGAGTTATAAATGCTAGCCTATGTATATGTATGAGATTAAAATCTCATTGTTTTAATATATTCAAATTCAAATTTTATCAAACTTTGTATAATCTAATTACTAGCAGATTGTGGTGGTTCCGGGAAGCTACCTCGCTATTTTTCACCTTTTTAACTAACAATAAGTTTCCACTATAAAGTAGCTTTGTAAAAGGTGAAAAATAATGAGGAAGAAATGTGCAAGGTTCTTCTTTGCATTCATGTTTATTGTTATTTTAGTTATTGGTTTTGAAAATTAGGTAATAGTATATAGCGTCAATATGTGTGTACATAAATTCCCATTAAGTGTGATTAATAAGCAACTTGTACTTGATAATATGCCCTTCACATGATATCAGTTTTTTCAAAAATTTTCGTAGGTATGGGAGGCCATTTATGTAAATGTACTTATCTCAAACTTTTTACTCATTGTGATTTTGTGGGATTTTACTGTTTTTTGCTAAGTTCATATCGATTCAACAAATATGGTTGGGTCAAAGGGGACATTTTTTAGACGAAATTATTATTTTTTATAATTAAAAACTAGAAGTGAATAAGGTACGTCATGATTTAAAAAAAAAACCAAAAGACTGTTTTATTCTTTCAATGTACCACAATATTTAGAGTCGAAATCAGTTCTGCTCGCCGTCAACTGTGATAATACTGCTGAAAAAGTGAATACGTGCAATAGCTTGTACTCCAAATCATTCAGCATCATCAACGCAGACTGTCAAATCAAAGTAAATGTAAATAGTGATATCAAACTTAAAAAAAATATGGTGCAGAAAACACGATATATCAGATTATCACGGTGGTCGAATTTAACGTGGCTAGTCTTACATATCGTGTAAATGTCGGCAGTTAAAAATCATAATAATATCATAATAAATGAGGATATAAAGCACAAACTTGCACATCGTTTTCTTCTTATTGTTTATTTTTCTCAAATTCAGTTATATGCGAAAATATGTAAATCAATTTTGGCTTCCTCTTAGAGAAAGTTATGTGAAAAATGGAAGATTATGAATATTGATTAAAAAAAATTATATTAACTGAAGTTTAACGAATTTTTAGTGGTCAAGAAATTTGACGAACAACACGGATGGTCACGTACACAAATTAAAATTTGAAAGACATAAAATCTCATCTTTTGAATGTATTTGATCGAAAGTTGTAAGAGATTAGGAATTGTTACTGCTTTATTCGTGTGCCAAATTTCAATTCGATCGATGAATTGATTGTCAACTCACAAATATTTTAGTTTTCTAAATAAAAATATCGAACGAAAAATTCAATCTAGTGTAACATTTGGCCCCTTTTATCGATTTTCGCAAATTTTTTTACTAAATATCTTTAACGCTATTTGGTATGTGTAAGTAGTTTTTATTTGTTGTCTTAATATGTTTGGAAATTGGAGCATTGTCATGTTCCAAGATCTGTATTACTTTACAGATTTTTTCGAAATTTTGTACATAACACCAATGATTATTATTATGTTTATGTAGGGACTTTTGGTTCCTCAACTGAAGTTTTACCAAAGTAAGGGCGATAACATTAATTTCTATGCCCTAAAATCCGTACTACTTATACGAGTTCAATGAACAATATTATTCAAGTAAAGTAAATTCAACTAGATGGACCATAGATAACCGTGCTATTCACAGGTATACCTATCTGAATCATATCTAGTTTCTTTACAAATAACTTTCATGACGAAATCTAGCTAGACACTCGGTTTAAGCCATTTTATCCCTAACTAATATCCACACGGGGAGGCGGCTTGTTACATGCATAGCTGTAAGGAAATTATGCTTTTTTACTTGATACAAAGTGGCGAAAGTCATTTCTTAGTACTAATCCAGCTGCTTATGCTGGTTGAAACTCAGAAGTTTAATAAGCATCATGGTTAGTTCCAAGAAATAGCTTTCGCCACTATATAATACCGCTCATAAGTATTTGCCCACCTGTCGAAATTTATAGCCGCACTAAAAGTTAGATAGCGGTGTCAAAAAAATGATCGTATTTTGCGAGCGGCGTTTCAATGAAAATAAATTCAGCTTTATTTTGCGTCTTTAGAAAGTTATTTACGATTTTTTTTCGACCTTGTATGCACCTTTGAACGTGGTCGTTTTTCGGCTATTTTTTGGCTATCGAAAATTAGGCGCAGAACTTGTGAAACATTTTTTCATCGGTTTTTTTATGACCAACTGAAAGAGGATAGAAAAACCTTCATTTTCGTTTTTGGGAAAGTTCCGTGCATTTTATTTCGCGCTATTATTTCATTTGTGGCCAAACATGATATCTTTTCGTAAATGCAGCGTAACCGTATACCTACAGGGTTTCGGAGGAAATGTCAAGATGGTAAAAAGTTGCATGAGTTCATTTTGGATTGGCTAGAATTTTTTCAGAATTTTTTTTGAAATTTTTTTCTAACCATTATTAGTCGGAACTTTGATGAGTGGTGTAACGCAAATTTACACGCTAACGCACCACGTTACCTATAGCTATAGCTAGCTATTCTTCCTTTCTTTAATTTACTCTTTCGAGATGGGTGCCAGGCGCTTACGCGCCGGAAGGAAAAATAACGAGATGTTCGGCCAGGCTCAACCCAGGCTAGCTACAGCTGTTCGAGGCAGAGTGGGTGGTTCGGATTGTCAAGGTAGTCGTTAATTCATAAAATTCATACAAAAAATTAGTCAATAAAATCCGTCAATAAAATAAAATCAATCTAAACAAATAAAGTCTATAAAATAAAATGAAACCAACAAACAAATAAGCTCACTAGAATAAAATCAATAACCAATAAATAATGCCAGGAAATAAAACGGATAAATAATAATAAACACAACCAATAAATAAATCCGACAACACTTCAGATACGGGATTTACAAATGCCCCTCTGGCAAATCTTTTATTTAATCAGAATGATTATAAAGTTGTCAAAATTTTACAATAACAAAAAAAAAAGGTAAAAGAAAGTATCCCGTAAAATCACTATCAGTCGTTTAACAATTCTCAAACCTAATTATCTCGGCAGTATGTATTATCCCGACGCTCTCTCCTTCTCTCACACACGCATACGTAATCTACGTTCTCCCTGACTCTCTACCGCCTATGTTAACCTCGTTGAAACCAAATTCCAAATACACATCAAAACTAACAACAGAAAATCGAATAAAGCGAAATAATAATTCTGGAGGATAACTAGCTCGTGATAAGGCCTATGCCGAATCAATGCCAAGTACTCAAAACAACACGTCGACAACGGGATGCCGGAAGGTCACGTACGCGAAATGTCTAACAGCTCGATCGTTTCAATAAAGCCAGTCGTATAACGAATATAATTTCAAACAGGGAAACTCTGTCAGACAATAAATCCCTGATCGGTCAATAAACAAGTACGCAACGACCACGATACAACGAATAAAATAAGTTGAGGAAATAAAATAATGATAATAATAATAATAATTAATAAACAAAAGAAATATTTACGAGATCTGGTCCGAATTCCCAGCAATAAAATAAAATTTCACAAAATGTAACGGCCAATTTAACGACGCGAGGTACGTCTCAAACCGTTCAAATCCCACAGACTCACATACACAATACGGGATAACGGCCGATCACGCACTAAGCGACTTTCAACATTGTTTAAGGCTAAGTCCAACCGAATAAATAAAAATAAATGATCATAGGAATAAATAAATAAATAAATAAATAGAACAAATAAACGCCAGTTAATTTTGAATGATATGCGACGCGGTCTATAACGTATCAGTCCCCTTTATTACATACAAAGAAACACAAAACACGGCGTGACTTATTCCCGGCTTTACCTAACAAGCGATCTCGTTGTTACACTCTACAAACGTAACCTGGCCCAATACAAATGCATACTCTGCGTGCGGGGTATAGAAATTGCAAGTGTGAACAGGCCCGAACGGACTTGTCTGTCCTCAAAGAATCGAATAAAGTTAAAGACCGGGGAAAGAAAGCGAGCTCACCGAGACGATGTTGCAGAGTCGTTCCCTGATTTCCGGGAGAATCCTCGTAGGCTGACGTAACGTTGGCTACCCCGTCCAGGAAATACTGTAGCAAATAGATGTTGAATTTTTGGACGTGCCGACTTTGAGTTTTATTTTGATTGCGTTGTAATCGTTCCTTCTCTCTTTATCCGAAACGTGACGAGAGTAATGCGAGACCCAGGTCCTACTCGCTCAACGATATCCGGGAAAAAGCCCTGAGATCCGTCCGGCACGCGTGCCCGTGAACTCTGATCCCCACTTAACGAGCCGAACTCGGTTAATTGGGGGAACCGGTGTTGCACGATGACCGCGACTAGCGCCTCAGCTGAACGATGTATAAATTAGCGACAGACAATACCAACGGTACGTAGTCCAGCAGATGACCCCCTGAGACATATAGATTTCCGTGGGTCGACGACGGCCAAGGATAGCATTTGGTACGTCGCGCGGGAATACGACATATCCCGACTGAGAAAGATGTAAAATATCGGTCCAGGTAAAAAGCCGAACCCCGTAGCCTCCAGTTGTTAGATGTGTCGCTCTCTTCTTTCTCGTGCTCTCCCTCTCCGTCCCTCGGTCGTATAAATCGCAATATACATATTGTTGGATAATCAGCTGGCGCACCGCGATCGATATGCGCCGTGCGTCGACCTGTTGCTGTGCTCTAGCACGCTGCGTTCGGTTGGGCCGGAGATAGCCGAGGAAGGGCTTCGCGGAGCCGAGGCTGTGCCTCGCAGGCATGCCGCGTTGAGCGAGAGGATGTGTCTCTCGCTTGACTTCGGCTTTGCTCACCGGCTATCTCTCTCAATTGACTGCAGCGCCCAACGACGCTTTCGTATCCTGCAGCCATATTGAAAAATTAGACACTTTTGCAAAACATCCACAGAACAGCACACGCATCACAGGACTCTCGGACCTTTTTCTTTGTCGCAATTCACCGGACTCGCTCAACTTCTCGCTCACCAGGACTCAGAACTCAAGGTAAGCGCATACTGATATAATGCAGAGCAATTCACTGTCAGTGAGGAGAAAAATCGCGGTACATCAGCACTTGTGTCTCACTTTGTGGCGTGCGCTGCACCACGTTCTCCTCACTTTATTCTGCCGGCTTAATTAATATAATTACGCATGTGCTTTATATTCACTGTATTTTCTCCCAGAAAATCTGCTGAGAAAATGCTGTGACTATTCTCTGCTCAATTGTGCATCCTCAGTCTATGTTGTATTGTGCTACGCAGTGCTGACTGCGTCGCTGTTCTCACATTCACTCACAGCACTCAAGCAATCCAATTGCAAGTACTCTCACCTATTCACTGCAACTTCTCTCAGATAAATCTGCTGAGAGCTTGCAGTGAATAATTGACACATTTTACGCACTCAACTATCTCTTAGCGTGACGTGCTCCGCAACACTGGCTGCAGCACGCACACTGCTCTCAGTACATACAGCACACAATTAATATAATTGTGTGCTGATCAAAGTCTCAGAATTAAATTCAGTTTTTTTTTTTTCATATAATTTTCAATTCTCTGATTTTTGGTGTATTTATTTATATATTATTTATGTTATCTAAACTTAAACCATTGTTGTATTTATTTTTCACTCTTATATTTTCTTCAAAATTATACATAAATTATATTTTATACCGCATCAGGAAGGTAGAATAAACCGCTACCTCAGTACAACACCATCGTGTCTGCTTTATTTTCCACTCTGTATCGAGTGAAGCTACAATCTTGCTCAATATATTCGCAGGTTCATTCGGTCAACTACATCGGACGGAATTCTTAAACATATATATATATTGTAACGGTAATTTTTTATCGTTGACAAATATTTTTATTTTTCGTGAGAATTCGGGCTCGATCACAGGACTAATTAATGTAGACTTCGTGGTGGTTAAGAGTGAGGGTTTATTCACAAAAAAATAATTTGATAAAATGTCACTATTTAATTTCTGGTTACCGATATCCCGTACACTGCGTTAAATTTCGTAATTTCGATGATTATTTTATCATTCTTATTTTATTTCGTGTACACAGATTCTCGGTATTCTCGGCTTGCAATTCCTGTTATGATTTCGGACGCTGGTATGGAGCTGTACGCTCGTTGAACACACACACACACACACACCACCAGACTCGCCTACCTCGCTCGTCGAACCGATGTTTCGCTCGTTGCTCCTTTCCTCTCTGTCTGACATACGATTCACCGGCTGGCGTTCTCTTTCACACTCTCACTTGCTTATATTCTTCTCGATCATACTTCCTGTTTAAATGCTAGCTGACCTACTTTTATTTCCTTTAAATATTGCTGACCTAATTCTATTTAATCGATTTTCTCTACTTAACTCTATTTACTTAATTCTATTCTCTTAAAAACTATTGGCTAAATCGTATTAAATTAATCCTATGCACCTACTCTATTCACTTATAATCTAGCTAAATCTTGATTTTTGACAATTTCTATACGGTTCGTCTGATTATTGTTAAATATATAGCAATTTCTCGCCTGTCTTTTCTCTTTGTTTGGTCCTTGTTTTCTATGCACTTGGTGTCTCTTTTCTCCCAGAAACACAGATTTTACTCGATGAACTTGAAAATGTCTTTTGATAACTGATCTCGAAAATTTGTCTTTTCTTTTTCTTATACAGCGATACTTGTACTCTCCGTGCGAAGAGCGCTAAGAGGCTCCTCTCTCCCCGCACCGGCCTTTTATAGGCTTCCCCTTGCCTCATTCCCCATTGCCTATTTTTCCATCGTAATTTTAAATCTAACGTATTTCCGACTTCCGCGGCTCGCTGCTACCGCGCTCACCGCCTTCCCCTCGCCATCAAGCGAGGCCAGCTGGTCCATGACCTGCTGTTTACGGCAGCGAGGGAATTCCGGAGGTGTGACGTAGCTCGTTTTTGTCACATCTCCGGGTTCGGTGCCCTAGTGTCCGCAAACCTCTTGCTTACATTTACAAGATGGAACGGCTTGTTTACAAGGCATTGAACAATACCGTAGTCGATCTTTTCACCAAGGGTAGCCATCATACAAATCTTAGTGTCATCTTCATTACGCGAAATCTCTTCCATCAGGCCCACAAGTAGTGCGATATCTCTTTAAATGCCAATTATATCGTTGTCTTAAAAAATCTGCGAGATCGCGCGCAAATTCAATATTTAGCGCCCCAAGTATGTCCGGAGAATCTGAAATTTTTGCAGGAGGTATATTTCGATGCAACAGCTGCACCACACGGTTATCTATTACTTGATTTGAAATAATGACTGAAAGAGCAACGACGTTCAATTGTGCGCAAACCAAATGTAGCGCTCGTACGGTGTATATGCGAGTGTGCGCTAAACGTTTTACAGGGAAACGTAAATCTGAACAACGTGCAAAAGAATTATCTTCGGAGGCCCGCAACTATTGTTCAGCGATTAGCTTCCAAAAGGAACAATTGAAGTGGTAAGAGGAAGAACATCGTCGAGCACTGTATCGGATTTCTGAAGTTGCTTCTTGCGCCTGTCTGTGACTACATGAGCCATGGACTATGCCAGAAAGATGGTGCTTATTGTTCGTGATAACATATATCGTCTCGCTACTACTGCTGCTACTACGACTACTACAGAGCCGTCGCTGAGCTGAGTGAAATTCTGAACTTTCACTTCACGTATAAGAGTGAGAGAGAGAAATGGACAGCGTACCAGCAGGTTCTACAGTGTTATCTTTACTTGGTCGAGTACGATAATACAGTTCCGAATATATCGTCAAAACGAAAAATAATAGTATTCAACAGCCATGACGATAAAATCGATGACATCTTAATGAACGAAGTAAAATTTCGACTCAATGATACACTTATGATCGATAGCATACAAAAAAATGTTTATCTAAAGCAATTTCGATGCTTCACAATTTGCATCGCAGTGCAGTCGGTAAAAAAATGACATGGGATCGTAACGGTGTTGTTTCCATAGACGGTAGAAGAATTTCAAATTCCAATAGCATTGACCTTGTTAATGATGCTACGCGCCTTAGAAAACGCGAGAAACCCGTCGGTCGATCTCACTTTGCCAAACTCCTACGAACGATACAGATCCCACATGAATTTATCGGCAATCCCGAGTTATTACACGCGCCTACAGCTACATCATTCTCGACACCGCAACGGTGTCTCATTTTACCACGTGATAGTGGCATCAGCAGCGGTAGTAACAACAAGGCCGCGACCTCACACTCAAATAGAGATTTAATGCTAATGGCGGAAAACAACATCATCGAAGCGGAAGAGGGGGAGGAAGAAAAGGACGAACAATTGCACAACTATGCACAAGTAGAGAGCCAATGTTATCCCAGCGAATATCAGTCCCACGCACAGCTAGTAAAGAAAAAGAAAAATAATCCATTTGACTGGTTATCGTTAAAACTGTGAAAATTGTTGAAACGTATGCAACGTCTCGTGCGACGGCGATTTCCCCGCAGTACGTACACGTGAGTAATATAGACAACGTATGGGAGGCTGATTTAGCTGGTCTTCGCTCGCTAGCTACGTACAACGTTGGGTACGCAATCTTCTTGTTGTTATCGTTGGGTTGAGCAAATACGCGTGGGTCGAGGCTTTGCGTGACAAAACGAGTACAAACGTGGCACACGGTCTCATACGGATACTCGCACGCAGTAGCAACCATCACCCACAGCAATTGCAAACTGATCGAGGTAAAGAATTTATTAGTGTTCAATTTCAGCAAATTCTAAAGATAAAGAATATCAATTTTCGGGCTGCTTGTAACCCCGATATGAAAGCCTCGATAGCTGAATGCTTTAATCGCACGATGAAGGAGCAAATGTGGCGCTACTTTACATACACGCAAAATAAGCGATACATCGATGTGTTACAAACATTTGTTATGTTTATAATCACGCTAGACACTCCGGAACACGTATTTCTCCGAGCGAAGTGACCCTAGAAAACGTCTCTATAGCCCGAGAAAATTTAACTCTGCCTTACGAGCGTAACGCGAAAGAAAACTAAAAAGCTTTAATACAGCTTCGGAGACCTGGTGCGTATCAGTACAGCTAAAGCAGCATTCGCGAAACGATATGAGCGTGGTTGGAGTAACCAGCTATTCAAGATTCAACGAATCAGTGAATCGAGAACTATTCGTGTATATTTTGCACGATTTGAATAACGGGACTATCGACGGTCTTCTCTACAAGGCAGAATTATCGCGAGTACGCGTGCCTCCGTCACCTGAGAGGATTAAGGAGAAGTAGAGAAGAGCGTTCGGAATTACCGTCTCTGATAAATACGAACTCCAAGGATAGCTCTTTCTTTGTCGTACTACCGAGCAACAGTAGTATGCATTATTTTCCGGATAATACGACGACTAAATTTATTACAGAACTACCACGTCAAATTCGTTTGCATCGTGAATGGTCTGTTTTTCTTGTGGCAATTGCTTATCCGATGACACTTTTACATGCACCTACTGTAAGATATCTCGTATCTTTTGAGGATGTTGATTACGATTTAATGGGTTTAAATATTTTAACACGGAGACGCGTAGATAGAGACCAAGTCCTATCTGTTGTATATCGTTCTATAGATACACTTTTGGAGACTTTAAATAAGCTACCTCACGTAGCTGGTCATTTGCGCTTTAAATCGCTTCCGAGCGGTCATCTCGAAATAGCCCGCGTATGCGACGATCCACGACATCACGACGTTCGCGTATCGTCTGCCATCACAAGGCTACTCGGATTCGAAGAAGAGGCCTGTAGGTTTGCAATGATAGAACCGCATTGCAAATACACGGGGTCGAGGCCTGCATCTCTCACCGGTACTATACTATGTAGCATGTTTGTATACAGCGATATATGCGAGAACTATATTACAGGCGATGTACAAACCCCCCTCTTACGAGTCGTCCCCATTGATGCTGACGACTTTCAGTACGGTTCGATAAAAATCAAACCATTTTCGGCGTCGCGATATATACCTCTTTTGCGCATCAATTTACACACTATCGAGATCGATATGAGAGACGAGATTGGAAACCACGTACCATTCGAACAGGGAAGGTTGACTGTGACATTATATTTCGAAAGGTCTCACGATTGATTACGTCACTATGGATGATATTGATAGTGTACAGCACGGGTGGGTTCGTCGCGGGTACGGCGGTATTAGCCATGATTATATTGGAACGCCTAATCTACGAGGACATAGTACCGGTAGCTTTCTCGGGGGCCTGTTTCGACGAGTATTGCCACCTTTAAAAAAGGGTGCTAAACCAGTTGGAAAAAGGCGTTGCGCGCCGGTGTACATGTAGCTGGTGATATCCTTGATAGAAATATAGCTGTGAAAGACGCTATTCGCGAGAGAGCGGGAGAATCCGGTAGTAATCTCAAACGCGAGGCCTCTGACAAAATTGACACTCTCATGCAGGGGTCTGTTTATAAAAAGCGCAAAATTTCGCGAACTGTTCATTCACTGAACGAACTTAAAACGCGACGTATCTCCCGTAAAAATAAAAGCGTAATAAAGAGAAAAATAATAAAGAAGAAGAAAAAGAAGAATCATAAGAACATTATTGTTCTTATGATTCTTATGAAGAAGAAGACTCGTCAATGAACGGCTGCAGATATTTTTGGATAGCTGAAACAAGATGGCTTTTCTACATGCACACTCGTGCGAGTGCCTCAAATCGGAGCTTGAATTATTCTCACTCCGTCCGACGCAAACAACTATTGAAGGCTCCAATTGGGTGTATTATAAACCAATTTCTTCGCTAACACATGATTTCTCAATTGAATTTGTTATTCGTGGGCAGGGCGATGAGTATATCGATCTCGCGCATACTATGCTTGTCCTAAGAGTGAAAATAACAGCTCCTTCTACGTAAATTCCTACGGGTACAAGTCCAAAAGTAAGCGCTGGCCCTGTAAACTATCTATTGCATTCTATGTTTAATTAAGTGGACGTATACTTCAATCAAAAACTAGTTTCTCCGCCAAATAATGCCTACGCTTCTTGAGCGTGCTGTAACATAGTTACAAGCCCTAGCCCACTTTATTATTTCGAACGGCTATAAGAGCCGGAATTATATTCGAAAGTACCAAGTACAGCGGACACTAGGCCACTGAACCCGGAGATGTGACAAAAACTAGCTATGTCATACCTCCGGAATTCCCTCGCTGCCGTAAACAGCAGGTCAGCGACCAGCTGGCCTTGCTTGGCGGCGAGGGGAAGACTGGTAGCGCGGCGACGGCAAGCTATAAAATCAAGAAATGCGTTAGATTTTGAAAAAAAAAACGGATGATGACGTAGAGCAGAACGGGGCGAGGGGAAGACTATAAACGCGGGTGGGAGAAGCTCTCTGTGCCCGAAGCTAAATTACGAAAAGAGGTACCTTAAAAAGAAGTATTGCAGTCATAGTTTTCGAGATTTCAACTAGAATTTTCCTCGAAATAAGTGTTTGTTTTATATCGTTCGGAAGTTTAAACCGAAAACTCATAAAAAGAATTGTAGCTTGGAAAGAGCTGTAAAGAATTATTACAAGGAGATGCGAAAGAATAGGCGAGTGAATTAAACAGGCACAGCGTCTTTTCGAGGAGATTTAGATATAGCGAGTTTTAAATAAATCGTCTAAAGGGAATAGTTTTAAATAAATAGTCTTAAGTGAGTAGTTTTAAATAAATAGTTTAGAGTGAATAGTTTTAAATAAATAGTTCCAGGTGAATAGTCGAGAGTAAAAAGGTTTTAGTGTGAAAAATGGCATGCGTAGGGAATGGATTGAATAGAATTAGGTCACTTAGTTTTTAAACCGGCAGTGAAACGATAATTTGTATGAACGCGTGAGTGAAATAGAGATAGTAAGTGTCAATACGAGGAGTGAGAGATAGAGACAGTTGGAGATATAAGTGAAATAGCGCGAGAGTGCGAGTTCCGAGCGTTTAGCGTTGTGTGTGGGCATTGAGCGTCCAGCTCAATACTACTGTACAAAAACAATAATAGATGTTTAAGCCGAGTGTAACGAGAATCTACATAAACGAAATCTACGAAAAGAAGTGTGAAAATAATCAGCGGAATTATCGAATTGCAGTGCATTATACGGGCTATTGGTGACGAGAAACCGAATACAGACATTTTTTATGGAAATTGCTTTTGTTAATAAACCCTGTCTCACCTACCTCGAAGTCTAATATTAATTAGCCCTGTGATCGAGCCCGAATCTCCCACGATAAATAAAAATAATTGATAACGATAAGAATTACCGTTACAGTGCATAGAAACATTTTTAAATTACGGTCCAACTGCCGAAAATTCACATCTTACGCGCGTTCTCTCGTACGACGATACCTCCAGAAAAATGGACGATATAACATCGGGAAATGCGGGTTTTGTAAAGAGAGAACCATTTTTAAATGTCGGAAAAACTGTAGACTTGGTCGGTCATCTGCATTGTGATATATTCAATCAGGAGTGATTCCTATTAAACGGTGTCGAGATACGTCTACGGCTGGTGTGGTCTAGAGATTCATTATATCGTGTGGGACATACAAAGAATGGTCAATGCAAAGATTCTGGAGGCATCGCTTCTCGTTCGTAGAACAAAAATAGCTCCTAGTGTGCTTCTCTCGCATGCTGGAACTCTGGCGAAATCGGAGGCCGTTTCAATACACTCCGATGTTCATGGAGAGACGATCGACATTATCATACTAGGTCAATGGCCGAAGCGTATAATTATCGGTTTTATCGATAACAAAGCGTTTAACGGTGATTTTAGTATGAATCCATTTAATTTCAAAAATTACAAGATAACTTATCTGTCGTTGTATGTAGGTGGTGCTCAAATACCTTTGTAATCATTACAACCGGATTTCGGGAAAAATTATCTGTATGTGTATGCTTTTCAAACGCTGTATTCGAGAACTGGAATATATTTCTTGAACCATGGTAATTCAATCGATCGCGATAATTATCGCGATGGTAGAGTGAGAATAGATGTACGATTTGAGGATGCGCTTGCTTCAACGGTAAATTGCGTAGTCTATGCGGAACATGATAATGTCTTTGAAATCGATGCCTCTCGGCAGGTAATGGTGGATTTTACCGAATAAGCGAAAAAATGTGCTGATGTCGAAATAAAATTGTTTCGTATTAAGAGACGTAGAAGCGTCTTTGTGAGTAACTAATCAGTCGAACTTGAGCATCTGTACAGATTAGACATGAAAATGGATATCGTCGTGGATATACAGGGAATGCGTGGTAAAAACTCGGAATTTATTCCGAAATAAATTGCCGTGGTAGTAATGGATAGACCGTACTCTGCTCATTGGATCGTCGCACCACCGTGTCACTTTGCGGAATTACCGCAGCATTCGAGAAGCCAGAATAATTTTCTCTCGAAATATTTTCACGGTCTTGAATGGTACGAGGGCGATGTGGGCTGTAAACAAGCATACGCTAACTTGCGTGAAATGCCGCGAAAATCAAGACGTATCTATACACGCGGTCACGAGAAGGCTATACTTCTTTGCGTTATCACTAGTCGTAAAATTCCCAACCTGGAGGACGAGGAGGGTGCTCCATCGTACACATTTATGCCGAAATCTTTGCGAAAATGCTTCAGACACGCTATTATAAATGATACAGCGTCTTTGCATTGTGCAATGCGCCTGGCTTTCCAAATAAAAAATTGGCTTCGCGAGCATCCGTTTAAGGGGTCACATCTACTCAGCTGCCGAAAAAAAAGCGTGTTTTTGTGATTTTTTTTTTTGGAAAATGGTTGCAGGTTCGAACTTTTTTTTTCACAGTAAGGGGAATATCTTTGAGTATGTTTCATAATTTTTTTATTGGAAAAAATTCCTAAATGTAAATAATATAGAGTATCCGTCCGGACCGCTGTTCAAAAAAGGCCTTCCGCGGTGACCACTGTAACTGCCCAACTTATCATCTGAAATAAAAAAACCAAATAAATTTAGTTTTTGTATAGTATTATCTAGTCTTTAATCGAAGGATTTGATAAAATATTAATTTTTGAAAAAATGGTCGCCGATCGAAAGTGATGCTCCAAATTTCGGTAAAACAATCACTCCATTTTTCCTCGATATTAAGAAAAGTACGCATCGAAAAAAAATTCTTCGATTAAAGACTGCCTTTAGATATAACAAAAATGTATGCAAAATTTCAGACAAATCGGTTCACTCGTTTTTGAGATATCGTGGTCACCGATTCTGAAAAAGTCGTTTCGAGAAAAACGCGTTTGTTGGGTATATACATAGGTAAAGTGTAATTTATTACCTCTAAAGGGCCTCGGGGCCCCTGCCCCGTTATATCTGCATCGTGCGGCTCGCGGAACCTAATTGTAAAAACGGCCGTAACTTGCTCAATTTTGAACGGATCGACTTGAAATTTTGAGAGAATATTCTTGAAATGTTATAGTATAAGAATCCGTCGAAAACGAAAAATCGAATTTTTCAAAAATTCTGAGTAGATGTGACCCCTTAAAGGAGAATCGTACATGGATGCTTTGTCGGCATACGAAGAAGAAAAGAATAAGAGGAGAAATCTTTAACATGCTGTCGTGACACGATCGACGAAGCTGTGAAATAAATTTTACTTATATACGTCTGTCAAAGCGTGTAGGTCATCCTTTCATTAACTATGTGTTCAGCATGACCACTAAACAAATCTACGAGAGCCTGCAGTATCTACCACTTTCAACCGTTGGAGTGAACCTTGCTGACAGAATTCCTCGTGTATGGTCGTTATTGGCCGGACTCGCTGTTAACACGGATAACCACGACGGACCTGGAGAGCACTGGATCGCCATGTATGTTGTACATCATGGAAAAGGAATGTACTTTGATGGCTACGAGCTACGAAGAAACTGTAAGTTCTATCGGTACGGCCTCAAGCAGCTACAGAGTAATACAGAGTAATAATACGTCTAATGTGTGTTGACAATTTTGTATCGTATTCCTGCATCTCCTCTCGTGTGGTTTTACCATATCGAGATTTAACAATTTCTTCAGCGATAATGTCATGAAAAACGATAGAATAGTAACAGTGATAAAAATAAATTTAACGGTGGAGGAATCTCTGAGCGAAGATTGCCGTGTTTGCAGGGGAGTTGCATGCGACGGTAAATGTGAAAAGTGTTTTCAATAAAATGTTGATGAATTGAAAACAAATACCTGGTCTTACTGTATCTCTTAATTTATTGTGCAATAATTAGAGAAGTACAATTGAAGTCTCTCTTGATGCTGTATCCTATACTATGCCTTCTACTGCAGAGCAAGCGTTTCGCGAGGAGCACAGCGCTAAGCGATACGCACGTGCAAAATCGCTGTCGTTGCATTCGAGACTTTCGCGTGTCTGATAATTTGTGGCGCGAGTGGCAATACTGCGTACCTGCGTACAGACTCAATGTGCGTAACGCTCCTCGAGCTGGTGGATAATTTGGACAAAATGTATATAAAGGACCGCTGTAGGAGGAGGCGCGTTATGATTGAAGAGTTGTGCGTGGGGATGGCACGTGTTATACTGCGTGATGAAAGAGCTGAGCGCGGGTTATCATGGATTAGCTTGTTACCGGCGCTACTCGTGAAGTGTGTAATATCCGGATTCGATCATGATGACGACGACGACGCTTCATATCAGGTTTTCTTCGAGAAAGCGTGCAGTAGCGATACGCTAATCGCTATACGGATGCCTTGCCTGGACGGTGACCAAACTTCATGGGGGCTATATCCTTCATTGTTCATCAGAGTACCCACACAACACCACTTAACCATCTCCACGTTACTGACATTATTTAAGCAAAGTGGATATCGCAGCGTGGAAAAGTGGAGTGGTGGGGGTAGCAGCATGGCGGGGGGAAGGAGCGGAGCTAAGAGTGAGGTGGAGTAAAGGCGTGCACATACTTCTCTCGGTGGTACATACCGGTACAAACGATTTCTCGATGGTACAAACAAGCACAGAGGATTACTCATTAGTACAAATAGGTACAAACGATTTATTGGCGGGACAGACAAGTACAAACGATATACCTTACGATGGAAAAGTACCCGGAATTTCTCATTTAAATGACCGCCATCTTTTATGTCGGTATGTAAACAATGAATAACTTTGACATTTATCAACCGATTGACTTGAGTAGACATCTTTTTGAAACGTCAATTCAGTACAATTGTAACCATGAATCGCTTCACACCGAAACAACGCGTCGAAATAGTGACGCTGTACATTGAAAGTAGTCGTTCAGTTGTATTAGCACAACGTGCATATCGTCGAAAATATCGTGGCCAACAAGCACCGTCTGACAACACTATTCGTCGTTTGGTGTCGAATTTTGTTGAGCACGGGACAGTGGGAGATCGACCACGTGCCGATCATCAACGCTCAAGACGTTGCAATGAACTGGTTGAAGCGGTAAGAGAGAGTGTTGCCGAGAACCCACATGTGTCGTATGGTCACCGCGCTCAGCATTTTGGCGTCAGTGGAACCACTTTGCGGCGCATTTTGAAGGATGATTTGTATTTGTTTCCGTATAAAGTGCAATTGACTCAAAGAATATTGCCGACAGACCGTCCACGTCACTTGGAATACCGCCAGACAGTCGCTCGAATGGTTGACACTGAACCTGATTTTTGGAAGCAAATTTTGATGACTGACGAGGCCCATTTCACACTCTCTGGCGCCGTTAACAAGCAAAATTGCCGCATTTGGGAAACGGAGAATCCATACGAGATCCATGAAACACCATTGCATGACCAAAAAATGACACTTTGGGCCGGCATTTGCGCAAAAACCATCATTGGGCAATTTTCCTTCAGATAAGGCGAAACAGTCGATGGGAATCGATATCGGTGGATGTTCGCTCATTATGTCTGCCCACAAATTTGTGAAAAAGGTCTGGACGGTTACTGGTTTCAACAAGACGGTGCGCCATGCCACACTGAAAATCAAACAATGCAATTTCTGCAACGAAAATTCCCTGGACGTGTGATGTCAAAAAATGGTGACATCGACTGGCCACCCAGATCTCCAGATTTGACCCCTCCGGACTTATTTTTGTGGGGTTATTTGAAAAGCCAAGTGTACGCTAACAAGCCTCAGACTATTGACGAGCTCAAGGCAAACATTCGTGCCGAAATCATCGCTATACCGCCCGAGATGCTCGAAAAAGTGATGGAAAACGCAGCAAAAAGGGCACATTTTGCTTTGGCTAATAAAGGCGGCCACTTGATTGATGTTGTATTCAAAAACTAGTCCAAATAAATTTTAAAGGACCAAATTAAATAAAAATACCTTATATATAGAAATCGATTGTTTTTTTTAAAGTTATTCAATGTTTACATACCGACATAAAAGATGTTGCACCTTGTATATAAGCAGAAAATTGTTGGATATACAATATATATACGTCACAACTATGCATGTCTATATTATGTCGACTAAATTTATTGGTTTTGCGTTTGGACATCGTTGATCATTGTTAATGCTTTCGTTAGATTTAGCGAGATTCTGTTCCACTACGAACAAACTTCCGTAATGATAATGTAACGGATTAAGGCGTGCAAGGACTTGAGAGTCTCAAAAGTGGTGAAGGTCTCAGCGTTTGGTTATCCATTAAAACACACAAGATCTATTCGTCATACCATCGCTGGAGAGGGAAACAGGAGTACCATCCTTTTGGGAACGTCATCCTCAGCGTACCGGTTGATGGTAACACGGGCGCTGCTCATTAAGAGATGCGGTAGTGTCTCGAGACAAGTACATTTGTAAAATACCTACCTGTCTTACCGACGGCAGCGAGACGATTAAGTCTTTGTTTACAGAAGTTTGTGATGCTGTAACCTCAACTGGATTTCTGACACATTTTGTGCTACAAATTAGCTATATAAATCAAAATATTTGTTCGGGAACAAAAAGATTTTTGTCGCTGTAGATACATACATAATATTGGAATTTTTCCATCTTGAACATTCGAATTCGGTACGCTTTTTCGTGGTCATATTAGACGGTTGGAACGGATTGGAATAGATTCGTTGGGAAAGTGACAGATAATCGATAATATGTAATAAGTCGGTTGAATAGTGCTAGAGAATAGTGACAGAATGCAAACAAAACGTAGAAGTATATTTACTGCTATTTTCTCTGTAAAATATTAAATCCATATATATTGTAACGATAATTTTTTATCGTTCACAATCATTTTTATTTATCGTGGGGGATTCGGGCTCGAAGCACAGGACTAATTAATGTTAGACTTCGAGGTTAGTAAGAATGGGGTTTATTAACAAAAGAATTTTTTTTTATATCAAGTTATTTTACAGTTTCCGGCCTCTAATATCTAGGGTGCATTCGAATTTGTGAACTCCGGCGATTATTTTAACATTATTTCGTCTTGTTTGCGTTCAAATTCTCGGTATTTTCGGGCTCGAGTATCTGTTACGTGTAAATGAGTTGGTATTGCCCCAGTAGCTTCTAACATGCACACACACAGCTACTCGCGTCAGACTCACTCCTTTGACCGAATGTATAAACTCTGTTTACAATGCTTTTCTTTTTCACTCTTGTTTCACTTTTCGCTCTTTCTCGCTTACACTCGCAGAATTGGGCAATTCCTGTTTCTACTGCCGGTTTAAAGATCCACACTATTTAATTTGATTCCCTTATACACTACTCGCTTAATCGTATTAATTAATCCTATGCACTTAATTTTACTTAGATCTATTTGCACACACACCTATTCTCTTAATTCTATTCTCCTAAATCTATCCCTATCTTGATCTATTACTAGTTCCTTTTAAACTTCACTAAAAACCAATTCTTTATATTGTTTAAACCACTCGCCTGTCTCTCATTGTTCCGTTGTCCTCAATTTTCACTAATTCGATGTTCCGTTATGCGTTGAGATCCGAATTTATTCGAAATCTATTCGATGATACTGCTTAACTTTTCTCTCGTAATTTTTAGAATGTTCAGATTTTTTCCGACTTGTCTTTTAACGCGCCTTCTATCCACGCCAAAAGACCAAGAGAACCTCCTCTCCCCGCGCAGGCTGTTTTATAGGCCTCCCCTCGCCTCATTCCCCTCTGCATCGTAATTTTTAAATTCAACGCATTTCCTATCTTCGTAGCTTAGTCGTCGTCCCGCTCACCGCCTTCCCCTCGCCGCCCAGCAAGGCCAGCTGGTTGCTGACCTGCTGTTTATGTCAGCGAGGGAATTCCGACGATGTGACGTAGCTCGTTTTTCACATGAGTTCGATGGCCTAATGCCCGCAAACCTCTGTACTTCTGTATCTATTCGAATTTCGCAGGTGCTTCTGCGTATCCCTCGGCTCTTTATACCGTTCGACATAATAAAGTGGGCTAGAGAGTGTAACTATGTTACAATATATATAATTGTAGTTATAAGTTATAACGAATCGGCCGATGGGCAACTCGTCCGATTAATAAGTAGAGCTACGTAGTGCTCTACTTATACGTTGCACTCACATGTATAGGGTGATTTTTTAAGAGCTTGAGAACTTTTTTTAAAAAAAAAACGCATAAAATTTGCAAAATCTCATCGGTTCTTTATTTGAAACGTTAGATTGGTCCATGACATTTACTTTTTGAAGATAATTTCATTTAAATGTTGACCGCGAATGGGCCCTAGAAAAGTTGGCAGAAAATCCGCTTTTTTATCGACAAATTTTGTTCAGCGATGAGGCTCATTTCTGGTTGAATGGCTACGTAAATAGGCAAAATTGCCGCATTTGGAGTGAAGAGCAACCAGAAGCCGTTCAAGAACTGCCCATGCATCCCGAAAAATGCACTGTTTGGTGTGGTTTGTACGCTGGTGGAATCATTGGACCGTATTTTTTCAAAGATGCTGTTGGACGCAACGTTACGGTGAATGGCGATCGCTATCGTTCGATGCTAACAAACTTTTTGTTGCCAAAAATGGAAGAACTGAACTTAGTTGACATGTGGTTTCAACAAGATGGCGCTACATGCCACACAGCTCGCGATTCTATGGCCATTTTGAGCGAAAACTTCGGAGAACAATTCATCTCAAGAAATGGCCCGGTAAGTTGGCCACCAAGATCATGCGATTTGACGCCTTTAGACTATTTTTTGTGGGGCTACGTCAAGTCTAAAGTCTACAGAAATAAGCCAGCAACTATTCCAGTTTTGGAAGACAACATTTCCGAAGAAATTCGGGCTATTCCGGCCGAAATGCTCGAAAAAGTTGCCCAAAATTGGACTTTCCGAATGGACCACCTAAGACGCAGCCGCGGTCAACATTTAAATGAAATTATCTTCAAAAAGTAAATGTCATGGACCAATCTAACGTTTCAAATAAAGAACCGATGAGATTTTGCAAATTTTATGCGTTTTTTTTTAAAAAAAAGTTCTCAAGCTCTTAAAAAATCACCCTTTATAACCCCCATCACTGCAACCGTTGCTTGCCACAAGGCCTAGCAACCACGCCCGTACCACTATCATACCTAATTGCGCCGTCCACGAACATTAATGCCGCGTGCATCTTCTAGCGAACCGTTAGTAAGACGAGATAATATCGCAAAGTGCACGTCTCGCCCTAGTCACTGGCGTGCGTGCTCACAATTCGAAGTTTCTTCATATACGGCACCACCAATTCTGCGCAAAAGCATGAATCTATAATCCATCGTTAAGTATCGGTCGTGCACGCCTTCTTTGCAAAAGGATAAACGAATTATCCCACGGAATCACAAGGTTTCAGTGGCTGGGCGTCGTTGTCGTCGCCATTACTAGATATATTATTCTGAAATCTGAATCCAGGATGTGGATACGCTTTCCCCCTGGTGTAGTCGTTCGCAACATCAGTTAACTCGGCATATCATAAGGTCGCATTATTGGATTTACCAAGGTGGCTAATTGTTTTCGCTTACGTGAATTTCAACTGGCGATAATAGTCGCACCAGCGATGGCCTGCGACCATCCTCGGTCCACTCGTGAGTGGGGCCCCCTTGCCTATAGCCTACACCGTCGAGCTTCGCGTGAGGACACACACACGACTCCGAGCTAAGTCGAACTTTCAAAAAATTCTTATTCTTTAGAAAGAAATCGCGGTTATGATAAACATGTGCTATCGTTATGTTCTATACAGAAATCGTGTTAAAGAATTGTGAGCATTTGAAACGCTATGCTATCATGAGAAAATTGTAGGGTTAACGTCATTACTCGAAACTGGTAATACAACCCTGACGTTGTTGTTCGTAATTCAAGTATTTGTGATTTCCATAAACGCCAATCCAGTGTTCGGCAAGGCTTTATTACGATGTTTTCCTTTTGAGCCCCATACATAAATAGTCCTTAGACAAAATGAGCTTATTATAATTTTATTTTTATTATTATTTATAATATTCTGGTTCTAGTATAAAGCAATATTCTGCTTCCTAAGGCCATCGAATTTAGAGAGATTTCAGAATTGTCTAGGCTGACAAGCAGAGGCCGCCTACTTGTCATCACGGATTTCGCTCAAATTTATAGCATATGTAGGGTTTGGCTAGAAATGAAAGTACCCAAAGTGGGAACTCCAGATGGCCAAGCGTTTAAAAAATAAAATGTTTGACGCGGCTCTGGCACCGTAAAAGCCATTTATGTTAGTATGTTTGCCAAGCAGCGGTTGGCGTAGTGGTAAGATCTCGGACTCGTAATTCGATGGTCGCCGGTTCGACTCCTCGTGCGGAGCCTTTTTTTCTAGATCTTCCCAATTTTTATAATATTCATATCGCAATTAAGCGAAGTAATAAGTAATTTATTTTATTTATTTATTTATACGCAAAAGGCGTAGATGAGGAAAAAAATTGGGATTGCGGACTTTTCAACAAGGGATTGTAATTAAAGCGCATACGAAAAGACTTTGTACATAAAAATTCAAACTTTTATTCCTTTATATTCGATGATTTACATTTGTCGGGGTGATATTCATTGTAGAAACAGGGGAAACAGTAATTATTTCGGCATCTAGGACACGTTGTAAACGCTGCATTTTTACAATTACAATGTTGTTTCAACGTCTCCATAGAAAAACAAACTTGATTTACATTCATAAAACATTCTCTCTCATCGCAAAGTCCAAATTTTTCACGATTATGCGCTTATCAAAAAATGACGTCCTATATCTATGCCTTTTATGTATAAATAAATAAATAAATAAATAAAATAAATTATTTATCACTTTGCTTAATTGCGAAATGAATATTATAAAAATTGAGAAAGAGCTAGAAAAAAAAAGTATCCGCACAGGGAGACGAACCTGCGACCATCGCATTACGAGTCCGAGCTCTTACCACTAAGCCAACCGATGCTTGGCAAATATACTAACATAAATGGCTTTTACGGTGCTAGATCCGCGTCAAAAATTTTATTTTCTAAACGCATGGCCATCTGGAGTTCCGACTTTGGGTACTTTAATTTCTAGCCAAGCCCTAAATATGCTATAAATTTGAGCGAAATCCGTGATGACGAGTAGGCGGCCTCTCCTTGTGAGTCAAATTTATGACATTGGTTTTGTTAGAAGCAGGCATCATCTTTAGAGTATTTATAATAATTATATTGGGTCTGAGAAAAAGTTCGTGGTTTTTCCCGATAGATGACATCAATTTCAAATAAATCAGGAAACACAGATCGCATCGACACAACTAAACGCTCGTTTGAAAGGTGACACTTCGAGCGTTAATTTGAGTGTATAAACATCGAAATTGGTGCAGTGGTTGGAAAGTTGTTTGCGTTTGAAAATGGAGAAAAGTAATGAAAAATGGCGCTATATTTTGCAATATTATTACGACAAAGGGAAGAACGCTGCGCAGGCTTGTGAAAAAACGTGTGCTGTGTACGGTGAAGGTACTTTATCAAAGTCTGCTGCGCGGAAATAGTTCGCTCACTTTCGTTCTGGTCAATTGAAGTGAAAGATGAGTCACGCTCTGGTCATCCAATCTGAAAAAGCTGATGAAATTTTTGAAAAAGTCCAGCAAGATAAGCATACCAGCAGTATCGATATTGGTATGGAGCTAGGCATTGACCACAAAACTGTTTTGAACCATTTACACAAAGCTGGCTACAAAAAGAAGCTCGATGTATGGGTTCCTCATGAGTTGAGCGCAAAACATGACCGAATTAACATCTGCGATGCGCTGCTGAAACACTATGAAACCGGGCCATTTCTGAAACGTGTCATAACCGGTGATGAAAAATGGATCACGCACGACAATCGGAAGCGTCAAAGATCGTGGACAAGGGATGGTGAGCCGTCACAAGCGTTCGCGAAGCCAGGATTGACGGCGAAAAAGGTGATGCTGTGTGTATGGTGGGACTGGAAGGGAATCGTCCACCATGAGCTACTTCCAGTTGGTCAGACGATTGATTCTCAACTCTACTATGGACAACTAGAGAGATTAAGCCAAAGAATTGAAAGAAAATGGCCTGAATTGATTAATAGGAAAGGTGTTGTCTTCCATCATAACAACGCTCGACCACACACTTCTTTGATGACCCGTCAAAAATTGAAAGAGCTTGGTTGGGAAGCTTTGATGCATCCGCCGTATAGTCCAGGCATAGCACCCTCTGACTATCACTTATTCCGATCTCTGCAGAACTCTCTCAATGGAATTAAGCTGCTTTCAAACGAAGCCTGTGACAACCACTTGATTCAGTTTTTTAACCAGAAACCACAGAAGTTCTTCACCGATGGCATTATGGCTCTACCCGAAAAATGGCGAAACATTGTCGATAATAATGAAGCATATTTGGTTTAAATAAATTCATTTTCACAATCTAAGAAAACCAGTTGAATTTTACTATAAAAACGCCACGAACTTTTTCCCAGACCCAATACAATGATTCCTGAACAAAATTTGGTTAAATTAACCATAATATCTAAATAAAATATTTACAAAGAAAAAAGAAAGAAATACTTATTACAACTAGCAACATTTATTAGAAAATGCAGTATCTATTGTGTTTTATAATATAATTGAAGGGATTTTTCTCCTAGTTTTATTCACTTAATACTAAACATTTTGGTTACTTTGACCAGGTTTTATTTCATAATTCATTATATTTGCTTAACCTCTAAATGTTCATAATAAAGTGTGTGTTTCTGGCTCTGTTTGTCAAATAAATTTACATTAATGTTGTGCCGCGAATTAATTAATTGTACATTATTTCGCCCTTGTTCCTTTTTCGCGTGAGGCCACTCACCAAAGTAGAAAAAATGTGCAAACGTAAGCAACGAGCTGCGAGCAATGACCGCTACTAGCTCGAGCTACGACTTGCTGGAATCCGCAAGCAATGATTATTGTGAAATTCATTTCGACACTCGATTTCGGTCAAAGGGGTGAATAACTGCTTTGCCGAAATCATTCTATTAGTAGGTTCAAACGCGAGAGGTTGGTTCTTCGTCACGGGCTCGAAACAACAGAATTATTGTCTTAGGTGTACAAATAAGTTTCCGCCGTTTGACAAAAGATGGCGCCACCAGTAAGTTATTGCTAAAATTGTCAGATGTAAACGTCATTATCGTAAGGTTGGACATCAGGCAACAACATAACCTTAAAATATTAGTGATTTTTTATCAGTATAATATATTCTTTTGTGTGCGAAAATGTCGAGTTTTGAGCCGAATAAGCGTCATTTGCGGGAACTTTTGATTTACTTCTTCAATTTTAAGAAATCTGCAGCTGAGGCGTATCGATTGCTTGTAGAAGCATATGGTGAGGCTGCCTCAAGTGAGAGAAGTTGTCGTGAGTGGTTTCAAAAGTTTAAGAACGCTGAATTTGACATCGACGACAAAGAATGTAGCGGAAGGCCGAAAGTGTACGAAGACGCGGAATTGGAAGCATTATTGGATCAAGATTCGTGCCAAACACAAGAAGAACTTGCACTTACACTAGGAGTGACTCAACAAGCAATTTCACATCGGTTGAAATCATTGGGAATGATTCAAAAACAAGGAAATTGGGTTCCATATGAACTGACGCCGAGAAACGTTGAACGCCGATTTTTCACATGTGAAATGCCAGGCATGAACGTAAGGGTTTTCTGCACCGTATAGTCACTGGTGATGAAAAATGGATCCACTATGATAATCCAAAAAGGAAGAAATCATGGGGACCACCTGGCCATGCTTAAACATCTACAGCCAAGCCAAATATTCATGGAAAAAAACTCTTGTTGTGTATTTGGTGGGATCAGCTTGGTGTCGTGTATTATGAGTTGCTCAAACCGAACGAAACCATTACTGGAGCTGTGTTCTACCGAACACAATTGATGAGATTGAGTCGAGCACTCAAGGAAAAGCGAGCCCACTACTACTCCAAACACGACAAAGTTATTCTCCTTCATGATAATGCTCGTCCACATGTTGCGGCGCCGGTCAAAACCTATTTGGAAACACTCAGTTACGAAGTTTTACCCCACCCGCCGTATTCGCCAGACATTGATCCTTCTGATTTCCACTTGTTTCGGTCGATGGCGCATGATCTATGTAAGCAACACTTCACATCATATGAAGATACCAAAAATTGGGTCGATTCGTGGATAGCCTCAAAAGATGAAGCATTCTTCCGACGCGGTATCCGTATGCTAGCAGAAAGATGGAAAAAGTACTGGCAAGCGATAGACAATACTTCGGATAAAACATTAGGTACCGTCCTTTCACAATAAATTCCCAATTTTTTATTATAAACGGCGGAAACTTATTTGTACACCTAATACATTATTTTATTGACTTTTAAATAGACAACGGAAAGTTTCCGTTGCCTACAATAAATACTACCGTTTTATATAAATTCACGTTTACACCAATTACTCGAGATCTATCTCCTAATCGGCAAACGATCCCAAAAATAGTAACTTTTTAATATTATACCGAATACCAAATAATCCAATTACGCGGTACCGGCATAACATCAAACTGTTTATTTATTTTTATTATCTTTGTTAAGCCGGAAACGCGTAATGGAGTATTACCGTCGCCGGTATAATATTTTTTAAAGTTGATGTTTGGGATCGTTCGCCGATAAAGAGATAGATCTCGCGTGGGACTGCTAAACACGTGCATTTACTACAAAACTGTCGATTGGATGTTTATAATAAATAACGGCTACTTTCCGTTATTTATTATAATTACGAGGTTTCGTACAAATAAAGCGATTAAAGCACAATTTTGGAATACTACAGTTACGGACGAGGAACCGACCTGTCGTGTTCGGCTCTGATTTTCGACTTTAATATTTCGGGCGAGTCCGACCCGGAATCAACCGTTCAGATTGATGTTAAACTTTAGATTAATTTCGACCAAGTGGCTACCAACTACCTTTGACGAAATTGATTACGAATTAACGAATGATTGAATACGAAATGCATCACTTCGTACATCAGCACATTCTTTCTCCTTTGCGGTTCTACTTCGCGAGCGGCCTACTTACCTAATCGCGACCGAGCGAAGGAGGAATAATGTTGCAACAAATATGGTATTTGACGATTAATCTGGAGCATAACCACCCACGATTAATCTGGAGCATAACATCCCTCCCTCCTTAAAAAGGAAAAATTTTACATATTACATTCTTTTTTCCAAGCAGAATTTCCTGTTGTTAAATACATTATTTTTCTACCACAATATATGTTTACAGAATTAATTTTTCACAATATTTATTTACATAATTAATTCTTCACAATATTTGTTTACATGATTATTTTTTCAAACCCCACATATTTGTTATTCGTATTCTGGAGATGTTTCTATCGTTGTTCCGGGTATGCAGATCTAATTCTATTGAGCGGGCGTGTTCTACCTGTCCATTCCTTAATATAACTGACTATTTTCGGTTTACTATCGCCATTTTGTTTTTTTACAATTTTGACTTCAGATTCGTAATCAGCGACCCCAGAAACCCTTATATACTATATCTCAAACAGAAAGAACTACGTTTTCGACTTTTGACCAGCTTTTCGGGAATCGGCCCCACTGTGCAGCGCTTCGCAGGCATGCTACTCAAGCGAGAGACCACGATCTCTCGTTTGACTTCAGCGTCACACAACGACGCTTCCATACAGCTCAGCCATCTTGAAAATAATGACACTCGTGAAAACCGCATAGATAGCGACTACCTCTGCTCTCTCCTCGGACATTTTTACGGCTTTTTTTCGCATCCACTCAACCAAGAAGTGCTTAACAAAACTCAAGAGACTTGATAAGCGTGCACCTTCATAATTTCACTAAATTAAATGTTGGTGAGGTGAGGAAATCTCAATTTGTGCATCCTCAAAAGTCTAACCTCGTGGCGTGCTTTGCCGCACGGGCTGCACCACGTTTCACCTTATATATTTCGGCACACAATTAATACAATTGTATGTGTAGCTCATCAAATTCACTCTGAATTTATTCGTGTAATTGTTATATATATATTTTTTTGTAGTAAAGCGAGTCGAGGTAGAATAAAAGGCCGCTTTCTCCACCTACATCGATGGTCTGGTTATTTTACACCTGTCCCGAGTGAAAATTCATTACTTTATATTACAGATTCAAGCACACCAGGGAATCCTCAATACTTGTATTTCAAGACGTTGAAGGTCCCGATTACGAAACTCGAGTAGAGCTCAATAAAACCTAAGAAGAACGGAGTATTAAATTGTAAGAAAAACACAGATTATGAAGCGCCGACGAGAAAGAACTCTGAGTTTAATCCCAGTCGACTGAGCAGAAGCCGATCTTAAATAAACCAAATGGAATATTCCCAATTGAGTTAATCAAGTTGGAATAATTCAACCATAAATCGATAAGAAGCTACTCAAAGCTTAATCTGAGTCGAGAAAGGAGAAGTTGACCCAAAAGCGTCAAAAATAAATTTACCAGATTGAGTTGACCATTGTCAAGCCGATAAAAGTCAAACGTAAATTTTGCGGATAAAGTTCCTGATGGGAACCTGACTTAAATTTGACTGATGTTGTACCAATTTCAGTCGACAGGTCTGAAGTTAACCGTAATTACGGGTCAACTCGATCCGCCAGACGAGAGGGGGTAGATAGGAAATGAATATTTAGCAACTCCGACATTTATCTTTAAACAAGAAACAGCATTTCTCTTTAATTCTTCAGATTACCCACTTCAACTCTGGATATAGCACAGAATCTTCCGTAGGCATGTTGTACTAGGTACCAGTGCTATTATTAGATATTGGATAAAAACCACTCGGGTGCAGAGCTATATATATATTCATGGGACATTAAGCCAAGCCATTCTGCACCGAGCTACTTGTTGATTCACGGCTAAATTGTGCCGCAACACTCATTAAACTACGTTCTTATGTTTTATAAAAAATTTTCTCTTTATTGTTGTTGCAGGCGAAGTGATTGGCCAACGCTTTCTGGGCAACGAGAGTCACGTGGAACATTTCAAGCTTCTTGAACGCACGGCCACGTTCATATTGATCGGCGCGAGGTAAATATATTGTATTTTCAACCATGTACCGTTGCATTATTCCTCATCGTTGTTATTTTGGTCTAACCTTTATGGAATTTATTCTTGCACAAAATAATTGCTGGTTTCAATGTTATTTGATAGTAAGTCGCAACTAACATGGTGGTTTTTTTCAGCTGCTACTTTGTGTTTCGGATATTTTTTTACGGTCATTAGGTACTTTAAAATGGAGTCTGTTTTTCATTAGCACAATATGATGCGGGATTATAATTTTTTAGTTGTACGCGTTAAAAGGTATATCGATATTCAAGCATATTACGGTGATATTACAGCGATCGAGCTAAGACGTTGTTTGAGAATCCGATGGTCTGCCTTGTGTGAGCTGCAATATATTGAAAAAGAATGAGTTCTCACTCGTGACAGGGATAAATAACCAGACGAACGATGTTGAAAGAGAAAATGGTCTATTTTCAGTCAAAATATCCAGCTACAAAAATAATATAGATAAAAACTGAGCACTGAATTTACTGGGTGAGCTGCACGTACAATTGTATTAATACTGTGCCGTATTTAATAAAAGGTGAGAGAGCGTGAAGCGGCCTGTGCTGCAACGTACGCCACGAGGTGAGACATTTGAGGATGCACAAAATGATAATCTACTTGAGAGGTAGGTGATGCGTGCTTGGCGGTTTTCACGAGAGTAGGGAAAATTCGAAATATGGCTGAGTTATTCGAAATCATCGTTGAACGACGCTACTGCCAAGCGAGAGATAGATCGTCGTCTCTTGCGTGAGTTGAGTGGTCGTGAGGTGCTGGCCCCGGCTACACGCACGGCAGCCGAGCGCAGCGAGGCACCATCAACATCAAGGTACCGCACAGCGACCATAGTGGTCGTGTGCGAGCTGTTTTCTCAAGAGACGCCCACTATGTTATTGTACTTCGCTACAGTCTGCGGTTAAAAGGCAGTCGCTGCAGAGCTGGGTGAGTAGTAAGATACAGGTATAGGGATACGATTTTTTCCCCTCCATAGTTCCGTCTGGCCGCAGTCTCCCATCACTAGTATGTCTAGACAGTGTTTGATTAGGGTTAATTTGCATAATATCTCTGGGCGGATAATTTTCCCACCCCCCATGTCTGGCAAGGCTATAAGATGGGTTGCCAGTAGTGGTCCTGATTTGCGTAGTGCTTCGACTTTTGATTGGCCGGAAAATTTTCCTGCCCCTATGACTCTCTAGTCAAAAACGTGGACCTATTGCCCGACTTTTAACTGGTTGCTTAATTTTCCCATCCCTGAGTCTGTTTAGCTTACAAGATGTTTTCACAGTTATGAGATCGACATGTATTATTTTCCCAAACCCAGATATGCCAGATAATTTTTCCACACCCCTGAGTCTGTTTAACTTTTTTCTGATACCATATTCTCGACTTTTTTTTAAGGAGGTTATCTAAAAACTTACTTGTTTCCTCCAGCAGCCGATAAATCGAGATCATGCAGAAAAATGCAGTACATCAATATTGAGTATATCAGTTCATTTATGAAGAGTCAAAAAATGCGGATACATACATTAGTTATCTTAAACCGAAAAAATGAATAATAACATTTTATTATATAACGAAGTGGCAAGGGCGATTAATTTTGCAGATAGTTGCAATAATAATACTAATGAGAATGTAACTACAAATAACTTATAATACAATACGATACGAAAAAGACTGCCGATTAGTGATTACAATTTATATTATATACGCAATATGTTTGAGAATGCCTCTACTGCTAGATGTGGTTAGCTGCAATATTAAATATAGAAAAGCAATGAAACGTGATTCGTGACGGGTGGGATAATAACGCAGGCAGTTGTAAATGACAAGAAAGGCCATATTCATTATGTATGATAATGAGTGTGAGTGAGTTTGAAATATTTGATAATGGTTCACATAAAATTATTAACACGTTGACGGACAGTAGAAACAAGTGAAATTCGAAAATTGACACTATATGTTTTTGTAATTTTTAGAATATTAGAAGTATAGTTTTACTCTTTCTGCTTAAATACACTTAATTTTGATTAATTCTATGATTAATAATTGAATTAATTGAATAATTAATAATTAATAATTGAATAATTGATTAATTGATTGCGGCTACAACCGTCATGGCGCCAGCGGACTCTAGACACTATGTAATGGGACGATGGCGGCTATAACAGCAAAAATTTAAAAACGTAAATGACAGGTTTAATGACTGAAATAAGCAATTTTTTGTGAGCAACAAAGTATTTTTGGGAGTTTTACACGAAATGTTAGTTCATGATCAAACAAAAATAAATAAATGACAAATAAATTTATTATAATTTTATAATTATTATACATTATTTTCGGTATGCCATGTTTCAAAGCATGGTGCAGGACACAGTGCAGAGAAATGTAATGTGTAAATTGAAGAGAAAACAAGATCGCACTACTCCGTTCACAACCACGTGCATACTCAATGTGTTAACCTTGCATACTAAATTTTTTTTCGAAAACATGACACTAGGCTTCTACTTGTACGCTGGTAAATGCACATTTGTGCTGCTACAGCCGCAGTGTCTAAAAACGACCGTTTCGTATTGGACGGCTATTGCCGTCATGTCACATAGTGAACTTGACCTTGACGGCTATAGACGCAACTGTCCGTCAACGTGTTAAGAACTCTAGAATGAAAACTAACTGATGCGACAGAGCACTATAAGAGAGACTGACAAGTGCGCAGAGTGAGCGCCTAGTCAGTCTGAGTAACACATACTAAATGGCAATGAATATAGTGTTCTGTGCAGTGAACATGTATCGTTTGTGTATTTTTAATCTGTCGACGGGTAGCAGGTCGATGCATTCACACGTAGCATATCGAGTGACAGATGCGAATAGTAAGAATAAAGATCCTGGTGACAAGTATAATTAATTGAATGCACTCAGTAATTAACAAGAATAATTCAACGTTTATTTAATTATTTGACAGTGATTGCATAAAAAATACCTGGTGAATACACAATATGTAATTTGATTTGTCTGGCCTGTGTGATGATGTATTGACGGTGAGTGGGATCTCAGGCCGCTGAGTTGACTTGTTGATCCCGTGTGGTTGATCCTGGTGATATAGTCTGATTGTAGAGCTCTATTGAAGCCACACGGCAGGCTGGTGAGTGAGCTATAGCCAACGTGCGATGCGAGGCTGAGTGGCGTTTCTGCTTCCAACGACGAACCACGCCGTTGACGTTTCTGTGAATGTTGCAATAGTTTTGTTGATTTGTGGTGATTCGCACTGACACTGCGATGGAACACGGGTGATTTGACCAAGAATGTAATACGCTACAATACTGAGTGCACACAAACGTGAGTGGAACTAATGAATATCTACGTGAGTTTACGCGGGAACGTGGAGCGCGAACGACTCGAGTGAGAACAATGGCCACATCCGTCGACCACGAGGCAGAGTATCAAGAGGACGGACGTGCGTCACAGCTTGCTTGAGTTGTGATTCGCCGCCAGCGATGGAAAGTGTGCCTTGTGAGTGGTCTTGCCGCTGGGGCCACGTGAGCAGCGTTGGCCGCTTGAGTGAGCTTTGATCGAGGATGTGAGCTGACGGACAATGTGCTTGAGTGCGCTGGGTCGATAAATCGATATAGCATACCTGCGAGCTATACCACATGACGCGAGGCGTCAGATGATTGTGAGTGTAGCGTGTGCATGAATTGAGTGTGTGCTTGGTAGGTGCGAAAACTGAACATTCCGCCCGCCATCAGCAACGGTGTTGATGATTGAGTGTGATCTGCTCTTCATTCAGTTTGAGCTGGTAAGATAGCGAGCTTCGTGATTGGTCGGACGAGTGTTGTTGTTGCAGTTTTGAACGACACTACCCTGGTCAGTCCATCCTTTCTTGGATGGAGTTGAGTGACTCTGGCGAGAGGCCATTTTGATGGTGGAGACCTCTCATCAGTGATCACTACTAATGAACCGACCTTGATGGTGTTCGATGGATGATGCCATTTCGATGTAGAGAGTTGGCGCTGGAGATATTGAGTTGACCATTTCGACCAAAAATATTGAAGTCTTTGTTGTATTAGTTGCCATCGTGATAGTCTGGTAACGTTGAGATGTGTGAGTGATGGCTCTGGTATGGCTGTGAGCGGCTCTGCTATGAGAAAGTGAGCTGGTGTGAGTGCTGAAGTATCTTCAGGGTCCTCTGTGAGTGGTTCCAATGGTCGTGAGTTGAGCGTTGCTTCGATCTGGAGGAGCAACGTGGTTAATTCCTCGAACGTGAGTGCGATTTCCCCTACTGTTCGGTTCAGGTGATATTTTACTGATTCAACTGCTGCTTTCCATTTTTCTCCCATATGTGGAGCTGCTGGTGGGTTGAACTTCCACGTAGTTCCGTCGCTGGTGAGTGAGCAATGCAGCGAGAGTGATTCTGTTGTACCTTGAGTGAAGAGTTTGGTGAGTGTGGCATCTGCTCCTATGAAGTTTGTGCCGCAATCACTATAGAGAGTGTTGCAGATACCTCTGCGTCCAATGAACCGTCTGAATGCAGCGATGAATTAGTCAGTTAAGTAGTCACTCACGGCCTCCAGATGCAAGGCCGAGGTGACGAAGCACACAAAGATGCACAGCCATCCTTTCTGTTGTTTGGCGCCTCTACCTTTCCAGGTTTTGATGGTCAGTGGACCAGCGTAGTTCACACCTGAGTAGAAGAATGATCGTGCTGGTGTGACTCTCTTGGTTGGTAATTGACCCATGAGTTGTTGTGCTCTAACGCCACGTTGTCGAGCACATTTCTTGCAGCTGTGTATGTGCGACCGTACTGGAGCTCTACCACCAATAATCCAGTACGATTGCCTTGTGTAGTTCAGGGTGAGTTGAGTGCCCTCATGCATTGTTTTGTGATGTGCATCTGGTATGATGAGTGTGGTGAAGTGAGAATATCGTGGGAGTATTGCTGGGTAAATTGCCTCAAGTTCTAGTTGTGAGTTGGTCCATCTTCCTCCAACCCGAATGATGCCTTGAGTGACGATATAGGCAGTCAGGCGGTTGAAGGGATGAGCTGTTGGTAGTTGAGCTATAGTGATCAATTTTAGTTCCGATGAGAAATATGCTACTTGAGTTGCTTTGATCCAAAATACTCTTGCTCTCTCAATATCCTGTGGCGAGAGAGGGTTAAAGAGTGTTGAGTTTGGCAACTTCTTGATGAGTTGACTTACTCGAAAGCATATTGCGGTTACTCTGAGTAGTCGAATGAGAGAAGTGTGTCTGTATATCATCTCCTAATGATATACGGCTTGAGTTGTTGCCACTGTGAGTGCGAGCCCCGGTCGCTCTTCCTGGTGAGTCTGTGAGTCTTGTTGATAGTGTTGAGTTGGCCATGAATATTGATCGCCTGTGAGCCACTGTGGTCCTGTCCACCACAGCAGGTGCTTCTGGAGCTGGGAGATGCTGATGCCCCTTGAAGCACAATCGGCTGGATTGTTTTTGCCAGGAACGAATCTCCATACGCTGTTTGGAGTTAGTTCTTGAATTGCTGATACTCGGTTCCTGACAAAGTCCTGCCACCGTGATAGGTGTGAGTTAATCCAGGTGAGCGTTACTGTGGAATCAGTCCACTGTGCTGCTGTGAGCTCGAGTCGAGGGATGGAGAGTCGCTTGAGTGGCGTTACTTTTGATTCCGCGCAGATGAGTGTGACCTTGGTTTCTTCCCCTGGAGTTGTTGTTTTGATATAGATAGCAGCTGCCATTGCTATTTGAGATGCGTCGGAGAATCCGTGTAACTCCACAAGTGTTGAGCTTGTGAGTTGAATCCATCGTGGAATTGAGATTCGATCGACTTGAGTGAGCTCTTGCCTGAGCAATGTCCACTTGGTGTGTATCAGATCTGAAACTTGATCGCCCCAGCTGAGTTTCTCCAGCCATAATTCTTGTAATAATGATTTGGCCTTGATGATGAATGGTGAGAGAAACCGTAGTGGATCGTAGAGTTGTGCTGTTTTAAACAAGATGATTCTTTTTGTGAGCTTGGAACTTGAGCATGGATGCTTTGCGTTAAACTTGAATATGTTTTCACGAGGTATCCATGACAGGCCGAGTAATTTGGTGCTGCTATCTTCGAATGAGTAGGAGTTTGATGATGAGTGGTGGTCGATATGCTCGATGAATTGGTCGATGTTGCTGTGCCATTTTGCTAGAGGCAACCCGCCCGCCATGCAGAGCTGGGTGACTTGATTTGACATTTCGATGAGTGTGTCAAGCTGATCAGCTTCTCCAAAAATGTCGTCAACATATCTGCCTTTCATGAATGGTTCGATTGCAAGTGGGAAGCGATGACCTTCGTCTTCAACTAGTTGAAGCAATGATCTGATTGCTGAGAATGGTGCTGAACGAGTTCCATATGTCACTGTTGTTAGGTGATATATCTATGAGGATATTTGAATAAAACATATTAAAAATCTTAATAATTTTTTTTTTCGGTTTAAAGCGAACAATAAGTGAGTCAAATGGTAGTGATTGATGTCACACAAAATTTCACACTAAATAAAAACATTTCCGATAAATACTGTACCGTATGTAAACCAATTTTATCAAAAAATTTCATGGAATTAACGATTTTCTACGTAAATAATCGATCTACGAAAAAAGTGGATAGTGCCATTTTTGTAGAGAATTTAATTTCATAAAAAAAAGTCATGAGTAATTCTTCCATAAATTGAATATTTATTAAGATATTCGCAATTAAGATATTCGACAAGCGGATTTTTAACTCAACTCATGATTTCTTTTGCATTTTTCGAATTACAAAAACATATTTTTTTAATGATATGTATTGTTGATACTGTAACGTACTGGCCATCTAATAACGCGCGGCGCACACGCCAAGTCACCGCTACCGCGCGTTACACACACCAAGTAAGTCCGGCCTATACCTGGCAACTTAAGACGCGTGATACACACACAACGAAGCGCCACTACCGCGCGTCACTCACACCATGTAGGCCGGCACGTCGGAGACCAAGTCCCGTTATTCCTTTCAAAAAGCACGAATAACGAAACGTTGAAAGACCAACGACGAATTTTAAAAGAAGGACCAATGCTACCAGTGGGCTACAGGTTCACCACCAGCTACAGTTATATCAGAAGCATGGGACGAACAGAGGGGATACTGGTATAAATATACCAGAAATTCGGCATTCGAGGAACTGATTTGTTCAGGCCTTACATACGTCCAGCAGTGCCTAAAACGCGCTAAAAGAAAAACTGTTTTTAGAAGAGATAGCAACAGAAATTAATAAAAATAATTTTTACACATTGTTTATTAGTATTTAAACTTTGTAAAAAAATGTATTCCATTTTTTTTTTCAAAAATTACAACATAAAAAATCACGTTTCCCGAAGCACTATGAAAAAAAATTGCTCCACGGTCTGCATCATTTCTTCTTGAAATGTTGATAGATCTGCAAAACGTAAAAAAATTCTTGTAAAATAAAGTTGTAGTTATAATCTGTCGTACCGGATTTTTGAAATTTGAAAAATTTAGCAATTCACGGCTGTGCATTTTGTGTCATAAATGTCACACTTTAATTATGTTTATAACATTTTTTAATCCTAATATCAAAAATCCGACTCGACAGACTATAGAGAAAACAATTTCAAATATTAAAAAAAAAAAGCATCAAAAAATATTTAAAACTGAATGAGTTATCATGCAGTCCGTGCCAGAAAAAGTAGTTTTGAGAAAAATGCATTTAAAGTTCAGGCCCTCGCATCAGGCCCTCTGGTTGGGCAGTCGGGTTTTCTATAATAACTTTCGATGTATAGGGAATTTTTACAATCGTCTTTCACAGAAATACGCCTAAAACTATAGAGAATAATAATCTATAAAAAAATCGATTTTTTGAAAATTCTGGACGTATGTAAGACCTTCACAGGTCCCGCCAATGCAGAAGTCCAGCTACCAGGAAGGAAGAGCCCCCGCTAGCTGCAGCCGCACCGATATACGCAGAGCCCAGCTGTAGTACCGGACACACACTTGACGGGTTGCAGCTGAGCCTGTGCAACGAGCGAGTTCAACGCACCGCGGGGCCATCCAAACATCAACAAAGCGGACTCTCTCTGGTAGTCGAGGATAGCACAATCCAACAGGCTATGCTCTCAATACAAAATTAATAGTCTCCTCGCTTTAGAATAACGGATATCACAACACTAAAGACCCATATAAAATGAATCACGATAGCGTAGGAAATTGGATGGGGAAATAATTTAAATAACAATATCTCAGGGAAAATACAAAAAGCGATAACTCAACAGGCCCTGTACGGCCTTGATAGGTCAGATAGCTGCGCATGCACTCAAAGTGCATCCCACTGACGCCGGATCGCAGCGGCGTTCAGGTGGACGAGTACGTAGGCCTTCACAGGGTACCAGGCGGGACCTCAACTCCCACCAACGGTCCTGTGACGTAGGAAGTGAGTATCGACCAACTCAGTAAAGATCCGAGGCGAATCCAAATTCCACAAGTAGCTGCTGGCCACTTACCGACGGTACACGTGCTAAAGTATCTTACCTAGTGAACGCAACGGGCACAAAGAATTATTGACCGACGTTTATCTTTACTTTATAAATTATATTCTCGACCAGCGTTAGAAAAAGCATATTATCGATCAATTCCGATTACAAATTATATTATTGATCAATGTTTATCCTCACATTATAAAGCAGATAATCGATCGATTTCTATTATAAATTATATTATTGACCAACGTCTATCTTTGCATTATAAGATTCTCACACATTCTTAGATTCACCAGCGTACACGATTATAAATACACTCAAGAGCCCGGGAATAACTTATTGTAAGGCGTGTGGTAGCCATAATACCAAGAAAAAGGAATCGAGATCGTTAATTAGATTTTATATTTATTTTTCCATTTAATGTATCGCAAAATTTACACTACGTTTCTTGAATAAACCCTACTTTTACCTACTACTAAAGCCTAAATTACTTTCCTCCCTGCTCGAGTCCGAACAAAACCCTTTCAGGGTAATATTAACGATTAATACCGTTACAATACACATGATGTTTTGATAATGTATTGTTGTTTTTTTGTTTAATTAAAATCCTTCCCTACGCATTGATCAGATCAAAATGAACATACGCGAAATTTTACAGCTACATAATTAAAGTTCAAGCGTACCTGTTATTTTTACATGAAAATCATATGAAAAATCTAAAAGTCCGTTGAGTGATCTTTAAATATTGACGGATTAAGTTCCGCTTGCGCGAGAATTTTTCTTTCGATAGATAGAAAGAGTTAATCTGCTACTAAAAAAAAAGTTTTTTTTTGGACCACCCTAGTAAAGGGTGTCCCAAAATTAACGCAAGATTTGAATTTGGCGCGATTTGTGCAGTAAAGTGTTAGCAACCCCAAAAAAAATAATTTGACAGCTGAGAGGTTAGGGTTAGTAAAAATGTGAACAAGATGGTGCCACATGCCATACAGCCCGTGAAACAATTCAATTACTGCATGAGACATTTCCTAGTCGTGTACTCTCTGATTTCGGTGATCAGAATTGGCCCCCTAGATCTTGTGATTTAACACCATTAGATTTCTTTTTATGGGGTCATTGCCTTGTTGACATAGACTTTTGACTTCAAATGACCCATAAAAAGAAATCTAATGGTGTTAAATCACAAGATCTCGGGGGCCAATTCTGATCCCCGAAACGAGAGAGTACACGACTAGGAAATGTCTCATGCAGTAATTGAATTGTTTCACGGGCTGTATGGCATGTGGCACCCTCTTGTTTACATTTTTACTAACCCTAACCTCTCAGCTGTCAAATTTTTTTTTTTGGGGTTGCCAACACTACTGCACAGATGGCGGCAAATTCAAATCTTGCGTTAATTTTGGGACACTCTTTATATATATTTGCGTAGTGTAACCAGTGTCAAACAGCTGATGTGAACCGTGAGCATGCCGTTTATAGTGTTGCCAAACGTAACCCCTTGATTAAAGCGCTTGCGAAAATTCGTCTCCAAGCCACATTTTACCAAGTTCTAACATAAATATCTTGTTTAAACGCGCGGTGACTCTAATTTTTATCGGCACTATGGAATCTATAGAGTTTCTCGAATGCATAGAGCAGTTGATATCAAACATCTCCCGTTGTTTGGTTCGCGAATTATTAGATTCAAGTGTGGACCTCCGACTTTCTCTATAAAGTCACGTATTCATTATCCTATTTTGAAAGTCTTAATTCTTCTCTGAAAGCTCGGTAAGTTGGCTCAATATTTTTCTGGCGTAATGGTATATATTCTAACTCCATTATACAGAAGAATGAGAGAATTCTAAAGTGAATGAACTCGAAGTTCATTCAAGGAATACCTTAACGTATAACGGGTATGCTGTATTTGGCAGCTCTGTAAAGCGCATAAGTGGAAACAAACAACTTTTCAAAGTATATATTTAATTTATATTTTTCTGTGTTTCAGGAATACAATTTACAACATCAGTCTGCATGACCTCTCAGAAATCACTAATCAGGTAAGCAATACTTCACGCATATTCATTCCGTCCACACTCTTTCTCGTTTGCGTATAGTTCCCGAAAATGATGAATACAAAGGAATAATTTGTAAACTTGTGCATATCAAAGGGTTTTAAATATTGGATCTGGGAAAGAGTTCGTGGCGTTTTCCCCGATAGATGGCATCAATTGCGAATAAGTCAGGAAACACAGATCGCAGCGACACCACTAAACGCTCGTTGGAAAGGTGAGACTTCGAGCGTTACTTTGAGTATATAAACATCGAAATTGGTGCAGTGGTTGGAAAGTTGTTTGCGTTTGAAAATGAAGAAAAGTAATGCAACAATGCGCTATATTTTGCAATATTATTACGACAAAGGGAAGAACGCTGCGCAGGATTGATTCTCAACTCTACTGTGGACAACTAGAGAGATTATGCCGAGCAATTGAAAGAAAACGGCCCGAATTGATTAATACGAAAGGTGTTGTCTTTCATCATGACAACGCCGGATCACACACTTCTTTGATGACCCGTCAAAAATTGCGAGAGCTTGGTTGGGAAGTTTTGATGCATCCAACGTATAGTCCAGACATAGCACCGTCTGACTATCACTTATTCCGATCTCTGCAGAACTCTCTCAATGGAATTAAGCTGCTTTCAAAAGAAGCCTGTGAAAACCACTTGATACATTTTTTCAACTAGAAATCATAGAAGTTCTTCACCGATGGTATCATGGCTCTACCCGAAACATGGCAAAACATTGGCGATAATAATGGAGCATATTTCATTTGAATAAATTAATTTTCACACTATAAGAAAACCAGATGAATTTTACTAAAAAAACGCCACGAACTTTTTCTCAGACCCAATATATAGTTTTACTTATTATATTTTAATAGGAGAACTCGTACAGTATGAGGTGCAATGAAAGTTGTGGAGCGTGACCGCTAAAATTCCTCCTACAATAGAGGAGAAAGATTGAGAGGGAAGCTTTTCCTCGTAACGCTGTGAAGACCTACTAGTATAAGTATGAAATGCGGATTTTTTTTCTAAAAAAAGCATGTTAAATTTGGAAGAATGATAAAAAGTGCTTTATTCAAAGTATGCTCGATCGCTTGTTATACATTTTTCCCATCTTTCGTGCAATTTGTGAATATCACGCCAGTAAAAATTTTCCCCGTTTGCTGCGAACCATTCATCGAGACATTTTTTCACATCTTCGTACAAACCAAAGCGCTGCTCAGCAAGTGCGTAACCCATCGTTACAAACAAGTGGTAATCGGAAGAAGCCAAGTCTGGTGAGTAAGCCGCATGAGGTAGAACTTCTCAGCTGGGTGCTTCCAACGTGTCGCGAACCGGTTTTGTCGTATTTGATGGTGCATTGTCATGCAGAAAAATGACTTTGTGTTGCCTCTTTCGGTATTCTGGCCTTTTTTCAAGCAGCGAACGCTTCAAATCGGTCAATTGTTGTTGGTAACGTTCAGTATTAACCGTTTCCCCAGGTTTTAACAGCTCATTATACCCCTCTGGTCCCACCAAACACAGAGCATCGTCTTTCCGCCAAAGCGGTTCGGTCTTGCGGTCGATGTGGATGGTGCGCCTGGACCCATGATTTTTTACGCTTGGGATTCTTAAAATAAATCCACTTTTCTTTCCCTGTATCTATACGATGTAAAAACGACTTCCTTTTGTACCGAGCGAGCAAAATGTCACATACCGGTCTTCTGAATCTTTCCCATCTCCTGTAGCCGATTGGAAACAGCTTGTTGACTCACGCCGAATTTCTCGTCGAGTTGTTTTCGTGTTTGCGAATAATCCTCGGCCAACAATGCTCGCAACTCCACATCTTCGTATTTTTTGGCGGCTTTCCACGTTCCTTATCTGCAACATCAAAGTCACCACTTTTGAAACGCCGAAACCATCGTTTACACATATCTTGCAATGGAGCATATTCACCATAAGCTTCTCGAAGTAATCGGTATGATTCAGCAGCAGTTTTCTTCACATGAAAACAAAAAATTAATGCTGTACGCGAATGCTCTTTGTTCGTTATAAATTTCGACATATTGAACACAACAACACAACACTATGCACACACTTTTTAAATTGCATGTCTAGGATTATGTTGTGTGTATTGCAGTATGTTGTGATTGAAGAGTTTACGATTACTTCATAGACTTTGGAAAGACTAGGTGAGAGGCAGATAGGTCGGTAGCTTGATGGGTCTGTAGGGTTTTTATTTTTTTTTTGAGGATCGGCAGGATTTTTGCTCTTTTCCATTTTGGTGGGAAGTATTTATGATTGATGGCGTTATTAAATATGATAGTGAGTGCTGTTATGGCTTTAGTTGGTAGGTGCTCCAATACTATAGGGGGGATGTTGTCTAGTCCGGAAGAGATTTTGTTGGGTAAATTGGTAAGGATTTTGGCGACCTGTTGGTAAGTACAGAACGGCGCGAGGGGGGTATCTATGGAGATAGGGTTGGACGCTTGGTTGTTGGTGTTAAAAGTAGTGATGGTAGTACTTAGTAGTTGTGCATGATTGATAGTCATTTTGATGGGAGCGATAGTGCGTTCAACAAGATCTCTTAATTTCGTGCCAGTGTTAAGATGTCTCGGTGAATTAATATGTTCGTAGTATGCGCCGAAAATATTTAGGATGTCGGATGGGTCAGTGAATAAATAGTTGTTGTTTGTAAGTTGGTTCGGGGATAGGGTGCATTTACTGCGCTGTAATATGTTGTGTTCCTGTTGGTGAATCTGTATGTTGTTGAGAGTGAATGGATGTGAGGCTCGGAGGAGCCTGTTGATTTTAGGGAAAAAGGTGGATGGGTCACTAAGGCCAATACACTTAATCTGGTTGGTCCAGTATCTTTCAGTTGATTTTTGGAATTCTATTCTAATAGTGATACAGACAAGTTTCAGTAATGCTTTTGCCTGGAGAACAATGTTAGATGTTGGTGAATAGCCAAGTTCGTTAATTTTATGTAATAATGTTACTAGATAGCGTTTATTATTTTGTAGGTTGATATTTTTGTGATTAATGCAGTTTAGGATGTGATTATGTTGTTTAAAGGCAGGGACCACTGCTGTAATATATCTGCTGTAATAGTATCTTGAATTGCTTTCGTGATGTCAGCTAGATTTTTGTCAACTTCGGTGATAGTTAAGCTTCTGTTATCAACGGGGTTAGTAGGATAAATTGGGTTGAATTTTGTTTGGAATTGTTTCCAATTAGTATTTTAAAAGTTAAGACGGTTCTCTTTTAATTGTGTCTTCCGAAGGTTGAGGTTGTCGTTAGGAATTATGAATTCGATCGCAATTGCTGTGTGGTCACGGTCATAAGGGATTGTGTAAGTGTTATGGTTAGGTCTATTAGTTAGTATGAGTCTGACGTCGGCCATGCAGATGTCTAGATATGAGTTAGTTGGCTTGAATGAAAGGGACTCAGGGGGGTAAGTACTTAGTTTGTAGGTGATGTCGTTGTTTAGTTCCCATCGTTTAAAGTGAAAACTAGGTTGGTTATTGATGCAGTCTCCCCGATCAGTGCGACGTGCATTAATATCGCCAGCTATTATATAATAGGTGTCATTTTTATATAGTTCAAGTGAAGTGAATAAATTATCCAACTCAGATATAAAAAGAATCCTGTCGTCCTGTTTAGCGTAGATACTAATTATATAAAGTTTGTTTTTGTTTTGGGTTGTTAACTTGATGGTGGTGAATTCTACTATATTATTGTTGATTGATGAAGGGTGTCTAATAGTAATAATGACGAAATTGAGTTTTTTATGAATTCATAGAGCGGTTCCGCCGCACCGGGTAGGGTTGGGTCGGTCGGTGCGTATTATGTGGTGATTATCAAATTATAAGCTTGTGTCGGGGTATTAGTTTAGTTTCAGATAAGAGTATTATGTGGTGCTTGTGTGTGCGAATAAAATCCATAAGCTCTAGTCTTCGGTAGTTAGCAATGATGGAATTAACATTAATTGCTGCAATTCTTAATTTGTTGAGCGTTATAGTTCGACTATCCATAAAGAGAGTTGAAAATAAAGTCTATTCTGCGTGCATTTTCGGCAATTTGCGCTGATAATGTGTTATATTGTGTGGCTATTAGAGATGTAATGTCATCTTTGAAGGATTTTACCCATTCCGGTGCTTGAGTCGAATACTGGTCAGATGGTGTGATGCGAGGCTCTGGGTTTGGTGTGGGTGCGATGCTGTGGAGTGTCCTTGGTGAGTACAATGGAGCCATGTGTAGTTGGGGGTTTGAGATAAGTGGCTTCTTGAGTGCTTGAGCGAAGGTGGTCCCTGGTGTGACTGTTGCCGCGACGTTGTTAATTTTACGTTGGATGTTGGTCGACGTTTTTCGGGTATATTCTTTTTTTAAGTTTAGTGCCATCTTAATGTATGAGCGTCCCATAGAGGAGGCTGGATGTCCCGTACTGCCACAGTTGGCGCATTTTAGCTGTGCTTTGTCGTTAGCGTGGGTAATGGTGCATTTGTCTGATTCTTGTGAAAGTGCACATTTAACGCATCGGAAAGCTAGGTTGCAATTACTACTAGCGTGTCCAATGCGTTGGCACTTTTTGCATTGATATAATTTTTTTCCGTAGTAGTTCCCATTTCACTTTTTGGTAGGACAGAGTTTTTATGTTGCTGAGCTCTTTAGTCAGACTGTCTGGTGATAATTGAATTTTATGTTGGTATCGATCTTGGTTTAGTTTGTCATAGAAGAATTTATTAAGACTAATGATGTTGGTGTTGGGTATTTGTAGCTCTTTAATCTCGTTGAGGATGTCCTCGTCGGTGAAGCTGCTTTTGATGCCTTTGATGATGAGCAATTTTGGTTTACTATTTTTTGGTGTAAATGTGTAGAATTCCAGTTGCTTGTTTTTAGCTGATTCTAGGTATCTACTATAGCCCTCAATTTTTCCTAGGTATACCGTGTGGTGTGATTTGTCTGTTTCAGAGATGGTGAAATTGTTTTTCGGTATGTTGAGATCTTTGGCGATGTTGATTAGTAGACTGATGTTAGAATTAGTTGTGTATATCGGTGCGGGCCGGCTAAGTTTTATTTTTGGTGTCTGTGATATTGTTGGTGTAATTTCTTCTTATATGAGGTCATAACAATTGTTAGTGATCGTGGTCGTATTATGAATTTTGCTATCAGTTTTTCGTGGGAGTTTGGTCACTCGCTCTGGGATTTCCTAGTCACTACTGGCAGTAGCCGTCCGTGGGTGTTGTTGGGCCTGGTTAAAGCTCTTGTCGGGTGTACTCTGCGTGTTTTTTCTTTTGCGGGCCACCGCCGGAATTGGTATTATTTTAGATGCGGAGGGTTGCTCGTTCTCTTTGGTCATTTTTTTATATAGATGATCCAGATTGGTTGAGTTGAGATTTGTTCTTACTGTATCGCGCGAACAATTAGTAATTGATGTTAGTGGGCGTTGACTAGTACTTGTCAGTAACGTCTTATTCGACGTGTTCGGTATATTGTCCATTGTTTCACTAGCGGGGTAGCCCGCTGTGCTAATGTTGCTCTCATTAATTTTGGCAGTTATAGCTGTAATCGCTTACGTTTGAATCCTGGTGTGGTGAACGATCCTGTTGTGGTATACGAGAGGTCAGGATTCATTGAATATATGTCACACAGCACTTTTTCTTTAATTTAATAAAACAGGAGAAGATCATATAAGATTTTTATTGCACAACAACTTATTGGTGGATGCGAAAATTTTGAGATACTTCGGGGTGTGTTACACCGTATAGAGTTAAACTAGTCGGGTTCTAACGTTTCACACTGTAGTGTATATATTTGGTTTGAGTGAGGCGATAGAAGTTTGAAAGGTGCACGGCACTGTTTCGGTGCGTGCTATCCGTTCGGTGTCTCGGTTCGAACTCGGTTATGTACATATTAGCTATATGTACATCAGCGTGGGCACGATATCAGTAGCTTCGTCGGAGGTCTCTTCCGACATATCATACCACTTTTAAAACAAGGGGCATGGGCTGTCGGTAAAGAAGCGTCACGCTCTGGTATTCAAGTAGCCAACGATATATAACAATAGTAATGTAACTGTTTAGGCAGGCTAGCGTGGGCAACCGCTCGCTGTTCCTACTGAGGGGCAGCACCTCACGGGAGCACGATAATCGCATTAGGTCAGCAGGCCATGCAACAGCTCGTTGCGCGCACGCCCTCTTCAACAGCGTCGGCGATAACGGTTCATTTGAAATAGCAGCCATCTTGCAAAAAAGCTCTTGAACAGCTCAGTCCTCACCTCGCGAAGTATGCGTTTTAAATTGTGCTCATCCAAAGTTCTCATTGTGCTACTCAGCCAAGGAATAGTGGAACATCGCGAACACCTGGCTCTAAACCACTGTGATAGTTTGAAATAGTCTGCTCATCGGTGCATCATCATTATGTTTCAGCTCGTGTCGTGGGCTATGTGAACTTGGCACCCGACTTTGAAAAATCCAAATTTTTTTATTATTATACTTATAGAGTTTTGTTTGTAGTTGATTGTAGTAAAAAAAATTTCGTTTGTAGTAGCTCCAAAAAAAAGTTATAGGATTTTGAAAAAAGCGCTGCACAGGACTTTGTCGGCACTCAAATTTTGCAGTTCATTCCTATAGAGAATCGTTTGTAGTTGATTGTAGTGAAAGAATTTCCGTTTGTAGTTAAAAAAAAAAGTTATAAAAATTTTTTTTTGCTCGTAATTTTTTTTTTTTTTATAAACAAAAAAAAGTTACTGCAACCGAAAAAAATCGTACTACAAACAACTACAAACGAAACTCTATGAGAATGAAAAAAAAACAATTTCGATTTTACAAAGTCGGGTGCCAAGTTCACATAGCCCATATGTCAGCCATAGAGACACATCTTCCTTACGACGTTGTTAAGCATGAATATTCAAATAAAGTGACTGAATATTACCAAACCTATTCGAATTTTAGTACCAGAGGGATCGGTATAAATAAAATAGAAGGAAAAAAGCTACAAACATTTTGTGTTATTAATTTTTTTTTATAAACAAAAAAAAGAACTACAGATGGATTAAATTTTACCACAAACAACTACTAAAGAAAATAAGTTACTAAAAACGAAAAAAAAGCACTACAGACGACTAGAAGGTAAACGAAGCTACTACAAACGAAAAAAGCGGCACTACAAACGACCAGAAGGTAAACGAAGTTACTACAAACGAAAAAAATGCCACTACAAACGAAAAAAAATTTACTTCAAACGAAACTAAGCTACTACAAACGAAACTAAGTTACTACAAACGAAACCAAGTTACTGCAAACGACTAAAAGGTAAACGAAGTTACTACAAACAAAAAAAACGGCACTACAAACGAAATATCGCTACTTCAAATGAAACTAAGCTACTACAAACGAAAAAAACAGCACTACAAACGACTAGAAGATAAACGAAGTTACTACAAACGAAAAAATATTTACTACAAACGAAACTAAGTTACTACAAACGAAAAAAAGCCACTACAAACAAAAGACCGCTACTACAAACGAAACCAAGTTACTACAAACGAAAAAAATGCCACTGCAAACGAAAGATCGCTTCTCCAAACCAAACTAAGCTACTACAAACGACAAAAAAAGCACTACAAACGACTAGAAGGTAAACGAAGTTACTACCAACGAAAAAAAATTTACTACAAACGAAAAAAATGTTACTACAAACGAAACTAAGTTACTATAATACATACGAAACTAAGTTACTACAAACGAAACTAAGTTACTACAAACGAAAAAAATGCTACTACAAACAAAAGACCGCTACTACAAACGAAAAAAAATACGATAAACGACTAGAAGGTAAACGAAGTTACTACAAACGAAATATCGCTACTACAAACGAAAAAAATTGCACTACAAAGGACTAGAAGGTAAACGAAGTTACTACCAATGAAAAAAAAATTTACTACAAAGGACTAGAAGGTAAACGAAGTTACTACCAATGAAAAAAAAATTTACTACAAACGAAACTAACAAGGAAGGATAGTTTGGTGTCCCCCTCCGATTTTGATGAAACTCACGTATGTTTTAGAGCATCGAAAACTAAAAGACACGTATTTTTTTTTATCGGCGGAAAAACATTTCTAAGGGGTGAAATCGCCCTTCAAAGTTAGGGTTTATTATGCAGTTTCACTTCTGCAAATGAATTTTGTTGCTTTAACTTCACGTGGAATTTTTATTGTCTTCAATGCGGAGTATTTTGGTTTTTGTTTCATTAAATCTGGTTGACGCCTTCTGGGTGATACTGCATAATCACCCCTCGACATGCTTAACTTTGAAGGGCGATTTCATTCCTTAGAAATGTTTTTCCGCCGATAAAAAAAAATGCGTGTGTTTTAGTTTTCGACGCTCTACAACATACGTGAGTTTCATCAAAATCGGAGAGGGATACCAAACTATCCTTCCTTGTAAGCTACTACAAACGAAAAAAACAGCACTACAACCGAAACATTGCTACTACAAACGAAACTAAGCTACTGCAAATGAAAAAAACGGCACTACAAACGACCAGAAGGTAAACAAAGTTACTACAAACGAAAAAAACGGTACTACAAACGAAATATCACTACTACAAACGAAATTAAGCTACTACAAATGGTAAAAACGGCACTACAAACGTCTAGAAGGTAAACGAAGTTACTACAAACAAAACTAAGTTACTACAAACGAAAAAAATGCCACTACAAATAAAAGATCGCTACTACTTCATCTGTAGTAATTTTTTTTCATTATAAAAAAAAATTAATAACAAAAAATGGAGATGGCCGGCATGGTCAGGCGGGCTGCAAGTTAGCTTTATGGCGAAACCGTTTTTATAAGTGAAAAAGCGAGAATAGCGACGTATAAGTTGGTTTGGAGGATTGGTGTAAGAGTGCTGGACGCAGAGGAATAATAAGTTTGGTAGATCTGAGCGATCTACGCGTAAGAGAAGGGTTTATTCTGTTGGGAGTAGAAGAGGTTAGAAGTAGAGGAGCGAGATGGAAGATAAAGAGCGTCAGAGCGCAACAGCGCCACGACAGGAGAACGAAGCTAGGACAGAGGAGCAAACAGCGACGGTTGGTAAAAAAGGACGTGGAAGACCTAAGGGAGTGCCGAATAAAAAGAACAACACAGCTGAATCCAAACGGACTCTTGACTCTTTCGTCTTGAGACAAGCCAACGGAGAGCTAGATGTAGGCTGTAATAAAATAAAAACTGGAACCTCAACAGACACACAGTCACAGCAGGATACGGAGGGCCCGGACTTACTCAACAAAAATTACGCGTTTAGAACGAGATGCAAACTGACAGACTCGCCAACACACAGTCCAACAGCAAAGAGACTGGAGGAGAATAGCGGCGCAAAGGATCATGAAGACACAATGCTTGCCCTCACACAGGGAGGGCAGGTCAGTCCCAGCACCGAAAGCGGTGAAACGTCAAATATGCTCGATCTGAGCAACGGAAACGCCACGAAGGAGTCACAGCTAGCGATGCCTCTGGCGCTCGAGGAAAATAAAAGAAGGCTTAGGGCAAGTGCTGTAATTCATGACATTCCCGAACAGGAGGGGGACGAAGCAAAAAACACAGTGGATCTCGTGATGTTGAGAAATTTACTTAATGTTTGGAAAATGGAATTAGAACGCGAGTGGAAAGACAATCTGCGAAAGGAGATTGGCTTAATATTACGAGAAGTCAGGCAGGAGCTACGCGATAGTGATGAAGGCAGAAAGAAGCTAGAGGCTGAGCTAGTGGAGGCACAGGCGAGGTCGTGGTTAGACATGACTAAATGGGAGGTTAAACATACTGAACAAGATGTGAGGATTAGAAGACTGGAAACAGAAAACTATAACCTCAAAAACGAGCTAAACAGGACCAAGGAACAGTCTCGGCCAAGCAGAGAGACGGAGGATGATTCTGGGCGAATAATTAACACAGATCTAAATGGAAACGACATGTCGAAACGAAGCAGGGAGCCAGCAGCGACCGTAAATGGGTTTGACATTGGCAGAACACACCAGAACAGCACGGTTGAGCAGAGCCAGACCCCTCAAGTGAATGCACGTCACAGGATACAACGTTCGGTGGAGAGGGGCAAACACCCGGGGGCACTGACGAGGCAGGAGCTAGACCAAGAACGGACGGAGAGAGAAAAGAGGAGAAGGAACGTCATCGTCTGGAGGATTGACTTCTCGGGGAAAGGAGTCAAAGCAGATGCAGAGGAAGCGATTCGCAACCAAACTGGCATCCAGCCAAGAATAGTAAACTGGATGGTCCTACCAAAGGGAGGGGTGTTAGTAGAACTGGAGTCCAGGTGGCAGAAAGCCCAAATTATGAAAAGAAACCACAAAAATGGGGAAGACAGGTCTGAAATCCGAGACGACCGCAGCAGAAGAGAGAGAGAGATTCAGTGGTGGATCGAAGATCAAGCAAAAAAGAAAAGATTCATAGGAGAGGAAATCTATACCGGGCACCTGAAATTGTCGGAAGGCGGTGAATGGCACATTTGGAATGAACTAGAGGGAAAACTGATCTCGAATAAAGAACTGAGACGAAGAGAAGCCGAGGAGAAGCAAGACTACCAAGGTGTCAATGGGTTTCGTGGCAGAGACGAGAGAAGAAGCAAGGAACAACATGGAGCATGGAGATAGACGGCGTGGGTTGAGAGCAGTTACATGGAACATCGCAGGTGTAAAAAAAATCCAGCAAGTTTGGGACTGGCTAAAAAACTTCGACATCATGGTTCTACAAGAGACATGGCTGGAGAAGAAAGATGAAAACAAGGTTATAGGAGGACTGAATAGAGACTACGAGTGGATGACGAAAGCGGCAGTGAGGCGCAAGAAGCGAGGACGTGCGTCGGGAGGCCAAATCATTGGTTTGAGAAAGAATATAGTCAGAAGAGATGTGATAACTGAGTGGAAGGAAGGGTGGGGTAATTCAGGGGGTGAGGTTGGGGGAGGGAGGAGACAGATTTACAATTATGACAATTTACAATAACTGTGGCTTTAAAAACTTGGAAAAAGAACTAGAAGTGGCGATAGAGGCGGCCACTGAAAGAAACGAGGGGATTATTATACTTGAGGATATAAATGCGAGAGTAGGAGAGGAACAAGGAAATGTAGATGAGAGGGATGAATGGGAAAAACGGAAGGCGATCAGAAGACAAAATTATAAATAATGAAGGGCGGAAACTGTTAAACTTCTGTGACAAAAATTGTTTAACGATATTGAATGGTAGAAGCCGCGGAGATGAGAAAGGCAATCTGACATTTGTTGGTAATTCGGAAGGATCGGTTATAGACTATGTACTAATCAGTGCAGAGAAAGAGGCAATATTAAATGAGCTACGAGTGGAGATTAAAATTGAGTCAGATCATCTTCCCATCTCCGTGAGACTAGGTAGGAGGTTGAAGCGTGCGGTGGGTACAGGGGGTAAGGGGGAGAAGGAACGGACCAGACGGGAAAACGAGAAAATACTATGCTGGAAAGACGAGCGTGGAGAGGAATTTAAGGAAAGATTTTTAAAGGAATGGGAGGAATCGCCGAGCGTATTAGAGGCAAAAGATAGATGGGATAGATTGATTAGAATAATGTGGAAAACAGCAGAAAACGTTGGGATGAGCAGAAAACTTGGAAATAATACGCAAGGGGTTCGAAAGTCTTGTGAGGAAATCAGAGAAAAAAGGAAAATACTATGGGAAAAATTGAAAAAGTTTGTGAGGGAAAAAAGAGAAGGAGGGAGAGAAGAAAGAAAAAATGAATTTAAAAAAGCGAGAGGCGAGTTAAAGCAAATTGAAAAGCAAAAAAAATAGAGAAGACTGGGAAGAGAAATGGAATAAGGTGGAAAGCAGCAAAAATCTAAATGATATGTGGGAAGCAATTAAACCATTCAAACCGAAAAAAGTCAATCTGGGAAAGCAGGTATCAAAAGAGGAATGGTTAAAACATTTTAAGAATCTCTTAGGCGGAAATGAGATCTCTGAAAAGACGCGGGCATTAGAAGATGTAAACACACAAGAGAATGGAAGAGCATTGCAGGTAGAAAATGAAGAGAGTAAAGAAGCTGGTGAAAAAGCTGATTTAGAGAGAATGAACCGGGAAATAGGATGGGAGGAAATGAAAAAAGCCCTAAAAAATATGAAGAATGGTAAAGCGGCAGGAAAGGATGGGGTACCGGTTGAGTTCTTTAAAGAAATGCCAGAAATAGGATTGAGGGAACTCCATGAAATTTTGCAAAGCTTCTGGGAAAACAGCGAGATGGGTAGAGGTTGGGAAGTAGGTAGGATCTACCCCATTGATAAGGCAGGCGATACAAACGACGCGTCGAACTACCGCGGAATTGCCCTACTTAACATAGGCTACAAACTATTGGCGAACTTAATGGCAAAGAGACTGAGGGCCTGGCTAGAAGAGAGAGAGTGCCTCGGAGAAAGTCAGGCGGGTTTCAGGGCCGGAAGAGGAACAAGGGATCACATCTTTGTTCTCAATTCGTTAGTAAACAATAGGCTAAAAAAGAAAGGCGGCAAACTCTTCACGGCGTTTGTTGACTTCAGGGCTGCATTTGACTCAATAGACAGGGAAATACTGCTTAAGAAACTGGAAAAGATAGAAATGAGAGGCAAGATGATGAAAATGATACATTATATATACGAGGGAACATTGAATGAAATAATTGCGGGTGATGGGATAACGGAAAGTTTCCAAACTTGGAAAGGAGTGAGACAGGGATGCCCCCTGAGCCCTCTCCTCTTTAACGTATATTTGGAAGACATTGACACGATTTGGGAAAGGAAAAAGGATGGGGGGTCAGTGATAGGAAAGGAAAAAATTTTTGCTCTAAAATTCGCGGATGACATTGCAATTGTTGCGGATGAAGGGGAGGATCTGAAGACAATGATAGCGGCCTTAGAACGTTACGTAGACAAGAACAAACTGGAGATTAACATAGGCAAGACAAAAATACTTATATTCCAAAAAGGAGGGAGACGAAAAAGGAATGTGAAATGGATGTACAAAAATAAGGAGCTACAAATTGTCAAAGACTATAAATACCTTGGCACGGGGCTTTCAGCCGGAAACACCTTTGAAAAACACTTAACTAAAATAGCAGGGAAAATTACAAAGGCAGCTAAGGCAGCTTGGGGAATATGCAAAAGAGCAAAAATCGGCAGTCTAAGCAGACGCCTCGGGTTAATGCAAGCTATGGTAAGAAGCGGTCTACTATATGGAGGGGAAATTTGGGGTTGGCGCGGGAGGCCACAGGTGGATAGAATGCAAGCAAAGTATATAAAAATGGCAATGGGTTTGGCAAGTAACACGCTGAGTTACATCTGGAGGCTAGAGGCAGGTCAGAGAGGAATTGAGGTGGAGATGTGGAAGAGAGCAGCGAAATACCTGGTCGAAATTGTGAAGATGAAGGACACGAGATGGCCAAAAAAATGTTTGAGGGAGGAGGTTAGAGGCATTCTGAACCGCAATCCGTCCAAGTGGGGGCAAGAATTAAAAAAAGCAATGCAAGGGGTAGGTGAGGGTAGAGTGTGGAAAAATATTTTGGATGGAAATGTAGTTGAACTTGAGAAGAATTTAGAGCAAGCGACGCAAATAAAAATAGACCAGGAAATACAATTGGATTGGGCTAAGGCTGATAACTCTAGCTACTGTCCAGAGTATAAGTACAGGAAGACTTTAACGGGGATGGAACCATACTGGGAGGATAAGAATGTTAGAGCGGAACACAAGGAAATTTGGGTGAAGTTAAGGTGTGGGAATGTGGGAAAAAGTTTTGGTAAAGGATTCAAAGATATTAAGTGTACAATGTGCGGCAAAGAAGAAGAAAACCTTGTACATATTGTAAAAATGCCAACAAGCAAGAGAGTGCATGAATCGAGAGATAGTCGCTAACGTGGATGAATGGAGGGATGGAAATTGTGATGCGGATTTGCAAAGCAAAATCGAGTCAAGTCTGAAAGGTACACCGATAGTAGCCTTATGCAATTACTTTAAGATTTTCGAAAAAATGGCAAGAAAAAAATAAAGATAAAGTAGGCTAAGACGAGAGAGAGATGGTTCTAGCTAGTATGGATATAGTGGAAGAATTGTAGGTGGAGACGAAGAACTGTAAAGATCCGAAAGGGTATACACGCAATAAAATACTACTACTAATAACAAAAAATGTTTGTAACTTTTTTCCTTCTATTTTATTTATACCGATCCCTCTGGTACTAAAATTCGAATAGGTTTGGTAATATTCAGTTACTTTATTTGAATATTCATGCTTAACAACGTCGTAAGGAAGATGTGTCTCTATGGCTGACATATGGGCTATGTGAACTTGGCACCCGACTTTGGAAAATCGAAATTTTTTTTTTTCATTCTCATAGAATTTTGTTTGTAGTACCATTTTTTTTTGGTTGCAGTAACTTTTTTTTTTGGTATAAAAACAAATTAGTAACAAAAAAAAATGTTTATAACTTCTTTTCCTTTCAACTACAAACGGAAATTCTTTCACTACAATCAACTACAAACGATTCTCTATAGGACTGAACTGCAAAATTTGAGTGTCGACAAAGTCGGGCGCAGCGCTTTTTTCAAAATCTTATAACTTTTTTTTGGAGCTACTACAAACGAAATTTTTTTTACTACAATCAACTACAAACAAAACTCTATAAGAATTATTAAAAAAATCGCATTTTCCAAAGTCGGGTGCCAAGTTCACATAGCCCGTGTCGTGCACTCGTCATCCGCGTCACTGCGTGGTCTTTGCACTTCAGCTCAGGTCAACTCGTGTCACTGATCAATATAATCGTGTGTGGTAAGTACTGCTCATCATTCGATTTGTTATTTTTCTGGGCTCATGTAACATACATCATCTTTTTAATATATTTTCTTGTGTTTTTTTTTCACTATTAATTCTATGCTTACGATATATTACAGTTCACTACCTCTTCAACACCTGAGTTCTCAAATAATAGTAAATACGTAATTCTCCGCCAAATCGGATACGATCATACATTCATTGATTTTCAAGGATTTTTCAAATCATTTAATGAAATAGGCTTGTTTTTTTGGCATTGATTCGATGGCAGGATGTATCAATGAAATCAGACGAATCTTTTATTATTGTCTCAAGAGTCGTACGAGGAATGATTATAAAAGTTTGATATTTCACATTGTCGATTCCATTATCGTCTAAAGCTCGTTCGAATATATTACGCAAGATATCTGTCTGGGGCAATTAGTACAATTTTTAAGGTAGCAATCTGATCGAGTCAGCATCAATATGCCTGGCATGAAAGAATATGTCTCTTTACGAAATTGTACTAATAAAACTTGTTCTGAGACTCTAAAGTTTCTCGAAGTATCGTAACTCATTTAACAACTTAATCTTCACACCCGCAGCATTTTTATCAATATTAGATAGTGTTAAACCAAATTACGGTAGGTAACTTTCATTGGCTGTCTGTGTCGTACGGCGAGTAGTTCGCAGGTCGAAATCTTGTGTAGTTATCTTACATACATCTACCAAAGGCAGTATGCCTACTCCATTAAAAATTTTATGACGTGCAGCTTTTCCATCGCACGCTACGAATCGCTCTTGTTATAGTATGAGTATGACTTATGACTCGCTTTGGGTAATGCAGACCGCTGCCTGATTCATTTTTTGCGAACGTTAACACCTTGCATGCTGCTGCACTTGCGATGGGCATGAACGGATGTATCGGCGTAAAATTTAATTGCTATTCGAAATCCCTTTCTAATTTTTTATTTTGGTCTAGACCCGTGATTTGCAAGTGGTTTGAATTTCCTTGAATTTCCTCATACCGCGTCTTCTGTCTTCGTCACATATTTGCTCATTTAACGAGTGAACTTTTCGCGATAATCCTGCCTACTTCGGAGTCAGTTCAGCTAAACTTCCGCACCATCCGGGTTCGTGGAGCAGTATTTTCGATTACCCACGCATTTGATTTTGCTCATACATCCGTCGGACTGCCCTCTCTATACCGTGCAGTGAGTCTTTCTCGTTGAAGGCTTCCACAGTCCGCTGGACTGTGAGCTGGCTGTGGTTTTTTTCCTCACTTTGTCCGCGGCCTCTTGTGCTGCTGGGCTTGTATCTGTTGCTTTGCACTTCAGCTGCTCTTCCTTTCCTTGTGCGTGCGCGCGACGCTTCGCTTTATGCCGACTCTTGCCATTCGGCTTGCCTGTGGGGCTACGCTGATCGTGTGCTGCTGCGCTGTTTCCTTCTACGATACTCTCTCTCTCTCTTCTTGGTTTTATACTTTGTGCTTTGCTTCGCATTGACTGCAGGCCTTGATGGTTCGTCCCTCTCTTGCCCGCTAACGAGTTTCTTCTCTCGCTCTCGCGCTCTAGTACTAGCGTGAATACGACTTGTCGCATCGGTATTTGTATCAGCTCTTCCCGGTTTATGCCTTTTACCGAATCCCTGCCCCAATATTACGTTCTTCCCTGATAAGAGTTGAGATCCTGGGCCCTTCGACCCGTCCTTAATGGGTGTGTGATGCTGGACCATGTGCGTACGTTCACGCTTATTCTATCGTATGTGGAATACGCCTCTGTATTTGTTCATTTTATCCGTGCGAGATGCTCGCTTATCGCTGCCAAGATGAACCAGGTCGAACTCCTGTTGTCGTTGCTTGAGACGTTTGGCCCTCCTGTTCATACTTTCTGTGCTTGCGCGCGGCATCTTGGCCTTAATGCTATGTATGCCCTTCACTATTTCCGACGGCTCGAGTAACACAATTGGTTGTTGCACCCTTTCCTCGTACTTGGAAACTCTTATTCTCGGCTGATCTAGGCTGATCTTTCTCCTCGTGAGTAGCCCGACGAATTTGTTCCTCTTTGTGGCATTCGTGCTAGATCCATCCCCAGAAGAAAGCTCTGTTTTCGTCCTTCCATTGATCAGTGGTATGTTATGATTCTACAACTTGGAGCTCTCTCCGCTGAGGATGTCCGCTTTATGCTTCTTCATAAGATCCATCCCCGGTAGTCCGTTCATGTCTGGTGGCACGTCGTCCTGTACCACTTAGAACTAATGTTTTATGGTAACTGCCGGGACATCGAAAATAATCTCAGCCTTGCATAAGGATGTGAATTTCAGACCCTCTATGCCCTGCAGCTCGACGTCGCTGTCCTCGATTACGGTATCTGGCCGCAGGCAGTTTTTCTTAATTATGCTGCACTGTGCACTAGTATCTACCTTAAGGGTTAGTATTCCCTAGACAGTGAGTGGTGACACTACTTCCACATCATTTACAATTGCGCTTGGTGCTTGCAAAGTTACTTGAACCACTTGGAGCGTCACACTCCTCGAAGATGCGCTGTTTGCGTCTGATTTTCGAATTTCCCTGCATTTCCGTGACCATAACCAGATCCTTCGCTCAGTGTTTGAGCGGGTAGGCTCACGCGCCCTATCAAGCGCGTGCAGTTACATGCCCGACGTCCGCTATTCCCATTGTTGTAGTAGATCCTACTACCCTGTGCTTGTGCGTGTAGCGATTTCCGGTGTCATTGCTGTCCCTTGGTTTCTTCCGGCTGCACCATCTTTATAATATCGACGATGCCCGTCACTGATTCATGGAGCGTGGCATAGTTGGCGATCACACTAAGATTTGGACCTACTCGTGCAGTCTATTTTCGAAGTTTGCCTCAGCACATTTTCGTGTAATCATCTCTATAGTCCTGACGTCCGGCTCAGTGGAATCGACTTCGTTGAGTTTTTCCATAATGTGTACAGTTATTCTCTCCGCTCATCCAAACACTTCAGTACAATATTCCTACTCACGACTTTCCTTACACGGCTGACAATCATATATTTTGTTTTCTCTACATTCATTTTAAATTTATTTCCTTCCATCCACTTTTCTACTATACTCAATAACATATTCATCTTTCTCTCCACTTCCGCGCTGCTTTTTCCAGGTACATATATCACTGTGTCATCAGCAAACATTTTTATTGCACATTCCTCTGGACACAAATTAACTATATCATTTATATATATAATAAACAGCAACGGCCCTAGTACTGACCCCTGCGGTACCCTATATTCGTTGGGAATAACTTCAGACCATTTATCATTGAATCGAACTTGCTGTGTTCTATTTCTTAAGTACGTTCTGAACCAATCTAATACCCTGTGTCTAATTCCATATTGGGACAATTTGTCTAATAATATATCCCTGTCGATTGTCTCAAACGCTCGTTTTACATCCATGAATATTACTCCTACTATTTTTCCTTCACTAATGTACACTTTCCATTCATCTACAATAGTTTGAATCGCCATTTCACACGAATATTGCTTTCTAAATCCTGACTGATGCTCCGTTATGATGTCATTGGTTTCTAAATATTTTTCAATTTGATTTTTTACTACTAATTCGAGCACCCTTTTGTATAATGGCAACATATTAATTAGTCTGTAATGACTTGCTTTTATGACTTTGTTTATTTTTGGGATCGGTATAATTGTAGAAGTTTTCCAGCCGTCCGGACAACATCCCTCCCGTAGGGATCCATTTATTATTTCCACAAATTCCTCTTTTATTGCACTGAATGCCATTTTTAGTATATCCTTCTTCCGTTCCCTTCTTTTTCGGGAGTCCCATCACTATCTTCTCCAGATCCTTTATTTCAATATGATTGAAGTTTTCCATTATACTTTTATTGTTCATCCTTATCCCTGTTATAATTCTTCTTCGGTTTGGACTTCCAGACGTATCCCGTTGTATTGAATTAACTATATTCTTTACACTTTGCACATAGAACACATTAAATTTATCAGCTATACTATCTCCCATCATGTCATTCAATATCTCAAAATCTATATTCTCTACTTCTCTAGTATCCATTGATTCTCCTTTAATTACTTCTTTCAACGTTTTCCACATTTTTGTCGGATCCTTCTTATTATCGTCTATCATCTTTTCATAACATTCCTTCTTCTTTTCTCTTATTAATTTAACTACTGCATTCCTTTCTACTTTAAATTGCTGCCAATGCTCCTCCAAACCAGTAGTAATTGCTACTCCGTATGCCTTATCTCTTTTTCTTGCAGCTATTATTATTTCTTCTGAATACCATTTTTTTCCTTCCCATACGCTTGGAATCTTCACTATATTTCTGGGTGCAAACCTATCTAGAGCACCCACTATGTTATCAACGAGCATCCTTGCTCTTTGGCTTACTTCTACCTCTTGAACTTGTCTTGTGGTAATGCTTAACATCCGTGTAAATTCCTTCACATCAATTTTACTATAGTTTCTTGTTTTATATTCTCTTTACTCATTCCTTTCTTTCCTGTTACCTAATATGACTTTAATCCATGCATGATTCGTTATCTTTGCCTCATGTTCCACCTGCACTTGTGCACACCTATTAGCAAATAATAAATCGATAGTAGTTCGACTATCTTGCGTTATTCTTGGTGGTTTATTAACGTATTGTTTCATTCCTAGACTCAGCATTCCTGTTGTCAACCTCTTTTTGTAGAACGTTTCTACCGTGGCATCTATATTAAAATCACCTATTATCAAACAGTCTCCTTTTATTGTTAGTTCTTCAGTTATGTTTTCTATGTGTCATATAAATTCAGCATCCGACGCACTTGGCGAATGATACACAATTATTATCACTCCTTTATAATGTTTGTCCTTGACCTCTATTCCAGCACATCAGCAGTTTGATTCTATTTTATTTATTGGTATCATATCATATTTAATATCATCTCTTATGTATAAGATTGCACCACCTGTATTCCTATTCTCCGCATCACATCTGACTGCGCCATAGCCCGGCATATACACTTCACTGTCACCAATTTCAGCTGTCACTCTGGTCTCTGATAACACTATGAATGCGGGTTTCATTTTATCCACTATTTGGTATCGTATTTCATCCTTATGTGCTATCAGACTTTGTTCATTTGTATACCATAGCATTACCTCCTTCAGTAATTGCTAATCGTCCCATCCTGCTCTCCTCTTCTCTTCTTGGATTGCTCTTTTGTACGTTGGGCATTTCCGATCTAATGCATCATGTTTCATATTTATCTCTAAGTTGTATGCTTGGTTTTTAAACATGCAGTTTATGCACTTGTTTTTCGTCGCTGTACATTTATTCGTTTCGTGATTTCCCGCACATTTATGGCATGTTTCCTCTCTTGTGCAGTTCTTGGCTATATGATAGTAGCCCCAACATTTGTAGCATCGCTTCACACTGACGTGGTTGTAAACCGGACATTTTCTCCATCCCACGCGGATCTTACCTTTGTTCAGTATCTCTTGGTGGGTTCCTTCATCCACTATCATTATTACTGATCCTTCGTGTCTCTCTTCTTTGTTTATTCTTTTGACAATTTTCATCTCCCTTCCTTCTTTTTTCTTCCATTGCATTCTGTTTCTTTATTGTTTCAACCAGCTCATCATCCGCCAGCTCTAGTTCATCCACTTCCATGTTAACGATCTTAATTTTTGGTTTTTGTTGCTTTGTTTCCATAACTTTGAATCCCTCCCCAATTTTCTTTTGTACTATGGTCTTTAGCTTTTCTATTTCTTCTGTCGTTTCACAGCCCAAAATAACAGTTCCATTACTGCCTTTCTTTAACCTTGTTACTCCCACAGCCATGTTTTTTATGTCTATCTTTTCTTTGATCTTTTTTTTCGTGGCCTCACTTTCTTGTTGTTCGTTAGGCTTAATAATTATAACCGTCTCCTTTTTCTTTTCTTTGACTGCTCCACTATGGGTTCTTGTTACTTCCCTTGTTGTACCTAGAACTCCTCCTTTTATCATCTTTTTTATTTCTTCCATTTCGATCTTCATGCCCTTCAATTCTTCTTGTACTATTTCCTTAATTATCACCCTAACTTGATTCTTGCATTCAACTTCGTCCTTTATTTCTTTCACATTTTTCACCAACTAATTTATTTTTCCTTCGATATTTGCCGTCGTGCTAATACCTCTGCTTCTAGTAAATGATCCAGTCGAACCCGATCGATCTCTGCTGTTACCTGCACCAGGTGTCAATGCCCTCTGGCTTTCGTGAACTACGAATTTATCGAATGGACCATTACATTGCACTAGTTCTCTGTTTTTATCGTACACCTTATGTTTACACACACATCCCGGATGATAAAACCGTTTCGGGCACGTCTTGCATCGCACTACCTGGCTTTTTATAGCTTTTTTGCACGCTGAGCAACGATATTCATCGTACGCAGTCGTGCTATCCATTTCGTCCGTGTTCGCACTAATGCCGTGGTATGCGCTATTGTCGTGTCACCGTGGCAGCGAGAACGGTCGCCGCCACCATTTTCACACGAACTTCAATATCTAAAATTGTTCACAATAACGCGATCTCGATAGCTATCAGAATCATCTATCGTTCTAAATGCTCATCACACAAAACCGCACATTTTGTAATATTTTTATCCTTATTATAGTCTTATATTTCACTATAAAGTTGGCTCAAAGACGGAGTGCATTTGACACTCGTCTCAACTTTTCGAGATAGACAGAGAGAGAGACAGAGAGGGAGAGAGAGAGAGTCCTAAAACCGAAGCATCAGGAAAGGTCTGCGATAGAAGGAAGACGGAGCGCACGTCTTTGTTTCATTAACACAGCAGATCATGGAATACCTGCCAATGTCGATTAGCAGCAAAGCACCACAGCTTGGTTAGTAAAAAATATAAAATAATTTAAAAATCGTGATTAAAAAGCATGTAATATTTATTATTAATTATAAAAAATAATGTCTTGCAGAGCGAGCAGCCCCTACATATGAACCGACACCGAGGGTTCGTTATTCGTATTATGGACAGCGAGAGGAGGATACATACTCTGTACATATAGATCTAACTTCGGGAAAGAAAAGTGTCACCCGCCATCCTCATCCACAGTTGTCGTCGGTGGCAGAAGATCATCAACGCTCCCAACTTTGTATAATGAGTCGTGGCATATCAGGTAAGACAGTATCGATTATTCTGTACACGATGTTTTTTATTGACCAGTGCGTTCAATTAAATACTTGTTTGATTTTTTTTTCAGAAGTACACTGTGATGACAACACCCACAGCGAAAAATAATTTAAAAGCAATATTACGAGTGATAATACAAATTAATTCCGTATAGCGATAAAAATAAAATTAACGGTGAAGGAATCTCCGAGCGTGGATCACCGTGTTTGCAGGGCTGTTGCATACGACGGTAAATGTGTAAACTGCTATCCATAAAATATTGATTAACTTAAAAAATACCTGTTCTTACTGTGTCTTATTTTTATAGCATAATAATTAGAGAATTATAATTGAAGTCTTTCTCTCTCTCTCTCTCTCTCTCTCTCTCTCTCTCTCTCTCTCTCTGTGAGGGATCACATACTATATCTTTTACTGCAGAGCAAGCGCTTTGCGAGGAGCACAGCGCAGGGCTATGCATGTTCGAAAACTGCTTTTGTTGCATTCAAAGTGATGGATACCTAGTTATGATTCATAGGAGACTGTTATATTTATGCCCGTGATACTCTCTATCAGCATCTCGAGCATTTAGTCTGTCTTTGGCATCCTACTTGCAAACAATAAAAAGCAATATGTATCCGTGATACGGCAAGGAAATTTTAAGCGACGCGTTTTGGTGCCGAGTAATATTTGTCGAGAGTGTGATGAGCGCGTTCCTGCGTACACAGGAAATGTGCGATGCATACGACGATCTGGAAGAGCTCTTGCGTAGCGTGTATTTAGGGGAACGTCGTGGAAGACCCATCGAACTTGGGGAACTGTATATCGGAATGTCCTGTATTGTGCCTCGTTTCAATAGCGTTGTCCGCGTCGAAGTGATTTCCTCGGACTTTAATGGCTACTGCGAGGTGTTGTTAGTCGATTTTGGCGAAACCATTTACATCGACTGGTCTCACCTATTTCATCCGGAGCCTCTAGCAAGTATGCTGCCGGCTCGTGTCATGGAGATTTCAATATACGGACTCGAACGTTGCAGGTATTAAGCATCTTGTCGAAGAAGCGTGCGGTAGAGATGGCTTGATCGCTGTCATGATGCGACCTCTTGCCGGCGATAACGTTCCGCGGATTCGATTATCTAACGGGGAAAGCGCGGACGTGGCGGCGGTTATTATAGAAGACCTCGGTGATAAGATAGATATCGGCTACGATATTGATGCCGTGGACGAGGGCTTTGACGAGGACATAGTAATAAATGAAAGACACGACGTTGCGCGCGCGCGTGTGTGTGTGCGTGTGTGTGTGTGTGTGTGTACATTCGAGAGACAGGAGCTTAAAATCGCTTTAGCAGGAGGGTAGATGCCTACAACAGCTGCGGTGGTGAGTACATAATTTTATTCATTTTTCCAAGTATGTGTACACCTTTGCTTCATCCTGCCCTTATCTCTACTCTTCCTTCCTCCCTTCCTACCGACACTGTTTAAGCAAAGTGGATAGCGTGGCAGTGAAAAAGTGAGGTGGTGGGGGTAGCCGCGCGGTGGGGGAAGGAGTGGGATAGAGCAAAGGTGTACGCATACTTCTATTACATTAGCCGGTAGTACCAGTTTGCAATGCAGAAGACTGTTACTCTCTTGGCGACACACAACAAAACGTAAACACGGCCGGCCTTGAGCTCGGCACTATACAACGAGAGCGAGCCTGGTATACCGTGCGCCTCACAAAGACCTACTATAGTGCGTAGCGGGATAACTATACTGCCGAATTTTACCACCAGTAATATTCTTGCATGTACTATTATTATAGATATCAAGATTTTTCAAATGTAAAATAAAAATAATAACAAAAATTAATTAAATTAAATATAATTCCCTAGTCCACAAAAGTAAAGAAAATTTTAAAGTATCCAAAAAAAACTATTACTGTTGTGTCATGGAATAAAATAAGATAACTGACAAATAAATAATGGAAACAAAAATTTAAAGAGAAATAGGATAAACTGAAATAATTAGAAAAAATAAAATTCAACGAATACAAAAAAATTAAATGAAATAAACTTGACTAATAAAAAAAATTCCAATTATTAAAATAAAATGTTTCTTAATTAAATAAACCACTTGACAGTTGGGCTCTACGTTGGGCGCCAAATTTGTAACGTTAATTTGTGCCTTAACGCACTAAGTCACCTATGGTTGATCCGAGCTATTTTTCCTTCCTTTTGTTTTACTCTTTCGAGTTGGGCACCACGCGGTTACACGGTGTTAGGGAAAATAACGAGGTGTTTGACCAGACTCAACCCAGGCTAGCTACAGCTGTTTAAGGTAGAGTGGGTGGTTCGAACTGTCAAAGTGGATATAAATCCTTAAAATTCATAAACTTAAAAATAATCAATACGAATAAAATCAGTCGATAAAATAGATGAACCAAACAATAAATAAAATTGACCAATAAGATCAGTAGATAAAATTAATAAATAAACTCAACAAGTAAAATTCAGAAATAAATAAATAAATAAAACAAAACAAAACAATAAGACTAAATCAATGAATAAAATCAATAACAAATAAATAAAGTCAAGAAATAAAACAAATGAATAATTCAAACAACAATGCAGGTACGGGATTCACAATGGTCCCTATAGGGCAGCTCATTTATTTGTTTAAAGCGATTACTAATTTGTCGAAATATTACCATAACAAAAAAAATGTAAAAGAGAATATCCCGTAAAATCCATCTTGGTTTTTTAACTATTCATCAACTTAATGATTTTGCCAGTACGAGTTATCCCGGCATCCGCATCGACTCTCTCACTCTCATACGTTATATATACTTTATTGCCACAGGTCGCCTCGAAATACAGCTCGCGTTACGGCCTATACCGGAATAATCCCACATCCCCAAAATAACTCTATAATCACGGGACGCGGGAAGGTCACGTACGCGAAGCCTTTACTTGTCGAATCTCTTAACTAGAAAATCGCAGGCAGGCCAAACCGAGAATCACTCATCAGCGAAACAATAATTACCGAGCATTAATTGAATAAAGTAAAATAATACCAAATAACTCACAGCAATATAATCGCAATAACTTCTACGTTAGTCATGTAAAAGATAATAAAAGTAACGGACGGTCTAACAATGCAAGATACGCTTCGAACCGTGCAAATCCCTTTCTACAACGTACAAAATACGGGACGATGGCCGAACGCGCACTGCATAAGCTTACAAAAACAATAAAATAATGTCCAACATAATAGGAACAAATAAATAACCGAAAATAAATAAAATAATGTGAATCATTAAGCGCCGATATAATTAAATATGCGAAGTTAATGACTGGTAGTCCAAAATAATAAAATAAACGAAAGAAAATAAATAAAGTAATATAAATCAATATAAAGTCTATTGTTCTGTAAAATCCGCGACGCGGTCGATCACGTTCAATTCCCTTTCACACGTTCATCATTTCGATGGTCACGATGTATGTAGTCTCAAGGATTTATGGAGCAATTGTTTGCCGGGGCGTCGAGCTTGAGGTGCTCGAACAGACGGTGAGTGCTCTCCTTTTCCCTTTTTGTTTATTTATCTACATTTTCCAACAAGTGTATAATTGATTTACTATATTTTGTTTTTTCCCTCATGTAGAGAGATTTGTTGATCCCTGATCGTCGACGTTGCTGTCGCCCGGTGTCTCCCTGGCAGCATTAGTCGTCCGACGCCGCTGGAAGAGTCGCCGCCGGGCTGTCGACTGTGTGGGCCTGGGGCCCTGTGTCGGCAACGATGGGGAGCCCCACCTAGACTTTGTGGGCCTTCAGCAGCCGATCTGGGAGGGGCCCCTAGTCCCATGCTCCACCTACGGAGCGGATTGCTACTCCAGATTTTAGATTTTGTGCATCTTTTCGTATGTTATAAAATTTTTTAGTTTTTTTTTCTCTTACGACAATAACAATAGGGTTTCTTAAAATTTTTAATATTTCATTGAAGCTCCCCATCTAGCGCTCTGCGGAGGTCCTCATCCACATTCATTTTAGCTTTTATTTTACTTTTAATTAGCTATAGAGAATTTTCATATATACAGGGTTCGCCATCTTTTATGTCGGTATGTAAACATTGAATAACTTTGACATTTATCAACCGATTGACTTGAGTAGATCTGTTTTTGAAACGTCAATTCCGTACAATTTTAACCATGAATCGCTTCACACCGAAACAACGCGCCGAAATAGTGACGCTGTATCATACATTGAAAATAGTCGTTCAATTGTGTTAACTCAATGTGCATATCGTTGAAAATATCGTGGCCAACAAGCACCGTCTGACAACACTATTCGTCATTTGGTATCGAATTTTGTTGAGCACGGGATATTGGGAGACTGTCCACGTACCGTTCCTCAACGCCCAAGACGTTCCAATGAACTGGTTGTAGCGGTAAGAGAGAGTGTTACCGAGAACCCACATGTGTCATATCGTCACCGTGCTTAACATTTTGGCGTCAGCGGAACCACTTTGCGGCGCATTTTAAAGGATGATTTGTATTTGTTTCCGTATAAAGTGCAATTGACTCAAAAAATATTGCCGACAGACCGTCCACGTCACTTGGAATACCGCCAGACAGTCGCTCGAATGGTTGACACTGAACCTGATTTTTGGAAGCAAATTTTGATGACTGACGAGGCCCATTTCACACTCTCTGGCGCCGTTAACAAGCAAAATTGCCGCATTTGGGAAACGGAGAATCCATACGAGATCCATGAAACACCATTGCATGACCAAAAAATGACTGTTTGGGCCGGCGTTTGCGCCAAAACCATCATTGGGCCATTTTTCTTCAGAGAAGGCGAAACAGTCGATGGGAATCGTTATCGGTGGATGTTGGCTCATTATGTCTGCCCACAAATGTGTGAAAAAGGTCTGGACGGTTACTGGTTTCAACAAGGCGGTGCGCCATGCCACACTGCGAATCATACAATGCAGTTTTTGCCACGAAAATTCCCTGGACGTGTGATGTCAAAAAATGGCGACATTGACTGGCCACCCAGATCTCCAGATTTGACCCCTCAAGACTTTTTTTTGTGGGGTTATTTAAAAAGGAAAGTGTATGCTAACAAGCCTCAGACCATTGACGAGCTCAAGGCAAACATTCGTGCCGAAATCATCGCTATACCGCCCGAGATGCTCGAAAAAGTGTTGGAAAACGCAGCAAAAAGGATACATTTTGCTTTGGCCAATAAAGGCGGCCACTTGATTGATGTTGTATTTAAAAACTATTTTAAATAAATTGTAAAGTACCAAATTAAATAAAAGTACCTCATAAATGGAAATTGGTTTTTTTTTTTTAAAGTTATTCAATGTTTACATACCGACATAAAAGATGATGTACCCTGTACGCAAATTCAGTTTGGTCGGGGCCGTTAGTGCTCGATAAATGGTTTCAGCCGGTTTACATGTACCGGCTGACGCCTTCATCCCTTCTGGACGATGTAGGTGACAGGGGAGCGCCTCTCGGTGACGACGTACGGCCCGGTCTACTTAGGGGTCAAGTTGGCTGACCGGCTTCGACGTACTATTTCGTCGTGCAGGAATACTCGGTGTCTTACGCTGTACCCTCTATCTATCGTCCTGTAGTCATACGTCACTTTTGACTTCTCCTACTCCAGCTCCTTTCTCATGCCAGGCCAATTGTATTTGGATCGAATCAGTTGCAGCGTCCGCTTGATACCCTGATGCCCTCCTATGGGGGTGTTATGGTTCTCTTTTATGATGTTTGGTCTATCCTCGCCGGCAGGGCAGGCTACGCCACTGCCGTAGTCACTACGCTCTTTCATATCATCGTCCTTGTTCGTGCTGTTGGACGATCGCGGGCTACGGTCCCCGCCGTGCCTCGCTTCCTCAGCATGCCTGTGTGGTCTGCTGTCCGGGGTCACTTGACTCGGTGTGCCCACCGGTAGCTTGCTCTTTCCGTGGCCCTCCTCGCCTCGCGGGTCGGCCATGCTGCGCTGCCAGCTATCTGTCCTTCACTGTGGTGCTCGCAGTCTTACTTTTGGCCTCTGTAGCTTGGGTGCATGCGTTCCAATTTCCCTGAACGCACGCCTTCGCAGCGGGGCTTTGGGGATCAGTAGAGCGATTTGCATACATGGTGCGGATCTTACCATCCTCTCCTATCGTGTGAGCAGTCGTCTTCTCTCGCTCTGCCGCGTTACTAAGCTGGCCCGGGATATTCTCGGCTCTCCTCCTTGTGCGGCCGTTCTTATCCCTGGATGCTCTGTCCTTTTCACTCTCGCGAGATCTTTTTTCCCGTCTCACTTGCGCTCGTGTAGTTGCAAGTATGCGACTTATAACGTCTGCATTTGTGTTTCTTTTTCCGGCTTTATGTTCGACATCGAACTCATGCTCGGATAGTTTAATTTTCCAGCGTATGAGTCTCGATCCTGGATCCTTTATGCCGAAAAGCCAAGTGTGGGGCTGATGGTCGGTTACCACCGTGAACCGTGTCCCATATATGTAAGGCGAGAGCGCACATTATTGCTAGCAATTTTTTTGCCGTCGTCGTGTAGTTCTGTTCTGCTTTCGATATCGTGTCTCGACCTGCCTCGAACTTACCCTGTGATAATATCGCTCCAACTGCTCTGTCGGAAGCGTCAGTGGTGACTACAAACGGCTTCTCGAAATCCGGATATTGTAATGCGGGTGCTGTGGTAAGTGCCGTCTTTAATTCCTCGAAGGTGGCGTTCCTCACTGCCGTCCACTTGAATTTAACTATTTTTTGGGTTTATTCTGTGAGTGGTATTGCGGTTTTGGAGAAGTCTCTTATAATTTTCCGGTAATACCCAGCTAATCCAAACAAGCATTGTACTCCTTTTACATTCCTTGGTACTGGGAATTCTTTGACTGCTACCAGCTTCTTGGGGTCTGCCTGCACCCCTTCCTAGGTGATGATATGTCCGAGGTATTGCGTCTCCTTCCGCAAGAACTGACACTTACCGGGTTGAACTGCCAGTTTGGCCTCTTTCAACCGCTGCAGCACCTCTCGCAACCTGTTATTATGTTCCTTGAGGGTCTTACCGTGTATTATGATATCGTCAAGGTATATGTTACATTTTACTGCTTGCAGCCCGGCTAGCGCGGAGTTCACCAGCCGCTGGAACGTTGGTGGCGCATTTTTTAGACCAAACGGCATTCGGGTGTACTCGACATACCCCTGTGGAGTGGAAAATGCTGTTTTTTCCATATCCTCTTAAGTCATTGGGATTTGGTGAAATCCCGGTGCAAGATCCAAGGTCGAATAATATCGTGCTCTCCCCAACTGGTACAATATTTCATTAAAATTAGGCAATGGGTAAGAGTCACCGATTGTAACTTCGTTTAGCTTCCGAAAACCCACCACTAGGCGCATTTTCCTAACCTCTGCCGCATCAGGTTTCTTTGCCACGACCAACAGCGGCGCATTCCATTGGCTTCTGCTAGGTTGAATTATTCCATCAGCTAGCATTTCATCTATCTGCCTTTCCACTTCTCTCCTGTGGGTCTCTGGTAGTCTGTATGGGTGCACTTTAACGGGTTGCACCCCTTCCTTAAGGGGAATCTCGTACTTCACCATGTGTGTGCATGACAGCTTATCCCCGGTTAGATGAAATACATCCTCGTATTCCCTTGTAATTTCTTCTAACACTCTATACTCTTCCTCATTGTGGTTTCTCGTGCCAAGCTCCTGCGCTAGTGGTGCGAGGCGGTCGGCCGCCCTCTCCTCTCTCACGGCGCATATTTCTATCGCGGCCGCCTCGGACGCATGACCCACTGCTGCAATCTCGAGCGGTTCAAGTTTCACCATGGGCGTTGCACCTCGACCACCCGGTCGGTAGTATTTGTCAAGCTTGTAGAGGATCTACTACCGCTGGGCAGCGTAACACACACGCCCATAATACCTCCGGCCTTGAGCTCTAACTTCGAGTGTAAACATATGAATTTACTATTCGTTGTGACGTAGGTGACCGTCTCGCTGCGTGACGGCAAAGATAATCTTATCGAACCGTCCAGTAGCGGCATGCAGTGCCCATACAATTTGAGCAATTCGCCGTGCAGGATATCTGCCTTGTGACGCTTCATAAAATCCATACCGAGCAGTCCGTTGACCCCCAGCGGCACGTTGTTTGAAGCTACGTAGAACCAATGCTCCACATTTAAAGCCGGCGTCTCGAGCACGATCTTTGCTTTCTCGAGGGAAGTGAATTTCTTCCCCGCTACCGGTTGCAGTTCCACACTGCCCCTCGACACCTTAGTCTCAAGTTTTAGACAGCCCTCCTTGATGATGCTGCACTGTTCTCCCGTGTTTGCCTTAAGGGTGAGTACCGCGGTCGTGGCCAACGGCGCGGCGTTGCTACAGGTTAAATGTAGCAGCTGCAGCGTTATCTTTCTTGCTGTCTTCTTTCCTCTGCTCGCCAGTCTCTGCCGGGCAGTAAGCGTATTTGACCTCAGTGCACCCAGCTTGTTAATATCTGCAGTGGCTTATACCTCCACCTGCCCCTACCTTCGACTGCACCATGTTGGTGATTTTAATTGCCCCTATTACGAAGTCGTGGAGAGTGTTGTAGTTGCGCGATCTTACGAGAACTTGGAACGGGCTGTGCAGTCCATTTTCGAACTTGGCCTGGGCGCTCTTCCGCATTATCTTCTCGATGATGCGCATCTTCGATTCCGTGCTGGCTTCCTCGCAGAATTTCTCAATAATGTCGACGGTTATTCCCTCTGTTCTGGCGGCGTATACCACGATATCCTCACCCTGACCTTGCTGCAGGGAGTTGAACTCGACCTGTAGTGCAGGCAGCGACTTTCGCTTCCCATAGAAGGCCTCCAACTCGGTCTTGAGTTGTGCCACCGAGAGGATGGTCTTGTGTTTTATCTTTCCGGTTACCCTACCTTCGAGCTTGCTGCTGAACACCAACTCCAGCAGTATCTCGTGATCCCCAACTGCTGCCCGCTGGAAGACAGTCTCGCAGGATCGTAGGAAAGTGTCTAGCTCGTCAGCGTTGCTTCTAAATCACGGTGACTTCTGTCGGCCGCTTCGTAACGCTGCTTCACCCGTTTCGGCAGTGGTGGCTGCGTCTTCGTACCGGTAGCTGTCGGGAATCTTACGCGATCTATTGTACGCAAGTGTTCGATCTCCCGCTCGACCATATCCACGGTGATATGTTCCTGTGTTCGCCCGCCAGTGGCATATTGGATCGTCTCTGACAGTACTGTCGTGATCCCCAAATGACGCACTCCTAAGCTGATTTTCACCGAACTGTACTGACAGTCGGTCCGCGAGGAGTTCTTGCCGGTCGGCGGAAATTCGTCTCGTCGGCGACAGCTCTGGCAACGCCATGCGTGTCATGAACGTAATGTGCCCGATTGCAGCAGCTCATCCGGCCACGGAGTCTACACCCTCGCCAGGTAGCGTACTATCGAACGAGTTTCCCCTACCTTTCGGTCTCGCGTTGCTATTACCCGGCATGTGGTGACCTTCGCGGTTGACTTTAGCTTACTAAATATTCGCACAAAATCTCAAAAAAGAATATTTAGAATGTATATTTTCCCCAAATATTCTTTTATATATATATATATATATAAATATTCATTTTCATATATATATTCATATATATATAAAATAAAAATAAAATACATCATTCATATATATATAAAATAAGTATATATATATATATATATATCAAGCGGAATATTTTTCCAAATTTTGTGTCTCACTGGCTTTGACTCTAACTCGGCTATATGCAATAGTAATCATTGTAACCGCCACTTCCAGATTGATGGTCTTGTAGACGATCCTCTCCATGGCGTTGAATCCTGGGTGCTGTTGATCCGTGATGTAGCTCCCTTCTGTAGTTGATCGTTGGCGTCGTCTTTGGCGCCGTTGATTCGTATCTTCGGTGTTTCGTGGGCTCGACCTTCAGTGCATCGCCAACTGTTGCACGACGGCTTTATTATAAGTTCACTCCCGTGTGCGCTTCCGTCCACACTTTATGCGTTATCCTCGTCTTGACATTTCACCGTCAATCGCGACATTCAACGGTTTGACTGCTATGTCGGACCGCACCGACTATGTATACACCACGTGACTTCGCATCCGATTCGTTGAGTTTTTACGTACTGCACTGGTGTCTGGGCACAAGTCGTAGTCATCACTTTAATGTCACTACATGTTGTACAGAGACACTTTGTCGTTGCAAATCACATATCACAACCACTTCAGCGTATCCCACCGCTGCCACCAAAATGTTATGCCGGTAGCGCGTAATAGGGTATTACTTACGTCGGTATAATGTTTTAAAAAGTTAATGTTTGGGATCGTTCGCCGATAAGGAGATGGGTCTCGCATGGGAGTGATAAATACGTGGGTTGACTACAAAAGTGTCGATTAGACGTTATTATAAATAACGGCTACTTTCCGTTATTTATTACGGTTACGATGTTTCGTACAAATAAAGCGACTAAAGTACAATTTAAAAAATTCTAGAGTTACTGACGAGGAACCGACCTGTATCGTTCGAATCTGTTTTAAAACTGATTTCGCCCAAGTGGCTATTAACCACTTTTGGCAAAATTGATTATACATTAATGATTGAGTACGAGTTGCATCACTTCGTACATCAGCACATTCTTTCTCCATTGCGGTTCTGCTTCGCGAGCAGCCTACTTACCGACTCGCGACCCAGCGAAGGAGGAATAATGTTGCAACAAATATGGTATGTGACGATTAATCTGCGGCATAACCACCTACGATTAATCTAGGACATAACATCAATAATTTCTAGAATTTAACATTATGATAGGAGGTTCAAGTCGCGAGATTCTCGTTAGGCCTGTATACATAATAATATCAGAGGTACAAATTGAAAATGCGGGTTTGATAACAGATGGCGTTACTAACGCTATACGCATCAGGCAGTACTGTGACTATGTTCATGTCAAAGCTACGTCTTATAGCTTTAATTTTCAGTATGTGTCAATTTGTCGCAGTGTCAAATTCATAGTTTTTTTGAGCTCTCAATATGTCGAGTTTCGTGCCAACAAAACAGCATTTGCGGGAAGTTTTAATTTACTTCTTTAATTTGAAGAAAAGTGCTGCTGAAGCACATCGATTGGTCTCCGAGCCTTATCCGAGTCATGTTCCATCGGTTTCAACGTGCGAGAGATGGTTTGTGCGGTTTAGAAGTGGTGATTTTGACGTTGAGGACAAAGAGCGGCCGGGCCAAGTGAAAAAGTTTGAGAATGCTGAATTGGAGGCAATACTCAATGAAGACTCGTGTCAAACTCAACAAGAGCTTGCAGATTCATTGGGAGTGACACAACAAGCCATTTCCCATCGTATAAAAGCCCTCGGAATGATCCAAAAGCAAGGACATTGGGTGCCGTATGAGCTGAAGCCGAGAGACGTCGAGCGCCGTTTTTTTGCATGCGAACTGCTGCTCGAACGGCAAAAACGGAAGGGTTTTTTGCATCGCATTGTCACTGGTGATGAAAAGTGGATCCATTACGATAACCCGAAGCGCAAAAAATCATATGGTTACCCCGGCCATGCATCATCATCGACGGCCAAACCAAATATTCACGGCGCCAAGCTCATGCTCTGTATTTGGTGGGACCAGCTGGGTGTGGTGTATTATGAGCTATTGAAATCGAACGAAACCATCACAGGAGCACTATACCGAACTCAATTGATGCGTTTGAGCCGCGCACTCAAAGAAAAACGGCCACAATACGAGCAAAGACACGACAAAGTAATTTTGCAACATGACAACGCTCGGCCACATGTTGCAGCGCCGGTCAAAACATACCTACAAACGCTGAAATGGGAAGTCTTACCCCACCCGCCGTATAGCCCAGATATTGCTCCTTCCGATTACCACCTTTTCCGATCGATGACACATGGCCTAGCTGACCAGCGCTTCCATTCTTACGAAGAAGCCCAAAAATGGGTCGATGACTGGATAGCAGCCAAGCCGGCCGAATTTTTTCGCGACGGTATCCGTAAATTGCCAGAAAGATGGGAAAAAGTTGTGGCTAGCGATGGACAATACTTTGAATAATTCATTTGTTACCATTTTTTCAGAATAAACGTTCAAAAATAGAAAAAAATCCCGCATTTTCAATTTGTACTCCTGATAGTTAAATGAAAATATTGCATAAATAATTGATATTGCAAAGTACAAATTTACAATATCGCAGAATCAAAGGAATTAATCTTTACTGAACGGGGCAGAATATACAAGGGCTATTTGAAAAGTTTCCGGCCTTCTTAAGAAAAACACATATTTCGAAGCAAAACAAAATTAATTTCTCCATGTAGTCTCCCTGCGAGTCGATATATTTGGTTCAACGTTTCTCTCATCCTTTTAAAGCGTCAGAAAAGAATTGATTGTCTAAACCTGAAAAATACTGGTTTACAGCGTTTACCATCTCAGCATTTAACTTATATTTTTTCTCCCAAGAATTTTTTTCAAATCAGTTAAAAGCAATTCAAACTTCAATTCGTTCAATTTTGACATTGCGGCCATGCACGTGTGAACCCGAGCGTTATCCTGGTGATACAGGATTTTTTTCTCGGCCCAATGCGAACGTTTTTTCTTAGTTGTGGCCTTCAATTAACCAGCAGTGTACCGTAGTACTGTCCGTTGGTTGTTTCACCCTTTGCAAGGTAATCGATAAGAATTATTCCACGGCTATCCCAAACAACTGTCGCCATCACTTTTCCTGCAGAGAGAATGAATTTGCCTTCTTCGCAGTTGGTTCCTCCACCGCAATCCACATCCGCACTCAGGGGCCCGAAACGTTCCTCGTCTAAAATGCTCGTACGACCACGTTTGTACTCGGCCACCCAATGTTTGACCATTGTAAATGAACGGGAGACTTCACCGTATACAGAGTCTAACTTATCTTTTATTTCCTGAGTCTTTTTCCCTTTTAAATGAAGGAACTTTATCACTGCGCCATATCCAATTTTCTCCATTGTTGACAAACAATATCAGCTGACAACTTTGGAAGAGTGCCATGTACAAATTAATGATCAGAATGACTTGAAATTTTTACGGTTTATATATATCAAGGACATCTATCGGACGGCGAAAGAATTTTTTTCTACAGTTCCTTTATGTCGATGAGGTCGGAAACTTTTCAAATGGCCCTCGTATGTGTTCCCGCCAAACGACTAAGGCAGAGCTATCATTAACTACCAATGATATTGCATAGACAATTCATGGTTCGTACCAGAAGTAATAATTACATGACTTGATAGAAAAATAAAATAGACGAGGTTCATTTCATTGAACACATATCTTCTTGTCCTATCAATACCAGGTGTACGAGTATGAAATGCGGATTTTTTTTCTAAAAAAAACATGTTAATTTCGGAAGAATGATAAAAAGTGCTTTATTCAAAGTTGCTCCATCGCTTGTTATACATTTTTCCCATCTTTCGGGCAATTTGTGAATACCACGCCAGTAAAAATCTTCCCCTTTTACTGCGAACCATTCATCATGCAAACAAGTAGTAATCGGAAGGAGCCAAGTCTGGTGAGGAAGCCGTATGGGGTAGAACTTCCCAGCTGAGTGTTTTCAACATGTCGCGAACCGGGTTTGCCGTATGTGATGGAGCATTGTCATGAAAAAAATGACTTTGTGTTGCCTCTTTCGGTTTCTGACCTTTTTTCAAGCAGCGAACGGTTCAAATCGGTCAATTGTTGTTGGTAACGTTTAGTATTAACCGTTTCCCCAGGTTTCAACGCCTCATAATAGACCACGCCCCTCGGGTTCCACCATACACAGAGGATCGTCTTTCTGCCAAAGCGATTCTACCCATGATTTTTACGTTTGGGATTCTCAAAAAAAATCCACCTTTCATCCCATGTAAAAAGAGAACAAAAAAACAAAAAAGTCTATAAATTAAAACACAAAAAATTGTTTTAATTCAAAAACAAAAAATCTTGAAATATAAAAAATATTAAAAAATTAGGAGCCTGATCTCAACACGTTGTTATGCCGGTACCGAGTAATTGGATTATTCGGTAGTCGGTATAATATTAAAAGTTATTATTTTTTGGGATCGTTTGCCGATAAGGAGAAGGATCTCGAGTAAAAGATGGAAACGCGAATTTATATAAAAGGAAGTATTTATTATAAGCAACGGTAACTTTCCGTTGCCTATTTATATATCAAAGTAAGAAGTACAATAATGCGTTGTTTCGAGTATTAAACGAGGAACCAACCGTTCTCTTTTCAATCTAATTTAATACTGTCTTTTCGTAAAGCAGTTGCTAACTGTCTTCACGAAAATCCCTTAGTTTGCGTTTTTAGTGTTAGCCTATCGTCGAACGCCAAGCGAGTCGCCTCATGCTGCGTCGGCGTTCCTGGTGTCGATCGTACGATCGGGCACTGGACTTCGTTTCTTGTCTTGAACGAATTCTAATGTTTCTTTACTATGGAATATTCCCGAATATACTAAATACGGAGTGGAATATTCCGCGGCACAACAACGTCCACGTCGTTGCCTTCGGGTGATACTAAGTTTGACAATAAAAATAAAACCGTAGTACGAATTATCTCCTTGTTGCAAAAAATCGATTAATAAAGCTACAATATAGTTTTGAGAGACACGTTACGTGTGTTACGGGCTCATTCGCCGAATTTGACTTGTTCATAGAAGAAGCTCTGTAAAAGGCGAAAAATAATGAAAAAGTGATGTGAAAGGTGTACTTTGAATCCTTGTCGAAAAATTGTCGACACTGAAGTTTACCAAAAATGTATGAGTCAAGAAATTTAAAAATGCGTTGTGTTGTATTTAAATATGACATGAATTACTAATGTCACTTTACAGTTACAGGCCTATTATTTTTAAGCGATTCGTCAATCGTTAATATAAAAATCAAATGTTCTATTAAATTCAAACGCCTTAGTCGATTTTCACTACGTTTTGTACCGAATATCCCTGAAAGTTATCACGCACATGTGCAGAGTTTTAACTCGTTTCGTCGATTGTTTCTAAACTGCAAGTAGTCACAAATTGAAAATTCGAATTGGTATAAAATTCGAACCTTCGATCAATCTTTACTAAATTTATCATGTAGGACCGGTGAATAATAGGTCCCTGTAGACATTCAAAGCTCAATTCGCTAAAGTTAACGTGAGCTACAGCAAAAACGTAAATTCTTCGCATGAATGAAAATACTGTAAAATCCAAATTTCATCGTAGATTCGGTTCAAAATAAATAGAATTCGTTGGTAAACGTTTCTTTATATTCAAAGAACTAATTAGTTCGATATCTAAAATTTTGTAGCAACTGGAGCTGTATGGTAATAAGTGTGAGTAAATTAGATCCGGCTCGAAGGACCAAAAAATGTATGGTAATGAGTGTGAGTAAATTAGATCCGGCTCGAAGGACCAAAAAATGTATGATAATGAGTGTGAGACTGAGTTTGAAATATTTTTAATCTGTCGACAGATAGCAAGTCGGTGCATTCACATGTAGCATGTCGAATGACAGATGCGAATAGTAAGATTAAGGATCCTGGTGACAAGTATAAATAATTAAATGTACTCAGTAATTAACAATAATAAATTCCATGTTTATTCAATTACTTAACATTGTTTGCATAAAAAATACCTGTTGAATACAAGAATATGTAACTTGATTTGTCTGGCCTGTGTGTTGATGTACTGGCGGTGAGTGGGTTCTCAGGCCTCTGAGTTGACTTGTTGATCTCGTGTGGTTGATCCTGGTGATATGGTCTGATTGTAGAGCTCTATTGAAAACTCACGGCAGGCTGGTGAGTGATCTAATGCCAACGAGCGATGCGAGGCAGAATGGCGTCTCTGCTGCCAACGACGAACCACGGCGTTGACGTTTATATGAATGTTGCAATAGTCCTGTTGGTTTACTGTGATTCGCACTGACACTGAGTTGAAACACGGGTGATTTGACCAAGAATGTAATACACTATAATACTGAATGCACACCAAAGTGAGTGGAACAAATGAATATCTCTGTGAGTTTACGCGGGAACGTGTAGCGCGAACGACTCGAGTGAGAACAATGGCCACATCCATCGACCACGAGGCAGAGTATCAAGAGGGCGGACGTGCGTCACAGCTTGGTTGAGTTGTGATTCGCCGCCAGCGATGGAAAGTGAGCCTTGTGAGTGGTCTTGCCGCTGGGGCCACGCTAGCAGCGTTGGCCGCTTGAGTGAGCTTCGATCGAGGATGTGAGCTGATGGACAATGTGCTTGAGTGTGCGGTCGATAAATCGATATAGCATACCTGCGAGCTATACCATATGACGCGAGGCGTCAGATGATTGTGAGTGTAGCATGTGCATGAGTTGAGTGTGTGCTTGGTAGGTGCGAAAACTGAACAGGAGCATTACCAGACATTTTTTCTACAGAATTCAAAACGTAATATTATTCTAAACGGTGCGGAGATTTTGAAGAAAATCATACCGGACAAATCAATGCTTCTGTTTCACTTATGTACCAAATTTCAGTTTGATCGGTCGACTTATCCTTTTCTTTGATTTTTTCTAGGTACCAACACACACACACAATCACGTGCGCGCGCACACGTAAATACACGAATTCAACAGGACATTATAGACATAAAAACTCGTCTGTTTGTACCAGCATATCACCATCGTATAGCTGAGGTATTAATAAACAATTGTTTATTATTTGGAGATGTCTAAACTATACGATGCAAAAACGGCTTCCTTTTGTACCGAGCGAGCAAAATGTCACATGTGTTTTTACGCTTTTTTATTTGTCTGTCATTTAACTCATGTGGTACCCATCTACTGGTCTTCTGAATCTTTCCCATCTCTCGTAGACAATTAGAAACAGCTTGTTGACTAACGCCCAATTACTCGGCGAGTTGTTTTTGTGTTTTTTTGGCGGCTTTCCACGTTCTTTGTCTGAAACATCGAAGTCACCACTTTTGAAACGCCGAAACCATCTTCACACGTATCTTGCGATGGAGCATATTCACCATCAGATTCTCGAAGCAATCGGTATAATTTAGCAGCAGTTTTTTTTTCAAAAAATTAATGCTGTCCGCGAATGCTCTTTGTTCGGTATAAATTTCGACATATTGAACACAACAACACAACACGATGCACACACTTTTCCAATTTATCACTCGTGCGCGTCTGACACTTGTTGATGACACAACAAAATGGCGCAGTGTCAAATCTTTATAGCACAAACTGCATTCGTGCGCCATTTGTTGTCTGAAATCCGCATTTCATACTTGTACACTTGGTATATGCTAGTCACAAGATATCAATAATTGGCCAATCCCGAATAGCGAACCCCTAACTTAAATGACACAAACGGGTCATATATATTGATGTAGCTACCACATCACGATATCACAAAATTGATACAAGTCGATATATATAAAAATTGAGTTATTACTCCTTTCACACAAGTAAAATTGTATACAAATATTGGATAGATCATGACCTCTACTAAATCATCTTCGCGTGAATAGTGTTGTAATTAAGAAGAAAAATCACTGTCGTGACATTAAGGTAATGTGGTACACGCGTCTGTTGTTCTCTCTCACTCCTTCACGGTTGCCAATGGTGGTTCCTCACTCGTGCTCATGGTGGCTCAGTCAGTGTACCACATCACCTTAACTCGATGAAAAGAAAATTCGACAGAGACAATATTCTTATACAAAAACATAGCGATTTATCTGGAGCAAAGCGTTTCTTGACATCTTCGTCGGCCTGCTGATCAGTATCGGAAAAGCGCAGGGGCGCGCACGAGACTCGGCCGTGCTACAGCTGACCACACAATGCGTCCGTCTCGCGTATAGCCTCGGTATACGGGTACTTAAAATTATATATACGGGTCTGGGAAAAAGTTCGTGCCGTTTTTTTAGTAAATTCAACTGGTTTTCTTATAATGTGAAAAAGAATTTATTTAAACCAAATATGCTCCATTATTATCGATATGTTTCGCCATTTTTCGGGTAGACCCATGATGCCATCGGTGAAGAACTTCTGTGGTTTCTGGTTGAAAAACTGAATCAAGTGGTTTTCACAGGCTTCTTTTGAAAGCAGCTTAATTCCATTGAGATAGTTCTGCAGATATCGGAATAAGTGATAGTCAAAGGGTGATGTCTTGACTATATGGTGGATGCATCAAAACTTCCCAACCAAGCTCTCGCAATTTTTGACGGGTCATCAAAGAAGTGTGTGGTCGGGCGTTGCCATGATGGAAGACAACACCTTTCCTCTTAATCAATTCGGGCCGTTTTCTTTCAATTGCTTGGCGTAATTTCTCTAATTGTCCACAGTGGAGCTGAGAATCAATCGTCTGACCAACTGGAAGTGGCTCATGGTGGACGATTCCCTTCCAGTCCCGCTACATATACAGCATCACCTTTTTCGCCGTCAATCCTGGCTTCGCGAACGCTTGTGATGGCTCACCATCCCTTGTCCACGATCTTTGACACTTCCGATTGTCGTACGTTATCCATTTTTCATCACCGGTTATGACACGTTTTAGAAATGTCTCGGTTTCATTGCGTTTCAGGAGCACATCGCAGATGTTAATTCGGTCTATCATGTTTTTCGCGCTCAACTCATAAGGAATCCATACATCGACCTTCTTTTTGTAGCCAGCTTTGTGTAAATGGTTCAAAACAGTTTTGTGGTCAATGCCTAGCTCCATACCAATATCGACACTGCTGATATGCTTATCTTGCTGGATTTTTCAAGAATTTCATCAGCTCTTCCAGTGATTGGACGACCAGAGCATGACTCATCTTTCACATAAAAATTACCAGAACGAAAGCGAGCGAACCATTTCCGCGCAGCAGATTTTGATAAAGTACCTTCACCGTACACAGCACAAATTTTTTCACAAGCCTGCGCAGCGTTCTTCCCTTTGTCGTAATAATATTTCAAAATATGGCGCAATTTTTCATTACTTTTTTCCATTTTCAAACGCAAACAACTTTCCAACTACTGCACCAATTTCGATGTTTATACACTCAAAGTAACGCTCGAAGTGTCACCTTTCTAACGAGCGTTTAGTGGTGTCGCTGCGATCTGTGTTTCCTGATTTATTTGCAATTGATGCCATCCATCGGGAAAAACGCGACGAACTTTTTCCTAGACCCAATATATCCGACCTAACCGGTCTCAGACACATCGCGATTATCCGTCAGTGAAGGCGTTCGCCAGTAGTGTGGGAGAGTGTACTCTGACAGTATCGACACTCGTTCATACTCGAGTTCATACATAATTACGAGGCTACCTAAGGACAAGGATGTGCAAGTACTCAATAGAGGTGTCGGAGGTTAGACTTGACATCGTCTATACTCTTGAATAATTGCACTCGCGGATACCCGCAATGTGTCTGGGACCGGCTTTATAACTCTTTCTCTTTCCCTCCGTTCCTAAGTTACATATTTCGTACCTCTTGGAATTGCTAGCAATGGCCGCTAATACATCGTGGCGCCCACTGGTTGTACTACTACTACTACTTCTACTATTACGACGACGAGGACGACGATGACAGAATAAAACGAGATATCATCGATTTATCTACAGTTGCAGCTTTCGTTTTTCCCAATCGAAAGACGAAGAAAACCAAACCATATGCTATCATTAAATGTTTTCCAAGAAGGTTCAATACTATACCTTATGATCGAAAAGTATCCGGAATTTCTCATTCAAACGAGCCACCCTTGAGATGTTGTCAAACTTATTTTTTTCTAGGTTGGTAAATCTGTCAGTTGTTTACGTATCAATTTTAAGCGCAATGTATCAGATAGTTTGTGCGTAATAGCATTGTAAACAAGTTATTGCTTGGTGTACGCTGCGAATTTCGCTATGTCGAATTTACTTGAGCAAAGAGTGTGCCTGAAATGTTGTGCTTCCAACAAAATATTATCTGCAGAAGCGTTGAAAATGTTAACGGTAGCCTACGGGGACTCGACAATATCGAAAACACAAGCATACGAGTGGTACAAAGAGTTTAAAGCGGCTGTACTATGGTTGATGGTTTGCCTCGTTCCGGTCGTCCATCCACCTTCTGTGACTGACGAAAACATCGAAAAAGTTGGGAAAATTGTGCTCGAAGATCGTCGTGTGAGCATCAGGGCAGCCGATCTTGGTTTCTCTTGAGACGAGTTCAAGCGCGGCTTGTGCCGAGAGTGCTGAAGTTTTTGCAGAAACAGCATTGCATTGCAATTGCTAAAGAAATGCTTTCTTTCGGCCAAAATGTTATTGAAGGCATATTTACCGGTGACGAGACATGGGTCTCCGAATTGACATCGAAACGAACCAACAATCGGAATGGCGCTTCTCAGACGAGTCAAAACCGAAAAAACCACAACAAAGTCGATCCAAAATCAACGTTTTGTTGATCGTTTCCTTTGATTGCCGTGGTGTGATCCACTCCGAATTCCTTCCGCCAGGCCTAGCAGTGAATAAGGAGTATTATGTGTGCGTACTGAAGCGTTTGAGGGAGAATGTTTGTCGCAAGAGGCCCTTATTGTGGAGAAACAACTCGTGATTATTTCACAACGACAATGCACTGGCTCACATATCTCGTTTTGTACGCAACTATTTGAACAAAAACAACGTTAATACCGTTCCGCAAGCTCCGTATTCACCTAACATGGCCTCGTGTGACTTTATCCTGTTCTCATGACTCAAGTTACCACTTCGCGGAAAGCGTTTTGAGACGATTGAGACGATAAAGGAGAATTCGTAGAAGGAGCTGAAGGCGATTCCAAAATCGGCCCATGAAAAGTGTTTTAAAGATTGAAAGAATCGTTGGAGTGTGTGTATTGCTTACGATGGAGATTAGCTTGAAGAGAATAAAATAAATATCGATGAATAATTGAACCGTTTTTGTTTTGTTGACAAATTCCGGGTACTTTTTAATCGTAAGGTATTTCATTTGATGAGGGCAAATGTGGGGAATATTTTTTTGGAAGGTCGAAATTCTGTGTACAAGAAGTTTAGTCGCATATAATATTCTTGTAGCCAGTCGTCTCGAGCGGTCGGTAAAGTAGTAAGTGTGCTTAAAAAAATGTATGTACACTCGATCAGACGGACTCGCAGCGTGACAGGTAACCCGAATTTATCCATGGATTCCAGGGCACCCGGGCGTGAACTCGAAACTATAAAAATCGCGAGCCGTTGACCACCTCCTTTTCCTTTTTTCATGTTCGCCGTTCCGGTCTATCCGTTGACCATTTTAGCCCGATGAATATTCAGTGCGATTTTGTGGTTTACACTTTTAATCTGGAGCACCAGCCGTGGCAAAACGTGCGACAGGGTGGGCCTCCGGCTGCACATCGAATCTGTGCTTAAGGGGTTACATAGGTTTCGAAGCCAAAAAAAGCATGTTTTCTCGATTTTTTTTCACATTATATATAAATTATTTTATTAAACATTTTTTTACTAAGATTTTATTTAAAATATTAAGTATATCAAAGAGTAACATTTCATCAGTATTTACAAAAAATTTCATCAAAAAATGTTGGAAATTCAGCCGGTGGAACCTGGTTTCCAAAGACCTTCAATAAAAAGTAGTACAAGAATATTGTACTATTAGATAAAAAAATTTTTTTTTATATTTCCAAACCCATGTAATCCCTTAACCGGCACTACTGGTGCGCTGCGGCTGGTAAGCTACTATGGTGGCAGTAGCACTGCCCGTAAAACCAGTTCACACGGTGCCAGAATCCCCTGTATGACTTCGTATTCTAATTACGCTAAAAAGGAAAACGGGCAACACAGAAGCAATGGAACTGCCAGACCTTTTCCCTCTCTGTCCTGGGAAAGGTCACAATAAATCAGCCGATCATACCGGAAACTCTACGAGTATGAGCGCGCACACATGTGTCTCAACTATATGGCGCTAGAGGCAGGCAAAGAGCTGGAATTACATTCGTGCACAATATAATCCCCAGAGATTATCCTCGTAGCGTATGCGAGCTATATTCGAACTTTTTTCTTTACTATTGGTTCCTCTTGGCTATGGCTCCTTTGTTGCCACAATTTTTTTTTCTATTTTTTTCGTTTGCTTTTGGTGTGCATTTTCAAATTTGATTCGTTCATATTTCTTCCTTCGAGTTGCTTATCATTTTTTGCATGATTCTTGTGTTACAGAAGGTGCAGTGGACGAGTACGGGGGCTCATAGAGAACTCTGTTATCTCAAGGGACGCAGCGACGATGACTGCCAGAATTATGTCAGAGTTTTTGGCAGAGAGCATCCCGACAAGTTTCTCGCTTGTGGGACCAATGCCTACAAACCGCAGTGTCGACAGTTCACGTTACAGGTAAGTCACATTTTTCAACTCGTATATATTACTCCGTCTATTAAAATCCAATGGCATGCCTAGAAATAATGTTTTGTCAGTTGGATTATGGTAATGAGTTGTATTTTTGACGTCCGATCGCCTGGGGTAACCTGTATAGTTCATAAAAAAACTTTGTTGCATTTAAAAAAAAACGAAAATAATCGAAAGTGGGAATGAAAATTAAAAACATCTCATCGGGGCCAATGCATCAAAAACTCCTATTGATATTTTCATGGAAAATTTCCCCCTGGCCTAATTACCTTGCTAGGAAATCATCCCTTAAGGGGTCACATCGACTCAGCGGCCGAAAAAAGGCGTGTTTTTGTGATTTTTTTTTCGGAAAATGGTTGCAGTTCTCGAACTTTTTTTTTTCACAGTAAGGGGAATATCTTTGAGTATGTTTCATAATTTTTTTATTGGAAAAAATTCCTAAATGTAAATGATATAGTGTATCTGTGCGGACCGCTGTTCAAAAAAGGCCTTCCGCGGTGACCACTGTAACTGCCCAACCAATCATCTGAAATAAAAAAACCAAATAAATTTAGTTTTTGTATAGTATTATCTAGTCTTTAATCGAAGGATTTGATAAAATATTAATTTTGGAAAAAATGGTCACCGATTGAAAGTGATGCTCCAAATGTCGGTAAAAAAATCACTTCATTTTTCCTCGATATTAAAAAAAGTACGCATCGAAAAAAAAAAATCCTTCGATTAAAGACTGCCTTTAGATATAACAAAAATGTATGCAAAATTTCAGACAAATCGGTTCACTCGTTTTTGAGGTATCGTGGTCACCGCGGAAGGCCTTTTTTGAACAGCGGTCCGGACGGATACACTATATCATTTACATTTAGGAATTTTTTCCCATAAAAAATTATGAAACATACTCAAAGATATTCCCCTTACTGTGAAAAAAAAAATTCGGAACATGCAACCATTTTCAAAAAAAAAAAAAATCACAAAAACACGCCTTTTTTTCGGCCGCTGAGTAGATGTGACCCCTTAAGACACCATTCAAACGAAATATCCGCTAGAAAATCTACACGTGTTGCTTATATAGTATCATAGAAATAATCAGTTGTCTTTTATAAATATTTAATAATTATTTATTCTTCCAAACATTCCAATATCTTTGCGACGCCCCCTCCTTCTTGCCATTTCCCTCCTATATGCTGTAAGACGTTCCCTTCAGACCATAGCAAAATATATTGGGTCTGGGAAACAGTTCGTGGCGTTTTTTTCGCAAAATTTAACTGGTTTTCTTATAGTGTGAAAATGAATTTATTTAAACCAAATATGCTCCATTATTATCGTCATTTTTCGCCATTTTTCGGGTAGAGCCATGATGCCATCGGTGAAGAACTTCTGTGGTTTCTGGTTGAAAAACTGAATCAAGTGGTTGTCACAGGCTTCGTTTGAAAGCAGCTTAATTCCATTGAGAGAGTTCTGCAGAGATCGGATTGCGTGATAGCCAGAGGGTGCTATGTCTGGACTATACGGCGGATGCATCAAAGCTTCCCAACCAAGCTCTCTCAATTTTTGACGGGTCATCAAAGAAGTGTGTGGTCGGGCGTTGTTATGATGGAAGACAACACCTTTCCTATTAATCAATTCGGGCCGTTTTCTTTTAATTCTTTGGCTTAATCTCTCTAGTTGTCCATAGTAGAGTTGAGAATTAATCGTCTGACCAAATGGAAGTAGCTCATGGTGGTGGACGATTCCCTTCCAGTCCCACGACACATACAGCATCACCTTTTTCGCCGTCAATCCTGGCTTCGCGAACGCTTATGATGGCTCACCATCCCTTGTACACGATCTTTGACGCTTCCGATTGTCGTACGTGATCCATTTTTCATCACCAATTATGACGCGTTTCAGAACTGGCTCGACTTCATTGCGTTACAGCAGCGCATCGCAGATGTTAATTCGGTCTATCATTTTTCGCCCTTAACTCATGAGGAACCCATACATCGAGCTTATTTTTGTAGCCAGCTTTGTGTAAATGGTTCAAAACAGTTTTGTGGTCAATGCCTAGCTCCATACCAATATCGATACTGCTGATATGTTTATCTTGCTGGACTTTTTCAAGAATTTCATCAGCTTTTTCAGTGATTGGACGACCAAAGCGTGACTCATCTTTCACATCAAAATTATGAAAACGAAAGCGAGCGAACCATTCCCGCGTAGCAGATTTTGATAAAGTATCTTCACCGTTCACAGCACAAATTTTTTCACAAGCCTGCGCAGCGTTCTTCCCTTTATCGTAATAATATTGCAAAATATAGCGCGATTTTCCATTACTTTTCTCCATTTTTAAACGGAAACAACTTTCCAACGAGCGTTTAGTGGTGTCGGTGCGATCTGTGTTTCCTGATTTATTTGCAATTGATGCTATCTATCGGGAAAAACGCCAGGAATTTTTTCCCAGACCCAATATTTTGGCACAACATCGGCGACGAAGGTCTAAATTGTATCCGTCAGCACATATGCACGCACACACGACACAGATCATGTAATGAACACTTCTTATTTAATAGATGCTACATGTTCCAGAAAGCCTCTACGTGATGAATATCAGTAATATCAAAATATGCTGTATAAGCCTCGTCGACCAGTAATATCTCTGAGTAACCTTATGAGTCCGTTTGATCAATCTTACCGCGGTTCACAATGCCATTACCTCACACAACTTATGACATGTCATGGGCGAGCTCCTCGATGGACACGCGTATACGCCTATTACCTGCTACGTGAAAGTCTTGCAGGATGCCCTGCAATTGCTCATACGTCGTATGCATTCCCGACGAATACAGTACGTACAGTATAAATTTGCACCACCTTACAAACAACGCGGTTTTTAAAACACTGGAGGCTAAGCGCGGATATATTGTTTCAATGTGCACGCTGGACGCTGTGAAGAAATACTGACTGCTACTGTGAGATGCCATAATCGGGAAGATGCTACTGCTAATTCACTGATGACGCGCTGGAGGTAATGAATACTTGATATTGAGTGACAGTAGCATGCACTTCGTCGCGAAGCTGCTACTGCCGCACATAGCGTCAGCAAAATTGCACGTGCAGGCCCTTACAAGAATGGTTCGAGGCACTGATCATAGGATGTCTAAAGCATAGACACACATTCCGAGGAAAGTAAGGTGTATCTCCTTCGAATAAGCCTACGTGTTTTGCCGTGACTCGCTAAAGCGCTTTCTACCGAGCGTTATTGACGCTACATTTTTTTATGAAGGGGTCAGCTTCATCTCACCGAGCACAACACCCTTTAGGAAGCACTCAAAGTTTATCCGTGTCTGCGTATCTCTCATCGTTCACGAGATATCGCTATATTAAGGACTGGAAAACAAAAAGGACGTATCTCCTCTGAATAAACACATGAGTTACGCCCTTATTCTCAATAAGAAGGATAAAGAGTAGCTTCTTTGTTGCATCGCAAGAGAGAAAAGAGATAAAGTACAGCGAGTGAGTAAGCGAGACGGAAGACGCAAATGCGTCGTCTTTATCGTTATATGAAAAATGGAGAGGTCAAGCGATCTTAAATATTGTAAGAGCCCAATATCTCTGAAACTTATTAGACATTTTCACCTCTTTGTATATGAATTAGCAGTAAAATTACAAGTGGTTCAAAGAGCGTATGATGAATGTTTAATATGTGAAGCCAGTGGTAACGCTGTTGCTAAGAGCACGGACGCTCTCAAATTTGCAATTTAGTAAAACATAGCTATCCTCGAGATCTCGCGGGAATATCGTTTACATGTCTGGATTTTATATACTCTGGAAATACATAAGACCGACAGTCGCGTTACAGTCGTGTAACGATCTAAGTGTATCAGTCTCCTGGACATAATGCCGCACCGCGCCTTTCGCTCGTGGATCGTCGCTCTTTTAAAATTAGCGATAACTTGCAGCGTGCATATTAGGCGTCACTACAATTCTACATGGTGTAGGAGTTTGAGATTTATCGACTGATAGACTCGTAAAGCGTTTAAAATATATTTTATGATGGGCACCTTTGTGTGTCATTGAGGTAACTTTCAAAAGAAGTATTCTCAGATGTCAGCAAGTGTTAACGTGTTTGTTTGAGGAGCTACAACGACGAGGACTTGAAGATTCTCTAGCTATCAGAGAGATTCGCAATGAAATTCGATGTGAGTATTATATGTCATAATAAATTCTATACGGGTATTATTTGAGTATTATTTATTAAAATAAATCCATTGCTATAGTATATACCAGGTCTATAAATATGAAACTGGAATTTTTGTATAGAAAATACACGTTTATTGTATGAAAATGATACAAAATATTTTATTCGACGTATTGCCCATCGCTAGCTATACATTTTTCCCACCTGTCTGACAATTTGTGGATGCGACGTTAAAAAAACTGTTGCTCTTTTGAGGCAAACCAGTCATCGAGCCATTTTCGTACATTTTCGTAAGAAGTAAAGCGCTGCTCAGCAAGTGCGTGTCCCATCGATGCAAATAAGTAGTAATCGGACGGAGCCAAGTCTGGTGGTAAGCCGCATGCGAAAGTATTTCCCAACTAAACGCCTCGATCGTTTCCTTGACCAGTTTTGCGATGTGTGATGATGCATTATCATGAAGCAAAATCACTTTGTGTTGCCTTTTTTGATATTCTGGTCGTTTTTCACGCAAAGCTTGATTTAAAACGATCATTTGTTATCGGTAGCGTTCAGTATTAACGGTTTCGCCAGGTTTTAGCAGCTCATAATAGATCACACTCTTCTGATCCCACCAAACACAGAGCATTGTCTTCCGTCCATAGCGATTTGGCCTTGCAGTCGATGTCGATGGTTCGCCTGGAGTTACCCATGATCTTTTACGCTTAGGATGCTCAACATACATCCTTGGCCAAAAGTATTAGGCACCTATATTTGTTCACGTTAGCCGCGAATTTTTTGTTCCGGCAGTCGTTCCTTGTATTCATTGACCTTGGGTGTCTCAAAACAAAATTGTGTACACCGAGTATTGCGTGGAAAGAAACAATGTTGCATGTTACTTATGCGATACGACCTTTCGGCTTTTCTGGCACATTGTCAGTCTGCGATTACCACTCAGTGGCAAAATATCACAGCGTACAATTAAAGTTAAACTTGTTAAATTCGACGTGTTTATACCATATTCTTCGAGAAAATGACGAAAAAACGTCAGCTCAGTTTGGCACAACGTGTGGAAATTGAAGTTTTGTTCCGCCAAGGGAGGACACAAACACAAATTGCGAAGCAAGTCAAATGTTCACGATGCGTTGTGCAATATGGCATAAAACGCATAAAACTGACAGGTTGCCATTCGAATCGCAATAAATCGGGGAGAAAAAAAGCCACAACACCTCGCGAAGACCGCATATTGATACGATCGTCTTTAAGAAATCGTAAAAAAACATCGTCTGAACTGACTGCTGAGCTTGCCAAGCAGACGCAGACGATAATATCATTCCGAACGGTGAGAAGAAGGCTTACGGAAGCTGGCCTCAAAGGATGCAAAGCCCGGAAGAAGCCCTGGTTGTCCAAAAAGAACAAAAAAGCTCGCTTATTATGGGCCAAAAAATATCAACATTTTTCCGAAGAAAATTGGTCAGAAATACTTTGGTCCGATGAATCTAATTTTCAAGTAAGGACGAAAAACCTATTATTGTCTAGTTAGAAACCCAAATACTCGATAACATTCCATGCTCACGTGATTCGAACTTCTTTGGATATATCAAATTTTTCCGTATCTTAACAGGTTTTTGGGACTGCTGGTGCAACTTTCGTGAGACGGCGAGTGGGCGAAGAATACCATCCAGAGTGTGTCGTACCAACCATAAAATATGGAGGAGGGAGTGTCATGGTATGGGGTTGCATGGCGGCGAGTGGTGTCGGGAAAATGTTCATATGTGAAGGACGTATGGACTCGAAAAAATACATATCCGTACTCGAAAATGCATTGATGCCTTCAATTTCGAAGATTTTCGGTGTTCGTAAGATGGAGGCCATCACATTTCAGCAGGACAATGCACCCTGCCATAAATCCGCCGTAACCATGAGGTGGTTCGCCGAAAATGAGGTGGAAGTCCTTGAATGGCCGGCACAGTCCCCGGATCTCAATCCTATTGAGCATTTATGGACTATATTAAAGCGAAACATCCGAAACCACGTGATAACATCGAAAGAAGGGCTAAAAAAAGTGTTGCGCGAAGAATGGGAAAAGATAGACTCCGAAGTGTGTCGTAACTCGGTGAGCTCCATGCCCAAAACAGTCGCTCCCGTAATTAAGGCGGTGGTGCAACCAAATATTGATCAAATTACACTTGGATCACCACCGAACATTTAGATTATTGATTTTTTCATTTCCTTCAATATTATTCCCGGATACGAGGATTTATTTGGGGTGCCTAATACTTTTGGCCAAGGCTGTATATCCACCTTTCATCGCCAGTCACAATTCGATGGAGAAATGATTTTCTTTTGTACCTGGCGAGTAGCATTTCGCAAGTGGTTTTTCGGTTTTCCTGCTGTCTTTCATTCAGTTCATGTAGAACCCATTTTCCCATCTTCTGGATCTTTCCCATGGCTTTCAAACGTATGGAGACGGCTTCTTGTGTCACATTTAATTGATCCGCGAGTTGTTGTTGCGTTTGAGCGTCATCCTCATCCAACAATGCTTGCAATTCGCTGTCTTCAAACTTTTTCGGTGGTCTTCCACGTTCTTCGTTTTTCACGTCAAAATCGCCACTTTTGAATTTTTTAAACCACTCAAAGCACTGTGATTTACCAAGAGCATGCTCACCGTAAGCTTCGTCAAGCATTCGATGCGATTCTGCAGCAATTTTCATCAATTGGTAACAGAAAATCAATGCTGTCCGCAAATCGTAGTTTCCAGGCACAATATTCGACATGTTCAACGCTATTACAAAGCTGTTGTATGGAGCTTGTATTGTTGTGAGTTGAAAATCTTTGGCAGAGATGTCAACAAGGAAATGGCGCCAATGACGTGGTTTGACGGTAACTACATTGATAGCTAAGGCCATCTATGGGCAAATTCCGGTTTCATATTTATAGACCTGGTATACAGATGTTAGAGGCCCCAAGTGATGAAAAAGCAGCTCTCATAGAAGAGACACGTGCTGTGGAAGAACAGGACTTGTGGCGTCAAACACACCCTGAAAGCCCTAAGTATTGAAAAAAACTACTGCGTCCGGCTTCACCGGATCTACTCCTCGTATTCGTGCTTAACAGGACTCAAAACACGGTAAGAGTGCATCGTTATAATTTATTTGAATTCAATGATGGTGAGATGTGGAAATCTCATTAGTGCATCCTAATAAGTCTCACACCGTGGCGTGCTCTGCAGCGCGGGCTGCACCACGTTTCACCTGGTATACAGATGTTAGAGGCCCCAAGTGATGAAAAAGCAGCTCTCATAGAAGAGACACGTGCTGTGGAAGAACAGGACTTGTGGCGTCAAACACACCCTGAAAGCCCTAAGTATTGAAAAAAACTACTGCGTTCTATATTGGATACGAATAATAATGAGGTTAATTCCAACAAAATCAGAGACTTCATCGGAGTTCAGCCCCAACTGTGATGATGATGATGATGATCCTGTAATAGTTACCGTCATAGAAGCAGCTCGTGCTGTGGATGAGGCGGAACAGAGGCAACATACAGCAAATCGTAAGTACTCAAAAAATCTTGAATGAACTTTAAAATCTGAAACGAACTTCAAAATATTGGGTTGTTCAGAAAGTAATTTCGTTTTTTTTTTAATAAAAATAAAAGACGATTTTCTTATAGTGAATTAATATTTTATTCAATCCAGTATTGTCCATTCTGATCCAATACCTTTTGCCATCTTTCTGGTAGTAGCATTATTCTACGCTCATAAAAATGTTTGTTCTTTGCTGGCAAAAAACTGATCCAAGTGACTTTTGACCTCTTCATTTGAATTAAACGTTTTACCGTCTGAACATTTTTGTAGAAACCGGAACAGATGATAATCTGAAGGTGCCAGGTCTGGAGAGTATGGTGGGTGTGGCAGTATATCCCATCCAAGCTCTAAAATTTTTTTCCGAGTGGTCAAACTTGTATGTGGTCTCGCATTATCTTGTTGGAACACTATACCTTTCTTATTGACCAATTCTGGCCTTTTTTCTTTAAGTGAATCATTCAATTTGTCCAACTGATGACAGTACACTTCAGAATTGATCGTTCTATTGCTCGGTAGAAGCTCAAAATAAACGATTCCTTTGAAATCTCACCAAACAGATAGCACAACCTTTTTTTAATGAATATTGGCTTTCGAAGTGCTTTGAGCCGGTTCATCTTTTCTACTCCAGGATCTTTTGCGCTTAACATTGTTGTAGACAACCCATTTCTCGTCCCCAGTGATGATACGCTTCAAAAATGGATCAATTTCTTGGCGTTTGAGAAGCAAATCACAAACGTCAATGCGACGGCACAATTTTTTTTCCGTAAGAAGATGAGGAACCCATATATCGAGTTTCCAGGCTAAACCTAGCCGTTTCAAATGATCATGAACGGTCGAATTCGATAAATTTAATCTCTCAGCGATCTCACGAGTTGTTATTCGCCGGTTTGCATTAATTAATGCCTCTATTGTGTTTTCATCAGCTTCAACTGGCCTTCCAGAATGGGGTGCATCTTCGAGATCAAAATTGCCGGATCGAAATTTTGCAAACCAGTTTTGGCACTGGCGGTCACTTAACACATCTTCCCCATACATATCGGATAATTTTTTTCTTGCTTGAACAGAATTTTTACCTTTTCTATCTATCTACCTATCTCTCAATATCGATGACGAGTGTAATATGAATATGTGTGTTGAGGGGTTGAGGGATATCTTAAAGATTTAAAGATTTGATATAGTGATAATTTATGTTTACCTCGTTCGTTGGCCGCAGCCCTCGTGCATGCGGAGCCTGGCGAAATACGCACAGGGGACTTAGATACAAAACGGCAGCGGGTGAGACAGATTAACGGATCAGGTTGAAAAATCGCAGCACTTGATCTTACACCGTGTGCAAATGTCAGGGCACCGAGAAAAGAATGTCGCGTAAATGACGGTCAGGTTGGCCAATATTACTTAGCGCGAGACGGTGTTGCGATTGTCATTTTCGAGTTTTTGGACTTGGGGCGGCGTAAAAAAATCCATCTTCAATGTTTCGCAAAGCGTCTTTAACGCAGTAGGAAGGGTCCGGCACGCGTTGTATATCTTGTATCACGAACGCTCGAATCATTTTGAGCCGATTCTCACCCTGAGAGGGGCGATAGGCAGTACAGATTTTTGCACATCGTGCGATACACTATATCGTATATTAGATCATCAATGCAGAAGGGAAAGATGTTTTCGTTGTTTCACGATACCCCCATGCGTCCCGAACTCGGGAGATACGATCAGATGCGTGGTGTGCAACCGCTTTTTTCAGGGAGACATACTTTAAGAATCACAGTATCGCGGATGCGACGCACAAACCGACTGTTTGCGAGATCGTAAAACGCTGCCGTGACTGTTTAACCACGATAAGACCGTTCGACAAAAAGAAGCACGTGTGCAGTGAAGGGTACTGTAAAACTTGTCAATCCGATAGACCATACAATCATTGATGTTTCATGAGTCTTCTTGTAAAAGGTATCTTCTATGATTTTGAAACGCAGGAATGTAACCCTTTGGAGTATACCACGGGTACACTCGTGTACAAACCGAGTCTCTGCATAGCTCAACGGGTCTGTACAAGCTGTTGCGATGACTATATAATAGAACCTTGCGAGTTCCGTGGTGTACATGAGTTTGTATTTAAACACCGCCCAGTATCTCAACTGGTGGAGCTAGGTATGCAGGATATCAAAGGATTTTCGCGTACAATCTTAATTGCTCACAATGCAGAAGGCTTCGATGCACAGTTCATTCTAGGCTATCTTATCGATGGAAAAAAGACCCAGTTGCCGTCGCTAATAATGAACGGAATAAAGATTATGACCATGCGTATTGGAAAACTCGTCTTTCTCGACAGTCTACACTACTTTCATATGCTTCTGAGCAAATTACCGAAATCCTTTGGGTTAACTGATATTCTAGCAAGAGGTACTTTCCTTCACTTATTCAATAAGCCCGAAAATCAGTATTATGTAGGAGAATTACTATCAAAGGAGTATTATTCTTTTGATAGTATGCCAGTGTCCGTACGCAACGGTACGAGGGTCGATCAATAAATAGTCGGCCTTGCGCCATCTGTTGGTCGAGGAAAGAAACCAATAGCGACATTTAGTAGTGCCACCCTTCACATGACTGTTGTCAAAGTTTCAGCTCGCTGCGATGTTTAGTTTGCGTTTGACAGCCATCGAAAGACAAACAACTTTTGTGTTTTTACAAAAATGGACAAAATTGAGTATCGTGCAGTGATTCGATTTTTGTTTTTGAAAAAGAAAACAAACAATGAAATCAAAGTGGAGCTAGACGAAGTTTATATGGACCTTGCACCTTCGTTATCAACCATTAAATATTGGACAACTGAATTTAAACGCGGTCGTACGAGCATTGTTGATGATGAACGTCCAGGTCGTCCAAATGAGGTCATCATACCAGAAACAATTGAAAAAGTCCACGATATGGTGTTAAATGATCGGAGACTAAAAGTGCGTGAGATTGCTGAGGCCACAGCTATATCATATGGCTCAGTGATTTCAATCCTGAGTTATCAGTTGGGTATGAAAAAGTTATCCGCAAGATAGGTGCCGCGTTTGCTCACTGTCGACCATAAAAGAGAACGTGTAGCTGATGGCCAAAATTCATGAATTTAAATACGACTTGCTTTCGCATCCACCGTATTCTCCAGATTTGGCCCCTTCCGACTACTTTCTGTTTCCAAACCTGAAAAAATAGCTTGGCGGAAAGAGATTTGGTTCCAGAGATGACCTCATCGCCGAAACAGAGACCTATTTTGAGGACTTTCCGAAATCGTATTATTCGGAGGGCATCAAAAAATTTGAAAATCGTTGGAATAAGTGTATCGAGCTAAAAGGAGATTATGTTGAGAAACAAAAAGATTTTTGTCCAAAAACATGTGATTTTCTTTACCAAGCCGACTATTTATTGATCGACCCTCGTATATTCAAACCGTGGTATCGCGAATTGAAAAACGCAAATGATGTGTGCGATTTTTAAAAAGAAATTGTGGCCTACTGCAAGAATGGTACTACGATATTGAGGCAGGCGTGTATGGTTTTTCGCAAAATGATCATAGCCATAGTGTTGGAAAATGAGCTGACGTACGGCGAACGATATTCGCCGTGCGTCGACCTGTTGCTTATGGGTAGTGTGCTGCGCTCGGCTATCACGAAGGTAGCGGAGGCAGTGCCTCGCAGGCATGCTGCTTAAGCATGAGGCTGTCTCTCTCACTTGACTTCAGCTTCGCACTACTACTGTCTCTCTCGCTTGACTTCAGCGTCGCACAACAACGTTTTTGTAACGCACAGCCATCTTGAGAATTTTTGACACTTCTGTGAAAACTCGCTGGCACGACACAATCCTCTGCTCTCGGCTCGGACAACTTCATCGGCTTCACCGGATCTACTCCTCGTATTCGTGCTTAACAGGACTCAAAACACGGTAAGAGTGCATCGTTATAATTTATTTAAATTCAATGATGGTGAGATGTGGAAATCTCATTAGTGCATCCTAATAAGTCTCACACCGTGGCGTGCTCTGCAGCGCGGGCTGCACCACGTTTTTACCTCAAAACCTACAGCACACAATTAATATAATTGTATGTGCTTTTCGCTTAATTATTCTCATTCTCTCTCAATTAAATTCAGTCAGAGTTTATTTGTACTATTACTTCTTATTTGTGCATCCTCATATTTCACATCTCCACTCATCTGAGGACAACGGCTTATCACCCTGCAGCAAATGGCATGGTGCAACGACTTCATCTCCAACTCAAAGCAGCGATAAAGTGTCATCAGAACAATCGGTGGACAGAAGTTCTTCCTACCGTTCTGCTCGGCATCCGCGCGGCTTGGCGAGAAGATCTGCAGGCAACAGCAGCCGAGCTTGTGTATGGTGAACCACTTCGAGTACCTGGCGAGTTCCTAATTCAACGATCATCCGAGGACCACGACGACGCACCCAACTACGTTAAGGAGCTGCGACAGCATTTCCAAGCAGTGCGCCCCGTCAACGGAATGCACCACGGGGACCACAGAATCTTCAAAGATCTCATGACGTCGGAGCATGTGCTCATCAGTCACGGTGCTCCCGGAGGCATACTTCAACAACCGTACGACGGCCCATTCAAAGTGGTCAGTCGTAGCAGCAGGACATTTGTCGTGAATATTCGTGGCAAAAATGTCACAGTATCCATCGACAGATTGAAGCCAGCCTACATCATCTCGGACGACTCGGACAACGCGGAAGAACATTGCACTGACCGTGCCGACCAACCTGGTGAGGAAGAGGACGACCCGGTGGGGGTTTCAGACCCTCCACCCACCCAACAACCCAGCAACGATACCAACCAGCACTCCACTCGATCGGGCAGACGAATCCGTTTCCCTGATCGCCTTTAGAGCGGTTTTTCGTGATTGGCTCAATCACTGGTCGGGGGGTACTGTGGTGACACTGTCTCCACTACGCTCTTGCCAAATATAAATATTCGAAGTTTATTTCTTTCAAACGTTCTTAACATTTTTCTCACCATGTATTTCTATCTAAACGGTCGATTTTTTCATAGTATTCGTTCTTTAACTTCTTTCATACTTTCGAAGACGAACAACCGCTTCACGGTTTTCCCCGCAATAAAACTCAAGAGCCACGAGGGCCGAAGCCGAGTCTCCATCGAGACAATGCCTGTTTATTGTCGCCCACATCTGGCGGCCAAAAGGGTTCACTCGCACTCTCGCGTTTTCTTTCTAATTTTTCTAAAACTTTCCTTCCCTTTCTCTTTTTCTCATTGTCGACTCAGCGAAGCGTCGGGATTTTCCTTTTTGCTTATAGTTAGTACCTAACGAACCAGCGTCGAGATAACAACCTTCCGACCCTTCGCTAAGTCTACACTCTATTTACGAGTTGACTATTTCGTGTAACAGAATTTCTTGTATTCATCGAATAAAGTGTTATCATTTTTATTCAATTCATCCTAACTCCTCATTTACGCCGAACACCGAATCCCACAAGAGAATAATAAAAATTTAATAGTAATATTTTTTAATTGAAAATTCAATAGTAAATACTCACTTTTCATTTTTTCCTCGTCTCCTCGAATGGTGGTAGATGCATCTCCAGAATCGGGCGGCGAGGGTCTCACCAATTTTTGAGATGGTCATCCCAGCATTTTATTGAAATCTGAAAATTTAAAAAATTGGTATTGAAATCTATAAAATATATATGTTTGCACTATGTAGCGAAGCGATCGAAAACTTACCCTTTGTTTATACATCTTGTCGAGGGGTTCACACTTGAATGATCCTCTTCGTTACAGCTTGGTTTATATAGGCTATCGATAGAAAAAGTGGGGACTAACTCAACCAATGAAAAAAATATTGGTCTAGCATTGGATCTGCTAATTGGGTGGAGTAAAAATAGTTATAGTTAAAAATGCAACTAAGATCAATAATATAAGTTGATGCACTATTTATCTCGAATTCTTTCGAATCCTCCTGTGGTGCACTCTATCCGAAAGCGATGACAGCAGAGCGCAAGTCTGTCTTATCATGATAATGTCTGCCTTACCATGATAAAGTCTCCCTTACTATGGATATCGAGCGTGATCTATAGAATCCGACTGTGGTTACATCGGAAAAACTTTATCAAGTATGCTCCATTAGTTGTAACTGATTGTTCGAAACAGAATGAGGCATTAAAACAAGCGCCAGTAGATGTTCGTCTAGAATTTGAGTCTAAGACAAATTTCCCGGCGGGAACCACAGCCTACTGTTTAATCTTACATGATCGAATGGTTGATTATAATGTAATAAGTGGTGATGTAATCAAACGTGTATAAAACATTTGTATCCAATCCGTATCAATCTCATAGTTTGATATCTAAGATCTATAGTTAAGAATTTTTTAGGTTAAATTCATTACCTGTAAGATATATATATGTTACGTCCTGGACTTGTCGGAATTTATTCTTTTCTCCATTTTGAGCCAGAATGCGCTGGCTCGGGATTGGAGGACGGATGGTGAATGGCGAATTTAAATGAATAAATAAATAACCCAGAATAAACGCAAGATGATTGTTCCAAATAGTCTTTCACTATATATATAAAAACAGTTTAATGGTTGTGCACTAACATTTAATCACTACACCAGTAAAACAATAGATATTAAACAGCGCGCATTCGAACATTTTATAAACCACTAGAAGTAAAGTCATTAAAATAGTAGCACGTATCTAAAGTCATTAAAATGGTATATTAAACAGTATTAGCACATATATGTATTAGAGTAAAATGTCATATTAATACAGACACGGGGTATGTTATTATAAGGTTTATTGGAACGCGCACAATATAATTGGTTGCCCGAACAAATCTACGTCCTATTGGATATTAAAAATAAATGATACAATACAGATATGGTATTACGAGGACCGACCATCGTGGTCGGCCCCCGGAGAAGAACTGACTAATTAGCGCTGTGTTGAAAGCAGTGCGACATGTACAAACGAGGGATTTGCGGGGCGCAGCGCGTCTCATCGATGCGCTGCGTCTCGCTGGCCAGCGTGTGAACGCTGGCCTAAGCAAAATGTAATAAATGATTAGCGGAGCATCGCGCGTCTCGCCGATGCTCCGCGTTCCGCCGGTCAACGTGAGAACGCTGACCTAAGCAAAAGGCGTGTACCCAGCAGCGATAAGCGCTACTGTGTTGCGCCAGAAATACGTGCATGGAATAAATCATAAATGAAATAAAAATTAAAAAATTATCGGAAGGTATCGCAGACGCAGGACGTAACAATATATATTAATCTACCGTTAAGAGTTTTTATTAGATTAAATGCATTATCTGTAACATTAAAAAATAAAAACAAGTTTTTATATACCAAATGTATTTATCTCGAATTCTTTCGAATCCTCCTGTGGCGCACTCTATCCGAAAGCGATGACAGCAGAGCGAAAGTCTGTCTTATCATGATAAAGTCTCCCTTACCATGGATATCGAGCGTGATCTATAGAATCCGACTGTGGCTCCATCTATAACAGTACCGACGTCAGATAATTACTGACGTAAGATAATTTCTGACTGTCGGTAGAATATCAACAAAGGTATCGAATCTCCCAATATCCCGATATCAGGATATCTCAATCCCAAATACCCCGCTAGGTCTCACTATGAGTTAGTAGGTCACTTATCTACAGTGATCGGTACAGTGTGCTCGTTGTAGCGGTAGATGCAGGCGCATTTATCGACCATGATCTAGTGAGTTACCGACTGTAGGGGAGGCTGGATCAGTACACGACTATGTAAGTCTACATAGAGCATCGCGCCATCTAACAGGATACCATGCAACCATAACGGAAATATCGATCTTGACCTATCCGACTGTAGCACCATCTAGCAGACAACAATTTCGACATAAGATAATTATCGATAGGCGGTCATTACCATCTGTGGGTAAAGTGGGTTTCTGGGATAATTACCGACCGAGCACAGATAAATTTACACCTGCCCAGGTGGTGTGCTTGAACCGGCCTAGCTTATCTACTTTCAGCCTTTACGAGACAAGACCGCTGCATCTGTGGCTAAAGCGTTTGACCTCATTTAATCAAGAAAAACTAGTAACGACCGATTGCCCGTTTGCCTACAGACGGACAGCGGTAAAGAATTTATTGGTGCCGTATTGCAGACTCTCTTAAAGAAAAAGATCATTCAGTTTCATGTTACGAGAAACCCTGACACTAAAGCGGCTATTGTCGAAAGATTCAATAAAACGCTGCAAGAAAGAATTTGGCGTTGTTTCACGTATTCTAGATAAAAACGTTATCTTGACGTTTTGCAGAACATCGATTCGGCATACAACTATTCTACACACAGTGGTATAAAAGTGGCTCCTGCCTCTGTGATGCTCGCTACAGCCGCTAAGGCTCAGAATAACCTGATGCAGCGCTACAAGAGAACAGAGCATTGCTCTCTTAAATACAATGTGGGCGATATCGTACGCATCAGCAGCGCAAAGGTAGCCTTCGCAAAAGGTTACGAAGCTGGATGGAGCAGCGAGCTATTCAAAATTCATCGTGTATCACTCAGTACTTGCCCCATCATATACATCCTGCGTGATCTCCACGGCAAGGCTATTGATGGTATATTTTATGAAGCTGAGTTATCGAGAATGCAAACGAAGAAAAGTAATCAACGGCCGGTAAAATGAAAGACATGTTTTATATTGTTTTACCCTGCAACAGTGGTATGAGTTATTATTCCGATTATTAAGACTCCAGGTTAGAAACTCCAGGCACACGGAGAGGTGTGAGGCTATTAAAGTAGGACCAGTCAAAATCTTCTGCACTCTATCTTCAACGAGATCGATGTATTTTTTAATCAGAAACTTGTGTCACCTCCTAACTATGCTTATGCATATAGAGCGTACATTGAAACACTATTAAATTACGGGCCTGCTGCGAAAACCTCGTATCTTACGAGTATGTTATGGTACGATGATACAGAGGTTAAAATGGATGATACGGTCGATGTTAATAATGATCTTGTATCCCGAAGGGGCTCATTAGGCAAGGATAAAACGGTCGATCTCCTTGACCGTCAGTACTGCGATATCTTTAATCAAGAAAGATTTTGGCTAAGCGGTGTTGAGATGCGTTTGCGACTCGTATATACCAATAACGCTTTTTTGTCTCATGAGCTCTTCAAAATGTTGCGCGATCCATATTACAGAGGCATTGCTACTTGTACGTCATGTTAAGATCGATCCAGCTTTACTTCTGGCTCATGCAAGAGCTCTGTCTATATCTACAACAAAATATCCTTAAACGCGCGTTAATGTTGAAGTGCTATCGATGCATGTAAGGGTACACGGGGATACTCTTGATAATGTCATACTTGGTCAGCTGCCTAAACGAATAATTGTCGGTTTCGTCAATGATAAGGGTTTCAACGACAATCGTGCAATGAATCTATTTAATTTCCAAAATTACCAAATAAATTATTTTTTGTGTATGCGTATGCTTTACAGATACCGTCAAAGCCTCTACAACCAAACTTCGTAGATGATAATATTCGTGTGGATGCATACCACACATTATTTTCCGGTATAGGTATTCACATTCTCTATGAGGGTAATTGCATTTCTCGTTCAAGCTATCCGAGGTAAAACAATGGGGCTAAGCGGTAATATTCACGTGTTATTACGTGATGTGTCATTACGTGCGCTATAAATAAAAGTGAAGAGAATTGCGATTCAAGCTACCCGGATCTTTGCAAGAGGCTCTGAGAAATCATCATACATAACTCAGCTCACCGGGTGCTTCATTATAAATTTAGAAGATGATGATGAGGGTCTATCATTCCGCTGCCTGACACACGTTGTATGTATCACAGTGTGCTAAATAAAAAATGTCCATACAAATGCGCTTTGAACATCGCTACCAAGATCAAAGCATGGCTCTACCATAGCGAGCGAATGGCCTCCTTATGGGAACATAAAACTATTACATCGCGGTGTTTCGGTTTGTCACAGGACGAGTCAGAGGAGGAATAAAACCCTTGGATCATAAACAGTCTTCAGATTCTGCAACCTCTTCGGAACATAAAGGATCATACGGTGGGAGTGCATCCCGAGGGTATGGACGAAACAGACGGCATTCGTGGTCAACACTGATGGACACAAACTACCCGGGGCTCACTGAGTCGTGATATACGTCGATCGAGATGGACACGGCTGATTCTTCGACGGTTACGGCCAACTACCAATCATCCCACAGCATTTCTCACGTCTCCGAAGAAACTGCAGACTTCCGCTGAATCGCAACTCAACTTCTTCATTTTATGGTTACTAATGTCGGTATTCACCGATTTAGAGACGCATTTTCGAATGATTTCCAGTGAAACCATAAAATAGTTGATGAGTATTATAATGCGTATATCGATAAGTGCAGTAAATCTAAATCTCAGGGTGTAGTTTCTGACACGAATAGTTTTGTCGGCGGGGGTTATGATAAATAAGCATCTACATTGAATACAGCACTGCTGTTCTCTCTCGATAATTATAGGAAAATAAACGATTTAAATAATGTACATGTTTTGTCTGACTCCTACTTCATTGCTTTGAACGGAAATTATACCAGTGGTGACACGTTTCAATTCTCAATTTTCGCTGTCGTGCAATACTGCTGACTGTGAGTCTTAGGTTTCACACACGTGCAATACTGCTGACAGTATACCATTTCATGAGCGGCATTTTTGACTCAGTTCCGAGACGCCAACATGTGATGCAGCATCAGCTTCTACTGCAAAAAAAAGACGGCATCAAGAGGGGAGGCGACCAGAAATAAGCCGGATATCGTTGAGCTAGCTACTCAGTAAGTCGTCATTCGTCGTCAACCGAACTCATACAAATCTACAATTCGGTCTTTTTCTTTACAAAGAAAGCGCTGCGTCTTGAAAAAGCGAATAGAAATACTCTTGCAAGACATCGACGACATTAAAGTGTTAATACGCGCACGATCTGCCTTGAATTTTTCAACACGTCAACTAAGAACACTCGAGCTCCGCGATGAATTTTTCACACATCAATAGAGTGAGAAAATTGACGGAATTCCTACCCATAAAAAACTAACCGAATTGGTTGTCGACAAGGACTATAAAATCACGAACATAAGGACTGCGCGAACAACATGGGGGGAACAGAAATACCGTTGATGTGGACAATGAATTCATATGTTTCCTACCGGAGAGATTCGTCAATGCCTTCGAAGAAGACGACGACCTGTTCTAACAAATGGTATCTACCACACATGCTGACAAGCGCTCATGCAATACCTGGGTGGCCGATTTAATAATCTGGAATTCAAGCCCACTGCAACGTAATAACACAGCAGTTGAGTGTGATTCGTGTTCGTAGGCGCTACAATATGAGCGGGTGTGATCTCGTTTTCGATATCCAACACTTCAAAGATAAAAATCGCAAGTTTCTGCCAAAAGAAATAGTTGTTGGTGCGATACAAAACAAATGATACCTAGCAGGGTGGTTAGTCACCCCGCCTTACCATATGAGCGGACTATCACGTTGTCGTATATTTGGAAAATGAGTGGAAAACGGAGAGCGACCATGGCATTCATTGGACCGAAGTTAGCATCAGCATTGATGATCTGCGAAAAAAACTATTCGAAACAGCCAATGGGGTCGGTTACGCTCTCCTATACTCGAGCTGTCGAATTCTTGGAAGAGGCCACAAAGCGACGAGTCATAAACCTAGACAACAATCAGCATTTTCAGTCAATAGCCGATCCATTGCCTCTGACCGTAGTGTGCCCATGGCACGGACGACAACGAAACCACCATCGCCCTCTTATAGTATATCATTGCCCTCTACAAAATGTCAAAAAAATGTAGTGCTATCTAAGTCATATAAATACAACAACAACAACAACAACAACACATGGTGCGCTGTGACGATACCTCACCACCTACCCCCCGCTCCAACCCCTCACTCTTCGCGCACTCGACAAGACCGAAAGAGTGGGGATAGGAGTGGGGGTCGCCATATCGCACTATAGACTACTTGTAATTAAAGGGTTATACGCAGTTATGATTTTCAATAGCAATACTTTCGGAGTTATACCTATATATGTAGAGACGCCTCGGCGCGTTTGAAAGTAGGTGGGGCAGAGGATCAAGCGGCAGCTGTTTACCTGGACCGTTGCTCCTTTTATATACCTGTATATTGTATTCTTATACATTCTGTGAGAGTGTAGTAGTGTTTTCCTTGTACCTGAGAGCAAAATTCAACGGTTTCTAGACGCTTATTCAGTATATACAGCCGCGGCAAGCAGTGAAGTCGTGCGTTCGTTTCCGTATTTTCTGCAATATTTCGTTCGGATTTCTAAGATAAATGTGAATTATAGTATAATAATTCAATATGAAAGTAAGTAGAGAACGGCGAAAATCCACAACACGAGAAGTGCCCGGTTGGGCCGGAGTCATGGTGTTCTTGGCAGCGAGCAGCAGCAGCAGACAAACTGACCGAATTTGAGCACAATTACCAGCCATTACCCACGGATGTTGCTGAAGCTGTGCGTCCAATTCACGAAGACCTCAGCAGCGAGACATTATTGGAACGATGTGTAGGCGGCTTTACACAAAATAATAACGAGAGTTACAACCAAATCATCTGGAAAATTACGCCGAAAATCATTCTGAGTGGCTCAAAAATTGTTGAAATGGCCGCAAATATTGCCGCCGGTATGTTTAATGAAGGTTCAATTTCACTTTTGTACCATATGAATGCAATGGGACTGTCTTTGGGGCCCAATGCGCATGCATATGTACAAAAGGAGGACGAAGAGCGCGTTACGCTATCCGAGCGCAGAGCGCACGAAGCGACACGAGAGGGAAGGATGGCTCGAAGACAGCACCAAATTGAATTGCTGGAGGCTGCTGAAGGAATGGAGGGTTTATTATATGGCCCTGGAATAGACGACACCATGTAAGTTGAAAAAAAAAAATTTGTTCTATGTGTGAATCGGTTTTGAAACTTTAAACGCGTTTTTCTCAAAACAGCATTTTTCAAGTCGGTGAACATGATATCTCAAAAACGGCTTGTTCGATCGATCTAAAATTTTAACACAATCTTCTCAGATACATTTTCTAGTAATTAATCGTTCCTTTTGTCAATCCGATATTTATTTTCCATTTTATGAACAATTTAAGGCCAAATTTTACATAAAAAATCGAAAACATTTTTTTGAGAAGCCGCCATTTTGTGAAAACTCAATATTTTGATTAGCCGAACGATTAATTACTAGTCTAATATATTAACGAAATTTGTTTGGTTTTTTGATTTCAGATAATCCAATCTTGAGTTACGATGTTCACCGTAAATCGTCTTTTTTTAGAGGAGGTTCCGCAAATCGCCTGCAACGCCCTCTATAATCAACATTTTTATAAATAAAAAATTTGTTTACGTTCTTGAAGGATGCTTTTATAACCACAAAAATTTTCAAATTAATAAATTCAAAAGTCTCTTCAGGATAAATCCTTGAAAAACCGTCTTTTTTTTGCCTCATGACTGTGTATAACCCCTTATGAACCTGTATTTGACAACTAACCCCTATTTTGGATATTTTCAATTTATTTCACAGCTTCTTGTCAGTAGAGGAGATTGCGTATGCCTTGTCTCAAGTTTTTTCATTCGTTGTGTTTGTTAGGTCTCAGCCTAACTGGGCGCGAGATACGCGTTATTCACTGTAACGGTAAATTTGTGCCTCAACGCACCACGTTACCTATAGCTGGCCCAAGCTATTTTTCCTTCCTTTTATTTTCTCTTACGAGTTGGGCGCCAGGCGCTTACGCGCCGGAAGGAAAAAATAACGAGATGGTAGGCCAGACTCAACCCAGGCTAGCTACAGCTGTTCGAGGCAGAGTGGGTGGTTCGGACTGTCAAGGTAGTCGTTATTTCATAAAATTCATACATAGAATTAGTCAATAAGATTCGCTAATAAAATAAAATCAATCTAAACAAATAAGACCAATAACCAATAAAAGATGTCAGGAAATAAATTAAATAAATAACAACAACAACATAGCAGGTACGGGATTTACAAATGCCACTCGGCAGACCGTTTATTTAATTACCAGGACTACTAGTCCTCCAACAAAAATAATGACCAAGAAAAATATAAATAAAATATCCCGTAAACGTAACTCTTTAACAATTCATGAACTTAATTATTCCGGCAGCATATTTTATCCCGGCACTCGTCTCGGCTCTCACTCTCTCCCATCCACGACCTATAGTTAGACGGCTGCGAGAAACGACCAAAACACGGCCAGGCAAAGTAAATTTGACCGGTCGCCTCGCAATTCGGCTCGCGATACGGCCTACACCGAACCAATCCCACATACATCCAACAACTATAACTACGGGACGTCGGAAGGTCATGTACGCGAAGCCTTTACTGATTTGAACTTCCCAACTATCACATTGCAGGCCGCAAAATCGAGAAAGTATCGTGAACCAAAATAACAATATAAATCCCTAAATTATTCCAAATAACGGATTACAAAAGTCCAAGCGAGATACGTCTCGAGCCGTACCAATCCCTCGTGACCAAGTTCCAAATACGGGACGACGACCGAGCACGCACTGCATAAGCTCACAATATAAAATAAAGTAAGGTCCGACATAAGAAAAATTAATAAAGTGATCCAAGTCCATATAAAATCAATTGCCCGGTAAAATCCGCGACGTGGTCTATCCCGTTCAAATCCCTCACACACTCAAACAAACACGGGATAACGGCCTAACGCACGCACGGCTTTACAGTACACGACTACAGAACAGTAACAACGAACGAACTATTTATCATGGCCAGATACGCCTCGAACCGTACTAATCCCTCACGATCAAGTACCAACACGGGATGACGGCCGAGCACGCACTGCATGTATTCGCAGAAATAAAATAATGTCCAATATAACAAGAAAGATAAATAAAATAAAATAAGACGAATAAAATACTATAAATCTATAAGTGTCAATTATTCCTGAAAGTCCGCGACACGGCCTATGACATTCAAATCCCTCACACACAATCTGACCACGGGATGATGTACCAACACGCGCGCGTTCTTACAGCAAAATGACTACAGAACAGTAACAAAAAAAAGGACAACGAACGAAGTGACTTCTTCCCGGCTCTAACCGCCAAACGATCACGATATTACCCTCTACTCGACGCAGCCTGTCCCGATACGAATAGTACTCTGTGCGTGGTATATCAGAATCGCAGGTACGACTAAGTTTGAATCGAACTTTCCAAAGAATTAAAAAAAACAATAATAATCAAATAATGGCGAAAGACCGTAGAAGGGAAGAGAGCTCACCGGGACGATGACGATGCGATGTTCCTTGCTAATCCTTCTTAACCCAAAACCGTCTCGAAATTCTCTCCTCTGGATACCATCCTCGATTTACTCCTCGTTGTTTCAAAAGATATGCCCCGGTACCCACGATAGGTGGTGATAGATTTCGACGAAATCAATGGTGGAGCGGGACGATATGATACTCGCTGCTACGTCCTGTTCGCTCGACGGTAACCGGGAAAAAGCCCTGAGGTCCTGCCGGCACGCGTGCCCGTCAACTATGATCCCCACCTATCGGTCTGAACTCGGTCAATTGGGGGAATCGGTGTCACCGGAGCGCCTCAACTGGACAACGCATAAAATTAACAACCGATCCTTGGGATGTATAACTCTGCCCGGCCGGTGAACCCCAAACGACTGATGGATCGTTGCTAGTAGGTGCTGATCGGCCACAGATAGCGTCGTATCGTTATTCGATCCACATCCAGCGGGACAATGATATTTTCCAATGGATCAAGATGGAAAGAGCCGGTCGGTGTAATAGGTCGCATCCAGAAGCCAGCCATCAACAGACGCGGTGCTCCCCTCCGTCCGGTCGTACAAATTAATAAAAGAAATATAAAAAAAACGGAAATAATTAAATAGAGTACGGCGATTATTCCTTACAGCCCTGCGAGATCGTGTTGGCAGCCGTCGTGCGAGAAGGACGCAGCGCTGGAGGATTTTGCCACGTTACATCACTTAAGTATTTATTAGGAATGGGATCCGTTGCTTGATTGAGAATAAAAACTCAAATTCTATGATATATTATTACGAGCATTTATATTCGTTGGTCGATAAAATTAAGAATAAGTTTCACGATTGCCAACCTTTATGGCCAAGATAGAACAACAAAATTCAATACTCGAATCAACAGAACAACGATTTAAAGAACCGAACTCACGCTTGGGTGAGCTACTAAACTAAACGAGCTAACACATAATTCAAGACTGACTACAATAATAAAACAACGATTCAAAAATCTAACTCACGTTTGAGTGAGCACCAGAAGTAGGCAGATTAAAAAATTATTAAAGACTGACTAAAATGATTGAAGGAGTTGACGAGGAAAGCGTGGTTAGTAGGGAAGATGGGGGTTAAGGTGGGCCGTGCAGCGGCCCAAGAAAGCTGACCAAGTGTGAGACGCGTGATCTGCATTATTCTAGAAGGACGGAAAAGAGGAGAATCGGTTTTTAGCGATCGCGCGCGAGCCGGTAGGGATTGGCAAAAATTTGTTATCTATCGTCCGGTGCAACTAAATGGCTGACATTTCGGATGACACCTTGGTGTTAAAAGTGTAGCATATGAGGTGAAAGAGAGATATTGGAATGTGATGAGGATTTGTGGTATTCCACGAATAAATGTGAATTTAATATAAAGTGGATATAATCATCCGGTGTGATCGCGTGGTGAGCGTCTGGACAGTTTTCTCTAGGGAGTAAGTGAAATGTGAATCTGGTGGGCAAAAGAGCTTTAATAGATAGTGAATGTTAATAGGTTGTGAGAGGGTGAAAAGTGAGGATTTTATAGGGTAGTTGGGTATGTAAGGAAAAATGGCCAGGGCGTATCACCTCCCGTTCTGGTAATCAGTTGAGGCTCCACAGTACCTCGGCTGAGTCAAAGAATAGAAATGCATATTACGTCGTGGCAATTTTTCTTTATGTTAATACGATGAACTCAGTCGGGTGTTTGGTAATTTTAAAGGAGGATAGCTCCTGCAAAGTGTATTTAATTCTAAACTTAAATATTTTCACTTGGGACTGATCAAGAGTATGTGCGTGCAAGTGTACGTAAATTTATTTTACAAGGGGTATAGGTTCTTCGTGAGGTCGTAGGTCATGACGCTATTGATACGGGTCCAGTCGAGCGTACGTACTGGTACCTCTTCAGAGGTCGTCCTGCGTTGGCTGGTCGGTCTGTGTTGTTTCGATGTTTTCGCAGTCCGAGGAGGAGACTATTAGCCTGTAACTTTTGAAGTTATGTTATGTAATGTTGAAGAATATGTTCGACTAGGAACAGCTAGGTAGGATTGAAAAGAGAAAAGGGGAGTATATATATATCTGTAAAACTCTGTACTGCTGCAAAGACGCTAGCACACTTTTACCTTCCATAAAAATTTGTAAATAAAGCCTCATACTGCTACGACCATCACTAAAAGCACTGTAGAACTTGTAACGAGCGATAAACAAAGCTGCAAGCATAGTCGCAATACCAACATATGACAATTATCTGTTAGGATCATTGATTTTTGAATCGTTGTTTTATTATTTTAGTCAGTCTTGAATTATGTGTTCGCTCGTTTAGTTTGGTAGCTCACCCAAGCGTGAGTTTGGCTCTTTTAATCGTTGTTCCGTTGATTCGACGCGTGAATTTTGTTGTTCTACCTTGGCCATAGAGGTTTGTAATTGTGAAACTTGTTCTTAATTTTATCGACTATTAATAAATATAAATGCTCGTAATAATATAGAATTTGAGTTTCTACTCTTAATCAAGCAACAGATCCAATCTCTAATAAATAATTAAGTAAAATAATGCGTATCTCGTACCCAGTCAGGTCGAGACCTAACACCACTAATGTGCGAACGAAAGGTCTTCAGACTTTATTCGAGAGAAGTAAGTACTCGTAGAAACAGTGGGATAATCTGTCGTTGCTTGTTGTGCACGGTAAATATCGAAAATCGTATGCATCATATTTGACATATTTGTGCGTGAAACATTACAAACAAAAAAACGTACCGAGCTGGAAAGGATTTATGGAGGTTTTATCTCGTTTTCATACTTTCAACGTCTCTAAAGATATTTACTTGCCTTTCATCAATGATCCTCCTTCAAACTTACCAATAATTAATACAGCTCTACACATGGCACTGGAAGAAGTCAAACGAATAAATAAAAAACCTGTCTTGTTACTTTTAACCAGCCGTTGTATTATATTATAAAGCTCGTGACATTATTACAGCATCGGAGGGAGCGTTGAAAGATGTTACCGTACGCTTGGGTGAGTTTCATATGCTCATGTCGTATTAAGGGGCTATCGGCTATATAATGTAACGTAACGCACCGCTACCGCGTGTCACTCACACCATGTAGGCCGGCACGTCGGAGGCAAAATCCCGTTATTCGGTTATAAAAGCACGGCTAGGGAAGCGCCATCTGAGACCAGTGAGAATTAAAGATCATCGTTAAAGACAAACGACGAATTTTAAAGAGGACCAAGGCTATCGATGGGCTATAGGAGATGGGCTAAAGGACCGCCACCAGATATAGTAATATCAAAAACATAGGATGAACGGAAGGGATGCCGGTATAAAAGCACCGGAAATTTGGCATTTGTGGAGCAGTTTTGTTCACAGATCCCGCCGATGCAGAAACCAGCTACCAGGAAGGAAGACCAGATGTGCCATCGATAGTCTGCAGCCGCACTGGTATACACGAGATCCAGCTGTGACGTCAGACCCACACTAGACGGATAGCAGTTGAGCATATGCTGCGTCCAAGTCCAGCCGAACCGCATAGCCGTCAAAAAACAACAAAGCGGACTCACACTGCTAGCCGAGGATAGATGATCTGGCAAGTTATTATATCCAGTGAAATCAAGAGAAGACAGTCAATCAGGCATTTAAAACAACCAAAATAATATATACCACGATAGCGTAGGGATATAGAATAATAAGTAGGATCGACAATTACGGGATCTGAGGGAAAATATAAAATTATATTAAATTTTACGAGGTCCAGCCCTGATATGTGCAGCTTTTGCGTATGCACCCCGAGTGCATCTCGCTGATGCTGGACTGCAGCGTCGGTAAGGTGAGTGAGCGGGTAGGCCGCTACGGGGATCCCAGGCGGGAGCTTCACTCCCACCAACGGTCCGTGACGTAGGAAGCGTATATCAATCGACTAAATAAAGATCTAAGGATAGTAAAAGCTTTTCGACCAGGTACCGGCAACTTACTGACTGTACGCGTGCTCGGATAAATCATCTAGCGGCCCCGGCAGGTCATGTGAATTATCGACCGACACTAACAATTTCACTCTAAAGCGAATCATACCATATTGCATATTAACATTTTTTTTCTCTGCGTACATAATGGTATACTAGTAGGCATGCAATAGCCCGGGAATAACGTAAGGCGCGTGGTAGTCAAAAATGCCAGGAGAACGTATCAAAGAAGTACAATCAAATTCGATAATTATTCCGTTTATCACATATATTGCAATAATCAACATTATGTTTTTTTGAATAAACCCTACTTCTACCTACTATTGACGCCTGCATTAATTTTCTCCCTGCTCGAGTCCGAACTCAACCCCTTCAGGGTAATTAAATTTAATCTTACCGGGTGTTCGAGAATGCTTGAGCATTCTGCTACGCGTTGCTGGACTGCGCACTGCAGGCTAGCGTGGGCAACCGCTTGAGGCTGCTGCTTGGCAGCAGTACCTCACAGGAGCAGTAAACTCGCACTGGGTCAGCGTGCCAACTAACCGGTCGCTGCGCGCACGCGCTCTACGACTGCTTGTCGAGACAACGGCTGCTTCGTATAACGTAGCCATTTTGCGTTTTGCTCTTGCACGATTTTTGCCGTTTCCGTGATTCGTGCGCGCTTATCATAGTTCTGTGCATTTCAGTGTTCTCATCGTTCCCCTCTGCCGACCTACAGTCACTACAAAACTCATCCATCATATCAGCATTGATATATTGCCGTCGGCCTACTAGTACATCAATATATTGGCTCATCGTGTCGTGCACCCGGCTTCAGCTTCACCGTGAGGCCCGACCGTGACAGCACTTCTCATCACTGACACCGATTAATATAATCGTGTGTGGTAACAAGCTCACCCGAATATTTAATTTTTTTTTAACGCTCATTTTGATACATAATTTGCTATATTTCACTTGTTTTATTTGTATGTTTTCGTTCACGGCATTTGACAGGTGGAACAATAAAGGCCACTGTAAACCATATCTGTGTACTGCTTATTAATTTACCTGCTACAATTTTACAGTCCACTTATCTCCAACAACTGAATTCTCGAACAACGGGAAAAACCGTTATAATAATGAGTGGCAGCGGACTAAAGAGCGCCTGGGCGGTAAGCTATGCTCCTCAGTCAGTAAAGCGAATGTTCAGTGGACATGCTTATGCCCGTACAATGCGAACTCATATACTGACAATCACTGCTATTGGTAGTGTTATATGTCGTGAATTTGGGAGCGTGAATAGACTCTGATCACAACAGGTGACACAAAGCCGAGTGGATCAAAGAGTTGAGCCACCTCCGAAAGAACGAGGCGTTTGGTGAGATTTCTTTGAGTTGAGTTGAACCTTGATGAGAGTGTAAACTCGTCGTCGTGAGGAAGTCAAACCCAGAATTTTGGTTTCGCAGTCGTCCATTGAGACATATGAGCTTGATGGTGATTTTTAAATACTAGCAAGGACCTTGAGGTTCGACGAGTGCCACTTGGCGATTGGAAAACCGCCCGCCATGCACAAGTCGTTGAGCTGTTGAGCAATTTCAATGAGCTGATGAGTGGTACCCACCCCTCCGTACATGTCATCCACGTACGTGCCAAAGGTGATAACTAGCACAGCAAGTAGAAAGCGATGTCACTCATCCTCGGTGAGCTGAATGAGAGTCCTGACCGCTAGGAAGGGAGCAGCCTTTGTACCATACGTTACAGTTGTTAGGTGGTATGGCACTGCGTTGAGTTGATCATTCTTCCACAAAATCCGTCAAAGATTCCAGTCTTCGTGATAAATGCGAATTTGACTTTACATTCTAGTAACGTCAGTGGCAAAGATGTGTTTGTGGTGACGGATCCAAATGAGCATATCCGAAATATTGAGCATCAAGTTAGGGCCAATGTGCATGATGTCATTGAGACACTGTCCAGATGACGTGGAACTAGAGCCATTAAATACCACTCGTAGTTTGGTGGTCATTCTGTCTGGCTTGACACTGGATCCGCCATCGTTAGTTTCAGAATGTGAGACTATGTTCGTGCTGGTGACTCGAATGATGGTAAATGAGTAGTTATCATTTTGAGTATGTGGGCTAGTACCGCGACTTTCTCCTGTGTGTGAGTAGAGCATATGGTTAATTGAACCGACCCACGTGTCTGCGATGAGTGTCTTCCACCAATCCCCGTTATCGAAATTGATGAGTGCTTGCGTGGTGTGTTGAGTTTATGAACGAGGTCTTCCGTAACAAAAGTCAATTCCGATCCTAGATCGATGAAAAGACGTGCCTGGTGAGTTATTGCCGGTAAGTGAATGAGTGGGAGAGCGGTGTCTAGTAGCGTTGAGCAAATCCGTGTGAGTTGAGGGGTTACATGCGTTTCGAAGCCAAAAAAGCATGTTTTCTCGATGTTTTTTTCATATTATATATAAATTATGTTATTCAAAATGTTAAGTACATCAAAGAGTAAAATTTCAACAGTATTTTTTTTTAATTTCATCCAAAAATGTTGGTAATTCGGCCGGTGGAATCTGATTTCCGGAGACCCTTAAAAAAAAGTGTCCTCGCGGTGGTCACGATAACCCGTGATGGCTTTATTTGTAATTAAAAAACAAAATATTTTCTGTTAGTAGATAAGTATAGCTCATGACTGAATGGAGGATTTAAAAAAAAAATGAAATTTGAATTTTTGGCAGAGTTGTATGCAAAATAATATTATACATTTTTTGGTACAATTTACACTACGTATAGCCTTGTCAATCTAGTTGTAATAAAAAAAAGGATGTGTAATTAGTTATAATCCTTCGTTCAATCACTAGTCAATGCTATTTTGAAGAAGTGTGCAAAATTTCAATAAGATCGGTTCATTAGTTCGTGCGAAATCGTGTCCACCGACTTCAACAATAGTGTTTCGAAAAAAACGCGATTAAAGTTTTAATTAGAAATAAAACGACGAAATTTTTTTTTAACTTACATAGAATCGTCGATTCCAGCTCCATAAAGTAAATATCCTGATGCAGCTGCGGTGTCCAGATCATCCTTTTGTTTCTGCCTGAAACGAATTTTTGCGTCTCGAGTACAAGTCTTAGCTTTTTTCTCCGCTATGAGTATACGATGTTCATCCTCTTTTGGCGCGTACTCGTGGCTATTTCAGCCAAGTTTGATGTCCATTCCGTGCAAAAACAGTAACAGAGCAGAAATCCCTTCGTTGTAAGTACAAGCAGCAACTGATGCAGCAATTTCAACTATTTGGGAACCAGCAGGAAGTATTTTTGGAGTGATTTTCCAAATTAACTGGCTTAGACTCTCATTATTATTTTGCGTAAAACCACCAACACACTGCTCTAGAAGCACATATTTGCTAAGGTCCTTATAAATAAGCTTGATAGCTGACAAAACATCACTTGGCAATGGAGCATAATCGTGTTTGAATGATGATAAGGTATTCATAGCTGAAGCACGCTGCCAAACGGACCATGAGTCAGGGCCGCTCGGGCATATTTCGTGCTGTGGGTTTCGGTCCGTAGAGCTGTAGTGTAACGGTATTAAACGTTAACATTACCCTTAAAGGGTTTGTTCGGACTCGAGCAGGGAGGAAAGTAATTTTAGGCTTTTGTAGTAGGTAAAAGTAGGGTTTATTCAAAGAAAGACAGAGATAAAATTTTATGATACATAAAAAATAAATAGAAAATTCAAATATCTAACCCTTTCTTTTGGTATTATGGCTACCACGCGCTTTACAATAGATTATTCCCGGGCACACGAGTGCATTTATAATCGTGTCCGCAGGGTGAATTTAAAGATTATGTTCGATAATTAATATATGCTATGATGTGAGAGAAAACGTTGATAATTCTGTGATCCTTAATGCAAAGATATTCGTAGACTAATATTGAATTTATAAAGAAAAAATACGCGTCGTTCTATAATTTTTATCTATTCGTTGCGTTCCCTAGGTAAGCAGTTTAGCATGCGTACCGTCGGTAACTAGCCGGCCGCCGCTCATAGAATCTAGACTAGCCTTGAGTCCACCACTGAGTCGTTCAATACTCGCTACATGCCCGTTGGTGGGAGTGGAGTTTCCTGCTGATATATTTCTTTTTAAAGGTCGACTTACGCGTCCACCCGACCACCGCTGTGATCGGGCGTCAGTGGGATGCGCTCTGGGTGCATGCGCAGCTACTTGACATACCAGGGCCGTACCCTGTTCAGTTATCGCTTTTTTAAAAATATTTTTCCTGACCTACTTCGATCCCTGTTGAATTACCTACGCTAATATTATTCATGGGTCTTTAACATAATGATATTTATATGCAGTACTTTAACCTTTTCGCTACGGGCGGGTTCTCCGCCGCGGTACTTCTGCTGAACGGAGCGCCGCGACATCACTGCACGCTACGCGACGCCGATCGTCAGCGAGAGTACCGCGGCGGAGAACCCAAGCTGCTTGAATGTTTTCGGACGAAAAAATTTTTCTTCAAACGGTATTTATAAATAAAGAGTATTCCTGGGTATTTATAACGTCTTAGTATGCGCTCTTTAATTTATATCTTTTTATGATAGTATGAGAGGAAGTAACATTATGCAATATAATATAATATAATAAAACAATATAACATATTATAACAGAATTCTACAAAAAATACAAATAATATAACATAATATAATATAATTCTAATAATGTAACTGCGTATAATATTTTTTAAAGCATGGTGTTACACACAGGCCAATATTGCAAATTTCGCATTGGTATCGCGATCTCTTTCTCTTGTCATTTCTTGAACAAACTACACACTTTCGCAGCTGATTTTTCGGTTGTCAGCAACAAATGATGCAAAAAAAACACTATCAGTGCATGCCCAGAGTCAGAAACTTATGCAAAACGGTTGGCCGCAATAGCTCAGTGGCATCTTGCGGAGAGCCACTATAGTGGCCCGTAGTACCTCAGTGGCATCTTGTGAAAGGCCACTATAGTGGCCCGTAGTAGCGAAAGGGTTAATGAGTAGAGATTATTGGTTTCAGTTCCCGAGAGCCTACTCCGTGTATTAGGCTGTCCTCGGCTACCAGAGTGAGAGAAAGAGAGACAAAGATAGGCCGCTCTGTTGTTGTTTGGGTCTGTGGTGCGTTGGCCTCGAACGCAGCACCGACTCAGCTGCTTCCCGTTTAAATGTACGTCAGGTACCACAGCTGGGCTCTCTTGGTACCAGTGCGGCTGCACCTAGCGAGGGTTGGCTGCTCTTCCTTCCTGGACTTCTGCGTTGGCGGGACCTGTGAACAAAACTGTTCCACGAGTGCGAAATTCTAGTCTTTTTATACTGGTCTCCCCTCCAGCTGGCCCATGTTTTCAGTATATCTATAGTTGGTGGCGGTCCTGTAATCCATCTTCCTATAGCCCACTGGTAGCCTTGGTCTTTTTGAAATTGGTCGTTGGTTTTTAATTTCCTACTGGTACTTTTTGAACGAATAACGGGACTCGATCTTCGACGTACCGGCCTACCTTGTGTGGGTGACGCTCGGTAGCGGTGCTTTGTTGTGTGCGTAGCAAGCGTCTTGAGTTGTCAGATATAGGCCGGTCTTATTCGGTGTGCGTAACGCGTGGTAGTTGTGTCTTGGTGTGTGCACCGCGCGTTATGAGATAGCCGGTGTGTTCAGTCGTGGAAGTACGTTGCCCAAAAATAAAAACAACGAAAATACTCCGCAGAGTTGTACTTTACCCAACCATAGGTGAGATGAGTGTCGAGGTGAGCCGATGAGGTGAGGCTGCGTAGATGGTTCCACGAGCCCCGTTGAGAATCCGGTGGTCTGATGTGTGTGTGAACTGAAATATATCGAAAAAGGATAAGTTCTCACTCGTGACAGGGAAAAATAACCAGACGAACGATGTAAACAGATAAAAAGGTCTACATTTTCCACTCAACTACAAAAAAAAAGATTAAAATAAATGAGAACTGATTTGTGAATTTATTGGTGAGCTGCAAATACAAGTTTATTAATTGCGTGCCAATAAATACTGAGTGACAAAGCGTGAAGCAGCCCATGCTGCAAAGTACGCCACGAGGTGAGACATTTGAGGATGCACAAAATGATATTTTCTCATATCACCTTGATTAAATTTCTGTAAATAATCAAGGTGCTACCTTACCGTTAATTTGTGTCCAGTTGAGCACGTTTGAGCGTGAGAATATCCGAGATAACAGTGAAAAAGATCAGAAGCTGAGAAGAGGCAGATGATGCATTCTTGGCGGTTTTCACGAGAGTAAAGAAAATTATCAAGATAGCTGAGCTATTCGAAAGCATCGTTGAGCGACGCTACTGCCAAGCGAGAGAAATATCGTCGTCTCCTGCATGAGTTGAGTGTCCATGAGGAACCGCCCCCGACTGCATGTACGACAGCCGAATGCAGCGAAGCACCAGCAGCGTCGGGATACCGCACGGCGATCATAGTGGCCTCGCGCCAGCTGATTTCTCAATAACTGTTGTACAACTTTTATCCGAAACAGTCTATCAATGACACTCGGTATAATAAGTTTTCATCATCGGCCGTACATGGATAAATAGAAGTTCGCCTGGCACAGTTACCTCCAACGTCAGCTGTACTGTATGAGCACATAAAACGCGCGTACTAAGGTTCAATAGTGGCGAGGCAACGAGTTGAATGGAAAAGACTGGGGCCGAAAACGAACGGACACAATGATGATGCCCATCATGAATCCGAAGAATCCATCTCCTGAGAATTTACTAACAATGGTGAGCTCACAAACATTCAGATGTACTTATTTCCTTGCCTAGCATTAAAATAAATGCAATCAATTTTTCAATACATAATTTTGCCTTCAGAGATTGTATTTAATCATGGAGCCGAAAGATGCGTTTGTTGAGAATTTTTTCTAGAAAAATTATTTATTATATAAATATTATTTTTATTTTATATAATTCTACATATATTTAAATACAAGTGCTAAATTTTGTATTAAAAAAAATAGTGGCGCTGCAGTCGTTTCCCTACGACCCTTTTATTTGTTAAAGGAGCTTCGTGGTGAGCATGATATCTCGAGAACCATTAAACCGATTTTTATGAAATTTGGTACATATTTTGTCCCTATATATAGCTTATCTTTGAACAAAAGAATTTTCAATGTATTGAGAACTTTTTTTTAATTATCAAAAATGTAAAACGCGGTTACGTCATTTTTCCGCTTTTTTGTTTAAACCAATGCCATTTGATGTGATGCAAAACTTTTTATTGTTAAATTCTTTTGTTTAAAGATGAGCTATATAAATGGAAAAGATATGTATGAAATGTCATCAAAATCGGTTCAGTAGTTTTCGCGATATCATGTTCGCCGCGAAGCTCCTCAAAAAAAAGGTCGTAGAGAAACGTGTGCAGCCCCGCCATTTTTTTTAAACAAAAAAATGTAATAATTGTACTTAAAAATATGTAGAATGATATAAAATAAAAATATTATTTAAATGATGAATAGTTTCACTACAAAAAATTCTCAAACAAACGCTTTTTTCGGCTCTATGACTAGGTATAAACCCTTCAATGAACACAATCAATTGATTCAATTCTCTGTCTGTGTTTCAGGTAATTTGTGGGTGTACGGAAAACTGCAAGAGAACATACTGCAGCTGTAAAATGGCAGGATTGCCGTGCACTCGACTGTGCAAACATTGCAATGGAGAACACTGCAACAATGCTGCTGCTGCTGCCACAGCCACCAATACATTGGCCGACATCGAGGACAGACATACCGATGTTGATGATAATCTCGATTCCAGCGAGTTCATCAACATCGATGCTGAATTAGATTCTGATGATGTATTCAGTTCCTCGGAAGAAATTGAAGTGGGGAATGATACAGACAGTGATAATGTTGATGAATCAATGGAAATAGGTGTTAATTATGACATGTTTGAATCAAATAAATCTTTTGTATTTTTCTATAAATTATATTGTACCATTCATTTTGCCTTCCATGACAAATGATGCGATTTGAGCATCTACGTTGCAACCAATCATTTGAGAGGTTATACTTGTTAGTCATGGAGCCGAAAAAGACGTTTTTTTTTGAGAATTTGCTTAATAAAACTATTCATTATATAAATTTTATTGTTATTTCATGGTATCCCAAAATTCACGCAAGATTTGAATTTTGCGCCATTTGTACGGTAAAGTGTTGCCAACGAAAAAAAAAGACAGCGTGACAGCTGATAGTTAAGGGTTATTAAAAATAGAGCGCTACACGAAAGAACAACGCGTTTGGATGGATTATGGAACAACAACAAGTGGATGCTGATTTTGCGAACAAAATCATTTTTAGCGATGAGGCTTATTTTCATCTCGATGACTTCGTCAATCTTCAAAACTGTCGCATTTGGGGTTCGAAAAATCCACGAGTCATTGTTGAGAAACAAATGCACCCACAACCGTGTCACTGTTTGGTGCGGATTTTGAGCTGGAGGCATCATCGGACCATTCTTCTTCGAAAATGCGGCTGATCAGGCAATAACAGTTAATGGTGCTCGCTATCGCGACATGATAATTTTTTACATCACAGTTTTTTGTGCCTAAATTGCAAGATATGGATGCGGACGATATGTGGTTTCAACAAGAAGATGCCACATGCCATACAGCCCGAGAAACACTTCAATTACTGCATGAGTCATTTCCTGGTCGTGTAATTTCCCGTTTTGGTGACGAGAATTGGCCGCCCAGATCATGCAATTTAACGCTGTTGGACTTTTTTCTTTGGAGTTTTTGAAGTTTAAGGTTTATGCCAATAAGCCCACGACCATCCACGCCTCGAAGGGGGAAATTGAGCGCTTTATCAACGAAATTCAGTTACATTTATGTAAAACGGTCATGGAAAATTTCGATAAAAGAGTGCGTATGTGCCAGCAAAGCGACGGAGGCCATTTACCCGATATGCTATTCCATACATAACCTTATACTGTATACTTTATGAATCTATAAAAAAATCACAATTTTTAATTAAAATCTGTGTTTTCTGTAAAATCTTTGTAAAGGGGGACACCTTTTACAAAGCACGATTTTGTAAGTATGAGTGTGAGAGTGTTTTTTAAATAAATTCAGATCTTGTTCTTTTATTCGATAACTGTGGCTTTCCTGACTTTTATTGTTGCAACCTTTCCAGCATTGAGAGAACCGATCCCGCTTAGGGTGGACAGCGTAGCCCTCCCACCATAAAAATAAAAACAATCCCTGCGCTTCACGCAAGGATTTGTTACGTTCGCTACCAAGTCTTCAGCTCGGGATATAACAGGACAAACAACACTATGGCACCTTTGATTTCATAGTTTAATAAATAAACACTTGCTTTTTCCTCCACTAACATTGTCTTGATAGTTCGTATAGTATGTCTGTAAATTCGAAAATACTGATAAAAAAAGAAAATCAGTAATTAATCTATTATATCAAGTGAAAGCCCGCGCTCAGCTGTCACGCTACTTTAATTGCGTTTTGTCGTTAAACCATAATAACTACATGTATGCTATCGCTGACGTTTTTGCACAGAATTGTATTCTCTACAATTTTTGTTTCATATTATTTTTTTATATTTATCACGGTTTTCACGAAATTCGTTCTGGCGCTTCGCAATATAATATCATACGCTGTCATATGCAGTCCGTCTCTTTTCATACAGTATTTTATATAGCACTGTCTCTCATGCTTTCCCAGGGCAGTTGGCACACCCTCGACCCTTCGGTTTATACGAGGGTGGATCAATAAGTCAGTGACTTTTTTAATGAAAGATAGTTTTTTCGCAAAAAAATGTTTTATCTCTCAATATAGTCTCCTTTGAGCTCAATACACTTCGTCTAATGTTTCTCCAATTGTTTGATCCCTTGCAAATAATAATATTTCTCGAGATCCTAAAAATAGGCGTTTGTTGGAGCGATGATTTCATGGTTGGAGCCAAATCTCTTTCCGCCGAGTCATTTCTTCAGGTTTGGAAACAGGAAATAGTCACTTGGGGCTAAATCCGGAGAATATGGCGGATGAGAGCGCAATTCATATCCTAATTCATGGAATGTTGCCATAACGACTCCGCACGTGTGTACCCGTATATTGTCTTGGTGGAAGAGCACTTTCTATTTGGCCAAATGCGGTCGTGTTTTCTTCAAATCGACATTGAACCGGTGCATCCCAAAAAATTGTCGCCGTGACCTTGTTGGCCGACGGACCTACCTTGGCTTTCTTCGGCACCGATTCGCCCGAAGAAGCCCACTGTTTCGACTGCTGCTTGGTCCCCGGTGAGTTGTGGTGGAACCAAGTTTCGTCCACGGTTATGAAATGGTGCAAAAACTCATCCGGATTGCGGTTGAACAACGCCAAACACTCCTTCGAAGTTGTCACACGATTACGTTTGTGATCAAGTGTGAGCAAACGCGGCACCGATCGTGCGGATAGCTTTCTCATACCCAAATGATCTTTCAAAATCGAAACCACTGAGGCATGTGATATGCCTATAGCTTCTAAACGTCGCGCACATTCAATTTCCGATCGGCCAACACTATATCGTGAATTTTTTCAATTGTTTTGGGTGTAGTGACCTCAATTGGCCTTTTAGAATGTTCGGCGTCACTCGTGCTTGTGCGACAACAACGAAATTCAGTAAACCACTTCTTTACCATTGAAATTGGTGTAGAGTTCCCATAGTATTTATGAAGCTTATCCTTGGTTTGAGTGATGGCTTTTTTCCGCAAAAAATAATGCTTGATGAGCACACGAAATTCACTTTTTTCCATTTTCGCAAAAATTCACGCGGTTGTCTGCTCTCAATGGCTGTCAAACACAAACTAAATGACGTAGCTTCCTCAAAATTTCACATCAGTCTATTGACAGGTGGCAGTTGACGGGAGCAGGGTTGCTTTTTAAGTTACAACGCGGAAAATTCAAAAATCACTGAGTTATTGATCCACTTTCGTATCTACTAGGTCTGTAAATATGAAACCGGTATTTGTTCATAGATGGCCCTAGCTGTCAATGTAGTTACCGTCAAACCGCGTCATTGGCGCCATTTCCTTGTTGACATCTCTGACAAAGATTTTCAACTCACAACAATACAAGTTTTATACAACAGCATAGCTTGTAATAGCGTTGAACATGTCGAATTTTGTGCCTGGAAACTACGATTTGCGGACAGCATTGATTTTCTGTTACCAATTGAAGAAAACTGCTGCAGAATCGCATCGAATGCTTGTCGAAGCTTACGGTGAGCATGCTCTTGGTAAATCACAGTGCTTTGAGTGGTTTAAAAAATTCAAAAGTGGCGATTTTTACATGATAACCGAAGAACGTGGAAGACCACCGAAAAAGTTTGAAGACAGCGAATTGCAAGCATTGTTGGATGAGGATGACGCTCAAACGCAACAACAACTCGTGGATCAATTAAATGTGACACAAGAAGCCGTCTCCATACGTTTGAAAGCCATGGGAAAAATCCAGAAGATGGGAAAATGGGTTCCACATGAACTGAATGAAAGACAGCAGGAAAACCGAAAAACCACTTGCGAAATGCTGCTCGCCAGGTACAAAAGAAAGTCATTTCTCTATCGAATTGGGACTGGCGACAAAGAGTGGATATATTTTAAGAATCCTAAGCGTAAAAGATCATGGGTAACTCTAGGCGAACCATCGACATCGACTTCAAGGCCAAATCACTATGGACGGAAGACAATGCTCTGTGTTTGGTGGGATCAGAAGGGTGTGATCTATTAGGAGCTGCTAAAACCTGGCGAAACCATTAGTACTGAACGCTACCGACAACAAATGATCGATTTGAATCAAGCTTAGCGTGAAAAACGACCAGAATATCAAAAAAGGCAACACAAAGTGATTTTGCTTCATGATAATGCACCATCACACATAACAAAACTGGTCAAGGAAACGATTGAGGCGTTTAGTTGGAAAATACTTTCGCATGCGGCTTACTCACCAGACTTGGCTCCGTCCGATGACTACTTATTTGCATCGATGGGACACGCACTTGCTGAGCAGCGCTTTACTTCTACGAAAATGTACGAAAATGGCTCGAAGACTGGTTTGCCTCAAAAGAGCAACAGTTTTTATGGCGTGGCATCCACAAATTGTCAGACAGGTGGGAAAAATGTATAGCTAGCGATGGGCAATGCTTCGAATAAAATATTTTTTATCATTTTCATACAATAAACGTGTATTTTCTATACAAAGATTCCGGTTTCATATTTATAGACCTGGTATATATACACGCGTAGAATATTAAGCGAAGCCTGGCTGCGAGTGCGAGCCGTACGGACATATATGATGTCTCTCTCTTCCACTGGTGCGCAACTAGTAAGTTATGTCACTTCATGTTTCTTTAATTATGATAAACTATCATTAAATGAGGCTTTAAAAAATTTCTAGAAATATAGAGGAACTCATCCTGATTCGATATGTATTGAAAAAAATTGGAAAATTTATGAATAATTATTTTTTATGATTATCTGAATTTAAGCTGCTTATGCGTCAACTCCTACTGTTCCAATCTGTCTTCTGCTCTTATTTTCAAAGATAGGAGGTTAGACATCACACAAGTTCTTATGTATTTTATTTTTCCAAGCAAATTTTGTGCGAAACCTTTTTTTAATCGGAGTATTATTTCTCGAAATATAGCGAGTTTTTAACTTCCAACCCCTATTTGAAGGGGTTTCTGTGAGTTCAGGCACAAAATTCGGCTAAATAATGGTAGCGGAGTTGCCGGCCGATCTCGCTTGCGTGAGGGGATCGCGACAGAGGGATGTGTGCGGCGCACCTAGGTACGATACGTTAGACTTCGTAGTAGGACTGTAAATAAATTGTCATGGAGAATGAATTGCTTTTAACATTTCTGTCCGTTGTATGGATGAACTTAAGTTGAATAAAAATTTTAACCAGAATTAATAATAATCACTTCCCAACATACGATTAATTTAATTTTGCACTTATTATAGATTCTGTCTATGCTCATATGCTGCATACCAGAGACGGATCCAATACGATACGTCACAGTTGTACGATAGTAATGTCGAGATCGCATGCCAATCAAGCTACTGCCGAACGTCCGGGAATAGAGTGAAACAACACGTCACGTTTTACAATTTTTTGACTCATATGTAACCGATATTGGATCACATTAAACTGAGTCCAATGCGATATCTATTCACGTAATGTTTCTGTGACTATATATACGTCGCCCAATGCTCAGCTCGATATTATATTGTATCGTTGTGTCAAATGCTGTTAGAGAAACGACAAACAATGATTGTTTTTCTTCCTCATAGAAAAATCTCTGTTTTCATGAAAAAAAATCTTCCAGCTACCAAAGTGTTTACAATGTCTCAAGTCAGTAAATCACATTTAGAAAAAATATCTAGGCTTGTGTGTGTGTCCACCTCAAAAAATATTGGCACACGAGCAGAGCATCACAACCACTTTGTGTTGGGAATTTTTCGCAAGAATTCCTGTACAATTTTAGATGTCATGGAATTTTGTCTTGTTGTCATTGAAATTTGTTTGTTATATTGTGATTCTCTTTATAAATTTTAAATTAAAAAATTCAAGTAAATTTTGTATCTTCAATTGTTAATAATGAAATTTAAAGCCATCTGTCTGCAATAGTTTTGAAAATCAATATACGAGTATACATTTTACACTATTATATATATATATATATATATATATATATTTATTTATTTATTTATTTATTTATTTACTCATTTTTCACGGAAGTTTTCTCTGCATACCTAATGTATACATGCTTACTAATTAGTAATCGAAACGAAAATTCGAATAATATCCAAATACAACAGAATCCATTTGATTATAAATAATATACTTTCAACATTATTTTTTATTACTTGGCGTCAATACGCTGCCGCATTTCTTGATGTGTGAAACTGAGAAATAATTTGATCAGCCAATTATACTAATTCATTTTGCGTAATTTTTACACCGGTATCGTATGTATGAGAAAATGTGGTTGATTGTCGTACAGTTCGCGTTATCGATAAAGTTGTCCATTATCTGTTGCCATGCGCCACCAAAATGAATTTTTATCTATTTTATAGAAAGATTTGCATGTAAAATTATTTCTACATTACTATAAATAACGCTGGCGCGTATATGTTATTGCAAAAATGAATACATGAAGTCGGTGCTGACACATTGCGAATTACCAAACATACGCGAAACGTTCTACGTATATTAAAATCAGATAAAACTGGTAGAAAAACTGCAATAGCGCTTCTTTATATAAGTTTACTGCAATCTCAGACCACATGAAAACTAAGATATCTAAGGCTGGCATTGACGAAGTATTGCTGAAGACAGCTTTCGCAACTGGTTGTGACGAAGGCCTACATATTTTATTATATTAGCAGAAGATAATGGAGGTAGACCAAGTGTAACAAAAAGTGAAAAGATTATTGATAAAATATTGGATCTGGGAAAAAGTTCGTGGCGTTTTTCCCGATAGATGGCATCAATTGCAAATAAGTCAGGAAACACAGATCGCAGCGACACCACTAAACGCTCGTTGGAAAGGTGACACTTCGAGCGTTACCTTGAGTGTATAAACATCGAAATTGGTGCAGTGGTTGGAAAGTTGTTTGAGTTTGAAAATGGAGAAAAATAATGAAAAATTGCGCTATATTTTGCAATATTATTACGACAAAGGGAAGAACGCTGCGCAGGCTTGTGAAAAAATTTGTGCTGCGTACGGTGATGGTACTTTATCAAAATCTGTTCCGCGGAAATGGTTCGCTCGCTTTCGTTCTGGTAATTCTGATGTGATGGGTGAGTCACGCTCTCGTCGTCCAATCACTGAAAAAGCTGATGAAATTCTTGAAAAAGTCCAGCAAGATAAGCATATCAGCAGTGTCGATATTGGTGTGGAGCTAGGCATTGACCACAAAATTGTTTTGAACCATTTACACAAAGCTGGCTACAAAAAGAAGTTCGATGTATGGGCTCCTCATGAGTTGAGCGCGAAAAACATGATAGACCGAATTAACATCTGCGATGCGCTGCTGAAACGCAATGAAATCGAGCCATTCTGAAACGTGTCATAACCGGTGATGCAAAATGAATCACGTACGACAATGGGAAGTGTCAAAGATCGTGGACAAGGGATAGTGAGCCGTCACACGCGTCCGCGAAGCCAGGATTGACGGCGAAAAAAGTGATGCTGTGTGTGTGGTGGGGCAGGAAGGGAATCGTCCACCACGAGCTACTTCCAGTTGGTCAGACGATTGATTTTAAACTGTACTGTGGACAACTAGAGAGATTACGCCAAGCAATTGAAAGAAAACGGTCCGAAATGATTAATAGTTAAGGTGTTGTCTTCGATAATGACAACGCCCGACCACACACTTCTTTGATGACCCATAAAAAATTGCGAGAGCTTGGTTGGGAAGATTTGATGCATCCACCGTATAGTCCACACATAGGCCCCTTCGACTATCACTTATTCTGATCTCTGCAGAACTTTCTCAATGGAATTAAGCTGCTTTCAAAAGAAGCCTGTAAAAACCACTTGATTCGGTTTTTCAACTAGAAACCACAGAAGTTCTTCACCGATGACATCATGGCTCTACACGAAAAATGGCGAAACATTGTCGATAATAATGCAGCATATTTGGTTTAAATAAATTCGTTTTCACACTATAAGAAAACCAGTTGAATTTTACTAAAAAAAACGCCGCGAACTTTTTCCCAAACCCAATAGTTCAGCAGCTCAAAAAAAACTTGATTTCATACATGTATTTTGCTTTTACAATTTAGTGCGATTTTTATAATTTTTAATAAACGCTATGTGATATGACATTTTAAAGATGTCTGTTTGCTCTGTAATACAAATTTACTTTTATTATTATTGAGAAACAAAATACTGGTTTCATTAATTAATTAAATTTCTTATTTTATTACGATGGATCTAATTGTTCTACCTACACGTCAATCACAAACGAATTTAAGGTTAGGTCCGAGTTGATGATTCAATTCTTGTGCATGCGCTTCTGTATTATACAGAACACCTTATTTCTGCGACGCTGCCGAATCTTCCCACGGTCGAGAAACCTCTCGGAACTTCAAGCATTTCAACATGTTAACATTAAATGTTACATAAATGGTTGAACCAAAACTTTTTAATTGTATTTGGAATCCTCATAACCTAATCGGCGTTACTGCAGTTTTTTGTCAATATCTGTTGCGTGAGTCCAAAGATAACTCTTGATACAAGTATTTTGAGGGTGACTCTTCCATAAACCCTGCGTTAAAAATGCTAAGTTCAACAATTTTTATCTCTCTTATTTCGTCATTGACCTTATCTGAAACTTTGCATACGGGTATTTTATCTACGATATACTTGAAAATTATTTTTTCCTGGAGATGAGTCGTTCGTGACGGAGCCTCCTTAATTAGTTTTAATCGACTTCAATGGGATTTTCTAAGCAGGGTAGACGAACCTTGAAAATAATTCTGAAGTGACATCAACGTGCACGTAAAAATTGAATTGATATTTTGCACCACGTGCCATCGTCAATTTGACGTCGACTAATAATCACACTGGATCCGCCAGGTAATCGTCAAAGACGTAGCTCCTATTATCTCCAATATCAACAAATTACTATTTGTTGATATTCTCAACATTAGGATAATAGTTTAATGTCGACAATTATTTCAGATTTTCTAACTTTATATATTATTTAGTTCTCCGTGGTCACTTGAGGTCATATTGACTGCATTAATTCCAGTGTTAAAGTTGGGGCCATTAGATCCCAAATGGCCGCGCAAAGTTAGATTAAGAATCTGAAAAAATGTCATTATACTAGTCTATACTGCGTCAATAGTCAAAACTGCGTGGCATATCTGCTCGACGTAATTGGCGTATCCCGTCTCTCGATAGACAACACACTCAGAGTACTGTGTTCTGCACTACCTCTTGTTCCTTTCAGTGCGATAAAGTGTGGCTATACAAAAAAAAAGCAGAAATAGTTCAAAAAAAGTCAAGGAGTAAATGAGCTGCATATACCAATCTCTTGGCTAGTCTTACAGAGTCCCAAGTCCTTCATTTTTAACCATGTACCTGCCTTTGCTCATTCTACGCTTTTTTATCTCTAGTTTCCCTTACACCAAAATTATATGTTTTTATGATGACACACAAACGTTCTAATGCTTCTTTCTTTCCTTTTCCAGAACGGCGTTTACCTGCGCAGCGAGAGCGAAATTGACGGTCTCGGACTTTGTCCCTATGATCCTCAGCACAACAGCACAGCTGTTTTTGCCGGTCAGTATTATTATTTCCTCAGTTTGTCTTTCTTCTGGTTGCCTTTTTCACCATACCTCTTTATTCCATTTAATTTCACTTTTAGTGTATTTTTTTAATACTAAAACGCCAGATAGAAATATTCAATCATAGTAATAATAATAACCATATTTTACCTAAGTGGGAACAGGTTAATTCCGGACATATTTTTTCATGTACTGTAACCATATTTTCCAACTTGAAGGACAAGCACAAAATGATGATCATAAAAGCTCATGTTCTATACTACAGATCGCTTAATATTCAAGATGAAATATCCCGCGAGACAAATATAATTCGTGACAAAAGAAAAAATGAGGTCATCTTGCAGCCTTGGTGAATGATAGAGTAGAACGGACAGTCAAAGACATTTCATGAAGTGAACTTCAACAGTTTGATTGAGTGGCGGGAACGAAATAATTAATTTATTCACAAAAAAATATCGGAAAAAGTTACCAATCTTAAAAACGAAGTTATAAAGCGTCAGATGATGGCGTGTTTGTTTCTCGTCGACCTAATTTATTCCAATTTCACTCATAAGATTTTATACATTGTAGCACTTACAGAAAATACTCGATGCAATAGTAATTAGATTTAATTCTATAACTCAATATCATCTGAATTTATACGCGAGATTTTGACTAGTCAGGAATATAAATTGAAAAAATTGTGAATAGTTCAAAGTAATAAAATAGTAAATTTGCACTCCGATAGAATGAAATACCTTTCAAGCAATTACGATTCAGTTTAATTAAAGTAACATTCATTTCAATAAAATAAAATCACGAAGTTTGGTAAAGACTAACAGAAATTAGGTGGGTCAACAGCACAACTGTGAGTTAGTATGCGAGAGCAGTGTGCGACAGATGAATTCGCATGTATACGGCGCGGTCAATGCGATGCGTTAGACATCGCAGCCGGACTGTAAATAAATTGTGATAATTATTAATAACTCTTAATTTCTACTGCCCTCTACTCGATACTCTTCTTCGCTCGGGTTGCGAATCTATTTAACACTTGTCTATAGTATCGTCGACGCTGCTTTGATCGCTATTCATCGCAAGATCGACCGCTGGTTGCCCTTGAGCGCTAGCAGAACGTAGTCTCTGCGCACTCGCTGACACAGACGGAGTAGGGGTATCGTGCGTCTCAGTTTGATTTAAAAATTAGCATGTTATGCTGTTTTGACGAATTTTTAGTATATTTTAAGTGTATAGTTTTTTATGGTTATAGCCTAACAACGTACTGAATTTATATTCGGCAAATTCTTGGCTTAATAATCTGACCGTAAGTACAATTTTTATTCTCAACATTTGCGTGACACCTGGTATTTTTTGGTCATTTTACCCACCCATTTTTAAACCAAGTTGTGTGATTTTGGCTGGAAATTTAGATGGTATTGCTCTCGACCACAGCTCAGTGTTGTATGCTGCCGGGTAGCCAGCTGTTGTGTGCTCAGCTGACTCGACTGACGGACGGCACGTGACAAAGGCTCCCGCTGCTAGTTGTCAGATCTAGTTATTGTTGTTTCCATTATTATCGGCTCTTAGCATAGCAGTTTCACAACTCAGAGAAAATTGGCTGGGCTGGTCGTCCTTATTGCAGTGGTTGCAGAGCTTCGATGTCGGTGGTTAGCTGTAAACAAAGTATCCCGACTGCCGTCATTGCTCTATTTTACGCAAAAATTACCTCTTGTCATCTCTTTCCATTCTGCATCATTAATAATCACTGTAGTTAGCAGTGATCCTGTAGTCCATCAGTCAAGTAGCTGCACAGTCTTGTCATCCATCTCAGAATGATATAATAGTTATATGTTTATAGTTATTATTATTATGTTAGTTATTATATTTGTCTAGTGACGATTATTAGTATTTGATTATAATATTTGTCCTACATGTGGACTTTGTGTTTGTTGGTGGTTATTAACATTTGGTCATTATATGTGAACTTTTGTTGTTGTTCCCTTTTAGTTTTTTATGGGTGGGGAAAATGCTCGAGGAGCATGTACATGATGTTGTCGTGAGGATAATATTATATGTTACAGCACATGCTGGTCTAGGTTCTGTTTCTAGAGGAGGTTCAGTTACTATTGCCACGTCTCTATAGCGAGTTATTGGTACGACTGCTGTTTCGACTAGTTCTATTGGTTGTCGATGCGATCGTGTGGCTTGTTCTGTTCTTTCGCTAAGTTGTTCTTGATTTTCCGTTCTATTACTTTGCTTCCCTGTCATGCACGTTATTAAATTAATGATTTTTGATATTTTTCCGAACAATGAGAATTTCCAACTATGCCCAACAAAGCGAGGATTGATCCTAGTAATATTCCTGAATACTGTAGAAAGGTTTCTAGTCGCGACAGTCTATCCCTCTAACGATGTGCTTTTGTTATTACCCTAGCTTTTGCAATCACCCTTTTTAAAGCCACTTCTTTCTTTGTGAGGTCATCGTAAACAGTATTCGGCTCCACCGACAACGCAAATGCTTCTGTTTCCGTTAGAATTTCGGTTATGTTCAAATTATCTGTGGTTTTGACTTCTTCCTCTCCTATTATTTGTGTAATATTCAGGACGAGTGTGTTTGGAAAATTTACTTGTATTGACGATGTTATCTCCATTGATGGTATTAACTGGATGGTTTTACTTTTTGTCTGGAATTTGGGGCTAAGTTTTAAAATTCCCGTGTTTTTAATAATTCTGGTTCTTGACTCAAGGTTTTTGTAGGTGATATAAAGACTTTCTGGTTTAGGTGTGGCATACAGCCATGCATTAGTGTTGCTGGTTCTGGACCAATAAGTTTGTTTGAGTGTTTTAAGTGGGATGTCGGAGGTTTCCAAATTAAAAAATTGAGGGTTGGTTAACAATTGCACCTCGCAGTCCGTGTGGTCGGTAATGCGCTGAACTGGGGTGACTTGTTCGCATACGTAGTTGAATCCTATGACCTTGCATTCGTCTAATTTCTGTAGGCTAAAATAAGTTTCGAAATCATCGGAGACGGCTGTATTCTGGGCGGTAGGTTTGATATATGCAAATCGTGAATTATCATAACTTGTGGCTTGGCATACTGGAACTGATGTGTGATGGTCTGTATATTGTCAGGTCTAGCAATGGTATCTTAATTACCTAGGTCAATTTTTCTCCGTTATGGAACACACTTAATTTGGTTAGTTCCATCAACTCGGGTACGTGTTGGGTGTCTAAAGAAATTTGGAATTCCGTATTCGGTGAGGATTTTCGGACTGCTTCAGCGCTGAGTAGTATTTTCCTGCTCGTCAGAAACTGAAGGTGTATTGTCCGGTTTTTTGCAAAAAGAATTGCGTTCATCAGTGTTTCAATGTCAAGTTCCAATTCTGTTAGATTTTCTTCTATTTGGGTTGTGAATTGTAAATATTTCTATTGTATTTAGTTCGATAGTGTGTATTTCGGCTCCCATTGCAACGTGGACCGTTTTGAATCTTTGAGTTTCCTTTCGTAGTGCTATCGCTAGTAACGCGATTTGCTTTTGCATTGTGTCGAATCCTGATCTAATGATGTGAGTTCGCTTTTGTACAGTTTTTGCCAATTCTATGGTATTATTCCCTATTACTTCGATTTGCTCGTTGATTCGTTCTGCGTCTTCGTTATCCATAGTTCCGAAAAGTACCTTATTTATTTTTTCTATGAATTCGAGTGATGCGCGTTTTTAACGGTTGTGTACAGAATCCATTTTTATTGATGGAATCAATTCGTTTAGGGTTAACTCTGTGTTCTCCATGGTGTCTAATGGGGATAGTATTGCTGCTAGTTGTCCTTTTACGAGACAGCGTGGTCCCAGTGCGGAGCAAAACTGTACAGTTACCATTGTGTTTAGTTGTATTTGTAGTCGCCTATCTGCAAGCCCGTGGGTGTTGGTGTATGTGATTAGTGTCCATGTCAATGGTACAAACGGAGTTTTCTCAGTGGTTCGGAGTACAGTCTTAGGTTTTTCGTGAGTGGTATGATTTCTACCGGGTCGTCGATGGTTAGAGCGGCTGTATGGGATCTGCAACATACGCCGTTTTGAATCATCTATTGTAACGGTATTTTTTACGTTAACATTAAATTTTTATCTTCCGAGGGGAAGAATTCGGGCTCGAACACAGGGATAATTAACTCAGACTTCTGAGTAACTGAAAGTAGGGTTTATTTAGCAAGTTTATCAGACAAATGTTGGTGTTCGGTTTATTGGCACCGTTTGCCAGTACAATTAATTTCTAATACGTTGATATCTGCGCTAGTTCCACGATCTTCTTTATCTCTCGTGATGGTGGACCGTCCACCCCGCAGCTTTTACGTCCGGTGGCGAGCTCGAGAATGAGACGGAAATCAGGTGCCTCCGTCTTATTTGTTATCCTCACGGGCAGCTGAACGCGCCTTCTGCTATGCCTTGGGGACTTGTTGCTGGCTCTATTGTCAGCTGTCGTGCACGCTAGATCCACGTTCGCCCCATCTCGGTTTCGGGAAAAGTGCAAATTTTTGTGTTTCCACACTGTTTTTTTGTGCGCGTTTCTAGTCAAGTTTATTTGTGCCGTCTTCGTGGACCGTTGGTGCATCTCCTGATGGCGGTGGGGCCTCAGATACCCAATTCATTTCTTTTTTATGACATCACGTCTTTTTTATGTGATCACGGTTGACAATGATTAATCAGTCCTCTTTTATTTATTTGTGGCCCGGGTGGATTTTTGTTGATTGTTCCGTGATGATTTGACACCACTTGCCACCGTGGACTGGTTCACTTAGATCTTCCTGACTTGGGTGAGTAATTGATGTTTCTTTCTGCCTGTCTTTTGGTCGCGCTGCTCTATCTCAGCGTGCGAGATACCGTTGTGTTTTTCTTATTAGACCTTTTCTTTACCGTCGACCCACTATCCTCTGATTCTCCTAAATTCCTTGTTCTTTAATGTTATTGATTCGAAAATTTCCAGCTTTCATCTCCTGTCCGTTTACCTCTCGAAGTTTTTACTCTAAGAGTACTGGTATTTCTCTCTTGTGTGTCGTGAATTTCTATTTGTATATTATATGGTCTATAATATCGTAATTCCTTCTGTAATCGTTCTTGAATATCACAGATCTCTTTTCCTCTCTTTTCTGCGATACGCGACTGTGTCTTTTGACAGATTTTTGATACGCACCTCCTCCGAGCTAGTAGATGATCTTACGCATTAACCACTACGACGAGTCTATAATTATCCTTAATTCTCTATTATTCTACTTAAACTCTAATTAACCTACTCGATTGTCCCTTAAAGGGTTCTCTCCAGTTCTCTTAGACTGTATCTAGGCCGCTGCCAGATATTTTCTGTTTCTTCGTCGGATTATTAATTTCCTAGCTAGATCCGCATTCCACTGCAGGCCGATCTCTCCGACTTGGAATAATTTCTCTATTTATTATACTTATGTACGAGGGTCGATCAATAAATAGTTACGGCTTGGTAAAGAAAATCGCGTTTTTTTGGACAAAAATCTTTTTATTTCTCAACATAATCTCCTTTTAGCTCGATACACTTATTCCAACGATTTTTCAATTTTTTGATGCCCTCCGATTAATACGATTTCCGAAGGTCCGCAAAATAGATCTCTGTTTCGGCGATGAGGTCATCTCTGGAACCAAATCTCTTTCCGCCAAGCCATTTTTTCAGGTTTGGAAACAGAAAGTAGTCGGAGAGGGCCAAATCTGGAGAATACGGTGGATGCGAAAGCAATTCGTATTTAAATTCATGAATTTTGGCCATCAGCTACACGTTATCTTTTATGGTCGACAGTGAGCAAACGCGACACCCATCTTGCTGATAACTTGTTCATACCCAGGATTGAAATCACCAACTGATCACTCAGGATTGAAATCACTGAGCCATATGATAAGCCTGTGGCCTCAGCAATCTCACGCACTTTTAGTCTCCGATCATTTAAGGTACTAGTACCTATTAGAAGGCCAAAAAAAAGCAATTTTTTCAATAAGATTATCTCAGCTTCTTTATTAGCTATCACCATGTTTTTTTTTAAACATCAGGCATTTTATGTAGAATGAAGAAAAACCCGAGTCCTTGACTGATCATTTTGTCCGTGATTGGTAGAGGGCGCCAAAGTATGGTCCTCGAAAAAAAAGTAATTTCATGGCGGACAGATAATCTCCGGATTGGGAGGTCTGAAACAAAATCGGGAAAAAGTACGTTAAAGAGGAAGTTTTTCTACACAGGAATCCACCACCGATATGCAAAAAAGTAAACAAATTTTAAAAAATGGCCTATGCTTGAAAAAAAAGTGCAAAAAACCACCTTTTTCTTTATCTTTTCTGTGTTGCCAAATTTTTTGTTGATAACTTTTTTGCAAACAAGTGGTGGATTCCTGCGCAGAGCACCTAAATAAACAAGTGAAAAATTTCCGGTGATGATTGTTCCAGTGAATGCGGAGAAAAAAAATTTTAGAGATTAACTGTCCGCCATGCGAAAAAAAGTCGTTTTGAGAAAAACGCGTTTAAAGTTTTTTACGTATTCTTTTCTATATTTCTCGGAATATGTGAAGTTTTATTACCTTCAATTGATTAATCTGCAATCCCTGGACTGTATAGAAGTACACCTGAGACCTGTTCAGCCTGCTTCAACTCCTGTTGGGCTTCTTTTTTTGCCAAAGGCCGTTCCTTGGTTGCCGCCTTGGTAGCTTTTTCAGCCATCGCAATCCTTTTTTCGTCCTTCTTCTCAACATAATTGTAGGCATTAATTCCTATAGTGCAGCCCATTGTTTCCAACATTTTTAAGAGAGTCATACGTCCCTCATTAAAAATAGACATGGAAATGTGAACAGCCAGTTCCACGACATTCTTGCCTACAAACGTATGTTTGGGAACGATCGCCCAAAGCGTCTTGTTGTAGTACTCGTTGTTGTTTTGTGTATTCTTTCCTAAGCACCGTGAATCAATTCGTCGTCGCATAGTTTTTCATAAACGGGTTTTACCATCTCCTGGACCTCCTTAGTTAGTGCTGGTTTGTGCTTATACGGCTTGTTGTCGGTTTGAGCCTGCAGGTACATGCACCAGTCTGCATTGCAGTACTGATGCTGCGGTGCATCGTCCGTAGAAATAACATGATAAAAGCCGGCCAAAATTTCTTTTTTCATGTTTTCCTTAGAATCTGGATTCCGCTGGATGGCCAAACTGTAATTAACCCACATTTGTTTCATCATTTTTCCAGTTAAGTCGGTTGTTTTTGCTGGCCGTGGTGGTGGGACTTCACTGACTTTTCTTCTTTTCCGTGGTTGTTTGACTGGTGTTTTCTTTTCTTTTTGAGCCATTTGTTTTTCTGCTTCTTGTTTTTTTATTCAGCTTTTTTGAATTTTTTTATCTCAGTCAACGATTTTTTAACGTTTTTCAAATGACGGATCATTCGCTTTCCAACATGCAAGACGCACTCGACTTTTTTTATTATAAAATCTCCATACGTTTTGGCTTGCAACAAATTTGTGAAAGTTTTCGAGTCTCCGTCGCCTATGTAGTAAGCATACTTCGCCAAATGGAGTTTCATAGAATTTTCAAAAATCTTTATCATACCTTGAACTTCCATGCCGCCGGAGCTACCTTCGTAATTAGCACAACACTCTTCGCTATGCTGGCTTTCGTACCATATGTCAAACTCAACACGATTCAATTTTTTTGCCATAATTTCGCAACTTTTGCACGTTTTCGAGGACACGAAAAAATCTACAAGTTTGCTCGAATATTTTCCAATCACTGTAGAAACGCCAATGAGAGAACTATAGCCACGCTTACTCCAGGTGCCGTCTCCCGAAACCGTTAGCTCGTCCTCTGGTAAACCGTTCTCTTTATTTCTCTGCTTTTCTTCCTGGCCAACTTTCTTTAGACAAACATCGGCGACAGCTTTGGCTGCAATTTCAACATTAGATAGAAGTCTATAATAAGTCGTTGCACTAAAATTCGAAGTTAAGTCCATCGCGCACAAAAGAGTTCCAAGCCATTACGACCGACGCCAAGCAATCTCAACACAAACACAATTCGTCGGTTGATTTCGAATCCAGTATTTATGAAACTACACGAGTTTATATGTCGATCACCGCACTTGCAAGCAATATTTATTGTGAAGGCGATTCCTTGAATCCCGGTCTTGGTAAACACAACGTCTTTGTCACATGTTTTACATTTCAGCATACTCGATAAGGCCGACAAAACGAGGGAAAATGCCAGTATGCAGAAATGAAAACTATCATCACGTTTTACGTCGAAATCTGTATTTGATGATAATTTCTGTGCAGATGTGCTTGTAAATGTTGTGCTGTGTTCCGATGTATACTGATTTCTTGTAAAATTGTGCGATGTTCTTCTGATATATTTTTTTTTAACTTTCGTGTTTTTCTTTCCCTTCGTGTAAGGACCCATTTCAACGCTCCGGGAGACAACCGAAATAAAACTGGGAACGCGTTTAGAGGCCAGGTCAAGATCTGTATACGTTAGTACACAAAAGGACCCCAGTATTGTAGAGAGTGGGGGTATACAACTGCCGCGCGCGAGACCCGAGCGCGGGCTACCCGACGCGCTTCGACCTAGACTGCTATATATCGCTGTAACTTTTTTTCTGTTCAGAATTTTTTCATAAAATTTGAAAGAGTTATTTTTGATACTTTAAGGAGTCGAAAAATGAAATTGAAAAAAAATTTTTTTTGAAATCGATGGCATAGTTAGTTTTATTAGTTTTATGCCCACGTATGTGATTCCATTGTCGTTTCACACAAGGGCTTCGCCAAGAATGATGCCGTCCGGAATTTTTTTTACCGCGGAACGTATTCTACCTGTATCTTGGGGTTTTTTACACAACGTCTCACAACGACGCTTTCATGCTACTCAGCCATCTTGAAGATTTTGACACTTCTCGTGAAAATCGCTTGGACAGCTCCAACCACTGCTATCACCTCGGATAATTTTCACAGATTTCTCAGGATCTACTCAACTCAGAAGTGCTCAACAGGACTCAAAATTTACATAAATTCAATAACGGTAAGTGGGGAAATCTCAAGTGTGCATCCTCATAAGTCTCATCGAGGTGCCGTGCTCTGCAGCGCGGGCTGCATCACGTTTCACCTCACAAATTTTGGCACACAATTAATATAATTGTAAGTGCTTCTCATCAAAATTCACTCAAAATTTATTTGTGCATTTATATATATATATATATATATATATTTGTAGTTTGCTAGTCGATGGTAGAATAAAACCACTTTCTCTACCTACATCTATTGGCCTGGTTATTTCACACCTGTCGTGAGTGCAAACTCATTCCTTTTCAATATCTTGCAGATTTGACAACACCAAGAATTCTCAACAACTAATCATTGTGTAAGCGTATCGATGATTTGTAAAACTTTCACACCATGTGATGGTCTGCCAGGTAAGGTCGAGGTGAAGCGTAGAAAATGATTGTAAATTCCGAAATGAGATTAACGTTGAGATTTATTTTATGAAAGTACTATTGAAGGAGAGCGAACGTCATAACGGTTCGGGACGTCGAGATGAACTGAAGAAAGGACCTGACGGAAGCAGGGTCCTCGCCTCTTGCTGCGCGCAGATACAATGTTGCAATGCGCGATAAGTCGGCCGCTGCCCATGCTACACGCTACTTATGGCGAGTACGGCGGTAAGACCATTGTCGTGAGAATGCGAACGGTCGCACTGAAAGTCCTGACGGTATCGCGATTAGAAATGAATATTATATGTTGTGACTGTAAGACTGGATGCTGGCATGAGGAATAATGCATGAAGAATCTATAAATTATGGGATCGTTACAACTGTAAGACCGGATGATGACGTGAGAAATAATGGATGAAGACTTTACAAATTATGGGACAGTTACAGCTTCACCTTTCATACTTCTCTCACCATTCCTCTACCTCTTCGTGGAAGCTGTCGAACCACTCCCAACCCCGAGCAGCGACCTTCCTGCTCTACCCTACTCTTTATCTTTTTCTTCGTGGTAGCTGTCGGACCACTCCCAATCCTGGGCAGCGACCTTCTTGCTCTACCCTACTCGTCATTTTCTTCTTCCTGATCGCTGTCGTTGGTAGCTGTCGGACCGCTCCTAACCCTGCGTAGCGACCTTCCGCCTCCACCCTGCTCTTCATCTTCTTCAACGTGGTAGTTGTCGGACCGCTCGCAACCCTGAGCAGCGACCTTCCAGCTCCACCGCTTCTTCTTTCATTTATTCTAATCCTCTTTCTCCCCTATCTTCCTCAACCCCCGAAATACTATCGACACCGCAGCCAAACTCGCGGGTGATCGATATAACCAAGCACGTCTTACCTCTCCGAGAATTTGCTTTTCCACCACGTGGGAGCAATATATGTATAGCAAGTACCCATCGTGATAATTACTACGATCGATTGAATTACCATCGTTCAAGAAATCTATTTCAGTTCCCGAAAAAGCGTTTGAGAAGCATGCACGTAAAAATATTTTTTTGTGAAATCCGGTTGTATCGGCTTAAAAGATATTTGAGCACTATCTACTTACAATGAGAGTTAATTTATCTTATAAGTTTAGAAATTGAATGGATTCATAGCATTCGAAAGGTATGCACGTAAAGATAATTTTTTAAAAAATTTGATTGTAGCCATTTAGAAAGTATTTGAGCACATACAACGAGATTTATAATAATTTATTGTCTTGTGATTTTGGAAATTGAATGGATTCATGCAGAAATCACCGTTAAACGCTTTATTATCGAAAAAACCGATAATTATACGCTTCAGCTATTGTTCTAGCATAATAGGGCAGAGGCATGGTGAGGGAAGGAGTGGGATAGAACAAATGTATACACGGATTACTTACATCTTTGTTGAGTTCGAACAGTATCATAGAGCCTTTCGCGATGTGATTTGAAACATAAATATTCTGACAGTTGTATTTTACTTCGTTAATTAGCTTGGTACTTGCAATTATATTTGCTCTTTTTTCTTTGGATAGCAATGTCAAATCTTGTCGGACTGTATTCAGGATTACTTTAATGATCTTGGTTGAATTTGTCAGATCACTGGCCATGGTGTTTTAACTTTTATAGAACTCAACGAGCTCAATATTTATATAGTTGAGATAGTTAGCATCTAGTGTTCCAAAAAGGGTTTCGGTGATGGTTTCGATGGCGCTGATAAGTCCGCGTCATTTTCTTATGTTGGTGAGATCACGTGTCAGATGTTGAAGGGTCTGGATTAGCTTGTAGACTCCTTTGACGCAAGTTCAGAGCTATTTTAGTTCGATGAATTCTCCGCACTTGGAGTTACAGAATTTCTTAGCATCCATGAGAAAACTCTAAATCTGCTGGCATCGTGGTTTCAATCCGCTGGTGTCGATGACGATGGCCAGTTTCCATCATTTGTGGAATACTCTGCCGTTTCCTAGATGTTATGCATAGATGATAATTTTATTTAGTAGTGTTAGCCGCCGTTTCCCCTGAGCTGGTTGGTGTACTACCACTAGTACTAGGAGTGGTAGTAGCCTCAACATCTAGAACAGTTTAGTAGAGTCGCTTTATTTCATAATGTTAAAACTGACTCGTTTATTATCACTTTGAGCTATCGTGACATTGTTACTGTCATGTGTTTCAGTTACTGGGAATGATCCAAGTCATTCGCTGTCCGAAGTTTATTCAATCTGCATATGTCAAAGCAGCTAGAAAGATACGCAATAAAACTTATAACTTATAACCTATATTTAATGGCGAATTAAGGGTTATTGAAAAGTAGAAACGTATGAACATTCTGAATGCCCATGAAGCTAGGATGACCATAGCCGAGACAATCGGCTGTTGAATGGGACTAGGTACGGTCAAGTCAGAACACCCCTTCTCGAGATTAGTAACCCTCCGCCCCTCCCGTACTTATATCCCAACGGCCGAATATCACGACGTACAGCTCAGTACACTAGTAGAGCTAGCACAATGCTCTTGGACTTAGAGTCATCTTAATATAACGATTCGATATGAATGTGTCAATTGATTTTGCCTCACCAATCCGTCAGTCAAAATGTAACCCCACGTTATATTTATGACGCGTATCTCGGAGTACAGTAGAGGCCGGACGTTGCTCTTGGTCTTAAATAAATAACCGTGTTATGTCGAGCCGTTAAATCACGATAATATTCAAGTCCATCAGCATTCTCCTAGCTCTACTGAACTACTCGTGATCTTCGAGTCTTATTGTTCCTTCGATTTTTTTTTGTCAGCTATTAATGTCTATTTTGGTCGCTGTAGATTGAATTCGTGATGCTTCCTGCATATCTCAATCAATTCGTTTTACGAGATTGTCGGTGCTTCTAAGAGGGCTGATGATAAGCTGGCTTTGTTTCTTAAGGTAAGACATTCCCAAAGAAACCAGTATTTGTCCCAATACTGATTCCTTTCGGTGCTTCCATTAATAGTAAACCAATGTCCTCCCATCCAAGCCCTAGCCTGCTCGGGTAGGCTGCGGCCGTATCTGTCGTATGCTGCAACGATAGGTACGGTCTCTCTCAAGATCTACGCCGGGCGGCTGCATTTGCCAGATCTCTCCGCCAGTTTTAGCAGCATGCACCTTAGACGACCATGTACAAAACGTTGTGTTTACCAAACACGGTTCAGTGTTTGAGACAAGTTCTGACCAGATTCCTGCCTTACCAATGCTCCCGGTTCGAGAAAATCGCAAACAAACCAAATCCCTATATTTTTTTCGACTCTGATTGTCTATTAGTTCTGAATGAACTACGTATTTTGTTGAAGAATTAATTAGGAAAAAGGCAACGTCTTGATTAGCGTGTATAGTGACGGATATTTACTTCCACGTACTACCAGTACGTTGGTTCGATTTTGTGTGGCATTGCTTTGCGGAATTGATGATTCCGCGGAAGGAGTCATGCTATGTGACGTGCGCTCAACACTTGAATTATGCAATCGAAAAATTTGATGTGCCAAACAGAATGTATTTTTCAAATATCCGCGTTCGAATGTAGTATAAGGACTAGTATCATTTTTCTGTTACTTCTGAATATGAATTCGTATTCATTTATTGTATTGGGTCTGGGAAAAAGTTCGTGGCGTTTTTCCCGATGATGAAATCGGGAAAAAGCTGATGAAATTCTTGAAAAAGTCCAGCAAGATAAGCATATCAGCAGTATCGATATTGGTATGGAGCTAGGCATTGACCACAAAACTGTTTTGAACCATTTGCACAAAGCTGGCTACAAAAAGAAGCTCGATGTATGGGTTCCTCATGAGTTGAGCGCGAAAAACACGATAGACCGAATTAACATCTGCGATGCGCTGCTGAAACGCAAGGAAATCGAGCCATTTCTGAAACGTGTTTATAACCGGTGATGAAAAATGGATCACGTACAACAATCGGAAGCGTCAAAGATCGTGGACAAGGGATGGTGAACCGTCACAAGCGTTCGCGAAGCCAGGATTGACGGCGAAAAAGGTGATGCTGTGTGTATGGTGGGACTGGAAGGGAATCGTCCACCATGAGTTACTTCCAGTTGGTCAGACGATTGATTCTCAACTCTACTGTGGACAACTAGAGAGATTACGCCAAGCAATTGAAAGAAAACAGCCCGAATTGATTAATAGCAAAGGTGTTGTCTTCCATCACGACAACGCCCGACCACACATTTCTTTGATGACCCGTCAAAAATTGCGAGAGCTTGGTTGGAAAGTTTTTATGCATCCACCGTTTAGTCCATACATAGCACCCACCGACTATCACTTATTACGATCTCTGCAGAACTCTCTCGAACGATGGCATTATAGCTCTACCCGAAAAAGGGCGAAACATTGTCGATAATAATGGAGCATATTTGGTTTAAATAAATTGTTTTTCACACTATAAGAAAACCAGTTGAATTTTCTTAAAAAAACGCCGCGAACTTTTTCCCGGACCCAATATTTATTTCAGAAGATAGCTCTAACAGACTACGTACGTAGCAACCCAGATAGCCAAACGAGCCATTGAACGGGGCACTCCGTAGTGCTACAAACAGTCAGATCAGCGTCCGCTTTTTGGCTCAATTGTGATAGAATCGTGCTTCCGTCATGTTCACGCACGCCGTACCGTTACTATAATGCTAAGAAGCCGGAAAACATTGGTCAGTTTCTGACGTCTCACGGTGACGCCACGGCAAGTTTATCTGTTTGTCTAGGAACGTAGTACCTTGGTGTTTATGTTATAATATTGTTATAACACTCTGTATGAATAGCGAAAAAAATCTTTTTTATTTTTGAAAATATACACAAATCGGGAAAGCTGAAGTAATTACCAAAATATACGTCTAATCACATTTCTTGATTACTTCAAATTTTGATGCCCGTCTTCCCCACGGGTAAAATATGGTAATTATGAGTTTAGTATCCTGACAGAACTCATTTCGATTTTTTATTTTTAAGGTATGCAAAATAGGCAAAACATATAATGACTGATTTCGGCACGACACTTTTATGATCACCGGTTTTCATCCAAGAATATTTCACATTCGTTGTGTTTTCGCGTAGATAAAGGAATTTCAAAAAATGTATGAACATTCTGCTTTATGAATATCGAATTGACTTCTACAATGCCTTGTGTGCGCACGTACACTCATACACAGACACACAGACACACACACACACACCCTCGGGATCGGTGGCGAGATAAAAAAATACAGCTTAAATCAACGTCGTAATGAAATATGTTAGTACTGTTGTTAGTGCTTCACACTATATGTATATGTATATACCATACATATGTATATATGTACACATACGTGTGCGGGCGTATACACATATATATATGTATAAGTGCGCGCGCGTTTGAGCGTGCGTGCGTGCGTGCGTGCGTGCGTGCGTGCGTGCGTGCGTGCGTGCGTGCGTGCGTGCGTGCATGCATACATGTATGTGCATAATTAATGTGCGAATTTATAATGTAAGGCACTAACAACAGTACTAATATATTTCGGTGCGACGTTGTTTCACCCTGTATTTTTTATCCCTCCACCGATCCCGAGGATTCGAAACGGGGATCCCGCCCGTTACGGTGCACTTGAAACATACGTGTATTCTCAACGACTGGAATTTAGCTTACTACAAAATGCCTTCGAGTTTCCTCGGAATATGTTACAACTCAGGCGGTTGAACAAAGAAAACCGTGCAGCATTTCGGGAATTCCGTGCGCCTTGCTAGAGCTTGACATATATATACGTATATCTCGAACTGCCGCACAGTGGGGCCGATTCCCGAAAAGCTGGTCAAAAGTCGAAAAATGAAGTTTCATTTTATAGGATTTAGAGTACATAGGTGGATAGAGTAATGTTTAAAGAATATAATGGAACATTTTATAAGGGCTAGTGAAGTATACCTGGCAAGTGTAAGCCAGTACAAGAGAGACCTTCTCGCAAGTAATAGCTCGATCGTTCGAGCTCATATTCAAGCGTCATATTAAAAAATTCGTAAAAAATCGTAAAATTGGTGTTTCTTAATTCTGCAAAATGGAGGTTTCAGGTTGAAGAAAGTAGTTTATTATCATATGCGTCGAAAATTATAACAGATACATATAAATTAATAGCTAAACAATGTCTAAAGTAGAAAAAAATGAAAAATTATGTGCAAACATTTTAGAAAAACAGGGAAAAAGTTCAAAGTTCCGCAGTGTTCCGCAACGAAACAAGTTTTAAATTAAAGTTTGTACTGTTATGTAACAAAATTAGTAAAAATCAGCTGCAGCTGGCTGCAACTTTGTTTTTAGTGCACATTTGAATATAAAAAATTACAAATTCACATTAACCACTTGTTGCACGTTTTTTTCAAATGAATATAATTTTGTGAAACTTGTTACTCGGGGGTTTTTGGGGTCGCTGAATACGAATCCGGTGTCAAAAAACCAAAATTCAAAATGGCGGATCCAACATGGCGGGCGCAATTTTTTAAATCGGTCGGATTCGCTTGAAACTTGTTACTCGGAGGTTTTCGGGGTCGCTGAATACGAATCCGGTGTCAAAAAAACAAAATTCAAAATGGCGGATCTAATATGCCGGGCGCAATTTTCGAAATCAGTCGGATTCGCTTGAAACTTGTTACTCGGGAGTTTTTGGGGTCGCTGAATACGAATCCGGTGTGAAAAAAACAAAATTCAAAATGGCGGATCTAATATGGCGGACGCAATTTTCGTAATCGGCCGGATTCGCTTGAAACTTGTTATTCGGGGGTTTTCGAGGTCGCTGAACATGAATCTGATGTGAAAAAGACAAAATTCAAAATGGCAGATCCAAAATAGCGATTATAAAAATTTATTAACTTTTTATAAATCTGTAAGTAAATTATATATTTGATAAAAAGTAATAAAACATCTACTTTTACATCTATAATTGTATTGATTAAAATCACTTTTGAAAGACTTATCTTATACTATTTACAAGTTACATTTCCTTTTTTTATTGAAGTAAATGTACTTCAGTTACATGCAAGTAATTTTTTCTTTGAAGCACATATTTCTTAAAATCATTTTCTGAAACAAAATAGATTTTGTGAAATAAAATTAACACGTTCAAACAGTTAATTTATAATTATTTTAGTTTAAGTAAACATTTTTTAAGATTACTGTATAATAATTTGATTTACAGTTTTAAAATAAATGTATTTGGATTACAGAGTAATGATTTTCTTGTTTAAAAGAAATATTTTGTACATATTTCAGATAAGTAATTACAGTTTTAATCATTTATAAAAATATTGAAAAATGTATAATTCAAATATATAAGAAGGTGTAATAAGGAACACGATTTTTTAAATACTAACATATTTATTTGAGAAATACAGTACAAAGCCAAATTCAAAAAATAAATTTATATTAACAAGAATATTGTTCTTATATTAACATAAAAATTAGTTTAAATAAAAAACGAAATAAGTTATTTATAAAATTAAAATAATTATTAAAATTATGAAAATTGCTGAATTAATTTAACTACAATTTTATTAAATAATTATTATGCAAAATAAAAAAAAATCACCTACACGAGATTTGAACCGAGAACAATAATGTACGAGTCCAGCGTGTAAGGCACTACGCTACGGAACTATTCACGTTGCATAGCCAAGAAAAAACAAAATTAAAAATGGTGGTTTTATTTTGAAAATTATGTTCGCCGTAATGTATCCGCTATTTTGAATGTTGTTTTTTTGACACCGGATTCGTATTCAGCGATCTCAAAAACCCCCGAGTAACAAGTTTCAAGCGAATCCGACCGATTTCGAACATTGCGTCCGCCATTTTGAATTTTGTTTTTTTGACACCGGATTCGTATTCAGCGACCCCAAAAATCCCCGAGTGACAAGTTTCAAGCAAATCCGACCGATTTCGAACATTGCGTCCGCCATTTTGAATTTTGGTTTTTTTATACCGGATTCGTATTCAGCGACCCCAAAAACCCCCGAGTAACAAGTTTCACAAAATTATATTCATTTGAAAAAAACGTGCAACAAGTGGTTAATGTAAATTTGTAATTTTTTATGTTCAAATGTGCACTAAAAACAAAGCTGCAGCTAGCTGCAGCTGATTTTCACTAATTTTGTTACATAACAGTACAAAACTTTAATTTAAAACTTGTTTCGTTGCGGAACACTGCGGAACTTGTAACTTTTTCCTTGTTTTTCTAAAATGATTGCACACAATTTTTCATTTTTTTCTACTTTAGACATTGTTTAGCTATTATATTATATGTATCTGTTATAATTTTCGACGCATATGATAATAAACTACATTCTTCAACCTGAAACCTCCATTTTGCAGAATTAAGAAACATCAATTTTACGATTTTCTATGAATTTTTTAATATGACGCTTGAATATGAGCTCGAACGATCGAGCTATTACTTGCGCGAAGGTCTCTTTTGTACTGGCTTATACTTGCCAGGTATACTTTACTAGCCCTTATAAAATGTTCCATTATATTCTTTAAACATTACTCTATCCACCTATGTACTCTAAATCCTATAAAATGAAACTTCATTTTTCGACTTTTGATCAGCTTTTCGGGAATCGGCCCCACTGTGCGGCGGGTCGAAGGAAGATGAAAAAGACTCCTCGCTTCTGGCGCTTGGCGTGCGAAGTCTAACGCTTGTTCAGACTCAATGTATAAACCTTCGTTTTATAAATGCTTTGCGGGCTTAGGTTCTGAGTAGATCCAGCCTGTGCCTCGAATAAGCCGACGTCTCCTCCCACGATGACTAAAGTTACAATAGTAGTACAAGCAACCCGAAATTTTATTAATCGATTTAAATTTGATCCTTTTATTTTATGAAATAGGTGGCCAATTGTATGCTGCTACGGTAGCCGATTTTTCCGGAGGTGAACCACTCATTCACAGGGAAAAGATCCGCACTGAAAGATCTGACCTCAATCAGCTGAACGGTAAGAAAAATTTATTGTTCCCCGTTGCTGTCGTAACTCTTTGTAGAAATGCTAGAAGATTATTTTGCCGAGTCTTTCAGTTCGATTCATAAATAATTGTTGCTGTGTGATTTACCAAAAATCGACAATGTTAACTTTTATGATTGAGTGGTTTGTGTTCATGCATGCATTCAAAGCAAGACAAAAGCACATTACTTATACACATTAACTGTTGCTCTCTTACTTCACCGGGAAGCGTGCATGCCAGATATACATATTTCGCTTTCCTTTAACATGTTGTGCTATACCGACTCAGCCGCCGAAGTGCAAGTGAGATGGCGCTATTAGCGATCGCCGTGGAGCGAGAGGGAATGACAGGAATTTATAGCATATCACGTTGAGAAGAGGCGAAACCTAATCAGAAAACCTGTCAAAGGTTCCAGAAAACAAACGAATTTTAGCTAATAACCTGATACTCTGTGCTTCAGCTACAGCTTTGTTCTTAATTGTAAAGTACTGACACCATAGAAAAAAGTACCTGACACTTCACTTCAAAATGTACCAATTTAATCAAAAAGTTTTAGGACTTTATTCATAAAATCGAAAATACAAATTTATTCATCAAAATCGATATGGTCCCCTTCAAAGTACTCTCCATCGACTGCAACGCACTTACGCCAGCGCTTGATCCAATCCTCGAAACACCGCTGGTATTCAATTTTCGGTATGTCCATCAAAGCCGTCTTCGATTTTTTCATGACATCTTCTCGGATGCCGTAACGCGTTCTGCGACGCGGTTTTTCAAGTCGGTTAAACACGAAAAAGTCGTAGGGAGCCAGATCAGGTGAATTCGAAGGCTGCTGGATAATATTCGTGTTGTTTTTGGTCAAAAACTCATGGATAAGGTTCGCATTGTGCGACGGTGCGTTATCGTGGTGCAAAATCCACGAAATGTTTTCCCACAAATCCGGCCTTTTTTGGCGAATCGCTTCACGCAAACATCTCATAACGCCCAAATAATACTCTTTATTGACTGTCTGTTTTTCTGGCAAGAATTCATGATGCAAAATACCGTTGTAATCGATGAAAACTGTCGCCTTCTTTTTTTTTTTTTTTACTGAAAACATGGTTTTTTCGGTCTCGGCTCATTCGGTGCACGCGATTCACTTGCTTGATGTCTGGATTGCGTGTCATGCTCATAAATCCACGTCTCGTCCCCAGTGATGATCCGTTTGATAAATGTTGGGTCGGATTCGGCCTTGGAAATCATGTCTTTCGCGATTTCAACGCGGTCCTTTTTTTGCATGAAATTGAGGTCTTTCGGAACCAGTTTTGCAGCGACATGTCTAAGGCCTAAATCACTAACCAAAATATCTTGAGCGGATACATAAGCGATGTTCAAGTCCTCTGTCAGCTCTCTGATAGTCAATTTGCGGTTTTCGGCCAATATTTCTTTGATTTTATCGATGTTTTCATCGGTTTTCGATGTCGACGGCCTGCCACTGGCCGTTCGTCATCCTCGACCGACTCCCGGCCATTTCTGAAGCGTTCGTGCCACCGAAAAACATTTGATCTCGGAAGAATATCGTTACCGAAACACTTCTCCAACATTTCCAAGGTCTGAGGACCGTTAAATTTGTTTTTCACACAAAATTTAATGCAAACTCGTTGATGCACAGTTGATCCTATTTTCAAACTTGTGAAAAATCGAATACACGCACAGAGGTAGATGTACTCAGTACAGCGTAACTCTTACAAATGGCAAGCTATGACGCTGAATTTGGAGGGAAATGTCAATGACAGATGTAGCCTAACAAAAAAAATTCCAATCGGGTGACTGACAGCGCCACCGGTGGCTGGTCCTAAAACTTTTTGATCAAGGTAGTATACCTTTTTCTCGCACTTGCAGACGTCTATAGCATTACTCAGTCGGTGAACTTTACATTGAACTTAAAATCAAACAAGATCAACCTTGTGATCCGATTTACCGAGAAACTTCAGATCGAGCTTCAAATGTCATCATAACAACATATCGATACGTTTACAAAACTCATAGATTAACATTCCGATCGACAGAGCTCACAAACTCTTACCAGGTGTACAAGTATCAAATGCGGATTTTTTTCTAAAAAAACATGTTAAATTCGGAAAAATGATAAAAAGAGCTTTATTCAAAGTATGCTCCACCGCTAGTTATACATTTTTCCCATCTTTCGGGCAATTTGTGAATACCACACCAGTAAAAATCTTCCCCTTTTGCTGCGAACCATTCATCGAGCCATTTTTTCATATCTTCGTACGAACCAAAGCGGTACTCAGCAAGTGCGTGACCCATCGATGCAAACAAGTGGTAATTAGAAGGAGCCAAGTCTGGTGAGTAAGTCGCATGGGGTAGAACTTCCCAGCTGAGTGCTTTCAACGTGTCGCGAACCGGTTTTGCCGTATGTGATGGAGCATTGTTGTGAAGAAAAATGATTTTGTGTTGCCTCTTTCGGTATTCTGGCCTTTTTTCAAGCAGCGAACGATTCAAATCGGTCAATTGTTGTTGGTAACGTTTAGTATTAACCTTTTCCCCCGGTTTTAACTGCTCATAATAGACTACACGCCGCTGGTTCCACCAAACACAGAGCATCGTCTTTCTGCCAAAGCTATTCGGTCTTGCGGTTGATGTGGATGGGGCGCCTGGGTCTACCCATGATTTTGTACGCTTGGGATTCTCAAAATAAATTCGCTTTTCATCCCCTGTAACTATACGATGCAAAAACGACTTCTTTTTGTACTGAGCGAGCAAAATGTCACATGTGTTTTTGCGCTTTTCCATTTGCCTGTCGTGCAACGCATGTGGTACCCATCTACCGGTCTTCTGAATCTTTTCCATCTCTCGTAGTCGATTGGAAACAGCTTGTTGACTAACGCCCAATTGTTCGGCAAGTTGTTTTTGTGTTTGCGAATCATCTTCGTCCAACAATGCTTGCAATTTCACATCTTCGTATTTTTTTGGCGGCTTTCCACGTTCCTTGTCTGCAACATCGAAGTCACCACTTTTGAAACGCCGATACCATTGTTCACATGTATCTTGCGATGGAGCATATTCACCATAAGTTTCTCGAAGTAATCGGTATGATTCAGCAGCAGTTTTCTTGAAATAAAAACAAAAAATTAATGCTGTCCGCGAATGCTCTTTGTTCGGTATAAATTTTAACATATTGAATACAACAACACAACACTATGCAGACACTTTTCCAATTTATCACTCGTGCGCGTCTGACACTTGTTGATGACACAACAAAATATCTTAGTGCCAAATATTTATAGCCCAAACTGCATTCGTGCGCTATCTGTTGTCTGAAATCCACATTTCATACTCGTACACCTGTTACATCGATCCTCATACATACACATATTAATCACAGAGCACAAAGCACAATAGTTGACACATCTATCAATCGGAAAATCGCACCACATAGTACCACCACATGCATCTAGCAACTGAAAAATTTGTGAGACACAAAGTGTAGGCAGGCACAAAGCCTTCATAAAAATCGAGATCCTCGATGGTTTAATGCGATTTGTGAAATTAAATCAGCAATATTTCTACTTCGTCTATTTTTAAAGTCCGACGTACAAAGAGATATCAATGGATCAACTACCCTTATAATTTATAAAAAAAAACAATAAGAATAATTTGTCGTCTATTGTCAGGTCCTAACTTTGTGAGTTCTTTCGGATACGGAGATTACGTCTTCTTCTTCTATCGGGAAACCGCCGTGGAGTACATGAACTGTGGCAAGGTGAGTTATAAATTAAACAGTTTATTCTCCAATGAATCATCCGGTAAAGAATGGATTATATGTATATTATGATTAGAATGAATTATAGATTATATGCGAGGTGTGTTAAAAAAATAACGGGAATTTCAGTTTTTACGAAAGAATTTTATTTATTCGTCTAGAACAGTATTACCCCCTTCAAAATAGTCCCCATTATATATTATATATTTATGCCAGTGCTTTTTCCAATCCCCGAAACACTTCTGGAACTCGTTCTTAGGGATAGTTTTTAGCTCTTTCAGCGATACGTTTTTAATCTCATCTACGCTTGCAGAACGACGGCCCTGTGAGTTCTCTTTATTTTTGCTGAGGCTCGGGCATTATTGCAGTGTTGTTTTTGGCCGATAAATCACGAACAAGCAATGAAGTGGAAGCAGGTGCATTATCGTGGTGCGAAAGCCATGAATCGTTTCGCCACAAATCCGGGTTTTTTTTCGTATTGCTTCACGCAAACGGCGTTGAACTTGTAAGTAGTGCTCCTTATTGATAGTTTGACCTTGTGCCGAGAACTCATGGTGTACCGTGCCGTTAAAATCGAAAAACACAGTGAGCATAAACTTCACATTCGACCGCACTTATCGAGATTTTTTCGATCTTGGCCATTCAGAATGCTTCCACTGGGACGATTGAGCCTTAATTTTGACGTCATATCCATAAACTCATGTTTCATCACCTGTTATGACACGTTTCAGTAGTTCTGCATCGTTGTTGATTTTATTTAGCGACTGCTGAGGAACTTTCATTCGCCGTTGTTTTTGTTCTAAATTCAACAATTTTGGAACAAATTTTGCTGACACACCTTTCATACGCAAAATCTTCAAAAAAATTTTATGGTATAAGCTAATTGATGTGCAAACATCATCAGCTACTTCCTTGACTGTGATTCGGCGATCATTCGTAATCATTTCTTTCAATGTTTCTACGTTTTCATCGGTTTGTGATCTGCTGGGGCATCCTGGGCGCTCGTCATCTTCAACGTCTTTACTACCATTTTGGAAACGCTTATACCACTCGTAAACTCTTTTTTCACTCATAGCTAAGTCACCAAAAGCAATATTTAACATTTCTAAAACTTTACTACACTTTATTCCATTCTTATAGCAAAATTTAATACAAATTATCTGATCCATTTTTAAAATCGCCAATCCTACCAAAACACATGTGACCTTTTTGACAGCTAACAATAGACTAAATATACAATATGGCTAACACATTATAGCTACTTTTCACACAAGTTTGCCAACACAACAACGAAAAATCGCGCGAATTGAACTAATACAACACGTGAAATTACAAAATTCCCGTTATTTATTTAACACATCTCGTATATATGTAATCCATTCTTAACCGGATGATTCATTGGAGTCCGTGCCAAAAACGAGTAAGAGCTCAATTCTGAAAATGACCACAGACATTCTCGAAAGCCATTCACTAAAATGATACTATTATTCTCGATTTTACAGGCCATTTATTCACGCGTCGGTAGAGTGTGCCAACACGATAAAGGTGGACCTCATGCCTTTAGTGACAGATGGACGAGTTTCTTGAAGGCGAGACTCAATTGCTCTGTCCCTGGGGATTATCCGTTCTATTTCAACGAAATACGTGAGTATATAGTGGCCATTCAGTACCCGCGTAGAAGATTTTCAGGGTTTGCCTGTTCTGGATCGGACCGTGATCAGGGTAACCCCTGTGAAATGGGCAACCCTATTGTGGAATGCCCGATGCTGCCGTGGTTAGGATAGTAGACTCTAGTCATGAAATCAGTCAATTCTAAAGTGGCCTTGATCAGGCTTACCTTAATCAGGCCTTATTGGAGCGTACCCTAGTAAGGCCCTGCTCCGGCTCAACTTAATGCGGCTATACTAGAGCTTGCCCTGGTAATAAAATACGTATATAAAACCTTCCAAACACGCATGTATTATATAACCTATATAACCTCTTTATTTTTCGTGAAATTATCTATAAATGACGTTTACATAAAATTTCAAATCGATTCACAGGTTTTAATGACAAACGTATGAGTTCTACTCCTGCAGTGATAGGATCAGTTTTCCGAAGTAGAAAATTCAAGTGCACCACAAATTGTTGATAGTAAACATAAAGACAATCACACTGAAAAAAGACTTCGTCACGATGGAAATAGCAAGATACAGATATCTGTATTGCCCGATACTGCCTGATATTGGTCCGATTAGACAGCCTTATAATGACCCGAACAAGCAACCTTATATTGGCCCAATCATACTATTATAAGGTTACCTATGAGGCTCTGATCAGGGCAATATAAGGTTGCCTATGAGGTCCTGATGAAGGCATTATGTGACGAAATCATTACAAATTGCATCAGGGCATTATTCGGTTACCTTATTTACGCCTGAATAGAGCAGTCAGACAACCGAATGACACCCTGAAAAGGCCCGTATTACAATTCCTACGCAGGTAGTTGATACATATGCGCCAGAATTCAATCAAAGTATCCCTAACAACGCATTGTTTGCTAACTGCTCTTCAACTAGTTATCGGAAGAAATAGGTACTTTCGATTAAACATTCTGTGGACATTTCTCTGCGATAATTTCAGGAAGTAAATTTGGCTATTACAGAGGATGGCGACTCAATTTTCATGTTTAAGTTTTTTATGTATTGTTTATTCGAAAATTATGCATCGTATATTAAACACGATAACAACATAATATTAATATTCCCGAATCTATTTTTTAAACAAAATTCAGACTTTTTCAAAATCGTTTTGAACCCATGTGTTTTATTTTTATTTTTATTAATCTAAGCTGGATACATGAGGTTTTATCCGTAATTTCATCTACTTTTTCCGAAACTTCCCAGATATTTCTCATATTTGACCACATTTTAGTATGACTTAAAAGCACTCTGGGATTTTTTTTTAAATTTCAAATCCATTCGTTAAGTACATGCAAGTTTTCTGAATTCATGTACATCAATAGAGTTAAGTCGGGCAACAAATAAATTTTAATACAAAAAAGTTATATTGGGTCTGGGAAAAAGTACGTGGCGTTTTTCCCGATAGATGGCATCAATTTCAAATAAGTCAGAAACACAGATCGCAGCGACACCACCAAATGCTCGTTGGAAAGGTGACACTTCGAACGTTAGTAGTACGTGTACACCTTTGCTCCATCCCACTCCTTCCCCCACCACGCGACTACCCCCACCACCTCACTTTTCAACCGCCGCGCTACCCACTCTGCTTGACCAGTGTCGGTAACGTAGAGGTGGTAAAGTGAGGTGGTGTGGGTACCTTGGTGAACAAGGAAGAGTAGGGATAAGAGCAGGATGGAGCAGAGGTGTACACATGCTTGGAAAAATGAATGAAATTATGTACTCACCACCGCAGCTGTTGTAGGCATCTACCCTCCTGCCAAAGCGATTTTAAACTCCTGTCTCTCGAATGTACTCTCTCTCTCACTCACACACACACACACACACACACACACACACACACACACACACGCGCGCGCGCGCACACGCACAGCGTCGTGTCTTTAATTCATTACTATGTCCTCGTCAAAGCCCTCGTCCACGGCATCGATATCGTAGCCGATATCTATCTCATCACCGAGGGCTTCTATAATAACCGCCGCCACGTCCGCGCTTTCCCCGTTAGATAATCGAACCCGCGGAACGTTACCGCCGGCAAGAGGTCGCATCATGACAGCGATCAAGCTATCTCTACTGCACGCTTCTTCGACAAGATGCTCAATACCTGCAACGTTCGAGTCCGTATATTGAAAACTCCATGACACGAGCCGGCAGCATACTTGCTAGAGGCTCCGGATGAAATAGGTGAGACCAGTCGATGTAAATGGTTTCGCCGAAATCGACTAACAACACCTCGCAGTACCCATTAAAGTCCGGGGAAATCACTTCGACGCGGACAACGCTATTGAAACGAGGCACAATACAGGACATTCCGATATACAGTTCCCCAAGTTCGATGGGTCTTCCACGACGTTCCCCTAAATACACGCTACGCAAGAGCTCTTCCAGATCGTCGTATGCATCGCACATTTCCTGTGTACGCAGGAACACGCTCATCACACTCTCGACAAACATTACTCGGCACCAAAACGCATCGCTTAAAATCTCCTTGCCATATCGCGGATACATATTGCTTTTTATTGTTTGCAAGTAGGATGCCAAAGACAGACTAAATGCTCGAGATGCTGCTAGAGAGTATCACGGGCATAAAGATAACTGCCTCCTATGAATCATAACTAGGTATCCATCACTTTGAATGCAACGAAAGCAGTTTTCGAACATGCATAGCCTTGCGCTGTGCTCCTCGCAAAGCGCTTGCTCTGCAGTAAAAGATATAGAATATGATCCCTCACAGAGACAGACAGACAGACAGAAATTATAATTCTCTTATTATTATGCTATAAAAAAGAACAGGTATTTTTTAAATTAATCAATATTTTATGGAAAGCACTTTACACATTTACCGTCGTATGCAACAGCCCTGCAAACACGGTAATCCACGCTCGGAGATTCCTTCACCGTTAATTTTATTTTTATCGCTATACGGAATTAAGTTGTATTATCACTCGTAATATTGCTTTTAAATTATTTTTCGCTGTGGGTGTTGTCATCACAGTGTATTTCTAAAAAAAGAATCAAACAAGTATTTAATTGAACGCACTGGTCAATAAAAAACATCGTGTACAGAATAATCGATACTGTCTTACCTGATATGCCACGACTCATTATACAAAGTTGGGAGCGTTGATGATCTTCTGCCACCGACGACAACTGTGGATGAGAATGGCGGGTGACACTTTTCTTTCCCGAAGTTAGATCTATATGTACAGAGTATGTATCCTCCTCTCGCTGTCCATAACACGAATAACGAACCCTCGGTGTCGGTTCATATGCAGGGGCTGCTCGCTCTGCAACACATTATTTTTTATAATTAAAAATAAATATTACATGGTTTTAAATCACGATTTTCAAATTATTTTATATTTTTTACTTACCAAGCTGTGGTGCTTTGCTGCTAATCGACATTGGCAGGTATTCCATGATCTGCTGTGTTAATGAAACAAAGACGTGCGCTCCGTCTTCCTTCTATCGCAGACCTTTCCTGATGCTTCGGTTTTAGGACTCTCTCTCTCTCTCTCTCTCTCTCTCTCTGTCTCTCTCGAAAAGTTGAGACGTGTGTCAAATGCGCTCCGTCTTTGAGCCAATTTTATAGTGAAATATAAGACTATAATAACGATAAAAATAGAACGATAGATGATTCTGATAGCTATCGAGATCGCGGTATTGTGAACAATTTTAGATATTAAAGTTCGTGTGAAAGTGGTGACTGCGACCATTCTCGCTGCCACGGTGACACGACAATAGCACGACAAATGTGTGTAAACATAAGGTGTACGATAAAAACAGAGAACTAGTGCAATGTAATGGTCCATTCGATAAATTCGTAGTTGACGAAAGCCAGAGGACATTGACACCTGGTGCAGGTAACAGCAGAGATCGATCGGGTTCGACTGGATCATTTACTGGAAGCAGAGGTATTAGCACGACGGCAAATATCGAAGGAAAAATAGATTGGTTGGTGAAAAATGTGAAAGAAATAAAGGACGAAGTTGCATGCAAGAATGAAGTTAGGGTGATAATTAAGGAAATAGTACACGAAGAATTGAAGGGCATGAGGATCGAAATGGAAGAAATAAAAAAGATGATAAGAGGAGAAGTTCTAGGTACAACAAGGGAAGTAACAAGAACCTATAGTGGAGCAGTCAAAGAAAAGAAAAAGGAGACGGTTATAATTATTAAGCCTAACGAACAACAAGAAAGTGAGGCCACGAAAAAGAAGATCAAAGAAAAGATAGACATAAAAAACATGGCTGTGGGAGTAACAAGGTTAGAGAAAGGCAGTAATGGAAATGTGTAACCAATAATTAAGATCGTTAACATGGAAGTGGATGAACTAGAGCTGGCGGATGATGAGCTGGTTGGAACAATAAAGAAACATAATGCAATGGAAGAAAAGGAAGGAATGGAGATGAAAATTGTCAAAAGAATAAACAAAGAAGAGAGACACGAAGGATCAGTAATAATGATAGTGGATGAAGGAAATAAACAAAGAAGAGAGACACGAAGGATCAGTAATAATGATAGTGGATGAAGGAACCCACCAAGAGATACTGAACAAAGGTAAGATCAGCGTGGGATGGAGAAAATGTCCGGTTTACAACCACGTCAATGTGAAGCGATGCTACAAATGTTGGGGCTACTATCATATAGCCAAGAACTGCACAAGAGAGGAAACATGCCATAAAAGTGCGGGAAATCACGAAACGAATAAATGTATAGCGACGAAAAACAAGTGCATAAATTGCATGTTTAGAAACCAAGCATACAACTTAGAGATAAATATGGAACATGATGCATTAGATCGGGAATGCCCAACGTACAAAAGAGCAATCCAAGAAGAGAAGAGGAGAGCAGGATGGGACGATTAGCAATTACTGAAGGAGGAAATGCTATGGTATACAAATGCACAAAGTCTGATAGCACATAAGGATGAAATACGATTCCAAATAGTGGATAAAATGAAACCCGCATTTATAGCGTTATCAGAGACCAGAGTGACAGCTGAAATTGGTGACAGTGAAGTGTATATGCCGGGCTATGGTGCAGTCAGATGTGATGCGGAGAATAGGAATACAGGTGGTGCAATCTTATACATAAGAGATGATATTAAATATGATATGATACCAATAAATAAAATAGAATCAAACTGCTGGTGTGCTGGAATAGAGGTCAAGGACAAACATTATAAAGGAGTGATAGTAATTATGTATCATTCGCCGAGTGCGTCGGATGCTGAGTTTATAAGACACATAGAAAACATAACTGAAGAACTAACAATAAAAGGAGACTGTTTGATAATAGGTGATTTTAATATAAATGCCACGGTAGAAACGTTCTACAAAAAGAGGTTGATAACAGGAATGCTGAGTCTAGGAATGAAGCAATACGTTAATAAACCAACAAGAATAACGCAAGATAGTCGAACTACTATCGATTTATTATTTGCTATTAGGTGTGCACAAGTGCAGGTGGAACATGAGCCAAAGATCACGGATCATGCATGGATAAAAGTCATATTAGGTAACAGGAAGGAAAGGAATGAGTATAGAGAATATAAAACAAGGAACTATAGTAAAATTGATGTGAAGGAATTTACACGGATGTTAAGCATAACCACAAGACAAGTTCAAGAGGTAGAAGTAAGACAAAGAGCAAGGATGCTCGTTGATAACATAGTGGGTGCTCTAGATAGGTTTGCACCCAGAAAAATAGTGAAGATTCCCAGCGTATGGGAAGCAAAAAAATGGTATTCACAAGACATAATAGTAGCTGCAAGAAGAAGAGATAAGGCATACGGAGTAGCAATTACTACTGGTTTGGAGGAGCATTGGCAGCAATTTAAAGTAGAAAGGAATGCAGTAGTTAAATTAATAAGAGAAAAGAAGAAGGAATGTTATGAAAAGATGATAGAGGATAATAAGAAGGATCCGACAAAAATGTGGAAAACGTTGAAAGAAGTAATTAAAGCAGAATCAATGGTTACTAGAGAAGTAGAGATTTTGAGATATTGGATGACATGATGGGAGGTAGTATAGCTGATAAATTTAATGTGTTCTATGTGCAAAGTGTAAAGAATATAGTTAATTCAATACAACGGGATACGTCTGGAAGTCCAAATCGAAGAAGAATTATAACAGGGATAAGGATGAACAATAAAAGTATAATGGAAAACTTCAATCATATTGAAATAAAGGATCTGGAGAAGATAGTGATGGGACTCCCGAAAAAGAAGGGAACGGAAGAAGGAATATCAAGTGATATACTAAAAATGGCATTCAGTGCAATAAAAGAGGAATTTGTGGAAATAATAAATGGATCCCTACGGGAGGGATGTTGTCCGGACAGCTGGAAAACTTCTACAATTATACCGATCCCAAAAATAAACAAAGTCATAAAAGCAAGTCATTACAGACCAATTAATATGTTGCCATTATACAAAAGGGTGCTCGAATTAGTAGTAAAAAATCAAATTGAAAAATATTTAGAAACCAATGACATCATAACGGAGCATCAGTCAGGATTTAGAAAGCAATATTCGTGTGAAACGGCGATTCAAACTGTTGTAGATGAATGGAAAAGGTACATTAGTGAAGGAAAAATAGTAGGAGTAATATTCATGGATGTAAAACGAGCGTTTGAGACAATCGACAGGGATATATTATTAGACAAATTATACCAATATGAATGTAGAGAAAACAAAATATATAATTGTCAGCAGTGTAAGGAAAATCGTGAGTAGGAATATTGTACTGAAGTGTTTGGATGGAACGAAACTTGAGAGAGTAGAGTCAATAAAATATTTGGGTATCATTATTGATGACAAGCTACGATTCAAAGACCACTGTGAGTATATGTTAACAAAAATAGGGAAAAAAAACGAGCTTTCTAAATAGAATAGGGAATTATGTATCTGCGTATACGCGATGTGTGATATATAATCATAGCACCTCACTTTGAATATTGTGCAACACTGTTAGTAGCTACGGGTGAAACAGAGTTGAAGAAACTGCAGATCGCGCAGAACAGAGCAATGAGGGTTATATTACAATGCAACCGCTATACGAAGGTAGAAGATATGCTGAGCGCGGTACAATTTATGTCCATAAGGCAAAGATTGTACTATAACGTTTGTACATTTATCTTTAAAGCCGTGAAGAATCTACTGCCAAAAGAATTTTAAAATCGGCTACAAATAGTAGGAACGAAGAGTGGTAGGGAAACAAGGCAAGCGGAAAATATAGTAATACAATTTAGAAGAACGAGAAGTGCACACATGAGTATGTACTATGAAGGAGTGAAAATATATAATGCATTGCCAACTGAACTGAAAGGTTGCGAAAAAGTAGAACAGTTTAAACGAATGTTAAAGGAGTATGTTGTGTCAACAGTAAAGTAAGATGTATATAGATGTAAGAAAAATTTCTAACAATGTGTATAAAATAGCTGAGAAAGCTAATAAACATCAATCAATCAATCAATCTCTCTCTCTTCTCTCTCTCTCTCTCTCTCTCTCTCTCTCTCTCTCTCTCTCTCTCTCTCTCTCTCTCTCTCTCTCTCTCTCTCTCTCTCTCTCTCTCTCTGTGAGGGATCATATTCTATATCTTTTACTGCAGAGCAAGCGCTTTGCGAGGAGCACAGTGCAGGGCTATGCATGCTCGAAAACCGCTTTCGTTGCATTCAAAGTGATGGATACCTAGTTATGATTCATAGGAGGCAGTTATCTTTATGCCCGTGATACTCTCTAGCAGCATCTCGAGCATTTAGTCTGTCTTTGGCATCCTACTTGCAAACAATAAAAAACAATATGTATCCGCGATACGACAAGGAGATTTTACGCGACGCGTTTTGGTGCCGAGTAATGTTTGTCGAGAGTGTGATGAGCGTGTTCCTGCGTACACAGGAAATGTCCGATGCATACGACGATCTGGAAGAGCTCCTGCGTAGCGTGTATTTAGTGGAACGTCGTGGAAGACCTATTGAACTTGGGGAACTGTATATCGGAATGTCCTGTATTGTGCCTTGTTTCAATAGCGTTGTCCGCGTCGAAGTGATTTCCCCGGACTTTGATGGGTACTGCGAGGTGTTGTTAGTCGATTTCGGTGAAACCATTTACATCGACTGGTCTCACCTATTTCATCCCGAGCCTCTAGCAAGTATGCTGCCGGCTCGTGTCATGGAGTTTTCAATATACGGACTCGAACGTTGCAGGTATTGAGCATCTTGTCGAAGAAGCGTGCGATAACGATGCCTTGATCCCTGTCATGATCCCGCCCCTTGCCTGTGATAACGCTCCGCGGGATCGCTTAACGCACGGGAAGTGCGCAGATGTGGCAGCGGATATTATAGAGGCCCTCGGTCATGAGATAGACATCCGTTACGATATCAATGCCGTGGACGAGGACTTTGACGAGGTGACCCTTTCGGACGCGGACGTAGCCAGAAATGAAAGCCACGGTGCCCTGTGTGTGTGAGAGAGAGTGTGTGGGTGTATTTGTGTGCGTGTGTACGTGCGAGAGAGTGAGTGAGTACATTCGGGAGATAGGAATGTAAAATCGCCGCGGAAGGAGGACGGAAGCCGACAACAGCTGGGGTGGTGAGTACATCATTTTATTCATTTTTCCAAGTATGTGAACGCGTTTGCTCCATTTTGATTTTGTCTCTACTCTTCCTTGTTCACCATAGTACCCACACCACCTCATGCTACCATCTCCACGTTACTGACACTGGTTAAGCAGAGTGGGTAGCGCGGCGGTGGAAAATTTCGGTGGTGCGTGTAACCGCATGGTAGGAGAAGGAGTGGGATAGAACAATAGCGTCCACATACTATCTAGGTATAACGCCTCAAATGATTGATTGGAACGTACACACTTGAATCTTATCCCTTGTCATTGAAAGCAAAATAAACGGTACAATATACTTTATAGAAAAATACAAAATATTTATTTGATTAAAACATGTTATAATTAACATCGATTTTCCATCGATTCATCAACATTATCACTGTCTGTATCATTGCTCACTTCATTTCTTCCGAGGAACTGAATGCATCATCAGAACCCAATTCTGCGGCAATGTTGATGAACTCGCTGGAAACGAGATCATCATCTACGAGGTGTATTAAATTTTAGAGTTTTATTTATTCATCTACAACACTATTATCCCCTTCAAAAGTAGTCCCCATTAGATATTATACACATAAGTGTATACCAGCGCTTTTTCCAATCCCCGAAACACTTCTGGAACTCGTTCTTTGGGATAGCTTTGAACTCTCTCAGCAATGCGTTTTTAATCTCATCAATGCATGCAAAACGACGGCCCTTTAAGGTTCGTTTATTTTTGGGAACAGAAAAAGTCATACGGAGCCATGTCTGGCGAATATAAAGGCTGGGGTATCATTACAGTGTTGTTTTTGGCCAAAAAATCACGAAAAAACTATGAAGTGTGCGCAGGTGCATTATCGTCGTGCAAAAGCCACGAATTGTTTCGCCATAAATCCGGGCATTTTTTCCGGATTCTTATATGCAAACGACGTTAAACGTAAGTAGTACTACTGATTGACCGTTTGACCTTGTGGCAAGAACTTATGAGGGGGGGGGGGGGGGTATGGAGGTTTGGAAAAATGGTCCGCAACTCATATTGTGCTATACCATTTTTATTAACGACATTACGAAGATAATCGTTTGTAATCCTTTATACCGTGAATATTAAAAAAAAAAAAATTTATTTAAATCTTATTATTTTTTTTTTAAATGTTATTAAAAAATATCTGATTTATTAAATAAATTTTTTTTTGCTTTGTACTCGGTGTGAAATTTACATTGCTAGTTTTATTTCCGTTTAAACCCAAAGAGAAAAAGGATGCGGAGGTATGAAAAACTGGCCCGCCGCCTATTCGAAGATAAATAACTTTTATTAACGCCAATACGCAGATAGATGTTTGCAATCGTTCGTTCCAATGAAAAATCGTTTGTACCCGTCTATGCCAACGAGTATATCGTTTGTACCTATTTGTACCATCGAGAACTCGTTTGTACTGGTTTGTAACAACGAGTATATAATTTGTACCTATTTGTACCGATAAGTAGACATTTCTACCAGGCGCCGCAAGATGATCAAAGTTGATTTTTTTGACGAATCCGCAGTTTTTCGCAAATATCTCTATAAAATAGTTCTTTACCGATGGCGTCATGGCTCTACCCGAAAAATGACGAAACATTGTCGATAATAATGGAGCATATTTGGTTTAAATAAATTCATTTTCACACTATAAGAAAACCAGTTGAATTTTACTAAAAAAACGCCACGAACTTTTTCCCAGACCCAATACAAAGAATTAATTCGCAGCACAACAGTATCACCAGTAACCTGAGCATTTACCTCTCCCTCTGTCTTTCTCTACTTGCTGCTTCAACATATAAGAATGCCTTTTCCCTGTCAGATATATATAAAATCGAATTTTGTGAAAATAAGTTATTGTATTTTACAACGTATTTCCCTGATTTGCATGTCACGAGATAAATTCACAATGATAAATGAACAAGGCAAATCGTGAGATTTGTATATTAAAAATAACATTAATATATATTGTACATTTGATTAAAAAATGTAACTATTATAATAATAATTGACTTTTTTAACGTTTTTAAAAATTCTATTTTCAATAATTTAAAATAATTAATAGAATATAAAATTTAAAGTAATAGATGTAAGTAAGCGGCCGTTGATGAATATAAGAGAAATTATTTGCGGTTGCGAACCGGCCAGCTCCAAGTTATCTAGAAGTTATAGAGTGTTAATTTTAACACTCACAAGGGGACCTTCAGGTACGTGGAACACCGATTCGGACCTAATTTTTTTTTACAGGTATGTCGCACCCAGGGATGCAATAGGTGCAAGTAATAGGATGCACTTCTCAGTCGTTTACGAGATATAAAATATTAAAAATTTCCGAGCGTTCATATACTCTGCGTTAAATCATATTCAACAAGGGCACGTAGCGTAGTCGGCAACGTCTCCGCTTCGTAAGCGCTGGTTCGCCGGATCGAATCCTGGTACAGACTATTTTTTTAAATATTGTTGTTATTATTATTATCATTAAATCATTTCTACGACAACTACTATGCGATTATATTAATATATCCGTAAAGGAATGAATAATAAATTAATAAATTAATAAATAAAAACATGAATAAACTATAAAAGAAAGGTACATGTTAGAATACGCTTGGTTCGCTGCCAAATTATTTGACGACAATAGATCTTTCCTAAACGTTAACGAGGTTTGCTTCGCGATTGACGTCTTGAAAAATCCTTGCACGCGATGCCGAAATAATTATTGTTTTCCATGTTTTTATGATCAGTTCCACCCTAGTTCTTGTAGTTGTGATAACCAATGAAAAGTTAATAAACAGATTGGTTATTCTTTTAAACTCGTGTATTCATTTGTCATAATTCTTTCCCTACCTTTCAACCAAAAAATAAATAAATAAATAAAGCTGCACGTTTTTCCTTATAAAACCAAAATGATCCACAATAAAAAATATTTATTCATTCCTTTACGGATATATTAATATAATCGTTATAATATTAATATAATTAATACATCGCATAGTGGTTGTCGTAGAAAAAATTTAATAATAATAATAATAATTTTTTTTTTCAAAGTCCGCACGGGGACTCGATCCAGCGCTTACGAAGCGGAGACGTTGCCGACTAGGCTACGCGCCCTTATTGAATATTATTTAACGTAGAGAGTTTATGAACGCTCGGAAATTTTAAATATTTTATATCTCGAAAACGGCTGAGAAGCGCATCCTATTACTTGCACCTTTTGCACCCCTGAGTGCGACCTACTTGTAAAAAAAATTTGGTCCGAATCGGTGTTCCACGTACCTGGAGGTCCCCTTGTCAGTCTAATTGTTTTAACGTTTCGGTCCTGTAGTACGAACCCTTTTCAGACATTTTATTCCAGTCCTATAAGTCATAATATAAAAATACAAATAACATGCTGAAGTAAAGTTAAGTTAAAATCTGAATCAAACAAAGTTTAAGTGTTGTGTTTACAGTGATAAGTAGGGAAATCGACAAACAAGTGATAAATTATATAGTCAACAATTCTCCATGAAGACAATGCGCAGTATCTTACATAAATCACAATACGAAACATAATGGATCAATGATAAGTGATAAAAAGAGCAGAAGTAGTATTTTATCGTGTAATCATGAATTATCCACAAAGACTATTTACTGCGCAAAACATCTACACTGAGTGTTACAATTGATAATCCTTAACTCCTGGACAACTTGGAGCTGGCCGGTTCGCAGTCGTAACCCGTTCGGAAGATTTTTGTCTCGCGCGCGCTTTCCTCTCCGGCATAGTCGATCGCTAGCCCCAGTGGGGTATCGTCTATGCCTCCATCCACTTCTTATTTGCCTCGTCGCCAGCAGTGTACAATTATACGTCAACACTGAAAAACGAAATATTGTGGCCAGTAAAGTGGTAACATTGAGCCATGCATCTATCTACATGGAATTGTTATGGAACCTGGTGAAATTTGATGAATCGCAGTGAATCGTTTATGAGAAGAGCTGTCAAGTTCAGTGCGTGAGTTGCGTCTTTTATATTGCATGAGAGTGTAAAAGCTTTCAGCCACTCATCTCGCATGACAAATGAGAAGGGTTCTCTTAGCATTGAGTTGCAGACAACCGACTAGCCGCACTCAATGCTAAGCGAACCTTTCTTGCTTGTCACGTGCGCTGATTGCCTAGGGCTGGCTAGCCTCAATGGGCTGGAACTCAATACTAAGCTGACCTTATTTGTCATGTGCGCTGTTTGGCTGAAAGCAGTTCATGTCCAATTCGTCTACCAACTTCATGTAATAAAAACTTAGAGAATGACAATTTTAGTATGTTAGGTTGGCAATTCTAATTTTTGAGCGCATTGTAAGGTTAGGGCTCGGTTTTATACACAAGACCGTGGACCGATATTGTCTATATTTCTGTAATTAACGCTTTAAATGCATATAAAACCTCATTTGCAAGTAAATGATTGTTATTCATATGAAATTACATTCCACGTAAATTAATGTGAGATTAACAAATGACTCACAAATTTTTATTATTACAAGCAATAGTTTAGCGCACTTGTTTTTGACCTCGCGGGATGATTTCTTTAAAATTTTGGCAGCACTATTGCTCTGTTTTTATATATTTCAAATACCTAGACCAGAGAACAGCATGCTATTCCTGGAATAGATATTTTAATTTTGACAAAGATGCCCTGAAGTTTCTGCAACATAAAAGGAAAAGAAGGGATAGCAGAAAATGTGCAATGTGGCATCAACACTATAATATCATACTGGGATCACATATGTTCGGGGGGTTTATTTCATCTGTTATTACCAATAGAGAACAAGTGGACTGAAACACCGTAATTTATTTTTCCGGTATCTATAGTGCAAATTTAGTGTTGGATCGTTGTTATTTGTACCTTACTCCAATAACAGATTGATTCCTGATGGAGTATGGATAAATTACTAGAAGGTACGTTTGCTATTTTTATTTTTCGTGATACTTGACCGGTTTCATACATTCGACCTGTCTCGACCTCCTCTCACCCTCCGCGACCCTGTTTCAACTCGATTTCCACTCGAGTTGGTTAATTTCGAATGACAATGGTGACGATCGCAGACTCGCTGACAGCTCTGCAGAACATAGCTGCCATCTATGTTATGCTCACCTGACTGACGTCAACCACTACTGGACGTCAGATTCGAATTTTGACGTCTCGGCTTGGTTCCTCACGCAGCAACCCCATTACTCGGCAGATATGACTGGTCTGGTCTTCCTTCGTTAGCTGCAGGGCTTCGATGTCGGCGGCTATCTGTGAACAGAGGCCCCCGCGACTGTCACACTTTCTGCTATTGTATAAAAAATTCCTTCTTTCCATCTCAGTCTCTCCTGCATCACAAATAATGACTGTAGTTAGCAACAGTTTCCTGTTTCCCATCTTCCTGTAGCCCATCGATGACTTTGAAAAATCGAAAGTAGCTACTTTCACTTTTCAACCGACTTACTACCATCTCACTTGTATACGTGGAGCGCATCTTCGATGAGCGCGTGTAGATGAGATGCACTAGTCGTCTCAATTTACTAGGTATAGTAGCATCAATATTCTCTGTACGCGACAAACAGAATCACCCATGTATTTCGTGCGTAATCTTGCCTTTGTAAAGGGTGGTTAAATTTCATGGGCCGATGTTGATTTTGAATAAAACACAAATTATTTAGGAAATTATTGTCAATTCTTTTTATTATGATAATATGGTATGGTTCAATTATGTATGGAACAAAATATCGGCCAAATGGCCGCCGCGACCTCGGCGGCACACCTCCATCCGATGGTCCAAATTTTCGATGACGCTTAGGCATAATTGAGGTTCTATGCCGTTAATGTGCCGAATTATCTCATCCTTTAGCTCTTGAATTGTTGCTGGCTTATCGACGTACACCTTTTCTTTCAACTAACCCCAAAGAAAGAAGTCCAACGGTGTCAAATCACATGATCTTGGCGGCCAATTGACATCGCCACCACGTGAGATAACACGGCCATTGAATTTGTCGCGCAAAAGAGCCATTGTTTCGTTAGCTGTGTGGCAAGTGGCACCGTCCTGTTGACACCACGTATCGCCCACATCCATATCTTCCAATTCGGGCCATAAAAAGTTCGTTATCATCTTACGATAGCGAACACCATTCACAGTAACTGCCTGACCGGCCTCATTTTGGAAAAAATACGGCCCGATGATGCCGCCAGCCCATAAACCGCACCAAACAGTCACTCTTTGTGGGTGCATTGGTTTTTCGACAATCACTCTTGGATTATGATTCGCCCAAATGCGGCAATTCTGCTTATTGACGAATCCACTGAGGTGAAAATGTGCCTCATCACTGAAGATGATTTTCTTCGAAAATTGATCATCCACTGTTGCCATTTCTTGCCACCATTCTGACCATTGACGACGTTTGGAATGGTCAAGAGGCTTTAGTTCTTGAGTCAATTGCACCTTATAAGCGTGTAAATGCAAGTCTTTATGCATAATGTTCATCAACGACGAGCGTGAGAGGTGCAATTGTTGGGCACGACGACGAGTTGAGGTGGACGGCTCTTCAGCCACACTATCGCGAACAGCAGCAATATTTTCTGCAGTACGAGCTGTACGAGCATGCACTGGTGTTTTAATATCTCCTACAGACCCGGTTTGCTCAAATTTTTGCACGATTTTTCCGATTGTACGCACATTTGGACGATTAAATTGACCGAAAAAATCACGAAGTGCACGATATGCATTTTGATTTGAACGCCCATTTTCATAATAAGCCTGAATAACTTTAACGCGTTGCTCGATTGTGTATCTTTCCATGGTTCAAATTGAGTTAGTCTGAAATTGAGAAATGTCAAATGAAATGCAGAAAAAAACTTGACGTTTAGGTGTGGTTCACATTCAACATCGGCCCTTAAAATTTAACTACCCTTTATTTCGTCTGCTATGTTCGTTTTGCTTTGCCAGGCAGAATAAGAGAATATGTCGGAAAAGAGTTCCCGGGTTCCAATGTTACCAAAATCCGAAGTGCCTGCCTTCACTCTCAAGTAATTACTCTTAATTAAGAGTGAGTAATTAACAGCGAACGTCAGCGTACTCTATAGTAATGATAAGAGAGGTGCTCCGTGGTATTTCGTTACTTCTATTTCTCGTGAAGAAATTGTTCTTCATACCTATTTTTTAACCTACCGGACGATATTCTATAATGTTGCCACTCATCACTGCCACAGCTTACTCCTGCCTCGTACAATTTGGCATAGTGTATTTCGTATTGAAGTTCTTAAATATTCCTTTTGCCCTATTATATATTTCTTACCGAAAAACTTAGAAAAAAATACAATAGAAAGGTCAGAATATAAGACGATTCTTGTTTTTTTAAATGATATTTTGGGGAGAAAACTCGTCTTATATTCGGGTCAATGCAGTATTTTAAGTTTAACTGTGTAAATGAATAAGAACTCATTTATTTTAAATGAATTTTCAAAATATGCATTGTTGCTTAAAGATTGGAATCTGTTTTAACAAGAATATATGTTACATCTCATATTATTCGGAACCTCGCATTATACTTATTTTTTATAGGATGAAGGTCATCGATATTCATTGAAATATCAAGTTACTAAAAATAATATTAGCAGAAAATTGTACTTTTATTGTATCGATCCGACGCTCATATAGAATCACGTAATTTAAGTCTGTATCAAATTCCTTACATCCTCTGTCACCGTTATTACTGGCAGCTAGCTATTCCGAAGGGCCCATCGTTTTAATTGATTTCCACGTATAACTTAATATTTGTCGTTAAAACGATAAAGAAACACTTATAAATTAACCAATTGTCAAGACTTTTCACTCTTAATTTATACATCGTACTATAAATGTATCTAAACGGAATGCAGATAGACAGCATTGTGCTTTATATGAACTATAAAGTTCTCGTCCGAATTTTTGTAAAATAAATTGACTCGGCTGAAAAATTCGTTGTGAAGAAAAATCTCTGTCAGGAAAACAAAGTGTCGTCGAATATTGCGGATCTGGTGCGTGGTCAAACATTTTTTTATTTCGTGTATCGCGTGGTGTCTCGTCGCGTCGCTATGTAGGAAGGTTTTTATCCTGGTCAATCTTATATGCTTATATGCTCTTTCTCCCTCCACGCGATTCCTGTATTTCCCTAAGTTCCAAGGCGAGAGTAGATATACACGGTAGTACAGATACTGGACATGTAGAGAGTCCCCACAAAGACAGATTCTCTGTAAAAAAAGGCGCCAGGTTCACTTTAAACAAAAAATATCTTTACTCCCTACAAAACCATTAAATGTATAAAAATGTGAACTCTCAAAAAATATTTGAAATCAATTATAATTGCCAAGTCCGGTATCTATTTATTTTTAAAAATCTTAAATTAACCCTAGAGTCAATACCTGGAACTATCTACGTTGTTCTATAGCCGGGGTACCCAGGTATCCATATATTGGGTTTATGTAATGAAGGCTGTTTATGAGCCACCATTTTTTCCACTGTACCTGACAGCTGCAACATACTTCGGGGAACGGAGATTCTATTCAAGTACCTCGGAATTCCCGGAAGGGTTTTGAACAAAAAACTCCCGGTTTATACGTATCTGTGTTCAACGAGAGAACGATACGCTTCTGAAACTAAATTCGCCTGGAACGGTCAGACCCGTCTTTGCTGCCTATAAAATTTATTTTGAAAATAACAAAATGATACTGAAGAAAACAAGTTGGCGGCGATTATTTTTACGCCAACTAAGCGAAGAGTTGTGTATGACAATCATTATAGAACGTTCACAAAATGTTCAGATTATGAGCAATGTTTTAACGAAGCTCGCCATCGAGAGTGCATTTCGGTAAATTTGTAAATCTAGGACCTAATACTCCAGCAGTATCTGGCGTAGCGAAAATTGTGGATTCTACTGGACGAAGGATTGTTATCGGTTCATGTCATATTTGTAACAAAACTGAATTTGAAAAATGTAGAAAAACAAGAAAATTATGCGTGAATTTTAGTAAACCGGTGTGTAATGAACATGCCAATACTATCATATTAATTTGTAAAGAATGTTCAGTTTAATAAAAATTATTTATCTCATAATCATTTTTTTTATTTTATAAATATGTATATTTATTTATTCAACGTTGTTTGTTAGTCGTAATTACTATTTCCATTGTTTGGTAACAAAAATTTTATATTGAACATGCGGACAAATTCTTTCGAATTGAGAGCGGAGCTAGAGACGTTTATTATACAGATAGTAGAATAAATTATTATGTTACGGCTTTCTATCTTCTCGAAAATAAGAAAAAGTACTCGTATGTGACAATTCGTTTATTTGTTATTTTGTATAAAGATTTTTTACAAGCGTTTTCTTCATTTATAAAAATGTTGAGAATTACTTCCTTGGTGTTGGTGGAACAAATCTGTAAGATATTGATAATAATGAGTTTTCACTTACGGCAGGGGATAAATAACCAGAATGACAGATGTTGGTAGAGGAAATGGTTTTATTGTACCATCGACTTCAAATACTACAAAAAATATTTTTTTAAAATACAAAATAATAAATATAAAAATAAATACTATTGGATAATCAGCTGGCGCACGGCGATCGATATTCGTTTATCTCTCTCGCTTGACTTCGGCTTCGCTTACCGGCTATCTCACTCATTTGACTCCAGCGGTCAATGACGCTTTTGTATCAGGCAGCCATATTGAAGAAATCTGACACTTTTCGGAACAACCACGGGAACAGCGCACACATCTCCTGGACATCTCGGACGTTTCCACTGATTCACCGAACTTTCTCAACCGTCTGTGCTCACTAGGACTCAAAACTCAGGTAAGAGTACACCGCCACAATTCAGTGTAATTCAAAGTCGGTGAGGAGTAGAAAATAAGTCGGTGCATCCTCATAAAGGTCTCACCCGTTGACGTGCTCTGCAGCGCGGACTGCACCACGTTTTTCCACACCACTTGTTGCTCACCCAATTAATACAATTGTGTGTGTTCATATCTGTTCATTGTACTTTCCCCCAACCAAGTTTGCTGGGAAAGTACTGTGAATTTATTCCACTCATTTTGTGCATCCTCAAGCTCACTTTGCTGTGCAGTGCAGCGTTGACTGCTTCACGGTCTGTCATAGTAGAATTCCAGCACTCACTCTCTGTACATTCAAATTTTACAAAAAATCTTATTGAGAAATTGCTGGAATTAATAAAATCAATCTGCGCACTCACATCTCTTATGCGTGGCGGGCTCCGCAGCCCTGGCTGCAGCACATACACTACTCACATTAAACACAGCACACAATTAATATAATTGTGTGCCACTCAAGGAATTCACAAAGACAGCACACAGTTAACGTAACACAATTTGTGTTTTACTCGAATATTACACCAGAATCAAAATTCAACTTCAATTCTTTATATTTTATTTTTATATTTGTTATTTTGGCTTTATTTGATATTGTTATGTAAACTGACAAGGGGAAGGTGGAAATAAACCACTTTCTCTAACTGAACATCTATGTGTCTGGCTTATTTTTCCCTGTCGTGAGTGAAGACTCATAATTTTTAATATATTCTCAGGTCGCTCTAACAACATCTGGACGGATTTCTCAACAAATACAAATGAATTTAAATGAATTTAATGCAGGTCTGAATGCCAGCACACAATTGTATTAATTGTGTGCTGTCTTCTATTGAGTGTAGGGTGTGTGGTACAGCCAGTGCTGTAGAGCACGCCACGAAATGAGAAGTATGAGAGTGCAGAATATGTCACTTGTTCCCAATAAATTCTCAGTAGATTTATTTGAGAGAAAATACAGAGAGTGAGTGAAAGTACTAGCACTTGAATTGATTAAGTGCTGAAATGTGATGTGAAAGAGCGTGATGCAGAGCACGTCAAAGTGAGAGGTTGAGGATGCACAAATGATTAGAATATATTCACAGCAAGTTTAGTTGGGGGAAAGTACAGTGAATAATAGGCACACGCGCAATTATATTAATCGAGCAGGCAAAATGTGATGAGGAAAACGTGATACAGCCCGTGCTGCAGAGCACGCTACAGAATGAGAACTTTATGTTGATGTACCGATTGGATTTACTCACCTCACTGTCATTGAATTTAGAGAAATTGTAATGATGTACTTTTACCGTGCATTTGAGTCCTGTTGAGAAATGTTGAGAAGATCCGGTAAGATGGTGAAAAGTTCGAGCGAGTGTACCGAGGATGTGTGCGCTGTCCAGGCGGGTTTTCACAGAAGTGTCTAATTTTTCAATATGGCTGCACTTTACGAAAGCGTCGTTGAACGCTGAAGTCAAATGAGTAGAGAGCTATGCCGAAGTCAAACGACAGAGCGCGAGTCTCTTGCTTCAAGCAGCATGTTCGCGAGGCACTGCATCGGTTATTTCCGGCATAGCCGAGCGCAGCACGCTACCCAGCAGCAACAGGTCGACGCACGGCGAATATCGATCGCCGTGCGCCAGCTGATTTTCCAACAAAAAATATTAAATATCTGTTGAGCGAGGAGATGGTAACATTGTCTTTTCAAGTGGTGGCTCGGGCTTGGTAGGCAATAGTGGTACGGTCGCTTCTAGATCAGTAGCACCCTGCTGACAATTTGAGTCCTCCCTTTATGGTGAATAAGTCGAACTCCGACTTCATAAATTCACAAGAATAAGAATATAAAAAAGACATGTTTAAGCACTTCCAAAAATATCAATAGTTGAACTTTTGGTCTCTTCCGTCACTTTTCCCGTCTTCGTCCTCTCATGTTGCTTCTTCTTCTTCTTCGTTGATGCAGTAGTATTTCGCTTCTTCCTTTTCGTACTATTGATGTTTTTCCTCACAGAAGTGCGTGTAGATGCACGACCGATCAACAACTGTATCATTCTAGCAGTGCTCGCATTATTATAGCCAGAGCTATGCATATGTAAAGCGATTTTCTCATTGACTTTTCGTTTCAAATTTTCTTCAGATTCTGCAGCACATCTTTTTTGAGAGTCCTTAAAGGGTATACGATTACTAATCACAACGTCCATAGTGTTTAAGCATGTACGTAGAGCCTCTTTTCCTATTGCTTTTGCTCCTTTTGTGAGTAATGGTAGTACGCTTCTGAAGAGACCACCGAGAAATGACCGATTCCGTGTCCCCGTTGATAAGGTGCACCCACAAAAACGCTGCCTATACGAGTCACCACCACCGCCACCACCACCACCGACTTGGTTCGCGGAATAAGTTGTGTAATGGAGGACCATTTTGGCTAAGCAATCCTCTTAAAGTGAAGCGTAAGGGTTAATGCTCCGTATTCGAATGCGATTGGTATACCCAAATGAAGGTATGTAATTTGGTGGTGAAAAATATTTTATCTTTGTCATTCCATATGTTTATGGAGAAGTGTTGAGATTAACTATGCGCAGTAGAGCGGCTTGTGTGTCGCCTACTGTATAGAGTACGCATAGGTTTGTATAAACAACGAGCTGTTCAGGTAGTGCTCGAGCGATAGTGGCGGGCAACTGAACCTCACGCTCGAATCCACTAACGAAACACAGGCATGAATCCTCGGCTGTTTCTCAGGCTCACATTTTCCGAAATTTTAGTATGAGGCCCCTACTTGCTTTTCTCTTTACACTAACAATACAAGTGTAAGCACAGGCATTTTTTGCATTGAGAAGTTATATACCTGCATCGTGCATACCAGGCAGGTTATTTATGTACAGTGTCAGTACATCTCTTTACAGTAAATCTCTTCGTGACTTTTGTATATACCGTATGGCGTATGAGCGCTCGTGTACTCTTGTTATCACACCGTATCTAATGAATCTCGATCTCATCTTGCAGCATATGTATAATTTTATAGGGAAGGTGAACTTCCAATATACCGACAGACCATTGACCTTTTAGGGTTATTTCACGTGAAAGTTTAATGTTGAAATAGGTTGTTGTATCATCAGTATAGTAATTCATACTCCTGCAGCTAAGCAGCACGAGAAAAAAGTTCTCGTTGTTGTACCTAATGCTGGAGGGATGAGGCGTGCATTCTGGCTATAATTGATATCAAGTTCATAGGCGTTAGACGCAGGTTGAATTTCCAAGAGTTGAATTTCGAGGCGTAGCCAACGCAGCAGACGAAAAGTTGTTTCTTCGGACGACGACCGTTTTTACATGAAATACGATTAATTTAAAAATCTTGCTTTTGTGTTATGCGTTTCTCATACACATGTGTTATTTCTTAGACACGTATTCACTGACGGTTTATACCCTTGGCGATCCCAAAAATTCCCTCACGTCAATTTCGCTCGTAACTCTTTTCGAAGGTGCCTTTTGTTCTCCTAATCCTGCGTATTTACCGCACTGGTATTTAACTATAGTGAAATACCTTTTTTCACGTCCGTTTATAGAGGAATTTGTCATATTTTTAGTGCTATATTGGCATTGGCTAACGTCGCGGCAGCTGGTGGCATTTTAATTGACGAGTGTTGTGTACGATTGTATGCGTAAACAAAATGTTGAAGTATATCGACATAGCGACGAGTATTTCGATGTATAAAGTAACGCCACATTGTTTCTTTGAGTGTGCAATTAAAACGTTCGACAATCGCCGCTTTTATATCGGGATTGCGGCTAACTCTAAACCGATATCATTCTGCTTGAGAAATGTCTGTAGTTTTTTTACCGATAAATTCCTTGTCTTTATCGGTCTGCAGATAGACAGGTAGACAGCCCTCGCTGCATTCAAAAATTCGTCCAAAGGCCTTTGTAACTTGGTGTATGGTTTTGTCTTGGAGTGATCTATGCCTATCCACTGAACACATCAATGACCGTGAGTAGGCAGGGAATATTGTCATTGTAACTCTTTAACGAGCGTAAATCCACGAGATCTGCCCCCCAAATATCATCTATGTTACCAACGTTGTAGTGAAGTTGTGGGAAGAGACGTCTAATTGGTTTATGAAGAGGATATGAATCTCGTTGCGTAAGCAAATCATAAACATCGGCTACTTTATTTTTATTATTAGAAGTTACAAGTCTTGCTCCGGCATAACCTGCATGATACCAAGGGTCGTAATACATTTTTTTCAAACATTTCGTTTCCTCACTTTGAACAACCCCCCATCTTATACATACACGTATATACGTACATATATTGCAAGGTACAATTCAAAATTGAAGCCAGTGTTCAAATCCTCGTGGTATTTCAATGTTTTTTTCTTCAGCCGATTTACAGTATTTAATGTAGTAGCAGTAGTAGTATTAGTATCCTTTTTCTTCTTCTTTTTCCTCGTAGGATTCATACTCTTAGGTTCAACAGAAGTTGATACTTTTTACCTGCTATCCGTTCCCATCTTCAATGACGTTGTTGTCGTCATCCAAATAGCGAGAATTATTTCTTTTCGGCTTGCCAGCAAAATCATAGTTTCCAATTGTCCATAATGTATCGTTTCCGATAAATTCACGTGGTAATAAATCCAGCACGAAGACTTGATAAATTGTAGTCTTCCGCTGGTTTTGAAGCCTATTCTATACCGTATAGCGTTGTTAACGGGATCCAGAATGTTAGAGTTGTGTATAAGCACATCCTTTATGGACACCCATCCTCCCTTGGCCCATCGGATATGTTGTGATGTTACGGGAAAGTTACGCAGGTAGTTTATTAGCGGAAGTGTGCCAATACTGACATAATGTCAACTCGTCATGGTGTTGGAAAAGTTCTTTTTTTTTCAAGACTCCAAGTTGGAGTCAAGTTGCATGCTTTCTTTTGTAATATTTTTAATGAATTAATAGAATAGTGAACTGTAGAGTTATTTTATTCACGTTGCCTTATTATTTTAGAGTAATAAAAGATAGGTTGCATTTAACAGGTCATCGTATTTTTTTTACATTTTAGTCATCTACGGCAATACATGCAAGCGATTTGTCTTCTCTCAGTAAACTCTTCCAATAACCATGGTAGATTGTTTCGTCACCAGAAAAGATACCGCTGATGACTTTACTTTACTATGTTCTTTACGTCTCAAGACGTCTATACGACGTATTTATGACGTCTATACGACAATCATGCTATATGGGATTGATTATAATGCATCACGAGGCCAGAATGGCCAACAACGTAGCTTTGTTAATATGTAATTATAATTATATAATTGATTTTGGTATCGTTAGGTAAAAAATTATCGACTTATATACGGTAACTAAGCATATTTCTGGTCAAAACGATATAGTAACAGCGATACCTTACGATCAAAAAGTACCTGGAGTTTGCCAATAAAACGAAAACGGTTCAATTATTCATCAATATTTATTTTATTCCCTTCAAAGTAATTTCCATCGTAAGCACATATTCCAACGCTTCTTCCAATCTTTAAAACACTTTTCATAGGCCGATTTTGGAATCGCCTTTAGCTCCTTCTGCGAATTCTCCTTTGTCACCTCGATCGTCTCAAAACGCTTTCCGCGAAGTTGTAACTTGAGTCATGAGAACAGGAAAAAGTCACACAGGGCCATGTCAGGTGAATACGGAGCTTACGGAATAGTATTCACGTTATTTTTGGTTAAATAGTCGGGTACAAGATGAGATGTGTGCTCGTGCTTGAATTCGTCTCATGCCCAAAACATCGTGCATAACCCTCTGCACCGACCCGAACGAGACATCAAGATCAGCCGCTATCTCCCTGATGCTCATACGACGATATTCGAGTACAATTTTCTTAACTTTTTCGATGTTTTCGTCAGTCACAGAGGTGGATGGATGACCGGATCGAGGCAAATCATCAACCACAGCACGGCCCGCTTTAAACTCTTTGTACCACTCGCATGTTTGTGTTTTCGACATTGTCGAGTCCCCGTAGGATACCGTTAACATTTTCAACGCTTCCGCACATGATGTTTTGTTAGGAACACAAAATTTCAGGCACACTCTTTGCTCAACTAAATTCGACATAGCTAAATTCGCAGAGTACACCGAACAATGACTTGTTTACAAAGCTATTACGCACAAACTAACTGACACATTGCGCTTAAAAGTGACATGCAAACAACTGACAGATGTACCAACCTAGAAAAAAAATGGTTTTGACAATATCTCAAGGGTGGTTCGTTTAAATGAGAAATGCCGGGTACTTTTCAATCAGAGAGTATTTCTATTAGAACGATTCGGGGATACGGGACGCGATATCGGAGCTGCGAAGAAACATGAATGGTCGCTATATATGTACTTGGCGCGAGTCACTGCCGTGCCTTGATACATCGTACAACGGCCAGATTTTTCCGTGGCACAAATATCGGAAATTGTTGGAAAAGTTTTCCGATATTGGGCACGACAACGTGAGAGGACGAATTGTATCCCGTATTGATGTAATGGTTATGTAGTGTATAACTATCGACAAATGGAATGAAGTCAATTTAAAAAGTTTTTGTCTGGGCTATAGTAGACGCGGTGGAGGCAAACGGAATAATGACCTGATGTAGAAAGACGTAGACGAGGAGATGTAGCGAGAGAGTAGAAGAGAATGTGTTTCGAAAAACATGAATTAGTGAAAATCTAAATTCAATGGCCACACTATTTCTGTTTCTGCTGTTGAGTTCTTATCGCCGAATAAAGCACGTGCGTAACTACAAATAGAGGCTATTTCTACGATTAAAGAATTTTCGGGTAATCAATTCGACCGCTCTCTGCTCTCCCGAGCCACAGGAATAAGTTGGAGATTACTACCGTAAGCTTTTTTACTTAAGTTTCAAACTCACTGATCGAGTACCCGGCAGTAACGCCGAAGTTCAAAGAATATTTCTAATAGTAACCAGGGACTTGTAATTGAGACATCAGGGATTTCCACTTGAAATTTCCGGAATACACCGGTGTATTCCCTTTCAAGGGATTCCCAGGAAAGGAAACCCCACCTAGATGTCCACGTTTAATTAAAGAAAAGAATTTCACGTAATAAAAAAATTTGAGTGCAATTTTTGTTAAAAATATTGATTTAAAAAAGATAAATATTCTGTTGTTTTATAATTTCACATGATATGACAATTTAAGTGCGATTTTTAACTATGTATCAGTGTAAAAATGTAATAATAAATCGTTTAAAGAAATTCTTGAGTAACAATTTTTCACGTCGCATGGTCGTTATTGTGTTTTTTATTTCTCGAAGAATACAATTAGGGTTACCGATCCCTCTGCAAAAACCTATTTTGTTACTTTGTTAGCAGCATGCAACTTTCAACTAAAGCGAAGACAAAAGGTGTTTGCAGAAATTCATAAAGCATTTTTGTATTTTATTTTGTATTTTCAGTCTTCACGTCAAATTAAATTCGTCGACCGCTTAAAAGCATGTACACTGTAATTCTTTAGTTACGTAATTTACGTGCTATTTGTATCCAGTAAAGGCAGACTGTAAGATCATTTTCTTTTTCTTCTGTTTAACAGAGTCAACCAGCGATGTAACGGAAGGCTGGTACGCTGGTCAGCGCAAACAATTGATTTATGGAGTTTTTACGACCCCGGTAAATTCGATAGGAGGCTCGGCTATATGCGCATTTTCTATGACCAGCGTGCTTGAGGTCTTCCAAGGTGATTTCAAAGAACAGGAGACAATTAACAGTAACTGGCTGCGAGTACTTCCGGAGAAAGTGCCCGAGCCACGACCTGGTGCTTGCGTTAACGACTCCAGAACTTTACCAGATATAACTGTCAACTTTGTTAAGACTCACCCACTCATGGACGACGCGGTACAGTCACACTACAGTCTACCGGTCATCACCAAAGTTAGCTTCAAGTGAGTATCACGATTGCCAACGGAATTCTGCCAACTCTGTGAAATTGCAATATCCATAGAGTCTTTCGGGTATTTAACACGTTCACTGTTCTCGACGTTTTCAGTTACAAATTCACGAAAGTCGTAGTTGATCCACAAGTCGAATCAGTCGACGGTAAAACATATGACATTCTCTACATCGGAACTGGTTAGTAATAGTCAGAATTTTAGAAACTTCGAAATGAAAAATCGAGACTCCTTGAGACGAGCCTCTGTGCAGCACTTTGGTTAGTTTTTAAGGATGAAAATTTAAAAAAAAATGTACGTTACAGACGACGGTCGAGTTCTCAAAGCACTCAATACTAAAGCACCAGACTCACACACAGAAGTTGGTCAAGTCATAATCAGTGATGTCCAAGTGCTTAAATATGGTGAGTAGATATTTTATATTTATTTCATATGAAGGAAGCTTTGTTTTCATGAACGTTTCTTTTCGAGATGTTAATGTCAGAGTACTTGTGCATATGTATTTATTATATATGTATATGGCTAAAGCCATGGGTACATCGGATAGCATTCCATTCGAATATTTCGATTTTTCTGCAATATTACTAATTTTTATTATTAGCTATTATTTAATGACATTTTAACGTTTGAGGTTTTTAATGACTTTTATTAGTTCGTTCTATTCATCGTCTGATACTAATGAAGCTTTTTTCTTAAATTTAATGTCGTCAAAAAGGATTTTTGGTTCTAGTAGTCTGAAATTTTGAAGGCACAGTTTTTTACCACTTATAGGCACAAGTAGAATACCCAAGGCCCAATATCGCGAGACCTGTGGTCGTGGCCTCCCCTCTCGCTGCTGGCTTGTGATTGGTCCCCCACCGCCTTACCCCCACATCTCTCCTGCACCTGATTGGTCGCCCCACCCTAAGCCCTCAACTGACGCGCTACCTAGGCGACACGTGCACCATCTGTTGGACGCTGGACCGTACGTTGTTGCCGATGCGCCATGTATTGTAAACTGTCCACAGGAGGTATATTACCGACAGCAGGTGAAACAGAGCGACTATTTGGCGGTCGGTAGTGTATATTTGGCGCAACTATCGATAAGTAGATTGGGTCCTACAGGCGATATCACAGATTGGGCCCTACCATCGAAAAAGAAGATTGTAGCTTGTCATCGGTAAAAAGATTTGCGACCAGTCGTGTCCTATCACCGATAAACAGATTTGGGTCCTATACACCCGAGGTTTTACTTTTCACTATTTGACACTAATTAAAAATAAAATCTTTCGAATCACTCAAAGCACTTACTCGCCTTATTACGGTGTACCAAAGGTCTTAAATCATTGGCGAAGCACAAGGGGTTCATGTAGGTATCATCTGTCTTCGGAAACTTTTTATTTTCGGAATACCACAGACTTCTAGAGGTATTTGCGTATCAGCCTGTTGAACAAGAGATCGCGCTTTTTCACGTTGGTCGAGCGACGCCCCGTGGCGTATACGATTCCAAGCTATTTCCGAGTCTTTGTTACGTTCGCGTTTATGTACGTTGTTTGAAAGGGCTACAACGATCGAGCACGGAAAATACAAATTATCGCGGATTTGTATTGTGCAAATCACCGATCGACTCTTTATCATTGACACGCGGAGTCCCTGACTAGCCAGTACCGGTACATAAGTAACGGTGAATCGCAGTGTGTCAGAGGCCGCGAAAACCCTCGAGCGCTTATTCACGGCACACATCAAAGCCTATAGGGCTTCATCAGTGAACCGTGAAATAAGTTTCAATGATGATATACCCGCTCTACCGTCTGCCATCTCGGCAGTGACAAAACCTACACCTATTAAATCTGTGTCATCGCGATCCTTCACGAAATAATTGTGAATATCTCCGCTAGAGTTACGGATACACGTGATCGGATTTATACGAGTCGATGTGGGCGTCTGCACCAGCGCGAGATCCATCTGTCGCGCTGAAACCCCGAAACGGCGTAAATATTTGTATTGCTCCGCCCCCGCGAGAACAAAACGATTCCTGGCGGTAAAATATCGTCTGTATCCTCGACGATAACCTCGCTATTTTCAATCGCTGTATTCGGGTTATTATTCTCGCCATTTTGAACGCCTGCTACTATGCGACTACCGCTATTGTCCCCCGCATTAATTAAACCCCTTCCTATTTGATTTACAAGACATACTTCGTGCGATGACGCTGCTGATGATGACACTATCGATGTTGACAGCGTTGCCGATGCTGGCGATGACGGCGTCGACGACACGTATTCATCCGACGATGACTATGAGTATGTTGACGAGAACGATGACGACGAGCACGTTGACGATGATAATGACGACGAGGACACTGCGGAAACCAGTGCTGGTATTGGTGACAGAAAAATCCAGAGTTGAGGTTTTACGCTCACTCTTCAGGTGGTTTGCGCCATGCCTCATACATGCGCACGGCAACGAGATCATCGTCCTCGTCGTAGAAGTCGAAATCATCCCCGACTGTATCATCCGCATGATAGTAATGTATGTCGCGGATGCGAATCACCACCGCATCTTCGTCCAGGTCAAAGCCTTGCTCGTGAGGCGGCGGTGACTTTAGACTATCGAGGATGTCTTCCGCCCCGTGTACGACAGCCGGCACGACAATTTATTGCGGGACATCTATCAGAAAATTAATTTTATTAATTTACTTCAATACAATAATTTAATACTAAATATATTTTTTAAATTATTTTGACTCACCATAATCTGAGTCATCACTCACAATGTGAGACAAAAAATATTTTTTGGCGAGATTTCAAAAATTTAAATAAAATAAAAAATACAAAATTGAAGTAAAAAACAAAAGAGCGGATAACAAAACTTTTTTCTTTAAAGACAATACAATTTTATTTTTACTCGTTGATTTATTTGAAGATTGATAAATACTCATACACGTGTTATGCCGGTACCGCGTAATCGGATAACTCGGTAATCGGTATAATATTAAAAAGATATTAATTTGGGATCGTTTGCCGATTTGGAGAAGGAACTCGAGTAATTCGTGTAAACGTGAATTTATGTAAATTGGAAATGTTTACTATAGGCAGCTGCAACTTTTCGTTGTCTATTTGAAAGTCAATCAGAGTTTAATACAATAAATCGTGATTACGAGCCCGTACGAAGAACCAACCTCTCGCGTCTAAATCTACTGTTAGAATTTTATATTTCGGGCGAGTCCGACCCGCGATCAACCGTTCAGGTTGATGTTAAACTTTAGACTGATTTCGGCAAAAATGTTATTTGCCCCATTGACCGAAATCGAGTGTCGAAATGGATTTCATAATAATCTTTGCTTGCGAATTCCAGCAAGTCGTAGCTCGAGCTCGCAGCAGTCATTGCTAGCAGCTCGTTGCTTACGTTTGCACATTTTTTCTACTTTAGTGAGTGGACCTCACGCAAAGGAGGAACAATGGTGAAACAATATGCAAAGATTTAGTTCGCGGCACAACATCCCTCCCCCCTTAAAAAGAAACATTTTTTCTCTAAAAAAAATTTTTCTTCTATTGGTTTTCCGTATTGCCTCTTACAATGATATTTTACATATCGGACAATATAGCAGAAAATGCAATTCTTTCTTTTGCTATTTCTCCTTCATTGTCGATCTGGCTATCGCACTCGGTTGACGGGGCGAGTTTCCCAGGCCCTGGCCCGCTCGGATCGCGGTCGGTCCTGTGGCTGTTGTCGTCCGAGTGGCTCGAAATTAATATTCACCCGGCTGCTGCCGGGGTTGCTGCCTCGGTTCTCCTTGTCGGTGTCCAGTTCCGTATGTACCTATAACATTTAAACAGAACGAAGCCAACCAAGGCTTCTGCTCGAATCTCCGAGCTTTTGTAGCCCCTCCGGATCTCGCAGCACGCTTGATAGTGTTACGTCCTGACGTAACGTCGCATTTATCTTTTTTAATTTCGATTACGTTAAAGCTTTTCTGTTTTAGTTTCGCTACAGTAAAAGTAACTTTCCACATTTTTCTTTTATTTTCGAACTTCTTAAGAGGAGAGGAGAGCGATTTTAGCGACGGAGATCGGAACAGGGTGAGGATGCGGCTCTACCGACCGCCTCCCGGGAAAATTAATCTTGTAAAGATGGAATTTTTCAGCGCTCCCGGTCAAAAGACAAACTTTTAAAACATGGGATCTACTGCGTAGGCCCGGTTATCGACTGCCATTTATGGATCTATGAATCAGCGCAGCCTTACCCTCAACCCTAGACTAGGGGTTCGGCTAGTCGCCGTCGGGGCGTTCTTGGTCATAGGGGAGCGGTTTGAGGGAACGCTATCACCAGGCGACCACACCCTTTCTTCTCGCTCTTGCCTGAAATCTTTCTCTCTCTCTCTCTCTCTCTCTCTCTCTCTCTCTCTCTCTCTCTCTCTCTCTCTCTCTCTCTTTACAAAGATGGTGAAATCACGAACAATTATTAACTGAGCGAAACAATTAACAAAAGTGGAGGAACTGTTGATTTAAACGAAAGATTTATGACTATTAAAGTGTTCACACGAATACTGTAGGTAAAATATCAGCAGCAAAAAGAACAATTATGCTTCCATATGGAAACTACCCAGGGCTGTCACTCGAAAACGAGTACAACCCACATTGAATTAATGAGCTTACCAGTTGTAATCGGGTAATAGAAGAAAGATCAGTATATCAGGATTAATTTTCTTTTCCTCTTGAGATTACATTAATAAGTCTCTTGTAAAATATTGGAATTTATAGTAAAAATACCATCATATATATATAGAATATGTTATGCATATATAGAAAGGATAAAGGAAATATTAGGATTAATTTATGGTAAAATAGCGAAAAATAGACAAAAAAAACGAGAAAGAGATGAGACTAAAATTGAGTTGAAATGAAGCTTCTCCTGCAGGAAAGCGAGGCAGGCCGACTCTCCACGCAACGATAAACGCCTTGCGCGAAGTCTGAACAGCGATCTAGCTGACTTGCGTACGGATGAAATATACGAGTAACTGAGTCGGGCGAGTCGCTCTCAAGTAAAGTACTCTCTCGCTCTCTCTCGTTTCCATGCATAAAAATACTTGTTTTACCAGCAAGTTATATATATGGAATATGTTACACATATATAGAAAGGATAAAATGAAATGATAAGATTATTTTACAGCTAAATACCAAAAGTAAGACGAAACGAGAAAGAGAGAAAACTGTAACATGTTTTAATAAAGCTTCCTCTTCAGAAAAGCGAGGCTGGCCGACTCTCCGCGCCACGATAAACGCCTTGGCGCGAGGGCGATCTAGCTGACTTGCTTACGAACGAAATGTACGAGTAACCGAGGTAGGCGAGTCGCTCTCAAGTAAAATCCTTCTCTCTCTCTCGCTCTCGTTTCTATAACACGGGAATAATTGTCTAACTAACAAGTTATTTAAGAAAACTTATTAACTATTACTAATTAAACGAATAACCAATAATGATTAGAATAAGCCATAATTCAACAAAAACATTTATACTAATAAGAGATTAACGCAAAAATCAGCTTGCATACGACGAGGTAACTACAGAATCTGTAACAAAATTATTACTAGTGGTTTGCTGTAAAGGATTTAATTAAGTTCCATACAAACGCTGAAATTCTCAGCCATTACCATAGACACATCTACATAGAAGCGAGCATAAGGATATTACCTAGACTAAGAAACTCTATAGAGAGTAGGCCAATAAGCGGGGTGGTAAAAATCGCCTCATTTTCAGGGGAAAAACGCCTCGATCGGGTTCCCTCACCTAATCGCGTGGTCCTCTGTGTATCTCATCGCGCGGACAAATCAGAGCGCGCCATACCGATGCACTTGCATAGATCTATGGCTCTGCATGTCGGGAAGCTACACTGCGGGGTAAGGGGAATGAATACGTGTATGGTTGAGATAGACCACGGGGAAATTCTTATAATCAGGATAGGGTTTTATCCCTTCTTTTATTTTTACGCGCTTGACGACAAGATTTTTCGACGCTCAGGAGCCCTATAAAAGGCTGCGAAAATCGGCCGGAGACACAATTTCACGGGGAGTAAAGGAGACAGTTTCACGGGGAGTAAAGGACTAATCACTCGCTAGGCAGTCAATCAGCCGCCGGCAGTGAGTTAATAGTCCGCAGGAGTTAGACTTACTTTTCACGGAGAGTCAAGTTAGACAGTCTCATGGGGACCAAGTAGTTCAATAGTTTTTCATCGCAGCTCAATTTCACAAAGTAGAGTTTCAAGTAGTACAGAGTACGAGTACATTACTTATAATTATTAACGCGTGCGAAATCGGGAATATTCAACGTGCAACATTCGACTACTTATGTAGTTTTATTTCAATGAATAATTATTAATACGCACCAACGCATACGTTCGATTTTAAGTTTGTCCGACTACACCAATCTACGTCCAACCAAAGTTCAACAGCAACAACCACAGCAACAGACAACTGTAAGTAAAATTTTCTTTTACCAATTAAAGTGAAACCTTGCTCCGCGTGAAATTGTCATTCAAGTCCCACCCCATTATTCGTGAAGTGATTATCCCCAACCGAGAACAAAACACACTCCAGCCCTATTCCGAGTAATTTTCCGCGAGGTTAGACTCAAAAACGGGCTTGCGTCTTCGGTATTTTCTCGTCGGGTGTGGTAAAGGGAGGATTTATTCTCCTTGACCAGAGCACGGAAAATATACACCGAAACGTACATCTATGTTAAATTCGTGAGTTCGTAAGATAGACCGCGATTTTCACGTAACAATAGTGAAACTTGCTCCTCGGTGCGTATCGGAGGTGCCTCAGCCTCCATTTCCCTCAATTTTATCGCGTACGGGGGAAGGTAATCTTTCCGGATGACTTGAGATGTTCGCCCTGTTGTTTTCACGCTGAAATCTGGGGCGGTTACAATACATACGCCTATCAAAGCCAGTATTCCGGTTGTTTGTGTCCATTTTTGCGTATTTTAGGACTTCGGAGGGTGCGTCGTTTGTAACCGACATTGTAGGTGTGTCGACGGGCAAATGTAAGATTTGCTCGGTACCTAGCAATTTTTAAAGTATTTTTGTATACTGTACTTTTTGCATATAGTACTATTGCTGCCCAATCAACGGTATCTCTCGCACGAGCACTACCGCGTTGCCTTCGTTGCGATAGGTGTGGTAGTGCGTTGACGAGGTGTTTTGTGAGCGTTATTAGCGGCAGGGACGTTGCTCTGGCCTTACCACTAGCTATGTCGTTTATCAGCCACACTAACTCCTGTACGTCGATGAGTAATGCCTCGACTGCAATGCTTATCGCGTTGAGCGTCTCTTCCAAGTGTTGGCGCCTCGTTACATAGTATAGGTTGTCGTTGAGTGTGTGATTGATACGCTGTATCTGGGCCAGCAGGGCCTGTTCGTTGGCCTTTATATGATGCGCGCTTTCGTTATATAGGCTGAGGGTGGTCCTCACCACTTATTTTTAGTTTTTCAACCCTTCCTGCAGGGTCTGCTGTGAGGCCTTTATTCTGGCAATCTCTTCGTGGAACTTTTGGGCATCGGCAGCGTCCATATTTCCTATGATGGCCTCGATGCTTCCAAGGCCGTCGACCATTATAAGCTTAATCGAAAAATGTTTTTTGTTTGTCTCAATTATATAGCGTCATTACCTACTCTGCTTGGTTTATTGAAGTTTCCACCTTGCGCCCTGAAGGGTTCTTACCCACATTCAATCTTAGCTTTAATTAATTTGTTAATTAGCTAAAGGTAAGTTTTATAATTTCATATATTCCTGATCTATTAGTACCTGAGTTTTCCGTCCCTTTCGGACGACGTAATTGACGGGGGGCCTTTCCTCTACTACTTCATGAGGTCCTGTCCACTTCGGGGTCAGCTTGGCTGACCGCCCCCTGCGCACTGTCTCGTCACGGAGGAGTACGCGTTCGCCGACACGGTACTCCTGAACCTGTGCACCGTGGTCGTATGCATTCTTCGACCGTCTTTTCGCGACTTCCAGGTTGTCGCGTGCTACTGTCCATGCGGCGCGTAATCGCTCGCATAACTCGTGGACGTAATCATCGTAGGCACATGTGCTGCGGGGCTCCTATTTCACGGCGGTCGGCACTTTAGCCTTGCGTCCGTACACCAACACGTGGGGAGACAGTCCGGTCCCCGTATGTGGAGTGGTATTGTGCGTAAACATTGCGTACGGCAGCCACTCGTCCCAATTTCCCTGATCCTCGTTCATCAAATTTTTCAGATATTCTGCGAGGGTGCGATGCGACCTCTCTAATGCGCCGTTCGATTCGGGATGATTGGCCGTTGTTTGTATCTTCTTAATTCGCAGCAGTCGACACATTTCCTTGAATGTCGAGCTGAGGAATTTCGTACCCTGATCCGATAATATTATTTCCGGCGTTCCGTGCCGGCAAATTAATTCTTCGACTAGTGCTCTTGTGACTGTGGATGCTTCCTGATTCGGCAGTGGTATCACCGCACTGTACTTTGTAAGCGCGTCCTGGATAGTGAGTATATACTTTTTCCCAGATGCGCTTTTAGGTAGCGGCCCTACGATATCGACCGCTACTTTTTACAAATGACCTTGATGGGGTGTCCGTTACCACCATCGGTACTCGTTCCCTTTTCCTGATTTTGTTCTTTTGACAGGATTCGCAAATGAAAGGATTCGTTGGCCTTCATCAGACGCGCGCCGTAGCCTTTCGTACTGGCGTCGAGCTTTTTCCATATCTCGGTGGCTCCGGTCGACCGCCTCTAACCGATCTCGTACTCGTGAAGGTACTGACCGGGCTCCCGTACCGGTGGCTGCAGGGAAACCTACGCGATCTATTGTTGGCATGTTTTCAATTTCCCGCTCAACCATTTCCTCGGTGATGCGCTCGGGAGTTCTGCAACCAGTGGCCATATTGAAAATGTCGTCGCTATCGTTGCTGTCGTGATCCCCGAACGACGCACCCCTGAATGGGTTCACGCCAAACTGGGCTGTCAGACGGCCTGCGAGGGCCTCCTGTCTGGCCGTGGGGATTCGTCCCGTCGGCGAGAGCTCCGATAACGCCCTGCGCGCTTCATAAACGATGTCCCCTACAGACGCAGCTAATCCGGCTGTGGAGTCTGCCCCTGCGCCGGGCAACGTCATGTCTAACGAGTTGCCCCTACGTCTTGATCCGGCCCTTCTAGATTCCGATATGTTTATTTCGCGCTGGGTTTTTTACTTTAATATGTTTAAAAAATAATAATCTCACGAGAGATACATATATCTGTTGGAATTTTTCCCAATTTACGGCTTTGACTCGTCTGACTTTGATTCTACAGACTAAATGTATGTATATAGTGTAACCGCTACTTACAGGAAGATGATCTGACTGATGGTCCTCTGCATGGCGATGTTCTTTGGCCGCTGTTCCTTCGGTGCTGTAGACCTGTTGTCTCGTAGCTCCCCTCAAAGGTTGGTCCAGTTGTCCTCCCTGGCACTGTTGACCTATCTCTTAATGGTAACTTGGCTCGTCTTCTGTGCGTCGGCAATGACTGTGCGACGGCTTTGTCACAAGTAGCCGCTTCGGGTACTCGGTTGCACACTTTGTGCGGTTTTCCGCGACTTGACGTAACACCGTCAATCGGAACTTTAAACGGTTGACCGATGTCAGATCGCACCGACGTTCACTTCGCGTCTTCGCGTTAGATTAGTCGGGTTTTCACGAACTACACTGGCGTCCTTTGCACGAGTCGTTGTCGTCACTTCAAAGTCACTCTTATTACTTTGTCCAAAACACTTTTTGTCCAAATAAATTACGTAGCACTTATCCCTTCAGCAGTTTCCACCGCTGCCACCAAATGTTATGCCGGTACCGCGTAATTGGATAACTCGGTAATCGGTATAATATCAAAAAGTTATTATTTTGAGATCGTTTGCCGATTAGGAGACGGAATTTGAGTAATTCGTGTAAACGTGAATTTATGTAAAATGGAAATGTTTATTATAGGCAATGGCAACTTTCCGTTATCTTTTAAAAGTCAATCAGAGTTTAATACAATAAATCGTGGTTACGAGTCCGTACGAGGAACCAACCTCTCGCGTCTGAATCTACTGTTAGAATTTTATATTTCGGGTGAGTCTGATCCGAGATCAACCGTTCAGGTTGATGTTAAACTTTAGACTGGTTTCGGCAAAGCAGTTATTTGCCACATTGACCGAAATCGAGTGTCGAAATGGATGTCATAATAATCTTTGCTTGCGAATTCCAGCAAGTCGTAGCTCGAGCTCGCAGCAGTCATTGCTAGCAGCTCGTTGCTTACGTTTGCACATTTTTTCTACTTTGGAGAGTGGGCCGAACGCAAGAGAGGAACAATGGCGAAAGAATATACAAAGAATTAGTTCGCGGCACAACACACGTAAAACCCGACAGTGTTTATATAAAGGATTTCTACGTTAATATGTATTGTAACGGTATTTTACGTTATCATCACCCTTAAAGGGTTTTAGTTCGAACTCGAGCAGGGAGGAAATGAATATAGGCTTCAGTATTAGGTAAAAGTATGGTTTATTAGACACATGAGACAGATAAAAGTTAAATAATTTGTATGATTATTAAGTATACTCCTTTTTACTTAGTTTTGGTGATTATGCACCTTACGAAAAAAACTTGGCCCGGGCTTACGCATGCCGTTATAATCGTGTCCGCACGAAGTAGGAGATTTGATATTAAATGATTTAAATGTTTCTCCAGTGGTATTGTAGTTTCTATCTTCTCTACGCAAGGCACGAGAGAGTGTTAGCCTACCGGGCTTGGCATTGATAATATACCTATATTGACTCTGTTATTATTATTTCTCGCCTTCGGAACTAGTCTACTCTATACCTATATCGAATGGGCCGTAGTGGGGACAGAGCTCTCGCTCGAGCTCTCTTGGCGACACGAACTACTCGCTGGTCCCGCCGCTGTTCCGGTGGAGGCGTCAGCGCGGTCCATCCTTAGTGCATCGGCGCATCGGAAATGCGACAGGAGCGTCCCTAGCTAATTTTTAGGGTGTTTTTTAAGTCCCTTATGGATTTATAATTTTAGCCATACCACACTGGTTTCTTTTTGAGGTGAGATCTCGTTGGCTTGGATACTCTGCTACTTGAATGACTGGTGGCTCAGTAGTTGACCTTGGAAGATGTTCGTTTTCCCTGGGCCAGAGGTATTAGGCCCTTGGAGTGGTTCGGTTTTAGATGCTTCTCCTTTGGTTGACTAGGTGGTCCTTCTTTAGCTGGATGGCTGATCCTCTCTTTGGTTGGTCAGCTGGTCCTCCTTTGGTTGATTAGCTGGTCCGCCTTTGGTTGGTTAGCTGGTCCTCCTTTGGTTGATCAGCTGGTCCTCCTTTGGTAGATTCCGGATGTTGGCGAAAGTCTGAGAACAGAATGCTCTCCGACTGTGGTATGTCGTGCCCTTTTATACCGACTTCCCCGCTCTTCTTCCAAGTTCTGCCGATATAGCAGGGTATTACTATATTTGCTAGTCGTCCTGTAGCCCATCTCCTGTAGCCCATTTGTCCCGTTAATCTCCTCTCCTTGGTTATAGTGATTTAGCGTGTTCCTTTTAGATTGTTTTTCATACCTTTCTTGAGACTATTGTCTTACTGCTTGGTAGTATAACTATAGCTCGAGTAACGGTAGTTTATCGTTGGTCTTTATAGGTGCGCGTGCTGTATGGTATGGATCCCTGTGTTTGTGCGTGTGGATCTCGTTTAGGCTAGTCATTCAGGCGGTATATTTAATTATAAGACGAGTCTGTCGTCTCAATATAGAGTTCATCTGTGTTTATATATATACATATAGGATTTGAACACAAACTAAATATTTTTCGAATCTTAATCACCATGGCGATTTTTGACTGCCATAATTTAGCCACTTAGCGGCCTATGTAGAAAGCCTCCGTGGCGTGCAAGGTGCTCAACCACATGTTGGATGAAAGGCAATCGCTGTAGAGCACCACTCGTGTAAGTCGCGGTAATCCCTTTAACACCACCATGCAGAAGCACTTCGGTAATCTCCGCGAGGAGACACTGTACCGTGAAATTCGCGATATCACGAACCAGCGCTCGGTAAAGCACCGCGCTAACCGCGGCTCGCGACGGATGAATACACGAGCTATTGCGCGCACTACAGCCAAAAGAACACGTCTACGGAAATTCATTTTCAAAAAATCGCCAAATAACGATACTATACTGACCGGACTAAAGTTGTAGAACACTTGAACGCTGAATAATGCGAGAACTTCGGTTTCACACAATTTTATACTTTAACTCGAATACCCTCACTACCCTCTACATATTTTTACTTCCCTACAAACATCGAAATCGAAGTAAAATTTGAGGGATAGCAACCTTAAGCCCTGTACAGTGTCAGAGCGTCCTCACGGGGTAGGCGTACATGCCTGCGTGTACTATTTCTTAAGTATAATTTATTTCGTACTCCCTCTTTGGAAAAGCTGTAAACATGAACCCATGCACTCCTACCATTTTCTCTAATAAGTTGCAATGTCCAAACAGACATTCTTAGAATGATAACTTCGCTTCAGTGTCAACCAGAGTAGGCACCTACTATTTCTTAAAGATGATTTCGTACTATCACTTCGGGGAGACTGTAAACATGAAGCGCAACACTCCTTCCGTTTTCTCTAAGAAAGCTGCATTTTCTAAACAGGCATTCTTAATTTACATTTATATATGCACTTTTAATATCTATTTACAATACGGTAAATACGAAGCGTCTGCCATTTGTATACTAAACTGCATTGATAAAATAGGCAGTCTTAATTCACAATTATATATACATCTGTAACACACGTATACAAGACAATAAACTATAATTCTACGACAGCTTTTCTATCAGGGGCTGTATTGACAAAATACACAACATTTACATATTTAAATATACGCTTGTAAAAGTGGACTAGCTTTTTTACATAATTGTGTTCAGTATACTTTTTTATAATAAATTCATTTTTAAAAATATCTTACGGGAATTTTTTTGTTCTCGTTACTCTTTTTACATATTCATATTTACTTATTCAAACTGGTATGTCATTCAAACGTCTCTGTACCATTGACAACCACCCCTTATTGCATCAACAAAGATAGTTACTAGACTATCGTGGAAAACTGAAAACCCCCGCGTGACGTCATAAATTATGTTCAAATCTACAGACGCCTGCTATTGAATTTGTATATGGTCAATACAATGCGGTGCCTGTTTATACCTATTTACAGCCGACCGCGCTGACCCTCGAGTCATAGATATTCTGTTGCACAGATAGACACACAATACGAAAATTCGGTATTTATTCTTATACGTATAACGTTCAAGTGTTTTCCATCTACTGTAGACTCACTAAAATGCAAAGTTCTTCCGAATATTACTGAAACGTAACTACATCAGGCCAGGGGTTGCTATAATGTTTCAAATTTTACTCCGTGAAATATCTATCTGTAATGAAATAAACAATTTTTTACACTACAATAATTTGTAGTATACAGAAGCATAACTTCTCTATATAAGGTTACGTTGGTGCGGTAAGCGGTTTACCCCTTCATTTCCATATATGAGACGATTCACACCTGTCTATAAAAACATTTGTAGAGAAGATCGGGTGTTAGTCCGGCCCGTGACAAGCTACGAAATACATCGACGAAATACGTCGCTAGATTCCTGATCATTTATTCATTTTTCCGTGTCGCTCTGTTGTATTTATATCAACCATGGAACGTTTTGAAGCACTATTGTTGCTTCCTACAACATACAATTTGAACTACACGGAAAATAAGAGGATAACCGTGGGCTTCAGGTAGCGCAAACAGTAACAGTACACCGGTCGGTAAGTTGCAACATAATAAGTCATCGAGAGGCATCGCCTTTGAATCTAAAGGGTGGTTAAATTTTAAGGGCCGATGTTGATTTTGAATAAAACACAAATTATTTAGGAAATTATTGTCAATTCTTTTTATTATGATAATATGGTATGGTTCAATTATGTATGGAACAAAATATCGGCCAAATGGCCGCCGCGACCTCGGCGGCACACCTCCATCCGATGGTCCAAATTTTTGATGACGCTTAGGCATAATTGAGGTTCTATGCCGTTAATGTGCCGAATTATCTCATCCTTTAGCTCTTGAATTGTTGCTGGCTTATCGACATACATCTTTTCTTTCAAATAACCCCAAAGAAAGAAGTCCAACGGTGTCAAATCACATGATCTTGGCGGCCAATTGACATCGCCACCACGTGAGATAACACGGCCATTGAATTTGTCGCGCAAAAGAGCCATTGTTTCGTTAGCTGTGTGGCAAGTGGCACCGTCCTGTTGAAACCACATATCGCCCACATCCATATCTTCCAATTGGGGCCATAAAAAGTTCGTTATCATCTTATGATAGCGAACACCATTCACAGTAACTGCCTGACCGGCCTCATTTTGGAAAAAATACGGCCCGATGATGCCGCCAGCCCATAAACCGCACCAAACAGTCACTCTTTGTGGGTGCATTGGTTTTTCGACAATCACTCTTGGATTATGATTCGCCCAAATGCGGCAATTCTGCTTATTGACGAATCCACTGAGGTGAAAATGTGCCTCATCACTGAAGATGATTTTCTTCGAAAATTGATCATCCACTGTTGCCATTTCTTGCCACCATTCTGACCATTGACGACGTTTGGAATGGTCAAGAGGCTTTAGTTCTTGAGTCAATTGCACCTTATAAGCGTGTAAATGCAAGTCTTTATGCATAATGTTCATCAACGACGAGCGTGAGAGGTGCAATTGTTGGGCACGACGACGAGTTGAGGTGGACGGCTCTTCAGCCACACTATCGCGAACAGCAGCAATATTTTCTGCAGTACGAGCTGTACGAGCATGCACTGGTGTTTTAATATCTCCTACAGACCCGGTTTGCTCAAATTTTTGCACGATTTTTCCGATTGTACGCACATTTGGACGATTAAATTGACCGAAAAAATCACGAAGTGCACGATATGCATTTTGATTTGAATGCCCATTTTCATAATAAGCCTGAATAACTTTAACGCGTTGCTCGATTGTGTATCTTTCCATGGTTCAAATTGAGTTAGTCTGAAATTGAGAAATGTCAAATGAAATGCAGAAAAAAACTTGACGTTTAGGTGTGGTTCACATTCAACATCGGCCCTTAAAATTTAACCACCCTTTACAAAGTGGAGTGAACTACAAGATGCTTTGACCGAAATAGGATCATATTTCGGGGACTGTACGAATTATGGCTGAAAAGCTGATCAACGCATTCGTAAAACACTCAACATCGATGACTGCGAGATTCACTTCACATCTTCGTTTGGCTTAAAATCCATTGTTTTCGACCAACGCAAGGACGAGTTGGTCACTGAGGACGTCAACCTTAACGATGAAAATACACAAGTAGAACCACCACCAGAGAAGAAGAAGAAGAAAAACATCTATTCAACGACTATAGTGATGCAAAAGAAATCTTTGACGTACTATGTATCGTAACACCGTGTGTCGATGAGCGCTTCAGACAGCTCCAGCGCTATACCGTTTATGTGAAAAACTGTATCGATATTCTATGTGCTGAATTACTTATACATATTCCCGTTAAAGAGCTAGCCGATAATGTGGACCAAGTGCGAATTAAAGCCCTTTTAACACAGAATAGCTCTAATCTGTACGAGGCTGTATGCTATCTAGTTGACCCCTCATTCCTTGAAGATTTCAATATATTGTTCCTGGAGTTGAAGGCATTTTGTGCTTCCGTTCATAACACAGGAAATGAAAAAATTAATTACAGACATTTCTCTGGTAGCTTCAAAACCGTTCGAAGAATGATCGGAGAACGTTTGTAGGAGATTACTCAATAATTAGAGTTTTATATTATAATTCACGCGATTACATATGCTTATGAAGATAATAATAAATTTTACGAGTTGTAGATACTAAGATAATTATTGCGTTACTTTTTCAAATACCTGCTGCCGTGTTTCATCGATAAACCCATGTCTCGTCTCAGTATAAATAGAAATTATTAATATTTGTATGTATAATACTCTCATCAATAAAACATGTATGCTATTCGAACGTGTTTTCTTATTCAGCATCTGTTTGAGAATACTTGAGCATTCTGCTACGCGTTGCTGGACTGCGCACTGCAGACTAGCGTGGACAACTGCTTGCTGATGCTACTTAGCGGCAGCACCTGTCAAGCAACAGGTCGCTGCGCGCACGCGCTCTACGACTGCTTGACTAGACAACGGCTGCTTTGTATAACGTAGCCATCTTGCGTTTTTGCTCTTGTATGGTTTTCTTCGCCACCGTATTTCGTGCGCGCTCAAAATAGTGCAGTGCATCTAAATAAGTCTCATCGATCAACTCTGCTGACCTACAGGCTCTACAAACTCAGCCATCATATCAGCATTGATATATTGACGTCGGCAACCTCTAAATCAACATATTGGCTCATCGTGTTATGCACCCGACGTCAGCTTTACCGCGAGGCCCGATCATGACAGCACATCTCATCAATTACACACGATTCATATAATCGTGTGTGGTAAAAAGCTCACCTCATTTATTAACTCTTTTAATACGCTTATTTTGATACTTCCTTTTCTATATTTTATTTGGTTTATTTATGTAATTACGTCCACTGCATTTTGACAGGTGGAGCAATAAATGCTACTGTAATCTACATCTGTGTACTGACTATTAATTCACCTGCTACAATTTTACAGTCCACTTAACTCCAGTATCTGAATTCTCGAACAGCATCATAAGTAATAGTTGCTTTGAACGATTTGAAAAAAATTATTTAAAATTGAAGTCAAATAGTTAAAAACAAAAAAAAACAAAATCTTATGAATACACATGCGCTTTAAAAGCCAAATTGTGCGTATATGCCGCGGCGACACACGCTCGCTTGTAAGCTTATGAGCAGCCGAGCGTGTATCTGTATAAGCTGAACCGCGCCCGCGCACACATCTAATGTGTTAATAACGACGTGGAGGTGCGCGCGCCCCCGCCCCTGCCGCCGCCACCTTCGCAGCTCCGGCGGGTAATAAGCTTATTGTGTATTTAGTGTATGCGACTTTGCATCTCGTTGCTCTACGATATTCATCGTCATCATTATCATCATTATCAATAGTATCGTGGATTTGTCACGCTTCATAAGTAAAAATAATGGATGTATGCTGGAAACATCCGTGGACGTTGGTGATTTGTGGCCCTACAGAATGTGGGAAAACAGTTTGTATCTTGAGAAAATTTCTGAAGTTTCTCAATTCAATGAGCAACGTTGAATTTGACCGAATTATATTTTATTATGGAGATACTCTCGATTCTGATATAGCTGCTCTGAATAACGCATGTGAACAATAACCATCGTCATCGTTAATTACTAAGACCAGTAGTAATAAAAAATCCAAAATCCAAAAAAAAGAATTTAACGAGGGTCTGCCGCAACAAAAGGATTGTTCAAGCGATAATAACTTGAAAAAATTGGTTACCATCGATGATTTAATGCGCGAATCTTCAAATAATACAATTGTCGATATTTTCATAAAAGGTAGCCATTATAAAAATATTAGTGTGATTGTTATCACACAAAATATTTTCCATCAGAGGCAGAGACAACGTGATATATCATTAAACACCAATTATATGGTGATATTTGAAAATCTCATGTGATCGAGCACAAATTACACATCTAGCGAGACAAGTACCAGGTCTATAAATATGAAATCGGAATTTTTGTATAGAAAATAGACGTTTATTGTATGAAAGTGATAAAAATTATTTTATTCGAAGTATTGCCCATCGCTAGCTATACATTTTTCCCACCTGTCTGACAATTTGTGGATGCCACGCCAAAAAAACTGTTGCTCTTTTGAGGTAAACCAGTCATCGAGCCATTTTCGTACATTTTCGTAAGAAGTAAAGCGCTGCTCAGCAAGTGCGTGTCCCATCGATGCAAATAAGTAGTAATCGGACGGAGCCAAGTCTGGTGATTAAGCCGCATGCGAAAGTATTTCCCAACTAAACGCCTCAATCGTTTCCTTGACCAGTTTTGCTGTGTGTGATGGTGCATTATCATGAAGCAAAATCACTTTGTGTTGCCTTTTTTTATATTCTGGTCGTTTTTCACGCAAAGCTTGATTCAAATCGATCATTTGCTGTCGGTAGCGTTCAGTATTAACGGTTTCGCTAGGTTTTAGCAGCTCATAATAGATCACACCCTTCTGATCCCACTAAACACAGAGCATTGTCTTCGGTCCATAGCGATTTGGCCTTGCAGTCGATGTCGATGGTTCGCCTGGAGGTACCCATGAGCTTTTACGGTTAGGATTCTCAAAATATATCCACTTTTTATCGCCAGTCACAATTCGATGGAGAAATGACTTTCTTTTGTACCTGGCGAGCAGCATTTCGCAAGTGGTTTTTCGGTTTTCCTGCTGTCTTTCATTCAGTTCATGTGGAACCCATTTTCCCATCTTCTGGATCTTTCCCATGGCTTTCAAACGTATGGAGACGGCTTCTTGTATCACATTTAATTGATCCGCGAGTTGTTGCTGCGTTTGAGCGTCATCCTCATCCAACAATGCTTGCAATTCGCTGCCTCCAAACTTTTTCGGTGGTCTTCCACGTTCTTCGTTTGTCACGTCAAAATCGCCACTTTTGAATTTTTTAAACCACTCAAAGTACTGTGATTTACCAAGAGCATGCTCACCGTAAGCTTCGACAAGCATTCGATGTGATTCTGCAGCAGTTTTCTTCAACTGGTAACAGAAAATCAATGCTGTCCGCAAATCGTGGTTTCCAGGCACAAAATTCGACATGTTCAACGCTATTACAAACTATGCTGTTGTATGAAACTTGTATTGTTGTGAGTTGAAAATCTTTGTCAGAGATGTCAACAAGGAAATGGCGCCAATGACGCGGTTTGACGGTAACTACATTGACGGCTAGGGCCATCTATGGGCAAATCCCGGTTTCATATTTATAGATCTGGTATTTCCTGGGTATTTTGTACATCCACGTAAATTATTCGAAAGAATTCAACCCGATCGCTGCTCGTAAATCAACATTATGGCAGATTTCTCATGTCGAAATAATTGTATTATTCTAATGAGGAAGATCGCTTGTTACGAGGGCCCAACCGTCCTGTATGCATGAAGCACAAGATGGTTAACCGTGGAAACATTCTATACACTTACATTCGCTTTTTGTTTCTCTGTTACTGATATACAATTGACAAAAATATCTTACCAGAAATCTCGCCCGCACTCCTTTACCGATGTATGGTAATGAGTGTGAGTAAATTAGAATTAGCTCGAAAGACCAAAAGATGTATGCGAATGATTGAAAGTAAATTAGAAATATTTGATAATGTTCCAAAAAAATGATTAAGAATTCTAAGATGAAAACTAACTGATGCGACAAAGCACTATGAGAGAAATTGACAAGTGCGCAGAGTGAGCGCCTAGTCAGCCTGAGTAAAACATAATAAATAGCAATGAATATAGTGCTCTGTTCAGTGAATATGAATCACTTGAGAATTTCTATGCTGTCGACGGATAGCGGGTCGATGCATTCGCACTTAGCATGTCGAGTGACAGCTGCGAATGTTAATATTAAGGATCCTGGTGACAAGTATAATCAATTGAATGCACTCAGTAGTTAACAATAATAAATCAACGGTTATTTAATTAATTAACAATGATCGCAAAAAATACCTGTTGAATGCACAAAAAATGTAATTTGATTTGTCTGGCCTGTGTGATGATGTACTAATGTTGAGTGGGTTCTCAGGCTGTTGAGTTGACTTGTTGATCCCTGTGGATGATCCTGGTGATGTAGTCTGTCTGTAGAGCTCTGTATTGAAGTCACACGGTGGGCTGGTGAGTGAGCTATATCCTACGTATGATGCCAGGCTGTGTGGCGTCTATGCTGCCAACGACGAACCACGCCATTGACTTTTATGTGAATGTCTCGATAGTTCTGGTGATCCGCTGCGATTCGCACTGACACTGATTTGAAACACGGGTGATTTAACAAAGAATGTAATACACTATACCACTGAGTAGACAAAAATATGAGTGGAACTAATGAATAGCTACGTGAGATGATGCGGGAATGTATAGCGCGAACGATTCTAATGAGAACAACGGCCATATCCGTCGACCACGAGGCAGAGTATCAAGAGGGCGGACGTGCGTCTCAGCTTGCTTGAGTTGTGATTCGCCGCCAACGATGGAAAGTGAGCCTTGTGAGTGGTCTTGCTGCTAGGGCCACGCTAGCAGCGTTGGCCGCTTGAGTGAGCTTCGATCGAGGATGCGAGCTGATGGACAATGTGCTTGAGTGCGCGGTCGATAAATCGATATAGCATACCTGCGAGCTATACCACATGACGCGAGGCGTCAGATGATTGTGAGTGTAGCGTGTGCATGAGTTGAGTGTGTGCTTGATAGGTGCGAAAGCTGAACAACCAACAATTCTCGCTTCATTTATCCCAGATGGACTCATTATCACCAAATGTACACGGATTGCCGCATGTAATAATTACTTAATTTTGGGTGTGCGCAGAACGTGGTTCTCGTTCAGGCGTTCGCAGACAATTGGGGGGAGGAACACTTGTCTCTCGCTCATCTAGTTCTATCGCTGCATAGATGCTAGCGATACATGATGAATGTCCAGCTGCTTGAAAGCTAATTGGTGTGTATCTCTCACCGCACGCGGCGCTATTTGGACAATTATATTAACACCGTCGGTAATAAGTCTAATCTGTTTCATCACAGATTCGATATACCATGTGGAGCATCGAAAACCCATTCTTACAAAGTTAAAAGTTAAAAGTCAAAAGTTAAATATAAATTGAATTATATACAACACTGATACTATGTAGGTGTACAGTGATGTTGCATTTGTCATAAATATGTGTCATAAGCTGACCTCGCGACAACTGTCAACAAGATTCAATGACTTTGTGTAATTGATCGAACTAGCACTTGGTGGACGTACCTTTTCATGAATTTAGACATCTAGTGTGTCATAGTCACACTCCCTATCCATCGTTATTATAAGTAGCATTGTTGAGAATCCGTCCGGATGAACCTTGACTGACCTTGAGCAATGAGTCCTCATGAGATATGTTGAGCGATGCCGATGTAAAAAGGTTGATGTGAAGTCCCAAGAGTCCCGTGGATGCGCGTGCTGTCCAAAAGATGTGTGTCGCAAAAGTGCCGAATTCTCAAGATGGCTGCGAGTATGAACTTTACGTTGAGCGCTGGAGTCAGTTGAGCGAGATAGCCGGTGAGCGAAACCGAAGTCAAGCGAGAGAGACATCCTCTCGCTCGACGCGGCGTGCCAACGAGGCACATCCTCGGCTTCGCGAAGCCCATGCCTCGGCTATCTTCGACTCAACCGAACAACGCGTGCTAGAGCAGCGCAACAGGTAGGCGCACGACGATTATCGATCGCCGTGCGCCAGCTGATTTTCCAACAAGCATCAATTATTCTCATCTATTATTTCCAAGCGCGGTGAACATCAGCCGCGGTGAGGAATGTGGATCTGACCGGATGTCGAATCATAGCGGAGTCCGTCGAAAACACATGACGTTACGACATCGGAACTCCCTCGCTGTCAAAAACAGCAGGCTAGCGACCAGCTTACCTCGCTTGATGGCGAAGGGAACGCGGGTGGCGCGTCAGCGGCAACCTGGAAAATTACAAAACGCATTATAATTCAAATATCGGGGAGAAGATGAGATAGAGGAGAATGAGGCGGTGAAACGTCTATTAAAAAGGCTGCGGGAGTGAAAAAGGCTCTCCTTGGTAAAAACCAGTATAAGGAAAAGATTAAACGCTACAAACAGAGAGATGCTTGTCCAGCAGATCATTAATGGAAGGGCGATAGGAGTTTGTTGAAATTGATCGCTCGAATAATTTAAAGTGACTCTGTTGGGAAATCAGCTGACGCACGGCGATCGATAATCGCCGTGCATCGACTCGTTGCTACTGACGTTGTGCTGCGCTCGGCTGTCGTGCGAACAGCCGAGGCAGCCCTTCGTAGGCATGCTACTCAATCAAGAGACTGTCATCGCTCTCTCGCTTGACGCAGCATCTCGCAACGATGCTTCATAGTTCTCAGCCACCTTGAGATTTTTCGACACTCTCGTGATAACTGCAAAGACAGCTACAACCACTGTTCTCACCTCGGACTTTTTCACCGCGTTACTCCGGATCTACTCAACTCAGAAGTTCTCAACAGGACTCAAAATACTCGGTACGTGTGCACCGTCATAATTTAACTAAATTCAATTTCGGTGAGATGGGGAAATCTTAATTTGTGCATCCTCAAAGATCTCACCTCGCGGCGTGCTTTGCAGCACGGGCGGTATCGAGTTTCACCTCACATATCTCGGCACACAATTAATATAATTGTATGTACAGCTTATTAAACTCACTTGAAATTCATTTGTTTATTATTTTTTAATATTTTTTTTTGTAGTAAAGCAAGTCGAAGTGGAATAAAGACTACTTTCTCTACCTACATCTTTGGTCTGGTTATTTTACACCTGTCGTGAGTGAAAACTCATCCCATTTCGATATAAATATTTCAGACTAGCTGATTTACCCGGCGTTGCCCGGGTACACAAACAAATAGATAAGACCTAAGCAAGGTCACTCGATATATCTCACACCTTTAAACTACCCTGACAAAACACCCTTTATCATACCACTAAAAAATTGTGGCTTTTAATAACATTTTTTAAATTCAATTTAGCTGTTATTCCCCGTATGATGTGGCACTCGGGCAACGCCGGGTAAATCAGCTAATATATGATACATTTACGAATATTCAAAGAATACCGTGTGAACATACGTAGTATGCATATGCATTTCGGATAGTAGCTTCAATATACGTAGAATATACGCCCTTGCAACTTACGCGTTTACAATGAAATATTGCGAACGACGAAGTGTCGTATACGATGAAACTATCTATTATGTATATGAACATAAACATATAATGTTCGGCTAATATACATATGTATATTGTATGAATATCCACTGAACATACAGCGCGTTGCATTCGCATATCCCTACGATATGCAATGTACGTCATTTGTGTATCACTGTATGTACATAGGATATGTCACATCCGCGGATGTATATATGCAATGTATATACACTGCATGTCAAAATGCTATCTGGGGCAGCACAGAAAGAAATACAATATGCAAAAAATTCACATATTATTTCTCAAATATCGCAAAAATTTTCAATAGCATATAATGCATTTTGTTAAGGAAAGTCAACAATCATTTATCAAAAATCGTAAAAATAACAGTGTTATTAAAAAAACTTTAAGTCCAATTAACATTCGTAAAAACGACACAAAACGAAATACGATATGCAGAAGAGTCACATATCATTTCGCAAATATTGTAAAAGTAATAATTATAACAATAATATTTGAAACAGCGGAACACAGGACGTAATGCGAAAAGCCAAACAGTTACATTTCATTACGCAAAAAATAAAAATGTATGAGACGACAATATCAATAGTGCACAATTAAAACGATACACACATATAAAGGGTGGTTAAATTTTAAGGGCCGATGTTGATTTTGAATAAAACACAAATTATTTAGGAAATTATTGTCAATTCTTTTTATTATGATAATATGGTATGGTTCAATTATGTATGGAACAAAATATCGGCCAAATGGCCGCCGCGACCACGGCGGCACACCCCCATCCGATGGTTCAAATTTTCGATGACGCTTAGGCATAATTGAGGTTCTATGCCGTTAATGTGCCGAATTATCTCATCCTTTAGCTCTTGAATTGTTGCTGGCTTATCGACGTACACCTTTTCTTTCAAATAACCCCAAAGAAAGAAGTCCAACGGTGTCAAATCACATGATCTTGGCGGCCAATTGACATCGCCACCACGTGAGATAACACGGCCATTGAATTTGTCGCGCAAAAGAGCCATTGTTTCGTTAGCTGTGTGGCAAGTGGCACCGTCCTGTTGAAACCACATATCGCCCACATCCATATCTTCCAATTCGGGCCATAAAAAGTTCGTTATCATCTCACGATAGCGAACACCATTCACAGTAACTGCCTGACCGGCCTCATTTTGGAAAAAATACGGCCCGATGATGCCGCCAGCCCATAAACCGCACCAAACAGTCACTCTTTGTGGGTGCATTGGTTTTTCGACAATCACTCTTGGATTATGATTCGCCCAAATGCGGCAATTCTGCTTATTGACGAATCCACTGAGGTGAAAATGTGCCTCATCACTGAAGATGATTTTCTTTGAAAATTGATCATCCACTGTTGCCATTTCTTGCCACCATTCTGACCATTGACGACGTTTGGAATGGTCGAGAGGCTTTAGTTCTTGAGTCAATTGCACCTTACAAGCGTGTAAATGCAAGTCTTTATGCATAATGTTCATCAACGACGAGCGTGAGAGGTGCAATTGTTGGGCCCGACGACGAGTTGAGGTGGACGGCTCTTCAGCCACACTATCGCGAACAGCAGCAATATTTTCTGCAGTACGAGCTGTACGAGCATGCACTGGTGTTTTAATATCTCCTACAGACCCGGTTTGCTCAAATTTTTGCACGATTTTTCCGATTGTACGCACATTTGGACGATTAAATTGACCGAAAAAATCACGAAGTGCGCGATATGCATTTTGATTTGAACGCCCATTTTCATAATAAGCCTGAATAACTTTAACTCGTTGCTCGATTGTGTATCTTTCCATGGTTCAAATTGAGTTAGTCTGAAATTGAGAAATGTCAAATGAAATGCAGAAAAAAACTTGACGTTTAGGTGTGGTTCACATTCAACATCGGCCCTTACAATTTAACCACCCTTTATTAGTGTGCACATGTTTTTACTTACAATATATCTTCTTCAAATACATCCCTTGGAAACACTATTTTCCGTAAAATGAAATTCCGTAAATTATCTCTCTCGCTCGTTCGCTCTTTCGCTCGTACGCTCTGCATGCATTATATTGAACTAAAGCCACATATCATTTCACTAAAATCGAATTTTCATGTTGCGACGACCATAGACAGCAAACCAAAATGATACAGACATGTAGTAGTGTCGTCGAAGGAGTTTAATAAAATTCAAAATTTAATTCATCGTCGTCGTCGTCATCGACTCCATCATCGTCATCGTATCTATAGTCGTAGTCCTTGTCAGCGTCGTCTTTTTTGTCATCGTCTCCATCATCGTCGTCAGCACACAAAAATATTATTAAATTTTTTACTTACAATAACTTCTCTTCAAATATATCCCTTGGAAACACTATTTTCCTTAAAATGATTATTTTTCTCGCTTGCTCGCTCTTTTGCTCGTACGCTCTGTTGCTCGTTTGGTCAGCAATTGCCGTTTGACAGATTAATGCTGTCGACACGAATGTAGCCACAACGGACAAAAACATATTATCGAATGTAACCACAACGGACAAAAACATATTATCGAATGTAACCACAACGGACAAAAACATATTATCGAATGTAACCACAACGGACAAAAACATATCACCATGAAAAAGAGACTTCTGTCGATTCGATACACTCGAAATCGAGATGTCACACACTTGTTAATAAATAAAATATTTATCGAAGACGACAGCATTTCGGCAATAGTGCGCCTTAAGCCCATTTCTACGAAATGAACAGTCATATAATGACTTTTAGATCTCTTGTTTTTCTTCTTTATATATTTATACAGTCTTATGCATATTTATTTGATTTTTAAATTTTTTAACTTAATCTGGATTTGACCCTTTAGGGCCGATTAGGACAAAATGCTTAATTATGCTCTGCAGTATAAGCGTAAACAACCTTCGTGAGTAAAAACTAATGCAGTATCTCATCGGGGTTAAGAAAAATTGAAAAAAACGAAAAACAACATATTTAACCCTTTATTTCCGCTTAGGAGGGGAATCTTTAAAAAATCCCTTCTTAGTGAGCGTCTACGACACGAAGGGAATATATCCCTAGAATTTAAAGTTTCTAGGCCCAGGGGTTTAGGCTGGGCGTTGATGAGTGAGTCAGTGAGGACTTTTCTTTTTATATATATAGATAGACTAGCATATTACCCGTGCTTCGCCACAGGTATCTTTAAATGCAATTTCTAAATAGGCCAAAACAATGCCGCACATCCGTACTTAACGCTTACTTTTGCCTATAACGACTCTATAACGCGTTCTTGGCTTAAAAACTAATATGATTTAATGTAATGTAATGGACACATTACATTACATTTGTCATTACAGTATAATACATTACATTACATTAAATCATATTACTTTTTTTTTGTTTTTTGTTTTTTGTTTTTTGTTTTTTGTTTTTTGTTTTTTTTTTTGTTTTTTTTTTTTTAATTTTATTTTTTTTAGTTAGGAAAAATCCTTCATAGACACCCGGGGTAGTGCCGGACTCCTACCGGCTAAAAAACTTCACTTTAACTTCTGTACTATGTCATATCACTGAAGGACTTCTTTGTAGACCACATTGGTAGTTCTTCCCTGAAGTTGCAGAATCACCAGGCTGCTTGGTGAGCTCACTCTGGAGCAGGCCACATAAAACTGTCCATGTGAGAAACACTCCTCCCTTAAGTCAATCCCTGCCATCTTCAGCGACTGCCCCTGGGACTTGTTGATGGTCATAGCAAAGCAGACCTTGAGGGGGAACTGCAGCCTCTTGAACTCGAAGGGGTTCTCTGATGGTATGAGTGGTATGCGTGGTACAAATACCGACTCCCTCCGAGCACAATCAGTGAACACTGTGGCCTCAATAACGTTTCTATAAAGGGCCTTCACTCGTAGCTTGGTGCCGTTGCAAAGCTTAGGCGGGTTGAGATTCCGCAGCAACATCACTGGGGCCCCCACTTCGAGGAGAAGCTTGTGGGGTGAGAATCCAGGAGGATTGAGGGAATTGAGGAACTCCACGGGGTAATGGACCGCGTTATCCATTTGCATTACTGAATCTACAGACCTATATTCCATTTCTGCCTCTCCGAACGAATTAAGTAGAATGTCATTAATGATGGCAGCGTTATCATTCTTGGGGGTCAGAACGGCACGCTTGCACAGCCAGTCCATAGATTTCTCCTTGATATCGTATATATCTGGGTATATTCTGGTTGTAAGGTCTGTAGGGTCATCACTACTGCGCCCAGGCCTATAGGGATAGTCACCTTTCCCTTGGACTCAGGATATTCTCCATCCCCTATTTTCAGTTGAAGTTCGGAAAATTCCCCAGAGGAGACATCACCTCTCAAGTGGACCCTCATGTTCTTCCTGAGAGAAAGTTTGCAGATAAAGGGCCATAAATATGACGCCTCGATGCACGCCTTAATCTCGTCAGCTCGAGTTCCCCTTGTCACTACTGGCAAAGTCTGCCGAAAGTCTCCAGCCAGCAACACAGTGACTCCCCCCATCACTCCATCGTTGCCTCTAATGTCTTTGAGGGTTATGCTCAGTGTCTCAAAACCCCGCTTGTGCGCCATGGTGTTCTCATCCCAAACAATGAGCTTACAATCTCGCAGCACTTTGGCCATATTGCTTTGTTTTGAGATGTCGCACAGAGGTGTTTCTGCATGAATGAGATTGAGGGGCAGCTTAAAGGCAGCGTGGTCCGTCTTGCCTCCCTCCAATAACGTAGCAGCGATGCCAGAGGTTGCGACAGCCAAAGCGATGCCACGATCACTCCTTACCTTCGCCAGGAGCAAGTTGATGAGGAAAGTCTTCCCAGTACCACCAGGAGCATCCAAGAAATTAACCTGCCCAGCACCTGACTCAACGCTGCTAAGGATCTGCCGATGGACAGCGAGCTGCTCATCCGTTAGTAAACCCTCGTTATTCGATACCACTTGTACCAAGGCGTTTGTATCGTAGCTGGTCTCTTTCAGATAGTCCTTATTTCCCAAAACTCCTCCAGACCTTGTTGGTTGAGGCAAGCCGTACTGAGGCAAACCCTGTCCTCCCAAAGCTAACACTGCGTCCTCAATCAGCACTAGGCATCTTTTGTACACCTGCTCCATCATCTGCTGCGCACTATCTTGCAACTCTCTTTCCACCTGCCGCGTGATATCTTCTGAAAAACTGTCTTTATACTTCTCCTAAAGACTAAGAGGATCAGAGTGTTGACAAAAAACCAACATCACTGTGAAGAGCTCTCGGAGCTCAAACGGAGAGTCACACAGGGCAGCTTCCTCCAAAGTAATATCCCAGTGATTGTCATCCTCCAGCAAACCTAATGCCTTGCATGTAGACTGGAATGTAGGATGAAGGACACCATTCACAATTTTCAACTCTGAAAAAGAGGTTGGACCTCGAACCTCATGTAGCAACAGACGGAGATAATAACGTTCGGTGTTACTTGGGTGAATGGTGTACACCCTTCCCAGCGCATTGCCTCTCTTCACTCCTGACCAGCCATCGACATTGTTCCCTCGCTTCCTTCTCGCAAACTTGTTATTCTCCCATACAAAGTAAGAAGGGACCTCAGAGTACAGAAGGGTTTTGGCAAAATCGTCATTTTTGCATAACTCGAAGTAAGCCAAGAGTGTTGTCTGAGGAGGGTTGCTAAGCTTCTCGGCCAAGTTGTCGGAGATGAAGTACACACGCTGACCATTCTCGAGGTGAACAGCCAGATGAAAAATAGTGGGATACCTCTCATGAATAGGAAACGCTAATATCCTCCAAAACGCCTCCGAGCTACTAATGTACCGCCCACTCTCATACATCTTTACTTCATCCTTCTCATTCTCCAGAGCAAAAGACGCCTGGTCACTGCCCTTGTTCACGTACTTGCAAATGTATTTGATGGACTTAACAGAGTTACATAATTCTACATTGATGTGAGCATCGAAAGTGCGTGACAAGACAGGGTTGTAGGGCACCGCCCAGCGGTTGTCCAGTTTTATCCTATTGATTTCTACAGTGAAGCCACCGTCAGCTGGAGACCTCCTACGATACTGCGGATATGTATCGTCTCCTGTCTGAGTGTTCTTGAGAAGTGGCCGGGGATACTTCTTGCTGCAATTACCTCCTTTCATGCAAGGCAAATTGTAGTTCAAGCTGCCGCAGGGCCCATGAATCATATTGGCCTTGACAATGTTGTGGCGGAGAGGATCTTGCTCAGGATCAGGTATTTCAGCACAGATGACTTTGTCGATCATGTCAGAGAAGATGCGCTGCTCTAGCCACAGCAATATATGAATGTGAGGCAGACCCCGCTTTTGCCACTCTACAGAGTACATAAAACACCGTACTCCACCAAACAGACTCCCCTTGTTCAAAAGAGATATCATGTTCTTCACCTTGAGATGGAATACCAGGGCTATGATGTCATGACGATCGTAAGACTTTTGCCCAGGCAGCAGTACATTTGTGATATCCTTCCACCTAGGATTACAGGTGAAAGTGATGAACAGATCAGGACGGCCGTAATGGCGAACATATGTCATGGCGTCTTGAGTCCGTTCATGCATATAGCGAGGTCCCCCAGTGAATGATGAAGGAAGCACCACCATTTGACCCAGCTGAGCAGCGTCAGCATCGTCTCTACTCACAGCGTCCTTCAGGTGAATATGGTTGTCCGTCCTCAGCTGTGCCTGATTGTTCCTGATGTAATTCAACTTCTCAGTCTCTATTTTGGCATACATGTCAACCAAAAATTGACTGAAAAGGAAGCGGAAGTACAAAATATGGTTGACCTCCCCTTGCCTGACCATAATACGATAAGAGTAAAAACTCGCTTCGGAGACTGTCTTATTGAGGAGCAACTTGGTCTTAGAATCGCGCTGAGGCAAGGCAATAGAGTACCCATCCTCGCCACGACAAAACAGAAGCGGATACTGCAAGGCGTCGTATGACCGATGAATTTCACTAATGCGCTGCGATGTGTTGTTATGGCTCTGCAGCACAATGTCTCGATGCTCGAATTGCTGACCAACAATCACCAGAGCTACCTCATTTGCTGTTGGTGCATTGAAGCGACCTCCATGAGCGTCAGCTGGCTTTCTATCTGCATGGATAACGACTTCAAACTTCTCGCAGGTTGGAGCTACATTGTCCATGACAGTCTTCAGATCCTTTATATAGCTATTGATGTCGTGTAGCATCCTCTGCAGTTGTTTGACCAATCCCTGTTTGACGTCGGAAAATTTGCTGCACCTCAAGCGCACTTCCCTTTCGTCGTCGCCCACAAAATAGATTTGCAGAAATTGGGCTTCTGTTGAGGTGCTGGCAGCAGACTTCCTATCAAATGATACACCTGCCCCTGAACTTTCAAAGTCGGTATGAAGCCATCTCGTAGAACCTGCTTAGCCCACAATGATGTCATGTTGAACCAAGCATTATACTTCCGAATACGGTCCATGAAGTGGACGTGCTCAGGGTGGATATCCATTACCAGGCTGTAAAGAGGATCGGGCAGAGGTTCGAAGGGCGGAAGCTGCACCTTGCCAGCGCTACAGCACATGCCGCGGGGCTCTTCCTTCCACTTCAAAGCATTGCAATATATGCATTTGTGGCTCATAGTACCCAGATCTACAGTGCTGTCTGCCTCATAAGCCACGTCAGGATCATATGCCATGCCTGACTGAGCCTTGACTTTCCATGGAAGTGCTCGCCTTTCTACTCGTCTTCCAGGATTGCTTTGCTCATATCGAAATTCCGCCGCTCTGTACACTTCAGGGTGATCTTGCTGTTACCTGGCCACCGCATCACGGTTTACCTCGGGGTGATCTTTCTGGTACCTGGCCACCGCAGCACGATTCACCGCAGGATTATTCTGAGCATATTTCCTTGCCGCATCCTTAAGTTGCTTCCTTCTTTTAACATCGGAATATCTGGCACGACGTTTGCCAGAAGCCTTCTTGAGGACAGGAAGAGGTGATGGCTGTGAGAAGTGTAAATAGGAGTCGAGCTGGAAAAGCTGGGAAAGAGGTAAAGGCTATGAGAAATGTAAATAGGGGTCGAGCTGGGAAAGAGGTAGTAAGGTAAACACTTCTTCAGGTTTACGTGGCAGGTATGCATCGAAATGGCCCCTAGAAAGGTCCTGCGAAAAACATAACCTCCTCACGGGATGACTTTCAGCACCGACACTCTCATAGAGATCGCCATTGCGGTAAACTTCGAAGACGAACTCGAACAATTGGCCAGCCGCCACAAGTTCGCATAAACCACCATAAGTATAGGGTCGAGACATGTGAGCGATGTACTCAGCGGAGCTGGTGTAGTTATCCCGCTCGCTGTTGTGGGACATGATGGAGAACTTCTCCCAGGTGTCCACCCCGTGCCTGACGATTAGGTCACGCACCTCCCTAGCCATTAGCTGATTATAATATATAAGATATGAGAGTGACCGGAACAGGCAAGCTCCTTCTCCCGTGATAGGGACAATAGTGTGAGGCACCATCTCCGCATTAATATTTAAAAATTCAATTGCCATACTAACTTAAAACAATAAAGAGAACGGACAAAACTTATATAAGCTTGGAAAGGCGGATTAAGGCTTGGGAGGGGAACCTTAAAAAATCCCTTCTTAGTGAGCGTCTACGACACGAAAGGAATATATCCCTAGAATTTCAAGTTTCTAGGCCCAGGGGTTTGGGCTGGGCGTTGATGAGGCAGTCAGTCAGTGAGTCAGTCAGTCAGTCAGTCAGGACTTTTCTTTTTATATATATATAGATTGGAAATCACCAGGCAAGGCAATCCGCAACAGACTCAAACAAACTAAGTAGGAGAGCTTGAGCTAGGAAATTTATGAAGATAATCTAAGATTGTAAGCTGAGTTCAGAAAAAGGACATAGCAAATTAAGAATTAGCCGGTAAGCTAGGAACATAGGCCAGAGACCTGAATTCGGTCGAGTTGGACTGAAAAAGATAAGGTAGGGAATAAGTTAGCAGATTAAGTGGAAATTAAGTGGTATAACGGAAAACTGTAAATAACTGTTCGTACAGCGTAGTGGCTAATATGAAAGATAATTTACCCATTAAAGGAGGTGAGGATAATATTATTGTGAAGAGACAGGGAAGAGAATGACCGAGGAGAAAAATTAGAAAACTGTAAGATTCAGGAATATCTGTCGGAATAAGTGGGTTTATGGTATTTATTGTGAGATAGGAATGAGTAGATGCAACGCGACAGAGAAATACATTATTAGAGGAAACTGTTTAAGGAAAACGATTAGGTGGGGGAAATAAGGGTTTTACTGCGGAACGTGATCTGGGAAAAGGAAATCGGAAGAATTACGAGAAGAGCCAGTGGTACAACAAGAATAAAGAAGTCGAGTCTACGAGATCCGCATAGCGCATCGAGTTGAGACGATAACGTTTTCCAGGAAGCAAATCAACGAGAGATAAGAGGCCTTATCTACTTACCTAAATCGAGAAATCCAATGGAAGCATCCAGGGGTGTCAAACCCTCTCACGTGTCCCGAAATATCCAATAAATCCAGCAAATGAATAAAAGGAGACCTAATAAATGTTATAAACTGGGGTCACATCACGACATGAAACAGAGATAAATCGCGGCTGGGAGGTCCCTTCACCACGGAAAGACACAAAAACGGTCATCGGATACGGCACAAACACTTTGGTCAGAAGACGCGGATGAAAATTAACATGGAAATATAAAACTTTCCATTTTCCGCATCGCCGAAAAGACGCGAGCGTGCATACACAGTCTACGACAGCTGACAGGCACGCCAGAAGCGAGTCCCCGAGCACAGCAGAATAACTCTCTCTTAGCTCTCAGCTGTTAATTCTGAGCTCTTCTCTGAAGTTTTATCTCTTACCTGCATCTCGGTGAAAAGTAGACAGTTCATGCATTATGAAACTTGATTCAATCTGTCAAGATTTTAATAATTCTACATCGACGTCTGCAAAGGAATTAAGAAAATCGAGTCTGTGTGGTGAAGAACGAAGCCAGTTAAAAAAGGAAAGACAGGCAAGTGGTCTAAGTAATAAGAAAAATAATTAGTGGGGTTTAGAAGAGATTTATATTAATACTGGATTGAATAGGCTTTAATTGAATAGAATGTAGCGAATAATATTTAATTGAATAGAATTAAGCGAATAATATTTAAGCGAATAGAATTTAAGCGAGTAGCATTCAAGTGCATTGTATTTAAATAGGTAGAATAGGCCAGTAGTGTGTAAGCGAGTAGCTTTAAAGTGGATAGGAAGGAAGTAGAACGAGTAGTTAATAGAGAGGATTATAAGTATAATAGAGAAGATATCGCCTTTAAGAGCAAGTTTGACGCGCTTGGTTTGAGTGTGTAGGTTGGGTGACAGGCCGACTACCAACGGCAAATGCAATAGCAAGCGAAGTAGCTAGGTGTACCGAGAAGCCACATAAACGAGATCCACGAAAAGAATTGTAGAATAATCGTAAAAATTAACGTTTTGAAATGCAATGTAATGGCCAACGGTGCCAATAAACCGAACATCGATATTCTTCTAATTGTTTTGGTGAATAAACCCTACTTTTGCCTACCTCGAAGTCTAAATTAATTATCCCTGTGTTCGAGCCCGAATTCTTCCCCTCGGAAGATAAAAATCAATGCTAACGATAGAAATTACCGTTACAATATATTTACTGACATTGAGTATCCGCAGCCGGTGAGGTAGAACTCAACTTTACCGGTAGGGTCTCGTTCCGGCCCTGCTTAACTACCAGACGCTAACACTAACAAATCAGACATCATATGGAAATGTTCAACACTCTCGAAAGGGGCCTAATGTATAATATCTGCTCCGTTTCCAAAAAACAACTTGAACCTAATTGGACATTTATTCGGCTATTATGGTGGTAATTTATAGGCGATGTAAATTGATGTCCTGGATCCGAAAAGTAATTTGTAAAATGATAATTTCACAGGTTCAACCGTGAAAGATCTGCAAGTGGTACATCTAGCGGGCGAAGCGAGTAAATTGGTTGTGATAGCTGACTCGGAAATTCGAGCGGTACCGCTCCATCACTGCGACAGCGTATCGGCGAATTCATGCGTCGCCTGTGTCGCTCTTCAAGATCCTCACTGCGCTTGGGATGCAATGAGAGATCTTTGCGTCGCGGTGCCGACAAAACTGCACAACAACGATGCCGAAAAAACACTTTTCCAGGACATCACGAGTGGCAAACATAAGGGATGCGGTTATGAACAAGGTAAGTCCAACTTGAAAATATATATTCTTTTTTCTTAGGAAGTGGAAGTTCCAGTAGTTGATACATTGAATCCTGATGTTTTTTCGATAAACCACTATGGCGTCGAGAGTAACGGCCATTATTTATGCATTTATTGGGGTATGCTCCAGCATACTTTTTGTTGAAATCATTAAATTCTCTCTCTCTTTCTCTCTCTCTCTCTCTCTCTCTCTCTCTCTCGAATATCGTAGAGGCTTCTATCGATATTAAGGGAGGTTGAGGGGCAGCAAGTAGTGAATTCCTATGACACATTTTTATGTGAAATCTCTAGATACACATATCTATAGTAGAGTGAGTCATTTCCTTGTGTACAGGTGTTAGCATGTACCTACGCAATTGTGATGTGGATGCATTTATTATCCTTAAATTAGCCCTATCTATGTTATATAATATTAGAGCTAATGGAGAGCCCATAGTAATTATATAATTTACTCAGTCAATTTTTTTGAATTCGTCGATAACAGTGCCCTCTCCGAGCAAATACCTTCTTGTTCCAGGCCGTTTAAATCTGTTTGTAAAGGAACATTAGTTGAAAGAATGGCCTCTTTTAATGCAACTAATAAGGACCAAGTAGCTAAAGTAATGGGTGAAACCAATGATTTCAGAGAATAACTGTCCTTAACATTAGAAATCGGACTCTTAATACGCTTTGTCAACATTTTATGAATAAAATCAGCTCATTTGCATGTGGAAGAATTGATAGACGAAGCTATTGATCTCATTGGGTTTTCACTTTGTGTACTTTTGGTAAAGTGTACATTCTAGCTAAATTTGTATTATCATGTTTTAAGTAATGATAGTTAGTTTCATTTTTGAATTTTGCTCGTTTTCAATTATATGAACGCATAGCAACTAATTTTTATATAATTTTAGTTGGATCAGCTACCATATTCTTGTAAATAGTTTCATCATTCAAGAATGCCAGGGATTTTTGTATGTGATCAATAGAATTTAGACAACGGTGCTCTTTACTTTATCAGCTCTGGTAATTTTTGTACCAGGGTGTAGAGATAAAAATATCTTTGTATGAACTTTGACTTTACTAGTGTCTTTTTTTGTGTTGATGTAGTATAAGTTATTTCAAATATTAGTTAGTAAGCGTCTCGCACTATAGTATTCAGCTTATCTTTCTGAATCCATTATGACAGTGATTCAAAGGTTCAAATTCACGAAGTTATTTGTGAATTTAAGCCTTTGGTTTTCTTTGGTGTGTAAGCATATATGACAAAATTTAGGTACGTGCAACAGAAAAATACTGAATACATTGATCGACCAGCATGCTATTGTAAGAATGCTGTTAGAGTTCTAAGTTCTGTCACTGTTCAAAATCGTCGTAAATGGGTAAATAGAGTCAGTATTTATTATTATATCTGTCCTGCGACTAATTGACTTAAAATTTGAATTGAATTTACTTTGGAACTTTTTCGACTTTTCTCACGACCGTCAGAAAAGCATTAATGGTGATGCAAAACTCCAACATGTGTTCACAAAGAATTTTTCAAATTTCAAAGAGGCTAACTCCGTTATATTTTAAACTACGTAATAGTTATCAAGCAAAACTTCAACCACTACGTTGTATCAAAACCTTTCATATGCACATCTTTATTTTCGGTGGTAGATGCTATTTGTTCTCTCTTAACTCACAGAGGTATAATATACATTTGTTGCAAACTTATGATTATTCGACAATTCAGAATAAGGAACATGATATACAGCATAACTTATCTCGGACTGATAACAATAGAAATAATTATCACACATCTAACGGATACACTCAACACATAAATATAAATAATATTAGAAATAATAAGAAGAATAATATAGCTAATTATATTACGAATATAAATAATAATAGTAACTCGATGTATTGCAGCACCAACTTAACAGCAAATAGTGATTCCATTGACCCATTCACGACGATTCTGAATATGAACAGAACTTACAACTCTAACAACAGTCTTATAAATTACTGGTTGATCAATCTATCCAGTCCATGGTAGGTATTCCACCTCACATAGAACTTTTCCTATCATTGGCTCTTTCGTTCTAACATTTAACATTTCCAGAAAAGGGGGCGTAATGAAGAGTAAATTATTTTCGTCTCCGTTTTGAACCAGAATGCACTGGCTCGGGACCGGAGCATGGTCGATTCGAATCGGTCGAATCGGTATCATTTTCCCGGTCGTGACGTTGCGGGGCGAGGGGATGGTTCTGGAGTTGTTCCGGGCCGCTCCGAATCCGATCGGATCGTGCAGACTTGTACGCGCGTCGGTTGGATTGCAGCGAGTGCGATTTTTCGGATAATCCTACCTCCCTCGTTATCGGACTAATCTCCAATTCAATCGAGACGTTGGACAACCCCTAGGGGTTAAAATTCACAGGTGGGGCACTACTAGATGCGTCTGTAAGCACTACCCGTGTTACGCCTACTGGATATTTATCCGTAATGCGCTGCCAAGCCCTCTTACGAGTTTTTCCCGTTTATTTAAGGGAGATTGGACTAAGTGGTAAACGGTTCGCTTGGTCGGTATGACTTTGTCATGCAAGCCATTTAGAAAAAGATGGCAACCAGCGTGTAGGGCCCTGAAACATCATGTAGGTTCGTGAAATAATGAGTTCGAGATAGATGTGCATTTTGCACTAACGTCACCCTCTCTAGTGAAAGATCCCCTGGTGCGAGTTTCCAGATCACCTAGACAAGAAAAAAAAATAACCAAAGATCTTGGTATGGCTCTACTATCAAGCGTCGTTTAAGTAGTTGGCCCACGAGATAGGAACCGCGGTAAGCTTACGACACAAAATAGTAAAGAAGACGCAGATCTGGGTATAGACAGTCAGAGAGTTGTTGGGCACCTTCGGTGTTGTCTCACGAACCGCTTGGAAAAAGATAGGAGCCAACGTATCAATTTTGTATAGGTTAGCCTATGAGTACACGGGACCACATTTGGATTTTATCACGATAAGTGTTATTGTTTCAAATAGGTAATTGAATCGAAATACGCGATCGCGTCGAACAATAATTATTAATTAAATGCGCGAACAATGACTAATTAGAAATGCGTATGTATATATATGTAACACTCCTATAATGGGTTCAAGTAAATTTATATACTATAATAATTATTACCAAAATATATAATATCTATATGTTACATTTTACGGGTGTAGTATAAAATAATTTTTTTAATTTACACGTGGCGATTGGGGCGTCGGACCTAGGATGTAACAGGCACCACATTTTTTCATCCTTACTGTTCAAGTTCCTTACTGTCAGTTAGATGGAGAGTAAGTGGACTGTAATATATTGGTTGAATAATTAGAAGCGGTACACAGATGTAATTTAAAGCGGCGTTTATTGCTCCATCTGTCAAATGCCGTGGGAGAAACTACATATATTGTAACGTAAATTCGTGCCTCAGTGCACCACGTCACCTATAGCTGGTCCAAGCTATTTTTCCTTCCTTTTGTTTTACTCTTTCGAGTTGGGCGCCAGGCGCTTACGCGCCGGAAGGAAAAATAACGGGGTGTTCGACCAGACTCAGCCCAGCTTAGCTACAGCTGTTCAAGGCAGAGTGGGTGGTTCGGACTGTCAAGGTGGTTATAATTTCTTAAAATCCATAGACTTTAAAACAAAACAATAAGTTAAAATCAATAATCAATAAATAAAATCGACCAACAAGATCGGTGCATAAAATCAATGAATAAACTCAATAAGTAAAATTCAGAAATAAATTAGTAAATAAAACAAAACAAAACAATAAGACTAAATCAAGGAATAAAATCAAATAAAATAAAATCAATAAATAAAACAGACAACACTTCAAATACGCGATTTACAAATCGCACTAGGGCATTTATTTCATTAATTAGAATGTTTATTTAATTAGAATGATTACTAATTTGGCCAAATATTACAATGACAAGAAAAACAATGTAAAAGAGAGGATCCCGTAAAATGAATCTTGGTTTTTAACAATTAATCTTAAATCAATTAAAACTTCATCATTTTGGCAGTACGAGTTATCCCGTCGCTCACGTCCTCTCTCTCTCTCTCTCTCAATCTCATACCTTACAGGCGCCCTATTGCCAACAACGCTCGCCCCGAATTTCGAATAATAGCCGGAGAGAACAAAACAGAATCAGACAAAGTCGGATAACAGGTCGTCTCGAAATTCAGCTCGCGATACGGCCTATGCCGGACTAATCCCACATACACAGAATAACTCTATATTCCGGGACGCCGGAAGGACACGTACGCGAAGCCTTTACTTGTTCGAATCTCTTAGCCAGAAAATTGCACCCAGGTCAAACTGAGAATCACTTGTAAGCGAAACAATAATTACTGAGCATCATATTAATGAAGTAAAATAATACAAAATAACTACCGTCAATATAATCGCAATACCCTCTACGTTAGTTATGTAACAGAAAATAAAAATAACGGACGATCTAAGAATGCAAGATACGCTTTGAGCCGTGCCAATCCCTCCACAAAGTACAAAATACGGGGCGACGGCCGAGCATGCACTGCCTACGCTCGCAAAAATAATAAAATAATGTCCAACATAACAAGAATAAATAAATAAACAAAAAAAATAAATAAAATAATGTAAGTCAATAAGCATCAATATAATTAGATAGGCGAAGTAAATGACAGGTAGTCTAAAATAATAAAATAGACAAAAATAAATAAATAGAATAATATAAGTCAATCACACGTTCATACCACGGGATAACGTACTCACTCGCGCGCGATTTAGTAGTCAGCAATTACAAAAAAAAACGACTAAGAAACGAAACGACTTCTTCCCGACTCTAACCGCCAAACGATCTCGAGAAGCTGATCTGGTGAAGCTGAAGCCGAGTGCACGACACGGTGAGTCTTAATGTTGATGCACAGATGAGCCGAAATCAATATATCGATATAAGGGGATTGGCAGCACTGCAAGCTTGGCGATGGGCCGTGTGAGCGTCGCCGTAGCCGTCTTGATGGTTACCATCCTTGTGCGCCTGTCACTGCTGGGATGCAGCACAGTCACCCGCACAAGTAGCCACTTGCAAGGTGGAAAGCGTTCATCCGTGAGCAGAACAAGTGAGCCTACCTGGATGTTGTTGTTAGGGTGATGCCATTTCGAGATCGACTGTTGGCGCTGAAGATAATGAGCAGACCACTGAGCCCAGCAATTTTGAAATTCCTGCTGTATAAGCTGCCATCGAGAGAGCTTTGAGATCGCCAGATCCTCCAGAGATGGTTCTGGGATGGTGGTAAGTGCACTGCCAATGAGAAAATGCCTTGGTGTGAGAGCTGACACATCTTCAGAATCGTCGCTGGGCGGTTGAAGAGGCCTTGAACTAAGAGCAGCCTCAATTTGAGTCAGCAGTGTCGTCAACTCCTCGTAGGTGAGAACTGTTTCACCCGCCGTCCGAGGAAGGTACTGCTTCACAGACTTCACTGCTGCTTCCCATTTGCCACACATAAGGGGCGCCGCCGGAGGGTTGAACCGCCATTGCACACGATCCTGTGAGAGAGCATTTAATATGATGAGATGTTCTAATGAGCATGATGAGAATAGTCGCCGCAACTTTTTGCTAGCTTTGATGAAATTCGTACCACAATCTGAGCTGAACGTGCGAGGTATTCCTCGTCGGGCTGAGAAGCGCTGTAAAGCAGCGAGGAATGTGTCAGTTGAGCAGTCAGTAACGGCCTCCAGATATAACGCCGTTGTGGACACGCACACAAAGATGCAAATCCAGCCCTTGTTTGTCTTGGCCCCTCGCCGTCTCCATGCCTTGAGTGTGAGCGGACCTGCGTAGTCAACTCCAGTCTCTGTGAACGACTGTGCAGGTGTGTCTCGGGAGAGATGTAGTTGACCCGTTTGTTGTTGAGCACAGATCCCTCTCTGCCGAACACACACTACACAGCGCAAGATGTGAGTCTTGATTGGGGCCCTACCCTTAATCATTCAGTAAGCTTGTCGAACTTGCACCAAAGTTAGCTGAGTACCGCTGTGAAACGTGCGCCTATGCGCTTGGTCTATGATGAGTGATGAGAGACGAGACTGACGAGGCAAAATCGCTGGATGACATACTTCAAAGTTAAGTGCTGATTGATTGAGCCATCCTCCCACCCTAAGTACGCCTTGTTGATTGAAGTAGGCTATTAGCCTACTAAAAGGATGAGGTTGGCAGCAGCATTCCAGATTGTAGAACCTTGAGGTTGTGCGAGAAGAAAGCTGCCTGGGTTGCCTTGATCCAAAAAGTATTCGCTTCGTCGATCTCGCGCGCTGAGATGAGCGTGACTGGTGTTGAGTCAGGTATCCTCTTGAGCCGTGCTATCATCCTCGACCAGATAGCTGTGAGCAGATGCAATTTGTTGAATGAGGAATAATTGTGCACCAGATCCCAATGATATTCCTGCTTCGATGTAGCCACCACAAGGGCTACCCCTGGCCGAGACTTTAACACACCTAGATTCTTGGCCAATGCAGGCTGAGCTGGCCACGATTCCTGTGATTGAGCCATCGCGGCCGCGACCACCACAGCTGAAGTGCTCTGAGCTCACACATCTTTCAATTTGAGTGAAGAGTTCTGTGATTATGCCCCTTGAGGCACAGTCCGCCGGATTGGAAATGCCAAGAACATGTCGCCACTGAGCGCGCTCAGTAAGATCTTGTATCTGAGTGACTCGGTTCCTAACGAAATTTTTCCAGCGTGACGGATGAGCTTTTTTTGCTGATTTGATCCATATGAGCGTGATTAATGTTTCCGTCCACAGGTGAGTAGATGCAACGTTCAATTTTAGTGTCTCTTTAACCTTTGAGATGAGCTGGGCTAACAAGGAAAGATGGTTTGGTGTTCCCCTCCGATTTTGATGAAACTCACGTATGTTGTAGAGCATCGAAAACTAAAAGACACGTATTTTTTTTTATAGGGCGGAAAAACATTTCTAAGGGGTGAAATCGCCCTTCAAAATTAGCATGTCGAGGGGTGATTTTGCAGTTTCACCCAGAAGGCGTCAACCGATTTTAATGAAACAAAAACCAAAATACTCCTCATTGAAGACAATAAAAATTCCACGCTAAGTTGAAGAAAAAAATTCATTTGCAGGGGTGAACAACCCCCTGATTTTTCAATTTTCCACCCTACACAAAAAACTAACCAACGAAATTGAACAGAACATGTACCATTTGGAAGGGCAAGTAAAAATAAAGTTGACGTATTTTTGCACATTCACAGGAAAATGAGTTTACGCGGGTAAACTACCCCTTATCCATTAGTACGTATAATTATGCGTACATTCTTGTTTCTCGTTATTTAAATGTCCGAATTCATTCAAAACATTCCTGTTAGCCGCAGTCAACGGGGGTCACTTCGCATGATGCTTTATTTATTATTAAGGGGGTGACCGGCTCGTACTTACAATTAGAATGGTCCATTCACGAGTTTCGCGTCATTTACTGAAAAAATAGCTTGTTCAAATACAGAATACTGGGGAATGTTGCTGGGGTTGAGTGGTTGTATGGCATATATGTATGGCTGTATTTCGAAACAGCGGCAATCAGCTGAGGACATAGGCGACAAATAACAAATACCCGGTTTCGGCAAGCGCATTTATTCGACTGTCGTCCTTTTCACGTCCCGTGTTATCGCTCTCCCCACTATCCATTCTCTCACATTTATTCTTACCGCCTTGCGCATCTACATACATCACAGTATATAATATAATTCATCATTCCTTTTACAATTCATCAACGTGCACATTACTGTCATAATTTGCAGCAATCGTGGTTTGTAAGTCGTGCAGAAATGATGCTCTTCAAAAAAATGTTGCAAGCATAAAGACTTCTTGCACCATGAGCATTTGATGATGGCCACATTATTACAACCTAGTACTTCACAGTGTGCTTGAGACGATTGACCGAAACCAAAACTCACTGGATTGTCGAACTCGTTTGGCTTATCGGTTATATAATTACTTTTGAACCATGCATATTTGAAAAGATTTATATATCTGGGTGATGAAAGTTGATTGTGTGCGAGCGATTGCAGTTTGATTATGTTGTTTCTCAAGTGTAAATTAATATCAGAATTAAGTAATGATACACTGTCGGAAAAATGTCGTACAAAATTTTTCCATATTCGGAAACCAAAAACGTCGAGTGGTTGGATTTTCCCTGTGGTGCCTTTAGGTATTATCTTTGTGATTGTTTTTTTGCCCCGAGGTGTTGCGTTTTGAACAACTTCTGGGCAGTGTCCACTCCACGAGTTTATCAACAATACGCTGTCACGGCGGGTGTTGGGGAAGAATACTTTTTCCAACCAAACTTTGAAGTGCTCTATACATAGGATGATATTGGTTATCGATATTCATCATATGTTCAATATTTTCTGGCAATCATTTTTGTCCATACCTGAAGTAATTTTTCCGGATTTTGTTGCTGTTAAAAATACGTTTTCTGGCCTGAATAAATTTTTTTCCACGATTGGGCCGAACTCACCCTTTTCCTCTTTTAGAACGATAAAAAGGGGTGACAGTAATTTTCTATCTGCATTTATGGTTGGCTGGATAGTGTAGCTGTGAGTTGTAGATGATACGGATTGTACTACACATTGCACTTGTTTAGTTCCTTCAGCCGTCAGAGTCCTGCCAGAGTGGATTTCCAGTTGAAAACCGCTCTGATCTGAATTATATATGTTTTCCGGTCCATATTTTTGAATATATGGTTTAATTTCATTCACGAAGTTTTCTGCATTCATTCTTAAGACTGGTTCGTCTTCTATAGTCTTTCGTGTTACGAATTTATTAATTTTCCTGGACACAATACGATGTGATTTCTTGAACTTCCGGAACCAATCACGAGAAGCCTTAAAACGAATGTCTTCGTGACCTATCTCTTTTTGAGCTTGTAGAGCCCACTTTTGAAGGTCGATATCATGAACAATGAAACGAGCATCTACTGCGGCTTGTATGTTTTTTAAAGTATATTCAGAGATTTGAGCTAATTTCTCCTTGTAGGTCCCACCTTTGTTTATTTGATTTGCCCAGCGTTTTAATTGTCGTACAGATTTGACTTTTTTGAATTTCTGACTGACGGTATCGACACTGTCATTTTTCTTCTTACCGGATCTCCAGTATTCGATTGCTTTGCGTTTGTAATCGTAGCTTATGTCTTCTTCGTCTTTAGAACAAGTATCAGAATCCACTGGACCTTCATCATGTTGCCAAAGAGTGTCCTCGACAGGGTTAACATCATATTGCTTGAATGGCTCTTGAAAATCTAACGATTGTTCCTCGATAATTTCAACTCCGTTATAATCGTCCATGCAGTCGACCAGAACTTTTTCGAAATTCTGCTTTACCTCGATTTCTGCATTGTTAATCGGAGTTTCGAGAATATTCATGGCTTGAAATGTAGCCAAAAGAAGTTTAATGACGTTGATTGGATTCACTTTCATGGCCTATTGATTTTTTTAATCAGAAATTATAACTGACGCACTGGCATTCCGTTCAAATGAGCAACTGAAGATCGCTGTATGTATCGCGGTTTTTATATTTGAGAGACTTGTTGTTGAACCACATGCGATATCAGCAGATAATACGCAGTTCCAGATAGCCGCCTATGTAGAAAACACCTCTTACTGCGTCGAAAGTATTTTTATCATATTGGCGTATGATTAGATTACTCAAAAAAATAAGATCATATTCATTTCGTTGGAATAATTGACAATGTTCTATAGATGGAACGACTGTTGCATCATCGACTTATTCCGAAATTTGCGCCGAATCGAAATACAATCTAATCGAAAGGTCGATAACATATGACGATAAATTATTGATAAGCACAAAATCAGCACAAAGAGTGAATGCAAGCAGCTCTTTAACATGTAAATAACGAGAAACAAGAATGTACGCACAAATATACGTGCTAATGGATAAGGGGTAGTTTACCCCCGTAAATTCATTTTCCTGTGAATGTGCAAAAATACGTCAACTTTATTTTAACTTGTGCTTCCAAATGGTATATGTTCTGTTCAATTCGGTTGGTTAGTTCTTTGTGTAGGGTGGAAAATTGAAAAATCAGGGGGTTGTTCACCCCTGCAAATGAATTTTTTTCTTTAACTTCACGTAGAATTTTGATTGTCTTCAATAAGGAGTATTTTGCTTTTTGTTTCATTAAAATCGATTGACGCCTTCTGGGTGAAACTGCATAATCACCCCTCGACATGCTAATTTTAAAGGGCGATTTCACCCCTTAGAAATGTTTTTCCGCCGATAAAAAAATACGTGTCTTTTAGTTTTCGACGCTCTACAACATACGTGAGTTTCATCAAAATCGGAGGAGGACACCAAACTGACCTTCTTGTAAGTACCAGCCGGTCATCCCCTTAATAATAAATAAAGCATCATGCGAAGCGCCCCCCGTTGACTTCGGCTAACAGGAATGTTTTGAATCAATTCGGACATTTAAATAACGAGAAACAAGAATGTACGCACAAATATACGTACTAATGGATAAGGGGTAGTTTACCCCCGTAAACTCATTTTCCTGTGAATGTGCAAAAATACGTCAACTTTATTTTTACTTGCCCTTCCAAATAGTACATGTTCTGTTCAATTTGGTTGGTTAGTTTTTTGTGTAGGGTGGAAAATTGAAAAATCAGGGGGTTGTTCACCCCTGCAAATGAATTTTTTTCTTCAACTTAGCGTGGAATTTTGATTGTCTTTAATGAGGATTATTTTGGTTTTTGTTTCATTAAAATCGGTTGACGCCTTCTGGATGAAACTACAAAATCACCCCTCGACATGCTAATTTTGAAGGGCGATTTCACCCCTCAGAAATGTTTTTCCGTCGATAAAAAGAAATACGTGGCTTTTAGTTTTCGATGCTCTAAAACATACGTGAGTTTCATCAAAATCGGAGGGGAACACCAAACTATCTTTCCTTGTAAGAGCAGCGCTGCTGTGAGCTCCAATCGGGGTATGGTGAGCCTTTGAGCGGGGCAGTCTTCGTTTTTGAGCACACGAGTGACGTCACTTTTGTTGCGGACAGTGAGATGACAGTGATGTATATCACTGCCGACATAGCTAGCTGAGAGACGTCTGAAAATCCATGCAACTCTTCTGTTGAGTCGCTCCATGAGTATAACCAACGAGGAATTGAGATCTTGGCCAAGTAAGCGAGATTCTCTCTGATTGCTAGCCACCGTGATGAGACGTGGGATGGCAGTGGATCATCTTATTTGAGCTTGTGTAGCCAAAGCTCCTGTAATAGCATTTTGGCACGCATCACTATTGGTGAAATGAACCCGAGTGGATCAAATATCTGAGCAACTTCAGATAGGATGAGACGCTTGTTAAAGTTTGCCGGTGCTGAGCTCAACCTGCTTGAGAACACGAACTGGTTGTCGTGCGGAAGCCACGTAAATCCAAGTATTTTGGTTGAGCAGTCGTCCAATATAATTGCTGAGCGACTCGGTAGCAGCGATGCTAGCCAGTACGTCCGAGTCTGTTGAGTGCTACTTGACAAGCGAGAATCCGCCCGCCATGCACAACTCCTTTATCTGTTGAGCAATCTCACTGAGCTGTTCCACTATGTCTGCCCCTCCAAAAATGTCATCCACGTAACGGCCGTGCGTGATGGATGGCACAGCGAGTGAGAATCTCACACCTTCGTCTTTCACGAGCTGGATGAGTGCTCGAACTGACAGAAAAGGTGCAGCTTTTGTGCCGAAGGTGACTGTCTTCAGCCAGTATGGCCCCTCCTCGAGCTGATCATTGATCCAAAGTATTCGTTGCAAGTTGCAATCCTCTTCGTGTACCAGGATCTGTCGGTACATCTTGGTGATATCCGTGGCGAAGATGTGTCGATGATGGCGAATCCAGATGAGTTCGTCGGAGATGTTAAGTAGCAGGTTAGCGCCAGTGTACATGATGTCGTTCAAGGAGAACCCAGACGATGTTGCACTTGAGCCGTTGAACACCACTCTCAATTTTGTAGTGGTACTTGCTGGCCTGAGAACTCCATGGTGTGGCGGATAGTAATGCACTGCTCTTGATGATAATGCTGGCGCCTTCTCTATGTGGCCGAGCTGTTCGTATTCTGCCATGAATGGATGGTAAAGTTGTTTGGATTCGTCATCTCTCGAGTGTCGTTTTAAAACTCGAGACAGACAGTGATGAGCAGTCGAGAATGAGCTCTCCAAGAGCGTTGCCGGTTATTTGAGCGGGATCTCGACTATGTACCTCCCTGACGAGTCACGCCTATGCGTAGACCGAAAGTGATCCTCACACTCCTGTTCTTCAGGTGTGAGTGAGCTGTCAGCGTTGATTGGTAATTCCTTTTGGACCCAGAACTTCACGAAAGCTTTTTGCAGCGCTTGCTCTTTTTGATGAAGGTGAGCATGATGAGTTGAACTGACAAACGGTTGTGCTGAATTAATTGATCCAAGCACCAGCCATCCGAATACCGAGAGCTGAGCAATCGGCATTGATGGTGAGCTGCTGATGATATTAGGCTTGATGACCCATTTACATCCGCCCCGATGATGATGTCCATTGACCGGAGACACAGAAACTCTGAGTCTGCCCGGTTGAGATCGTTGATATATGGCCAAGTCTGAGTTGGCACTTCCACTGATGGTAGGATCACCGTTAACGTTTCGTGGATGTGAGCATTTATGGTGACAACAGCGGCTGTGTAAAAAGAATGAATAGTGAGCTGAACCAAGCTGCGTGTTAGAGCTGATCTCTTGTCACCAATGCCAAAGATCGAAATGGATACGCGCTGACGTGTGAGTTTGAGCTGACTGCAGAGGTTTTCTACTATGAAATATAGTTCCGATCCTGGATCTATGAGCACACGAACTTGATGAGTTGAAATTGACATTTTAATGAGCGCTAAAGCGGTTGCAAGTAGTGTTGAGCTGACCTTGGTAAGCTGTCATAAATTATGGACCACTGCAGCAACCCCTCAATGTGCCGTCCCAGGCAGTTATAGCACAGACGGTATTTATCTACCACCTTGCGACGCTCTATGATGTTGCGCTCCCAGAACTCAGGGCACATCACTACGTTACGGTCGAGTGATCGGCAGCAGTCGCAAGGGTACGATTTGTCCGGCCACTCCCTGCGTCGGAGTTGCTTGGCTGATGATGCCCCCTGGGCCGGTGCGTGATGTGCTGTACCTGGCTGCGCTGATCCTTTCGATGTGCTGGCTAATGCCTTTGACGTAGAGACCTTGGCTGCGATGTATGGTTGGCTCGGAGTTGCCTCGATTCGCTCAAGAACTCCGACTCGAAACGTGACGAACTCTTTGAACTCGTTGAACAACGGGAATTCCTGAGATGATCCAAGTAATGTCTCCCACGCTTCCCGAGTCAGCCTGATCAGCTTTTTTGCCATGTAGTGCTCCAGCACGCAATCCCAGAGTCTATTGGTGCTACTGAGACCTCTGATACGAATAACACTCTGCGCGTGGTATGCAAGAATCGCAGGTACGACCAAGCTCTAATAATGTCAGTTCAACTCAAGATAAAACGACAAAAGACCATAAGAGAGAAAGAAAGCTCACCGGGCCGATGTAGCAGCGATGTTCGATTTTCAACCCAACGGATTTAACCAGATATTCTTCGAAGAGCTCCCTTCTCGAGCTGGATTATAATACAATCTCCAAAAAGATAGCCCGGTGTTCTCCAATTTTATGCCCGAGTATTGTATTGTGACTAAGGTTCGAGCGGGACAACAATGATATTGACGATACGTCCTGTTCGCTCGACTGTAACCGGGAAAAAGCCTTGAGGATCTGCCGGCATGCCCGTGAACTATGATTCCCTCCTAACGAGCCAAACTCTGCTAATTGGGGGAATCGCTGTCGCTAGTTGACCGCAACTAGCACCTCAGCTGGACAACGCATAAATTAACAGTAGATAATAGAAATGCTTAGCCCTGTCCGGCAGGTAAACCACACTTGATAGATGCTGTAGATGATTGTCGAGCGAGATAGCTCTATATCCCGACAGTGAGAGGCAGAAGATGATTGTATCTTCTTGCTTTAAATAGAGTTACTGAATCCCGAAGCCGACCAAATCCGTGACTGCAATGCGTTCCTTCTTTCTCTTTCCCTCAGTCCACCTGAACGTACGAATAAAAATAACCATACAAAGGAAAAATAATTGTATAATGTCCTACGTACTTATCCTTGGGCCCTGCGAGATCGTGTTTAAGACCGTCGAGCGAGGAGGACGTAGCGCTAGATGGCCTCCTGTTTTGCCCCATTACAATATATAAAACCTATAAAATAGAACAAATAATGTATTAAACTGAGCACAAAAGAGAGAGAATAAAGTGTTGAGCATTAAGTGACCGCACACGATTATATTAATCGGTCAGATTGGTGAGATGTGCTGTCGATTTCTGGCCATGCGGTGAAGCTGAAGCCGAGTGCACGACACGGTGAGTCTATTTGATATCATATCATATCAGTCATATTTGATTGAGAAAGACAAATTAAATAATGGCAGAAGCTCACTAACTAATATTTGAAAGAACTTACATTACTATATCACAAAAAAAGACACTGGTAAAGTCGTAGTACCTGGGTGGATCAATAACTCAATGACTTTTCGAATTTCCCGCGTTGTAACTTAAAAAGCAACGCTGCTCCCGTCAACTGCTATCTGTCGACAGACTGCTATAAAATTGTAAGTAAGCTGTGTCTTTTAGATTGTGTTTGACAGCCATTGAAAGCAGACAACTGCGTGAATTTTTTGCGAAAATGGAAAAAAGTGAATTCCGTGTGCTCATCAAGCATTATTTTTGGGGAAAAAACCATCACTCAAATCAATTATATGCTTGATAAATACTATGGGGACTTCGCACCATCAATTTCAATGGTAAAAAAATGATTTACTGAATTTCGTTGTGGTCGCACAAGCACGAGTGAAGCCGAACGTTCTGGACGCCCAATTGAGGTCACTACACCCAAAACAATTGAAAAATCCACGTTATTGTTTTGACCGATCGAAGATAGAAAGTGCGCGAGATTTTAGAAGCCATAGGCATGTCATATGGTTCATTGGTTTCGATTTTGAAAGATCATCTGGGTATGAGAAAGCTAACTGCAAGATGGGTACCGCGTTTGCTCACACTTGACCACAACCGCAATCGTACCACAACTTCGAAGGAGTCTTCGGCGTTGGTCAACCGCAATCCGGACGAGTTTTTGCGCCGTTTCATAACCATAGACGAAACATGGATCCACAACAACACACTGTAAACCAAGCAGCAGTCGAAATAGTGGGTTTCTCTGGGCGAATCGGCGCGGAAAAAAGCCTAGGTGGGTCTGTCGGCCAACAAGATCAACCCAAAGTTTTTTGGGAAGCACGCTGCATAATTTATAATGATTACCTTCAAAAGGGAAAAACAACCGACGACGAATATTATGGCAACTTATTGGACCGATTCAACATCGATTTGAAGAACACGACCGCATTTGGCCAAAAACAAAGTACTCTTCCACCAATTCAATGCACGGGTGCACAGGTGCGGAGTCGCCATGGCAAAATTCCATGAATTAGGATACGAATTGCACTCTCATCCGCCATATTCCCTGGATTAAGCCCCCAGTGACTGTTTCCTGTTTCCAAACCTGAAGAAATGCCCGGCGGAATAAGATTTGGCTTTAATGATGAAATCATTGCTCAGACAAATGCCTATTTTGGGCACCTCGAGAAATCTTATTATTTGAAAAGGACAAAAAAATTAGAGGTACGTTGAACGAAGTGTATTGAGCTCAAAGGAGACTATGTTGAGAAAAAAACCGTTTTTTTTTTGCCGAAAAAACTACCTTTTATTCTAAAAGTTACTGAGTTATTGATCTACCCTCGTAGATACGACGAGATTTCTATCTTTACACCTTGATATAAAAATCACCAGCGCTGATAAATACTGTTGTTCTAAATTCTATTCATTACATACAAAAATAGCGTGCGCCTTTAAATGATGTAACTATCAATACGATTATAGCAGCCGATCCAAATAAAATGATATAATACATAATTAATCACTAGGCTTCTAGGTCATGAGCAAAATTCATAAATAAAAATAAGTAACGATGCCTGACTTGTATATCAGTAGACAATTCGAGTGGAATATATGGATAATATATGGGTAACAAATGAGCTAATTTTGTTCATAAAATGTTGATGAAGCGTATTAAGAGTCCGATTTATAATTTTAATGGCAGTCCCTCTCTGAAATCATTAGTTCGGCACATTACTTTACCAGCTTCATACATTTTAGTTCCATTCGATGTGACCTCTCTTTGCTCAAATGTTCTGTTATGCCGGTACCGCGTAATTGGATAACTCGGTAATCGGTATAATATTAAAAAGTTATTATTTTGGGATCGTTTGCCGATTAGGAGATGGATCTCTAGTAATTCGTGTAAACGTGAATTTACGTAAAATGGAAGTATTTATTATAGGCAACGGTAACATTCCGTTGTCTATGTAAAAGTCAATAAAAGTATTTTACAATAAATTGTGGTTTCGAGCCCGTACGAGGAACCAACCTCTTGCGTTTGAATCTACTAATAGAATTTAATATTTCGGACGAGTCTGACCCGCGATCAACCGTTCAGGTTGATGTGAAACTTTAGACTGATTTCGGTAAAGCAGTTATTCAATCCTTTGACCGAAATCGAATGTCGCAATGAATTTCACAATAAACATCGCTTGCAAATTCCAGCAAGTCGTAGCTCGAGCTCGTAGCGGTCATTGCTCGCAGCTCATTACTTACGTTCGCACATTTTTCCCTGGCCCGCTCGGGTCGCAGTTGTCGTCCGACTGGCTCCAGGTTGTTATCTACCTCGGCTGCTGCCGGGGTCTTCGCCTCGGTTGTCCTTGTCGGTGTCCGGTTCCGTGTGTACCTGTAACATTTAAACAGAAGGAAGCCGACCAAGGCTTCTGCTCGAATCTCCGAGCTTTTGCAGCCCCTCCGGATCTCGCAGCACGCTTGATAGTGAAACTTCCTCCTCGGCGCGTGTCGGAGGTGCCTCAGCCTCTATTTCCCTCAATTTTAGGGCGTACGGGGGAAGGTAATGTTTACGGATGACTTGAGATGTTCGCACTGTTGTTTTCACGCTGAAATCTGGGCAGTTACAATACATACGCCTATCAAAGCCAATATTCCGGTTATTTATGTCCATTTTCGGGTATTTGGAACTTCGCAGGGTGCGTCGTTTGTAACCGATATTGTAGGGTGTGTCGGCGGGCATATGTAAGATTTGCTCAGTACCGTGCAATTTTTAAAGTCATCGGTTGTCATCCTCAGGCACTTAAGATTCTCGGTGTCAATGACTACGTGAATCCCAGTCGTGTCCACGTAGTAGTACCCGCCGTTACTTGCTCGCGTGTGTATAGGGTATATTTTTTGTAGACTGTTGTACTGTTGCTGCCCGATCAGCGGTATGATGAGTACGAGTATAATTGAGTCACCTTCGCCGTAAGACTTTAGGTCAGCCAGTCGCATAAGTGCTGACGCTTGGCTGCGCTCCATTCAGCTTTGGGACTAGATTGTTTACGTGTACCTTCTTCCTCATTCTGAGGCTTAAGGGGTTATACCAGTGTGAACGCTGGAAATTTGGGTAATTTTTGGGAATTTTTTGGAAGAAAAGTACTTAATTAAATGTTTCAGAAAATTAAGAATATATTTGGCTATATTTGACCTATATTACATAATTTTTTCATAGAAAAATATTGATATCCAAGCGACTTATGCGCTGCCTTCGGAGACGCCATAAAAAAAGTTTCTTCACTGCTGACATGATTCCGGCCGATTGAGTAGCTGAAACCGGGAAAGGAAAAAATGTCGTTAAACTGGAAGGTATTTCCTGTACAATGACGCAGAATTTTCGAAAAATATCAAAATCTAACAAAATGGGGTATTTATGAAAAAAGGTCTGTTTTTTTGCCTAAAAATGGTCGTTTTTTTCAATGGCAAATCGTCAATTTTCATCCAATTAAAAATATCCTGTGTCATTGTAGAGTAAATGTATTCAAGAGTACTCAGTTCAAATTTCAAGTCAATCGGATAATTGCTCTTTGAGTTACAATGTCAGCCAATTTGAAAAATCTCATTTCGAGAAAAACGCGTTTAAAGATTTAAGTATCGATTTTTGCAAGATAAAATGATATTTACTATAAAAACTGCTAATCAGCTATTCCTGGCCCATACAATGGGCCCTCTCCTTCCTCGAATAATGCCTGCTGAGAGGCTGAAGCTTTTCTCCGAGCTGTTCGTCCCTCTTTTGAGGATGCTTCATGACGTAACTCCGCCTGGTTGATTCGGCTGTCATCTCTCTCCATGGCATATTCTTTTGTAATAGGACCGATGATGACGTCCATTACTTGTAGCATTTTTAGAATAGCATAAAAACCATCGTCAAATATTGAGACTGCAAGGAAATTAGCGAGCTCGATCGTTTTCAATCCATTATGAAGGTGCTTTGGAGCAAAGTGCCAGAGCAAGCCGTTATAACTTCCATTGTTATTCTGCGTGTTCCCTCGCTCTAGTAATTCCCTTAAACTGAAGTCAGTATAAATTGGTTCCAAAGCTTTCGCAACACCCTTGTCAAGTGGCAGATAATCACGTTTGAACTTTGATACGTCCATTCCTTGAGCTTTCGTGCGGTGATAGGAGCACCAACTATTCGCACCTGCAGGGCAATTTCCGTGGTTCGGATTTTCGCCTGTCTAAGACAAATGATGTAAGGTTGCCCAAATTTCTTGATACATTTCAACAACATTATCTTGATGCCTGGTAATTGCCAATCCATAGTATTTCTGGAGTTTATTAATAACTTTGTCACTTAGCTTCACGGTATTCTTACTCCTTCCTCCTAAACCTTTGGTTCGTTTAACTGCGTTGAACGACTCCAGAGTACCTTTTAAATGGCAACGCTGATTTCAAATGACCCTATAGAGTCCCCTCTATAGTGTCCCCTCCTCCTATAGTGACCAAAGAATCAGGTAACAACACGTCAGCTCCGAGCTCCGCCTCCAGGCAGATGGGTCATCTTATACCTACGAGCGGTTGCTCTTTAGAAGGCTGCCATTCAGGAGTATTAAAGATAGGGCCTTGAAATTTTTACGGGATATTCTTCAAAGTATAAACTGTCGAAAAAAGCAAAAAAAATCGATTTTTTGAAAGTGTCACACTGGTATAGCCTCTTAACCAGTGTAATATAATATTTTGTTCATAAATATTAATATTGTCTTGAAATATGGAAATATTTTGGCATATTTCACTGTCATTTGCGGAAATCGAATTACCAATTAACATGTGTATGTCAACCGAATAGAGTGTGCACATTGACTTATTTTTTCCAAAATTAAGTATGCTCTTAGATGCTTTATTTCTTCAATTTACTCTATATATTCTTTTTACACTCGACGCTGAACACTATCCTGCGTCAGCATTAATAATCTATACATTTTTCGAGGTGGTTTTCAAGCATGGTCGCAGTATTCCATCCCTTCTGGATTGCGTAATTAAAGTGTAATTTCTTTTCAATTGTTTCGTTCAATATATTTTTTCTATATGTATATTTATCATGTATTTATCATGTATGTAGACGTGCAGCTATACAGGGTGGCCGATTTATCTAAAGGCATTGAAATATTTCGAAAACTATGCATCGGATCAAAAAAAGTTCTCAATAAAATTTGTTCGCTTGGAAGGGAGTCATCAAATGATACCAAAGTCGACCCCTCACCCCTACCCCCTGGGGTGTGGGTGGGGGCAACTTTGAAATCGTAAATGGGAACCCCTATTTTTTATTGCAGATTCGGATTCCCCATAAAAAAATAAGTATTTTTTATCTGAAGCATTTTTTTTCGATTCGTGATAGATGGCGCTGTAATCGCAAGAATCCTGATTTTTGCGCATATCTCGAGAAATTCCCACCCCCACCCCAGGGGGTAAGGATAGGGGGAGGGTGGATCGAATTTCGTATCGCTGAATAGCTTTTTGAAAAATTAAACATGTGTTTTTTATTTTTTCGATCCGATGTGTAATTTCTCGAGATATTCGCAAAAATCAGGTCCCTTGCGATTACAGCGCCATCACGAATCAAAAAAAAATGTTTCAGATAAAAGTTACTTATTTTTTTATGGGGAATCCGAATCTGCAATAAAAAATAGGGGTTCCCATTTACGATTTCAAAGTAGCCCCCACCCCTACCCCAGGGGGTACGGGTGAGGGGTCGAATTTGGTATCATTGGATGACCCCCTTTCAGGCGAACAAATTTTATTCAGAATTTTTTTTGATCTGATGCGTAGTTTTCGAAATATTTCAATGCCTTCAGATAAATCGGGCACCCTGTATTTATCTCTGAATGACGCTCTTTTTCCTGTTGATAAAATTAAGACCTCTTCTACTTTATTGCAGCTCCCTACCCTGCGTCCTGAGGGCCTCCTTCCCACATTTATTTTCTAGCTAATATTCAGTTTTAACTAGCTATAAGTATTCGAATTCACTTCAAGCGGCTTACGTGCTCCGCCTGGATTTTACGTCCCTTCCGGACTACACAGTTGATGGGGGTCTCTTCTCTACTATTTCGTGAGGTCCCGTCCACTTCGAGGTCAGCTTGGCTGACTGCCCCCTGCGCACCGTCTCGCCACGGAGGAGTACGCGTTCGCCGACGCGGTACTCCTGCACGTGTGCGGCGTGGTCGTACGTATTCTTCTACCGTGTTTTCGCGTCCTCCAGGTTGTCGCGTGCTACAGTCCATGCGGCGCGTAGTCGCTCGCGTAACTTGCGGACGTCGTCGTCGTCGTAGGCATAGATGCTGCGGGGCTCCTGTTTCACGGCGGTCGGCAATTCAGGCTCGCATCCGTACACCAACACGTGGGGATACAGTCCGGGCCCCGTATGTGGAGAGGTATTGTACGTAAACATTGCGTACGGCAGCCACTCGTCCCGATTTCCCTGATCCTCGCTTATTAAATTTTTCTGATATTCTGTGAGGATACGATGCGACCTTTCCAGGGCGCCATTCGATTCCAGATGGTAGGCCGTCGTTTGTATTTTCTTAATTCGCAGCAGTCGACACATTTCTTTGAAGGTCGAGCTGAGGAAGTTGGTGCCCTGGTCCGACAGTATTGTTTCCGGCGTTCCGTGCCGGCAAATTAATTATTCAACCAGCGCTCTTGCTACTGTCGAAGCCTCTTCGTTCGGCAGGGGGATCGCTGCACTGTACTTGGTAAGGGCGTCCTAAAACGTAAGTATATATTTTTTCCCAGAAGCGCTTTCCGTTAGTGGTCCTACGATGTCGACCGCAATTTTTTCGAACGACCTCGATGGGGTGTCTGTTACCACCATCGGCACTCGTTCCTTTTTCTGCATTTTATTCTTTTGGCAGGACTCGCAGAACAAAATATGTTTCTCCAAATCTCTTCTTATGCCGGGCCAATCATATTTGGTCCGGATCCGATGCAGGGTGCGCCGCATACCTTGATGCCCTCCTATAGGGGTGTCGTGATATTCCTTTATAATTTTAGGCGGTCATCGGCGGAGGCGATGGCTACGACTTTTGTGCAATCACTGTATTCTTTTATAACACTGTCCTTTTCGATTCTGCTGGAAGTTTGTGGGCTACGGCCCCCGCTGTGCCTCGCTTCCTCAGCAGGCTTGTGCGGTGCTCTGTCCGTAGTTTCTTCACTCGGTGTGCCCACCGGTAGCTCCAACGTTTGCCTTTCGCGGCCTTCCGCGCCTCGCGGGCGCTGCGCCTCCGCCATGCTGTGCTGCGCTCACTCTGTCTTTTTCGGTGATGCTCGCAGTCTTACCAGTGCTCGTCTTTGCTAGCGTGCGTGGTCTGCTCCTTCCCCGACAGCACGGCTTCGTGGCGGGGCTGTGGGGTTCAGTGCAGCAACCTGCTTGCACGCTGCGGATCTCTCTGTCCTCTTCTGAAACATTAGCAGACGATGCCTCTCGCTCTGCTACGTCGCTAAGCTGGCTCGTGGTATTCTCGGCTCTCCGCTTTGTGCGGCTGTCCGTACCCGGGCGCTTGCTGTCCTTTTCTATTTCGTGGGCGAGTTCGACTTTGCGCTCCAGCGAGCTACCAGGGCTATATGGGGTATCTTCGGCCCACCGCTTTGTGCGGTCATTCGCTGTGCCTACTTGCCCCGTCGTGCTGTCCTCTTCCGACCCACAGGCTACGTTCTTTGCTCTCGCTTGGGCCCTCCTAGTAAGGAATATACGGCTTAGCGCATCTGCATTTGTATTACGCTTTCCTGCCTTATATTCGACGTTGAAATCATGTTCCGCCAATTTTTTTTCCGAACGCATTAGGCTCCAACCTGAGTCCCTTACTCCGAACAGCCAGGTAAGCGGTTGGTGGTCTGTCACGACCGTGAAGCGAGTACCATAAATATATGGCCGGAATTGAGCAAGAGCCCAAATTATCGCGAGTAGCTCTTACTCCGTGTGTTACTAGGTCGTCGAGGTAGACATAGCATTTGACGCCCTGTAGTCCTGCTAACGCGGAGTCCATTAGCCGCTGGAAAGTCGGTGGCACGTTATTCAGTCCGAATGTTATGCGGTTATACTATAAATGACCCTGCAGAGTGAAAAATGCAGTTTTTTCTTCCATTACTACTCTCATCTTCCTTACTCCGGCGGCGTCACGTTTCTTCGCCGTAACCAACACTGGCGCGTTCCACTGACTTCTGCTGGGCTGGACAATCCCTTCCACTAGTATTTCGTCTGGCGGCCTCTCCACTTCTCTTTCTCGTGGGCGAGTTTAGCCTCCCGCTTCGACGAGGTATCGTAGTTGCCTTGGGTATCTTCGACTCTCCGCTTTGTGCGGCTGTTCGTATACCCGATTGCGCTATCTTTCACTTTCTTATGGGACTTTCTATCCTGTTCCACTTGGGCTCGTGTGATCGCATATATACGACTTAGAGCATCTGCATTAGTATTTCTTATTCCGGCTTTATGCATTTTACCGGACCCATGCCCCGATTTTACGTTCTTCCCAGGCAAGGGTTGCGATCTTCGGTCCTTCGATCCAACCTTAAAGGGTGCGCGATGCTGCACCTCGTGCGTGCGCTGTCGCTTGTTCCCTCGTAGCTGGAATACACCCTTGTATTCGCACATTATTCCTGCGTGAGCTGCTTACTTTTCACTGCTGGGGGGCACCAAGTCGGGCTTCCGTTGTTGCTGCGCAAAGCGTTTGGCCTTCTTCCCCGTGCTCTCTGAGCTTACGCGCAGTGTCTTGATCTGTCAGCTACGTAGGGCCTTCGCTATCTCCGACGGCTCGAGTGTCGCCGTCGGCTGTTGCACTTCCCCGTCGTTTTTATAAACATCTAAACTCACTCTATTGGGTTTTGACGGTGTGACACGGAATCTCGCTACTTTACCTCGGTTGATTCCGCTCTTTATAGGTAGTCCGAAAAATTTATTCTCCTTGGCGGCATCCATGTTAGACCCGTTTCCGGGAGGAAGATTTATCTTTGTAAGCAGTCCTATGTATTCGCACGTGGCGGCAGTTCTACTGCGTGGTGACAAATATATCCTCGTCACGCCGACCCGTAGCGGCAGGCAGTACCCATACAACTTGATAAAGTCCTTGCCAAGTAGTCCATTGACTTCAACGGCACATTCTTCGGAACGATGTAGAACTAATGCTCTGCATTTAAAGTCGTTGTCTCGAGCACAATTTTAGCTATCCCGAAGGGGATAAATTTTTCGGCCGCCACTCCCTGCAGTTCTACGGTGCAGTCGTTTAACTTAGTCTCCGGTTTAAGACAACCTTCCTTGATTATGCTGCACTGCGCTCCGGTGTCCACCTTGAGGGTGAGTACCCCGGTCGTGGCCAACGGTTCATCGATATCGAAGTCGCTGGCGGTGGCACTCGACGCCGGCAGCGTTACTTGTAGGAGCTGCAGCGTTGTTTTCTTCTGCTTGCACGCAGGTTTCTGCTGGACAGTTGGCGTATTCAGCCTCAGTGCGCCCGGCGAGTTAACGCCTGCAGTGGCTGAATCTGGCTCTGCGGTTACCGTATTTCTTGCATCTTTGTAGCATGCATTTCTTGGCTGTCGGGGCGGCTGCGTCGGCGCGCTTTTTTTCTGTGACAGTCTTTTCCGGCAGTCCTTCCACATGTGGCCTTTTTTCTGGCAGTAATTGCAGGTTATTTACACGTTGTGGATTGACTTGTATTCACTGGGTACTGGTAGGCTTACTCGTCCCGTATCCCGGGTACAGTCTCGAGCCATGTGTCCAGCTTTTCCGCAGGTGAAACAATTTTCTCCCTGCCGGGGTGGTGCGCCTTAGGACCTTCTGGAGTGGCTTAATACTCCACCTACCCCTCCCTTTGGCTGCATCATATTCGTAATCTCTATGGCTCCCGTTACTGACTCGTGGAGAGTGGTTCCGAGATCTCACCAGAATTTGGACCTGCCCATGCAGTCCATTTTCGAAGTTGGCCTGGGCACCCTTCCGTGTTATCTTCTCAATCATGCGCATTTCCGACATCGTGGCGGCTTCCTCGTAGAGCTTTTCTATAATATCGACGGTGATACGCTCTGTCTTGGCGGCGTATACCGCGATATCCTCGCCCTGGCCCTGCCGGAGGGAGTTGAATACTACCTGTAACGCCGGCACCGACTTCCGCTTCCCGTACAGGGCCTCCAGCTCGGTCTTGAACTGTGCTACCGGGAGGATGGTTTTATGCTTTATCTCTCGGGCCGCCCGACCATCGAGCTTGCTGCTCAGTACCAATTACATCAGGATCTCGTGGTCCCTGGGCGCAGCTCGCTTGAAAACGGTTTCATAGGATCGTTTGAAGTCGTCCAGCTCGTCAGCGTCGCTGCCGTCGAAATGCTTTATAGTTTTCAAGACTAGCCCTAGGTCGAGCGTCCGACCCTGGGTTTCTGGTACCCACGATTGCTCCCTTTGGAACATGGAATCGGCAGGAGGGTACTCCGGCTCCTCGAATCGGGTTTGCCTCGGCCGCGGACGTGGTGTCGGGTATTCTGCCAACCCCGCCCTTTCCAGTCTTCGCAACAGTTCGGCATTTTGCTCCCGTAAGGATCGGATGAGCTCGAACTCATCTGCACCTACGTCGTTGAGTGTATCCGCGAGGTTTCGCCTTACCGACGGCGTGTCGCTGCCTTAGAGCCTGAGCTTCAGCTCGAGCTCTCGCTGAGCCCGCTCGTACTCGCGGTGACTCCTGTCGACCGCCTCTAACCGATCTCGTACTCGTGCTGGTACTGACCGGGCTGCCGTACCGGTAGCAGATGGGAAACCTACGCGATCTATTGTTCGCATGTTTTCGATTTCTCGCTCTACCATATCCTCTGTGATGTGCTCAGGCGTTCGTTCGCCAGTAGCCATGTTGAATATGTCGTCGCTCTCGACACTGTCGTGATCTCCGAACGACGCACCCCTAAGTGGGTTCACGCCAAACTGGGCTGTCAGATGGCCGGCAAGGGTCTCCTGTCTGGCTGCGGGGATTCGTCCCGACGGCGAGAGCTCTGATAACGTCCTACGCGCTTCGTACACGATCTCCCCTACAGCCGCAGCTAATCCGGCTGTGGAGTCTACCCCTGTGCCAGGCAACGTCATGTTCAACAAGTTGCCCCCACGCTTTGGTCGGGCGCCTCTATATTCCGCGATGTTGCTAATTCTCCGCTCGACCTTACTTTAAAAATATTTCCAAAAATCTCAGGAGAGATATATATTTCTAGTGGAATATTTTCCCCAAGCTACGGATTTGACTGGCTTTGATTTTACAAGGCTTATGTATATGTATAATGTAACCGCCACTTACAGGAGGATGATCTTGCTGATGGTCCTCTCTCCATGGCGATGTTCCTCGGGTGCTGTACCTTCGGTGTTGTTGACGTGCTGTCTTGTAGCTCCCCTCGAAGGTTGGTCCAGATGTCTTCCCTGGCACTGTTGACCCGTTTCCTTGATGGTTCCTGGACTCGTCCTCTGTGCGTCGGCAATGGTTCATCTCAAGTAGCTACCTCAAGCACTTGATTGCACACTTTGTGCGTTTTTTCGCGACTTGATGTCTTTAATATTTGATGATGATTGAATTGATAACATCGTCAATCGGGGTTTGAACGGTTGACCGATATGTCACACCGCACCGACATACACATCGCGCTTTCGCGTTAGCTTAGTCGGGTTTTCACGAACTACACTAGCGTCCTTTGCACGAGTCGTAGTCGTCACTCCAGAGTCACTCTTATTACATTGTCCACAACACTTTTTGTCCAAATAAATTACGTAGCACTTATCACTTCAGCAGATCCCACCGCTGCCACCAAATGTTATGCCGGTACCGCGTAATTGGATAACTCGGTAATCGGTATAATATTAAAAAGTTATTATTTTGGGATCGTTTGCCGATTAGGAGATTGATCTCGAGTAATTCGTGTAAACGTGAATTTACGTAAAATGGAAGTATTTATTGTAGGCAACGGTAACTTTCCGTTGTCTATTTAAAAGTCAATAAAAGTATTTTACAATAAATTGTGGTTTCGAGCCCGTACGAGGAACCAACCTCTCGCGTTTGAATCTACTAATAGAATTTAATATTTCGGGCGAATCTGACCCGCGATCAACCGTTCAGGTTGATGTTAAACTTTAGACTGATTTCGGTAAAGCAGTTATTCACTCCTTTGAATTGAATGTCGCAATGAATTTCACAATAAACATCGCTTGCAAATTCCAGCTGGTCGTAGCTCGAGCTCGTAGCGGTCATTGCTTGCAGCTCGTTGCTTACGTTTGCACATTTTTTCTACTTCGGTGAGTGGCCTCACGCGAAAAATGAACAATGGCGAAATAATGTACAATTAACTATTTCGCGGCACAACAGTTCCTTAACAATTAGTTTTGAACAGTCTGGGAAAAAGAAGGTATTTGTTTGGAAAGGGCACTATTCTCGATGAATTAAAAAAAGAAACTCAGAAAATTATGTCTACTACTTACTTCACCTTTGATAATAAGATTTACAAATAAGTTTCTAGCCTTTCTATGGGCTCTCCATATCTTCGATATTATTTAATATAGTTATGGTCGATTTAGAAGAATTTTGATAATCAAAACTTAGTGACACTTTAATTTTATATAAAATATATGCTGACGACATAATTATCTCTTTTCTATCTGATCAAATTCAACACTCTTTAACAATTTTCAATATTCACCATCCCAAACTACAGTTCACTATTGAAAAAGAAAATGATAATAAAATAACATTTCTGAATTAGTTATTAATTCAGGCATTTAACTCCATTATTACAGAATGGTATCGTAAACCTACTTGGTCTGGTAGGTTCATTAACGTTTTTTCAAGTGATCCAAAACAAAAACAAAAACTAGGCATTGTATGCATGCTCGTAGGCAGGACATTAAAACCTTAACATTCACAGTCCTGGAGTAAGAACTTGAAACTCATTAATGACACATTACTCTGAAATTGTTATCATAGATATTTCATTGAAAGGTATATTGATGTTAGAAGACGGACTTTTACTACAAATTCCCACCGCTCAGCATTTACGAATGCTCATGATAGAATTAGAACTTCATCTAGTCACAAGTAACAAATATAACATGAACTTGACGATCGGCTCCACGACATATAAAATTCCCTCGTTATTGAAGCCCAACTTAGTTTATTTGTTACCGTGCAAAGATTGTCCTGCAGCTCATATTGGATAGACTAACAGGTAAAATGAATATATAGTAATTGCATTAATATGCAACCAAACCTATTTTTGATTTTGATAATTTTGGAATATTAGCATTTAAATCTTCTTTAAATGAGCGTCTTATCTTGCAAATTATTTGCTTAAATAAAAGACAGTAATCCCATATATTTTACAACTGACATTGATAAGTTGAGTATTATAGATAATTCCATATTATAAGTCGGGGAAATAGCTTTTGCTAATTGATTGCTTATTATATTATATACTGATATTGTAACATAGTTACAAGCGCTATTTTGCCTGATTATATTTTCTCTATTATAAGAGGCGAGATTACGTTCGGAAGCACCGAGCACTGCGGGCACTAGGCCACCGAACCCGAAGCTATGACAAAAACGGGCGACATCACAGGTAAGGAATTCCCTCGCTGCCGTACACAGCAGGTCAGCGAACAGCTGGCCTCGCTTAGTGGCGAGGGGAAGACGAGTGGCGCGACAGTGGCAACCCGCAAAATTATTAAAGCTCGGTGCATTAAAAAATCAAAGCCGATAATAATGTAGAGGGGAATGAGGCAGAGGGGAAGACTATAAAAGAGCCTGCAGGAGGAAAAATGCTCTCTTAATCCAAAGCGCTCTTGTTATATCATTCGTACATTTACACTTTACTGGTCGCTCTCAGCTTTTTAATTCTTTTTCTGGTTTGAGGTTCAGTTTTTCTGGTACTGAGTTTATCGAGTACGTGCATTCGGGCGAAAAGTTAACAGTTCGTGCATTATCAAAACTGGACTCGAAATCTCGAGATGTCAATAAGGCTACAACGATTTTTAAAAATTAATTAAGAAAATCGAGTCGGTGTAGTGGACAATGAAGACAGCGGAAAGATGAACGACAGGCGAGTGATTAAACCGATAAGAAAAATAATCAGTGAAATTTAGGAGAAACTTATAGTAATCTAAGATCGAATAGACTTAAATTGAATACAATTAAGCGGATAATATTCAAGCAAATAAAATGTAAGCGAGTAACATCTAAGCGCGTAGCATTTCATTTGGTAGATTAAGCAAGTAGTATATAAGCGAGTAGATTTAAAGCGGATAGGAAGAAAGTGAAACGAGCGGCTAATAGAGAAAATTATAAGCCTATAGATATCACCTTTAAGAGCAAATTCATGTGCGTGCTTCGCGTATATGTGTGTGTGTCGAGTAACAGGCTCACACCAACGCACGAACCCAATAACAAACTATCTAGCTAGGTTTACCGAGAAGCGACGAGATACACGAAAAGAATTGTAAAATAATCGCAGGAAATAACGAATTTAAATGCACTGTATTGGCCATCGGTGCCAAGAAACCGAACATTGACATTTTTATTCCAATTGCCCTTCTAAATAAACCCTACTTCTACCTACCTCGAAGTCTAAATTAATTATCCCTGTGTTCGAGTTTGAATTCTTCCCCTCGGAAGATAAAAATTAATGTTAAGGAAAGAAATTACCGTTAGATTTGGCGCCCGAACAGGGACTCGAACACAGATAAGAAAGACTGCGGTGGTAAGGTAGGGCGCGCCTAAGGCAAATAAATTTGGTGTGGAATTTAAAACATGGCTACAGGAGGAGAGCAGAATATCTCGACTGAGCTCGAGGAAATTCGAATGATGGTTAGTATAGTGGAGCATCACCTGCAGGAGGGGGGCGTGGAAGTAGGTCAGACATATCTCTGTGAGTCTCCAACAGCTGAGCACCTGTTGGATGACAGGCGACAGAGAGATCGGAGGAATATACATCGATTTTCCGAAATCCCACCGATTGAAGAAAGCGAAGATGCATCAGAAGAATTGGCAAATAATGAAATGATCGATGAAAATGAGAGTACACCGAGAACAACAAATAGGACTACGACGGTCTTACCGAATCCTGTGGAGATAGGCCAGATCGTGCAGCTTCTCCAGAGGATGGAGGAGAAAATTGATAAGAACCATGACGAGGTGATCCGGACTCAGCAGGAAATGAGAGACGATTATCTGAGCAGAATAGGAATATTGAGAGAATCGACCAAGGACGCACTCAAAGAGGAGATCGCTGCTGAGACGGCCGGACAGATCGGAAAATTAAAGAAGCACAGGAAAGGGTGCAGGAGAACCAAAATACAACGAATAATTATATTCAACAACAGGTTGCTGGTCAGAGAGTAACTATGGAGAAACTTGAGAGAAAAATACATGAGATGATGGCTGAAACTAGAGCGGCACACGAGATAACCGACGAGCATACCAAAAGGATCGTTAGAAGAGACAACACAAAAAACGAGCATATCTATGAATTTCGGGCAGACCATCGGAGGAGGGCTAAATGTCACTCGATTATATACGACGGCACAAAAACCGCCTACATATAACGGCGATGGAAAAGAGAGACCAATGAGATTCTTAAATGAATTCCGAGAATTCTGCATCACGGGAGGTATCGAGGATACAGAGATTCGACACACCATCGGATCTGCATTGAAAGGTGTTGCCAACGATTGGTGGTTGGTGGTAGAAGGAGCTGTACACGACTTGCAGACGTTTAAACAAAAATTTCGTTCACGGTATTGGCCCCGTACCTCCGTGGCATCCGTAAAGAAAATTTTAACAGCTAAATAAACAGCTACCGGGCAGTTATTTAGCATTTGACCTTAAATTGACCTTCTCAAGGTCACGAAAAAAAACTTCAAAATATAATTTCAGACGTAAAATTATCCGCTCTTTTCGAATCCGGTGTCAAAAATAGGGGTTCCAATTTGAAAAAACCACTTTGACCTTCAAATAACCTTGACAAGTAGTCTCAAGGTCAAAGATAGTTACACAGATAGGTGACCTCCATTATCTTGAACAACTTTTGTCTGAACCATTTTTCCGTATCTGTCTTACATAGGTACAAAGAAATTTGGGTGCATAGTGTTATGCCGGTACCGGGTAATTGGATTATTCGGTATTCGGTATAATATTAAAAAGTTATTATTTTTTGGGATCGTTTGCCAATAAGGAGATGGATCTCGAGTTATCGATGACAACACGAATTTATATAAAAGGAAGTATTTATTATAGGCAACGGCAACTTTCCGTTGTCTATTTAAAAGTCAATGTAAGAATGTACAATAATATGTTGTTTCGAGTATTTGACGAGGAACCAACCCGTTCTATCTTGAGTCTAATTTATAACTGGTTTTCGTAAAGCAGTTGTTAACTGTCTTCACGAAAATCCCTTAATTCGCAATTTTAGCGTTAGCCTATCGTCGAACGCCAAGCGAGTCGCTCATGCTGCGTCGGCGTTCTTGGGGTCGTTCGTACGATCGGGCATTGGACTTCGTTTCCTGTCTTGAACGAATTCCAATGTTTCTTTGCTTTGGAATATTCCCGAATATACGAAATACGAAGTGGAATATTCCGCGGCACAACAATAGAGTAAAATGGACGTAGCTGGTCCACTGAATCATAGGAGAGGAACAGCGCGTGACAGTAGTTTTGCGGCCCGAGAGCAACAAAGATATGTTAATAGGGGAACTGTGCGTGAGCAGATAGCACGACCGTACCCGAGATATGAAAATCGGGAAATCTCTGCTAACAATGGCAGAAACAGGTTTCCATCATCACCGGGACTTCAGGGTGGTAGGGGAGAAAGACCACCATGGCAAAACAATGGGCCATGGCCCTCATCAAGGCCACCTTGGCAGGGAAACGGAACAGGACAATTTCAGGTGCCGGAGCATGATCGACCGTCAGGGCTAGAAGTGCCGGGTCAGGGGCCACAGCCGAGACAACAGATGAATATTATAAATCGTGCGTTACAAGGTCTATTCGTAGCACACACGATCCCGAAGGAGCAGAAACCAGAGTGCTCGAAAACTGTGGGCTCGAACTCGGGAAACGCCTAGTCGTTGCCCCCGAAGAAAATCAGAACAACGAAAATAAGGAGGAAGAATGGAGCACAACGACAAAACATGGAGAAAGGAAAAGCACAAGACAAAGGATGAACGAAAAAAATAGAGAAAAGAAGAAAGTGAGTGATCGACGAAAAAAGAAGGAAAAAGACAGAAGCAGAGAACAGTCCGTGAAGAAGGATGTAGAAGCGAGCACCGAATGGCGAGGGCAGGCTGAATCAGGGGAAATCAGAGTTCAGGAGGATGATAAACGCGCACCTAATAAAACGAAAAGTATGTGGCCGGAAATCGTTGCCAGAGTTCAGAGAGTACCGGATATCAGAGGGCCAGCAAGGAAGGTGGATGGAGGCGCGAGAAGGAGAGTGTCATGTTTAATGCTTATGGAAAATCCACGAGAATATTTATATGAGGAGATGGAAAAAACACCAAGCAAGTGGTACGACGAGAAGCATCCGATGTGTCCAGAAATACCTATAGAAATTTCGGGAATATCGGAAGTAAGCCTCATCGATAGTTGGAGCGAGGTGTCTTGTATGTCGGAGGAGTTTTTCTGGAAAAATGAGGAAATCTTAAAAAATTGTTTTATGCTACCAGTGACGTCACCACAGGTGGTCGGAGCGTTTGGCGGGGTAACTGAGCGGGTGAAGAAACAAATAATGGTGGATGTGGAAACATATGGATCGAAAGGCGTTTTGCAGGTGCTGGTCGTGCCAAAATTGGTAAGGCCAGTACTAATTGGAATCGACAGAATGCTCGCATTAAAAATATCGATAGACGCCCAACAGCGGATCCTGGCAGTCAGAGATAAAATCGTGGCTGAACTGAGCGAAAGGGTGTGGCGATACGTAAATCCCAAGGATTTTCGTGTAATTAAACCGAGTGAAATGTGTGCTGTGGTAGGGGTGGAAAATACGCTTGAGGGTGAAATGAATATCAGCCTGACGGAGGAAGAGTTCGATGGTAAGATAGCGGAATGCCAGGATCTAAGACCGGGAATAAAGCAGGAATTTAAAAGAATTGTCGAAAGGAGGAGTGAAATTTAAGATAAATTTCCAGGAAGGATGACAAAATACGAGCATCGACTTTTACTCAAGGATCCCAAGCCTTACTTCCATAGGTCGTATCTGGTCTCCCTGATGCAGCGAGAAAGAGTTCAGAAGGAAATTGAAAGAATTCTAAGGATGGGGGTTATACAGAAATCCGAGAGTATTTATATAAACCCACTCATGCCAGTTGTAAAGGATGATGATTCCGTGCGACTTTGTTTGGATGCTCGGGAACTAATCAATTATTTAATTAATGATTATAATAATGCACCACCGATCGAGGAGATTTTCCAGCGGTGTGGGGGAAAAACTGTGATGTCAATACTATATTTAACTAGCAGTTTCTGCCAAATACCCCTTCATCCAAACTCGCGAAAATACACAGCATTCCAGCATAACGGAAAGTGTTACGAATTTACGGTTACACCATTCGGTCTGAAAACGAGCATGGCAAGTCTGATAAGAGCTCTTGACGTGGTCCTCGAGGGTCTGGATTTTGTAGTTAATTTCGTCGACGATTTGTTGATAATGTCAACTTCACACGAAGAATACCTCGACCATTTACGAGAATTATTTGAGAGATTTCTGCAGCACGGGATGACATTAAAATTTAGCAAATCACATTTTTTTCGTAAAGAAGTGATTTTTCTCGGACACATTCTCATGACGGAAGGACTAAAACCCGACCCAGAGAAGATAAGAGCGATCCACGAATATCCGCGACCTCGCACCATAAAACAATTAAGAGGATTTTTGGGATTAATTAATTTCTACACGAAATTTACGAGTCGTCATGCGCATGAGACAGCACCTTTATCAAATCTTTTGAGAAAAGGCATCTATTGGAAGTGGGACGAGGCCATGGAAAAAACATTTAAAAAGGTAAAGGATTTATTTTGTGAGGAAATAGTACTCAGATTTCCTGATACTCGAAAACCGTATACTCCACCCACAGACTAACGAATTTTGAAGAAGGCGATCTAATACTAATAAAAGCGTAAAACGTTTCGGATCCGTCAAAACAGTTAACATACAAATGTATGCCCCTATATGAGGGACTCTAAGATAAAGAAATGCGTAGGGTTAGTGACTTATCTAGTTATAGATTTAGAAAATAATAAAGAGCGCGGCAGATTTCATGCGAGTATGTTTAAGAGATATAGGACAGACATAGAAAAGACAGAAAAGACAGAGAAAAGAGAAGAGGATACGGTGGACACAGCGACTGAGGAAAGGAGTGAGACAGCGAGTGGATAACACCCGAAATGAAAACAACAAGGCTAACGTTTGGCCGTACAGGTGCCATACCAATACACCGATAGAGAGTTATCGAACCAGGTATAGAGCCCTACCAACAGAAGCTCCTGACGTCACGACAAACGGCCGTTCCGAGAAGAATGCTCCAAATTCCGAGGAAGTAGGATAGGTCGGAGAAAGAGGTGTGACACCTAAGTGGAACACCTAATTGGCCGAGGCCGACGGCTGAAGGGGAAATATTAGCTATATTTTATTAGTCAAAGCTTCAAAAATACTATAAAAGGAAGGGGTAACACCGGAACGGGTTACAAACTAGCGAAACATTCCATAAAGTATAAAACAAATCGAAACAAAGTTAAAATGTACCAATTCATAGAGTCCGCGGTAGAATATCTGACCCCAGGAGAGCCCTCCTAAGCGGAGGTATTGAGTATCGAATACGCGGGACGTTTCTACATGTGGATGAAAAAGACAAGGAGCGGCGGGAGAGATTTTTGAGTCTGGTTGCGAAATCGAGTAAAGAGGACCCGGAGATCTACCGGGTCTTGGAGGAAGAGGCGCACGAGGGTCGAGCAGTCCTGTATCTATGGGAGGACGAGGAGGGCGCTGAGAAATTGCCGTTTTTCAGAGGGACAGTCATGAGAAAAAAAAAAAAATATTATATCTGGCTGAAGGATTTGGCGAAAAAAATCTCCGTGCCATTGGACGACCTATATACATCCCCTTGCCAATATTACTGCGAGCCATATTTTGCAGTCACTGCCGCCCTCTACACCTTCGCACTGATAGGAAGGAAGTGGACAAAGTACGCCAGGGACCGCATGATCGCGCTGACGGTACGACAGGTGGTATTTACGTTAACGAAATCGACCTGGTCGTTGAAGTAGTATGGATCGAGATGCATGCTTCCCTCGGTGATTAAAGATATAATGTATCACAGCAGCTACTCAGGAGCCAGGACGCCAGGCAAATGGAAGGGAACTCGGCCTTCCATTACGGACAGGACAGAGGCCGTCAGGAAAAACATTGCCGGGACGAGAAGGGAGGCGGAGCGAGTGAGAAGGCGACGACCCATCCAGTCTCGAACAGATACCGTCCAGACACCGAGCACAAGTGCATCCGCATCAGGAAACGGGATGGAAGATCTTCAGCGAGAGCTAGCTGAATTAATTGAGGACCACGGGTTTCCCCACGAGAGCAGCAATGAGGAGGATGGAAGCGATTTGGAGTGGTTGGATACCCTGATGAATACCCTGAGAAATACTGATTACCTGGAATGTAATAGCACCCACCGACCCAGACGAGACTGACAGTGACGTGGACAGGGAAAACGACAACGACGGTTTTTGAATAAAAAAAATATATAAAAAAAAAATACTCGTGTTAAACTTATTTGCGTAAATTCTCTATAGGCTATAAGAGTGATAAATCTAAGCGACAATGTTATTGACCAAATTTTATGATGGAATATCTAAAGAAACATATGGCCACGTATTGATTAATTAATTAATCTGAAAAAAGGTTTACTATTTGACATTAAAAATAGAGATCGTGAATTAATGTTGCTAGAGCCGCGGTGACGTAATTGGTAACGTACCAGGCTAGAATTCTGGAGTTTCCGGTTCGAACCCGGGCTGTGGCAATATTTTTACACGATTTCTTTAGAAGTTAAAAAATCGTCAGGCCTGGTTGCCTCATTAATTTTTAATGAATGAGTGAGGCAATCAGAGCTGACAAAAATAATTAATGATTCGATTGTTAGATATCTTTCTGAGATCGATGACACAGGGATTTAGGCGGCGTTGACTCTAACCGGGTTGCGAACTGCCAGAAATATTCCATCATAAAATTTGGTCAATAACATTGTCGCTTAGATTTATCACTCTAAAGAAACATACGACCACGTATTGATTAATTAATTAATCTGAAAAAAGATATAGGCTATAAGGATAGTTGGTAAGATAAGATAGAATAAGCAAACCCGGATGGATAAATAGGAAGAATAAAAGAAATAAATAGAAATAAAATAGAATAAAAGTACAACTCTCTCAAAAATCTCGAGGGATATTGTAACATACTTACAAGCGCTAGCTTGCCTGATTATATATTCTCTATTATAAGAGGCGAGATTACGTTCGGAAGCACCGAGCACTGCGGGCACTAGGCCACCGAACCCGGAGCTATGACAAAAACGGGCTACGTCACAGCTAAGGAATTCCCTCGCTGCCGTAAACAGTAGGTCAGCGACCAGCTGGCCTCGCTTAGTGGCGAGGGGAAGACGGGTAGCGCGACAGGAACAACCCGCAAAATTATTAAAGCTCGGTAATTTAAAAAATTAAAGCTGATAATAATGTAGAGGGGAATGAGACGGCTATAAAAGAGCCTGCAGGAGGAAAAGTGCTCTCTCAATCCAAGGCGCTCTTCTTATATCATTCGTACATTTACACTTTGCTGTTCGCTCTCAGCTTTTCGATTCTGAGTTTTTCTGGTACTGAGTTTATCGAGTACGTACATTCGGGCGAAAAGTTAACAGTTCGTGCATTATCAAAACTGGACTCGAAATCTCGAGATTTCAATAAGGCTACAACGACGTTTTAAAAATAATTAAGAAAATCGAGTCGGTGTAGTGGACAACGAAGACACCGGAAAGAGGAAAGACAGGCGAGTGATTAAACCGATAAGAAAAATGATCAGTGAAATTTAGGAGAAACTTATAGTGATCTAAGATCGAATAGGCTTAAATTGAATACAATTAAGCGGATAATATTTAAGCAAACAGAATGTAAGCGAGTAACATCTAAGCGCGTAGCATTTAAATCGGTAGATTAAGCAAGTAGTATATAAGCGAGTAGATTTAAAGCAGATAGGAAGAAAGTGAAACGAGCGGCAAATAGAGAGAATTATAAGCCTGATAGATATCACCTTTAAGAGCAAATTCACGCGCGTGCTTCGCGTATGTGTGTGTGTGTGTCGAGTAACAGCTCACATCCAACGCACGAAACCAATAACAAACTACTTAGCTAGGTGTACCGAGAAGCTACGTGAACGAGATACACGAAAAGAATTGTAAAATAATCGCAAGAAATAACGAATTTAAACGCACTGTACTGGCCATCGGTGCCAAGAAATCGAACATTGATATTTTTATTTTAATTGCCCTTTAAAATAAACCCTATTTCTACCTACCTCGAAGTCTAAATTAATTATCCCTGTATTCGAGTTTGAATTCTTCCCCTCGGAAGATAAAAATTAATGTTAACGAAAGAAATTACCGTTGCAATATACTGTTTTGAGGAGGGCGAAAGAACTTTTGGTTTTGAGGAGATTTAATGTTAGGAAATTTGCATGAGGTGGGAAAGAATTGAACACTTGAAAATTACTGGGCTAACGGGTTACAGACTGGACGGTGCGAGTATTTATTCGTCGCAAATTAAAATGATAAGTGGTAATATAAAGAATTAATACCAAAGAAATCGTTGATAAGGCGATAAATAACGTCACTTTGTCCGCGAGTATTAGTGAAGCGCATCACGAGGCTCGCGAACCGGCACATTGGCACCGGCGAGAAGAGACCGTTAACCGAACTGACCGTATTGTTTGTGTTTTCACTGAAAACTTTGAAGAACTATCGCTAGAAGTGAGAAGTCCGAAGCGTAACAGGCTAGAAGCGTCCTATGAGAGCAAATCCATGCACACGAATAGAAGCGTTCTACATGCAACCAGAAAACGAAGTGTTCTTTCTCGACGAACTGCCACACCAGTATACTCGAGTCGTCCGGGCGTAATTCGGACATTCCGAGGAATACTGTAAGAAATTATGAAGAGGCCGATCGAATCCCGTTGCGCACTTCCGAAGAATTACCGGGAACGCGACCCGTGAAGCGTGCACTCAGGAACCGGAGTTATCTCGGAGAAGACCGGAATAGTAGTATCCTCGTCGAAGACCGTGATAGAAGTGCTTTCGGTCGAGAAGTGGAAAAAGCCTGAGTAAAGTGGGGCGGAAGACAGAAGTGACCGAACGTCTAGAAAGATCGGCTAGACATTTGCGTATTCACTGAGGGCCTCTCGAGGACTCTCAGAAAACTATAGACTTTTCTGAACATATACTAATACTAATTTTGATACTAGACATCGAATTGACTTTGGCAATAACTTAACACAATTGTAACAAAGTATTAAATGCAATATAATTTGAAATCTTGTCCATAAAAAGGTTACTATGATTATATACGGTTGAGATCCATTGTGTCGTGAACCACGGTCCCTCTGCACGTGATCAAGGCGTGACGAGCGATCACGCGAACAACGGGCGCATGCGCCAGCCCGCGCAGCATAAGCCCAGGGGGCAAGCGAAGACGCCGACCGGCGTCAGTTAGCAACGAGCAGCAGTGGAGGTCCTTGCCGTTGTCGAGACTGGAATACAAAGTACGGCGTCGGTTGCGTTGAATACCGAGCCGCGAAAAATACCGCTGTGTGCTAGAGAATTAACGTTGAGTCCAGTGCTACGTGCTTGGTGGACTGAGTTTACGAAGACTATTGCTGCGTGCATCAATTATCATATTTAGATTTGTACTGAGAATCGTCGCGCGCATTACAAAGTACGCGTCAGTAGCGTGTGCGTGTTACAGTAGACCGCGTGTAATATAAAATACCGTTGGCGTTGATTAACGCACCGAACCTCGCAATATTATTCGCATATCTAACATCGATAATACTTACTTGTTCTTATTCATATCCTTTCACCTGTTTAATAAATAAATTATATTCTTGTGCATACGTAATTCGCTATCTCTCTCCCTCGTTCGCGGGAAACAGGCTCTCGGCCAACGCCACGAGGCGTCCGTTCGATCCGTCCAGACAACGATCGTCGAGGTTAGTTACGCGTACTTACACAGTAATCTACGAGAAGAGCAGGGTTACAACAATTCAGAAGTGGGATTATATACGCGCAAACAGAGAGAGATAGACGCGACACAGACTCGCGCGATACAAAAAAAAACGTGTATAAATTAATAAAAAGACGAAGTGCAAAAGACAAAGTGTATGCGTTAGACAAAGCCGAGGCGTATAGAGGTCATAAAAACAAAGCGATACACAGTACGGACAAAAGAACTCGCCGAAAATAAAAGTAACGGCCTGAGACGCGCGCAAACACGCGCTACGAGTTCGCGCGGGCAGTCAGTTTGTGTTAGTGATAACCAACGAACGACGCACACGATGGCAAACGCCGACGCGTTCGATCGATTCCAGCAAGATCACGTGGAAACGCTCATGACTCTACCCACAGGCAGCCAGACGGGGGAAGACGACCAGTCATTACTCGAGAATACGATTCTAGAGGCGGCGGGAAAGAATCGACCGGTTGATGGGGACCTTCCCCTACAAGGCTCGAACAACACCGCCCAGGAGAGCGAGGGCGCAAGGCGGCGAGTCGAGACAGCTATTCCAACCGTAAGCAGTACACCAATGCATTGCGAAAGCCATAGCCTACGGGAAAGGGGCGGACCGTGGGAGGTCCTGCCTCCCCTCACTAAGAGACAGAATGACGTTGAGTGGTGCGCGACGCGCGAAGTACCGGCCGAATCGAACACGTTGCGCGACAGAGCCTATGAGCGGGAGCGAGAATGCGACGCATACGGTAACACGCGTCGATCCGCGATGCACGATAGAGAGACGGCAGTGCGGAATGCCGGCGCGGACAATCGAGAATTACGTACATACACGAGTGATCGCGAAGTCTGGGTCGAGCCATGCGCATATTATCCGCGAGATATACATGAACCATCCGACACAGGTCGAAACCGCGAGTGGCACGCAAATAATGATAACGCGAGGCAACGCGGAAATTTTTTACGCGAAAAATTCGACGGAATGTCACTACGCCCGAGCATTCAAAGCGAACGTCGCGAGCAACCCGGTGACGGCCATGGAAGAGACACGCGTGTACTTGTAGCGCCGAATGACGACGCAAGTTATAAACGGCGGGGGGGGGGCGATCATGAACTCGGCGTTCCGCGCAAAGAGCGTACAGTGCGCGAAATTGACGATTATGTAAGGTACGAGACCGTTCGTCACGCGTTGCGGTACGCACCGCGTTATTATTACGGTGACAGAACACACGGCGAACGAGACGCGAGTGGCGAACGCATCGATCCACGACAAGTACAATGGCGCGACAGCGTAAAATACGACCACGATCGTGACACCGGCGGAGGCGGCGTGCCTCGGTACTTACAGCGTGTGAGTGAAGTTATCCGTGGTAACACAGATTTTTACGACCACGCCGAGCTGGACGAACCGCCGTGCGTACGCCACCTACCGTCAAACCACGACGAAAGAATACGTCAGGACTATATCGACGACCGAAATACGAACGGACCTACACACCACATGTCGACTGAACTAATTAGAAATATGGAGACATTTTCAGGAAGCGCTGACGCGTTGTCACCAAGGGAGTGGTTGCGAAGCATTATCCAAATGGGCCAGACCCAACGGTGGTCCAAAAATTACCAATTGGAAATTGCAAAGATGAAGTTAACGGTACCGGCGAGATGTTGGCTACGATTCGAATCCGTCGACATCATCACATGGAACGATTTCGAAAGAAAATTTCGCGAGATGTACAACGCGACGGAAACCTATAGTGAACGATGGAGGACGATGCCCAAACGCTATCAGGGCACGACAGAGTCCATCCAGGACTATTTTCATGCAAAACTAAGCCTGTGCGCGGACTTGAATATGGCAGTCAAAGAAATCAAACAGGAAGCTTAGGACGGCGTACGCCACCCGCAGGACGGCCTCGGATTAGCGTCAATCCTGCACAAAACAACAGGAGAATTCTACGCGGCATTGGTCGAATCGGTCAAAGGACGGCAATCACGAGAAAAGCGATACGCACGAGAAAATGGCAACTACGGACAGCGAAATGATCGAGGAGGGGGGACACCAGCTTCAAGGCCCATAGATCAAAGAAACAACATAGGCAACAGAAATGCAGAGGCCAACCGACCAGCTAGAGCTGACAACGGCGGATGGAAATGTTATAACTGCGGAAAACGCGGACATCTGTCGCGCGAATGCCCCGAGCCAAGGGTTGAAATGCGATGCCGACGATGTAACGACATTGGACACAGAGAGAGAAATTGTCGAGCCGAGGATAACCGTGTACCACGCACCATAAACCAAGTTGAAGCACAAATACCGAGCGACATAAGAAAATACGTTAAGACAGTGTACGTGAACAACAGAACCATGAAGGCGCTCATCGACACGGGCAGTGCGGTCTGCACCATACAGGCGTCGCAGGTGATCAGCGAACAGCTCGCCTACGAGCCTACGAAGACGGAGCTATGAGGCTGGGGGGAGAATGCCGCGATTCAACTCTCGCACCGACAGGCCAAGGCCGACGTCAGCATAGATGGGGTACTAGTACCGGACCTACCTTTATGCATTGTGGCGGATGGAGCACAACTGTACGAGGTAATTATTGGAAGAACATATACGGAAAAGCCATGGGTCAATTATGCAAAAACGAACGGTGAGCTCCAATTCTTCACCAACGAGGGGAGAACGGCGGCACGAGAAACCCGAACTGGAGAAACGTATGGTCACATTGGAGGAACAAGACAAATCGAACCGTGCAGCTGAGGCCGAAACTACTGAGAACCTTATAAAGGATCTTAAGGAAACTCGAACTCTGCTGAGAGAGGCCCAAACGATGTTGGAGCGTGCGAAAGACGACTCGACGAGCAAAGCAGCACTCCGACAGTTGAAGAGTCAGTTGGAGAACACTGAGTGCGCTCGGGCTGTTGCGGTAAAAGCAAGGCAGGTTCTGGAACAGAAATTAAACGAAACTCAAGCCGCCTTGGAGGAAGCTTCGCGTTCGAGAGCCGAAGCTGAAGAACGCGTCTTCACGAAGGGCCTAGATGGTTACGAGAGACCCACAGCTGTGCAGGACCGGAGCAAGGTCAGGATCGCCGAACGGCAACAGTCATGGTGTAATTACCATAACGTGCACAATGTGCTGGGCAAGACTTACCAACAAGAGGAATCTGATGGCAACAAACCGGAAGAGGACGTCAAAAATAGAGAAAACAAAGGTTCAAGGGGCCACGAAGGCGAGCACGAACCCCGCGACAACGAACCCGAAACAAACACGAAGGAAAATCGGATACCCAACCACGACGAAGCGGAAGACGACGCCGAAGATCGGACAAACAAGAATCCAAATGAACCTGGGGACGAACACGAACGACTCCCCATCGAGAACGATACCAACACGAATAGCAACCACGTAGCCGGCAACACAGTCAGCCGCCCAGGAACCATCGACACCGGCCTGCAGCAACGGACGGCCAGAAGCCGACACCCACCAGCGTATCTACAGGGCTACATGATGGTCCTCGAGGACAAGGACGGTGTAGGAATGGCCGATGTCGTGAACCACGGTCCCTCTGCACGTGATCAAGGCGTGACGAGCGATCACGCGAACAACGGGCGCATGCGCCAGCCCGCGCAGCACGAGCCCCGGGACAAGCGAAGACGCCGACCGGCATCAGTTAGCAACGCGCAACAGTGGAGGTATCCTTGCCGTTGTCGAGACTGGAACACAAAGTACGGCGTCGGTTGCGTTGAATACCGAGCCGCGAGAAATACCGCTGTGTGCTAGAGAATTAACGTTGAGTCCAGTGCTACGTGCTTGGTGGACTGAGTTTACGAAGACTATTGCTGCGTGCATCAATTATCATATTTAGATTTGTACTGAGAATCGTCGCGCGCATTACAAAGTACGCGTCAGTAGCGTGTGCGTGTTACAGTAGACCGCGTGTAATATAAAATACCGTTGGCGTTGATTAACGCACCGAACCTTGCAATATTATTCGCATATGTAACATCGATAATACTTACTTGTTCTTATTCATATCCTTTAACCTGTTTAATAAATAAATTATATTCTCGTGTGTACGTATCAGGAGTACAAATTGAAAATGCGGGATTTTTTTCTATTTTTGAACGTTTATTCTGAAAAAATGGTAACAAATGAATTATTCAAAGTATTGTCCATCGCTAGCCACAACTTTTTCCCATCTTTCTGGCAATTTACGGATACCGTCGCGAAAAAATTCGGCCGGCTTGGCTGCTATCCAGTCATCGACCCATTTTTGGGCTTCTTCGTAAGAATGGAAGCGCTGGTCAGCTAGGCCATGTGTCATCGATCGGAAAAGGTGGTAATCGGAAGGAGCAATATCTGGGCTATACGGCGGGTGGGGTAAGACTTCCCATTTCAGCGTTTGTAGGTATGTTTTGACCGGCGCTGCAACATGTGGCCGAGCGTTGTCATGTTGCAAAATTACTTTGTCGTGTCTTTGCTCGTATTGTGGCCGTTTTTCTTTGAGTGCGCGGCTCAAACGCATCAATTGAGTTCGGTATAGTGCTCCTGTGATGGTTTCGTTCGATTTCAATAGCTCATAATACACCACACCCAGCTGGTCCCACCAAATACAGAGCATGAGCTTGGCGCCGTGAATATTTGGTTTGGCCGTCGATGATGATGCATGGCCGGGGTAACCATATGATTTTTTGCGCTTCGGGTTATCGTAATGGATCCACTTTTCATCACCAGTGACAATGCGATGCAAAAAACCCTTCCGTTTTTGCCGTTCGAGCAGCAGTTCGCATGCAAAAAAACGGCGCTCGACGTCTCTCGGCTTCAGCTCATACGGCACCCAATGTCCTTGCTTTTGGATCATTCCGAGGGCTTTTATACGATGGGAAATGGCTTGTTGTGTCACTCCCAATGAATCTGCGAGCTCTTGTTGAGTTTGACACGAGTCTTCATTGAGTATTGCCTCCAATTCAGCATTCTCAAACTTTTTCACTTGGCCCGGCCGCTCTTTGTCCTCAACGTCAAAATCACCACTTCTAAACCGCACAAACCATCTCTCGCACGTTGAAACCGATGGAACATGACTCGGATAAGCCTCGGAGACCAATCGATGTGCTTCAGCAGCACTTTTCTTCAAATTAAAGAAGTAAATTAAAACTTCCCGCAAATGCTGTTTTGTTGGCACGAAACTCGACATATTGAGAGCTCAAAAAAACTATGAATTTGACACTGCGACAAATTGACACATACTGAAAATTAAAGCTATAAGACGTAGCTTTGACATGAACATAGTCACAGTACTGCCTGATGCGTATAGCGTTAGTAACGCCATCTGTTATCAAACCCGCATTTTCAATTTGTACCCCTGATAATTCGCTATCTCTCTCCCTCGTTCGCGGGAAACAGGCTTTCGGCCAACGCCACGAGGCGTCCGTTCGATCCGTCCAGACAACGATTGTCGAGGTTAGTTACGTGTACTTACACAGTAATCTACGAGAAGAGCAGGGTTACAACAATTGTGCTACATTAAGTGGCTATTATACCTCACAACAGGCTTCTCCGGTTGATTCCTTTTGTAAAATATGAACGCAATTGTGAAATTCTATCTTGACATCAAGACTTATTGGTAATTATACTTATTGTAGTTTCATACACATTACTTTACTCAGTATAACCGTTATAGCATAATATATAACACAAAATCAATGTTGACACACATACCTTAACTTTTACAAATCTTACGGAGAATTAAGAATCTAAAGTTTTCAACGGGAGAACCCTGTCAGAGGAATATTCTTTCATTTTAGTAAAGACTTCATTTTAATATACTACTTATAGTTGAATAATTTTTTATTTTTTGAAAAACACATACTACACAGATTGACCAAAGATTTCCAAAAGAATTTCTCAGCTCTGATAAAATATATGATTGGAGCGTATCTAAAGCTTATCTAAAGTGATATAATTTTGTTTCACAAGTGTTATCTCTACGAAATATAATGTATCACTTTTGTATTGAAAATTGCAAACAGGGCTTTGATCATAATCCATCTGTTATGGAATTTCTTTGACTTTTCTCCTGCTCATCATCAATGCAAATTACTCATCTAATTAATAAACATGTATGTCATTTGCACGTGTTTTACCTTTCATCATTAATACCAATAACTAGTTGCAAAGATTCGAAAAATCTAATTAAATTGATGCTAGAAATGTCGAAAAGTAGAAAAAAGTAAATAGCTAAAATAGTATTTAAAAATTATCAAAATCAAAAGTATGTTTAGTTTGTATATTAAGGCAAGGACGGAATTTCATATTTCATCGAGCCGATAGTCAAGTTAATGTTATATTTGTTATTTGTGAGTAGATGAGCTTTACATTCTTTCACGAGCCTTAGAAAAGGATAGATGTACTATCCTTCTGTGTATGAACAGTTCATAATTCTACTTGTGTAAAAATTCCGATGTTTTTACTGAGTGGTGGAAATAGTGGTAAAAGGCCGTCTTCTAACATCAATATGACTTTTAATGAAATATCGAGGATAACAATTATTAAATTGTTATCCTCGTAACGTAACGTGTCATTATGAATTTCAATTTTTCACTCCATTACTGTGAATGCAAACATTTTTTTGTAACACATGCATGAAAATCCCTTGGGCGATATTCTGTTCATTTCATTCCCTATTTTGCGGGATGAAAACGACAACAGCGCCGACATGGCGAAATATACCGTGACAAGTAGCTATATTCAGTGCAGTTAAAGCAACAGCCATTTGTGTTTATACCGAGATTTTGTTAGGGCTCTAAAAAGAGAAGAAATAAATGCATACGGTGGAAAATAATGAGGATTGGGGTACGCCAGTAATACAAGAAATCGCTGCGAATGTGATTCAGGAGTTGGTACCGCAACCATCAAAAGAGTAGTATAACTCCACTTACGTGAAATTTTCCGAATAGCACACGTCAATAGGCATCATATAAAATTTCACGAAAGTAAATAAGAAATATAAAATTGGTTAAATTTGATTCAATCAAGAGTTCAAAATGCCTTGATGTTTATACACTATGTTTTTTTATTCAATAAAAATTTACTTTTTTATTCAATGAGAGGCATCGCCTGTTTAACCCCCCACCGGGGCTCCGTCTCTGGACCCTGAAACCCCTAATCTGGACGGTTTTTATTAAATAATCTATTTTTCTGCTTGGAGACTCATTTTTTTTATTCTGAAAACAGCAACGACGCTTTGCATGCACTTGTTACAGAAAGTATCGTGTGTGACGCGGGTCGAAAATCGACACTTGTCACATAAAACACTAATGCTCTATCGACGTGCATGTATATAATGCCTATTTTTTTTGTGACTTGACCAACAGCTAATGAACCTACAGACCAAGTAGGTTTACAATACCATTCTGTGATAATGCTATTATTTTCTCTAATTAATAGCTAATCCAGGAATGTTCTTTTATTGTCTTTTTCTTTCTCATTAGTGAACTGTAGTTTGGGATGGTGAACTTTGAAAATTGTTAAAGTGTGTTGAACTTGATCAGATGGCAAAGACATAATTATGTCGTCAGCATATTTTCTATATAAAATTGGAGTATCATTAATTTTTTATACGCAACATTCTTCTAAATCAGACATAATTATATTAGGTAATATTGACACTAATGGAGAGCCCATGGGAGGCTTGAAATGGTTTTGTGATTCTTATTATCAAATGTGAAGTAAGTACTAGACCTAATTATCTTCCTATTGAAGTAAGTACTAGACCTAATTAGTTTCTTTTTTTAATTCACCGAGAACAGCGCCCTTTCCAAACAAATACTTTTTTTTTCCTAGACTGTTTAAAACTAATTGTAAAGGAACATTTATGTAAAGAGAGGTCACATCGAATGAAATTGAAATATATGAAGTAGGTAACGTAATGTGCGACACCAACGATTTCAGAGAGGAACTGTCATTAACATTAAAAACCGGACTCCGAATACGCTTTGTTAACATTTTTAGAATAAAATCAGTTCATCTGTTTGTCTAATAATTGGTAGAGGAAACTATTGGCATCATCGAGGTATTCGGGTTGTATATTTTTTGGTAAAGTTTACGTTCTACCTAATTTTGTATCATCAGGTTTGAAGTAATGATAGTTAGTTTTATTTATGAATTTTGCACGTTTTCAATGATCTAGGAAGCTAAAAACTAATTTTTGTACAATTTTATTTGTATCAGCTGCCTTAAGCTTATAAATTCTTTCATCATTTAAGAGTGCAAGGGAATTTCATATTCGTATGTAATCAATATAATTTAGAACAACAGTGGTATTACCTTTGCTTATTAGCTCCAGTGATTTTTGTATAAAGGTGAAATCTCGTAGTATCAACTGTAACTTGACTAGTGTGTTTTTTGTCTAGTGTAATTTAAGTTATTTTAAGCATTAGTTAGTCAGCTTCTGGCATTATTTAACTTGTCCTTCTGAATCAAATGTGACTGTGATTCACATTCACAAATAACGTTATGAATGTCAATTATGGTTTCTTTTATGTATAAGGAAGGATAACAAAATTAAGGTGTCAACGATAGCAAAAGTTTTATGTGAGATGGAATATCTATACTGGACAGATTGATCAACCAGTAATTTATAAGACTGAAGTTAGAGATGTAAGTTCTGTTAATGTTTAAAATCGTCGTAAATTGATCAATGGAATCATTATTCCCTGTTATCTTGGTCTTGCGATAAATTGAATTACTATTATTATTTATATTTGTACTATAATTATTTCCGTTATTCCTATTGTTATTTCTATTTTTATTTGCATTTGTGTGTTGAGTGTACCCGTTAGCTGTGTGATAATTATTTCTATTGTTATCATTTCAAGATAAAGTATATTGTACGTCATATTCATTATTCTGAACTGTCGGGTTGAAGAGGGAGAATAATCTATACTACCGATAATAAAGTTGGGATACGAAAGTATGTACAATGTAATCACTGAAGTTTTTCTTGATAACAATTACGTAGTCCGAAATGCTATAACCGAGTTAGCTTAGTTTTTTCAAATTAAAAAAATTCTTTGTGAACACATGTTGGCGTTTTTTAATCATCTTAATGCTTTTCGAAATTCATGAAAGATTAGTTTTTTTTTCTAAAGATGATGTCATCAAAATCTACATTAACTATTTTTGTATGAGTAGTTGTAGAATTTAGTCGAATCTAAATGTTTTGTGGCTAGACTTTCCTGGTGACAGCAAAGAAGAAATTTGAATTGTTTTTAAAGACGTAGTCTCTTTTCATTAGTTCTTTTCCAAATTTTGAAGGCGTTGTTGATGTGTGCTCCAAATGTTCTATATAGACATCTAAAGAAGTTCATGTTTAGTTTAATGTCAGCGTAGATAATAGTTCATAGACGTAGTGACCGCTTTCGAAGAAATTCCAAAGGGAATTCCATTTATATTCAAAGTCAATTAGTCCCAGCCTAACATAACAACAAACAATGACTCCATTTACGCATTGAATATGATTTTGAACAGTGACAGAACTTACAATCTAACTAACATCAGTCTTAATTAATGCCGGTTGATCAATCTATTAAGTATTTTCCTATCGCACGGACCTAAATTTTGTCATCCTTAATTATGCACAAGAGAAACCAACGGTGCCATTCATAAAATTATTTAAAAATTTGGATCACAATTATAATTCTTTTAGAAAGACAAGTTAAATAATGCAAGACGTTCACTAACTAATATTTGAAATAACTTACTGTTATGCCGGTACCGCGTAATTAGATTATTCGGTATTCGGTATAATATTGAAAAGTTATTATTTTTCGGGATCGTTTGCCGACAAGGAGATAATAGATCTCGAGTAAATTGTGTAAACGTGAATTTATATAAAATGGTAGTATTTGTTATAGACAATGGCATCTTTCCGTTAGCTATTCAAAGTCAATAAAAGAATGTACAATCATTCTGTTGTTTCGAGTAATTGACGAGGAACCAACCCGTTATCTGTGTCTACTTTAAAAACTGATCTTCGTAAAGCAGTTGCTAACTGTGTTTGCGAAAATCCCTTTGTTAGCAATTTTTACTTTAGCCTATCGTCGATCGCCGAGCGAGTCGCCTCATGCTGCGTGGGCGTTCTTGGCGCCGATCGTACTATCGGGCATTGGACTTCGTTTCCTGTCTTGAACGAATTCCAAAGTTTCATTAGCTGTGTCAGCCATGGAATATTCCAGAAAATACCGTGAAATGTAATATTCCGCGGTACAACATTACATTATACTAACACAAAAAAAAACAATTAAAGTTATAGCTGATACTAAGATATTTCTATCTTTACATCCTGATATGAAAATCACCAGAGCTGATAAAGTAAAGAGCACTGTTGTTCTAAACTCTATTGATTACATACAAAAATCCCTTGCAGATTTAAATGATAAAACTATTTCCAAGATTATGGCAGCTGATCCAACTAAAATTGTATAAACATTAGTTACTAGGCATCTAGATCATGAAAACGTGCATAATTCATAAATGAAACTAACTATTATTATTTAAAACCTGATAATACAAATTTAGCTAGAATGTACACTTTACCAAAAATACACAAACTGAACACCCCAACGAGGCCAATATCTTCGTCTATTAATTGTCCCACACCCAAATGAGGTGAATTTATTCATAAAATATTGACGATGCGTCGATATTAGTCTGTTAAGGTTTTAAATATTCGGCGGTAAGAGTCCGATTCCTATTGTTAAGGACTGTTTCTCTCTGAAAACATTGATTTCGTACATTACTTTACCTACTTCATACGTTTTAGTTTCATTAGATGGGACCTCTCTTTAAACAAATGTTCCGTTACAATTAGTTTAAAACAAAATGGGAAAAAGGTATTTGTTTAGAGAGCGTACTGTTATCGACGAAGTAAAAAAAAGAACTCATATAACCGTGTCTTCTACGTATTTTATCTTTGATAATAAAATTTACAAATACATTTCTGGCCTCTTAGGGGCTTTCCATTAGCTCCAATATTATATAACATAATTTTGGCATAAGTTTGGCAGAAGAGGACTAGACTGGTGTGTGTGTGTGTGTGTGTGTGTGTGTGTGTGTGTGTGTGTGTGTGTGTGTGTGTGCGTGCGTGCGTGCGTGCGTGCGTGCGTGCGTGCGTGCGTGCGTGCGTGCGTGCGTGTGTGTGTGTGTGTTATACTATATATAACGGTTCATCGTGTCATTAATGTCAAATATGTTATTTTCAACATGCAAACACGGATTGACTTTTCTTTTTCTGTCTGCATAAAAAAATCATTCAAAAAAAATACATCCTCTCAAGATTTCTGTGTAAAGATTTTTTACAGAACTTCGAAGTTTGCAAAAAATAATACATAGCCTGCATTTGAGCCTTTTCACCTTGCTAAAATCGTAGAAATTAGTGTTGCAAATCGTTTTGCATTATTTAGGTGATATATACAAAGCCTGAGATCGTTCTTAATTTCTTCAAGTATCCATTGAGTTCTGTATTGTGACAAGCACGTATCTGTCCTGTCGATTAGCGAATGTTATCCCGGAGATCCCCGTGCCACCAGCGTTACCGCCCCGAACTGGGAGTATCGGCGAGCAACCCAATGAACGGGACAATGAAATCGTCATCACATTGGATCGAGAAAATCAGTACAGTCGAACGCAGCCAAGGGCTAATGAACCTCAAGGTAATACAAATACATTAGCAAAATCCAACAGACACTCTAGACCAACAGTAGCATTAACGAGCTAGAGCAACAATTTGTCACCAACACCAACCATCCTCAATTTTCTCCATTTACCGCTTCTTTCATTATGATAATTGCACATTATAATACGATTAAAACGCACACGCGAATACATTCATTCCATGTATCACAGCAGTTACTAAACCGCGTTCATCTCGTAACTTTTGTAACAGAGAATTCAACGTATAATAGGACAACCCTATACGCTTACGTACACGCAAAATGAAAATCAAACCGTTGGCGAAAAAAAAAATCTAATCGTTACAACTTTGTAATGAATGTTACGAACCTTGATGGTGAATTATTGTTAAATTATACACACATATTTATTCACATTTTACCTTGTTGCAGACATTTTGTCGTGTATTTATATAAAACAATTTTTTTGCCCGTTGGCAGTATCTGTCGGTTCGATCGACTTAAACTTATTGCTTCTATAGTTATCAGTAGATATCCTAGGCCGACACAGCCACGATCAGTAAAGTAGAACTCTACCTTGCCGGTGATCGGTAATGCCGTAACTCTGAACACGTGCGCCATCGGTCGATAATATCACTACCTTACAGGCACTGTCTTGAATAAGATGGCATCTTGCCATCGTAGTGGGACATTTAAATATCTTTAATGCGAGGGACGATTTTCAAATGCTAACGAAAAATCCTCAAACAAGATGGCATCTTGAAATTTTAGTGGGAAATTTCAATATCTGAGGAGTCACGTGACTGCAGGAGATTTAAATGGAGGCAGAACATTTGAGCATTTCAAATAGATAGAGCCAGGATCTCAGCTCCCGAACAGGGGGATGGGTGAAATTTGAATATCACGAAGCCTTTCTCAGGCATCAGATAAGGTGAATTGGGTCTGAGTTAAAGTAGTTAGAGTATGAGGCAGACTCCGGTAGATGGCAGTGAGCTAGATTCCTATACGTGGAGGAGCTAGAACGCCATTACTGGCGGGGGGGGGGGGCAGTCATATGATCCAAAGATGCGAAATTTGAATTGTATCTAGCACTGCCAACTTAACGACAGCTAGATCCCCATAGGTGAGAAAGCTAGATTTTCTTCTCCGGCAGTTGTAGTAGAACTACATAGATGACAGTCATGTGACTCAATCGAGGAAGATTTAAATTTCAGCGTGCAATTTACATAATTCTTAACCTAACCTATAAACAATGTAGGATTGAGAAAATGTTATGAAGCGAACCTAAATGTAATCATGGGATGTTCACTCGTTTATTGCGTTTAAAGAACATATCCAAATGTATCATATCAGGAAACAACCAATTCTTAAGTAGTTTAACATTTTCGGCAAACCTTCAGCTCGCCACGTAACAACCGAAGCTTGTTTGAGAGACTCATTCTGTTTCGAACAATCGATCATGATGAATGGCGCATGCATGATGAAGTCTCTCTTTCTCAGCATGGATTCCGCATCCTTGCCATAGTACGCATTTTGGAAGCTTGCGTACATCTCGTACAACAGAGCACACTAATTGCGATTCACAACGAGATTAAGGTTGTCGTATGGGTAGTACTGCAGGTTTAAGGGGTCACATCTACTCAGCGGCCGAAAAAAGGCGTGTTTTTGTGATTTTTTTTTTTGGAAAATGGTTGCAGGTTTCGAACTTTTTTTTTCACAGTAAGGGGAATATCTTAGAGTATGTTTCATAATTTTTTTATTGGAAAAAATTCCTAAATGTAAATGATATAGTGTATCCGTCCGGACCGCTGTTCAAAAAAGGCCTTCCGCGGTGACCACTGTAACTGCCCAACCAATCATCTGAAATAAAAAAACCAAATAAATTTAGTTTTTCTATAGTATTATCTAGTCTTTAAGCGAAGGATTTTTTTTTCGATGCGTACTTTTTTTAATATCGAGGAAAAATGGAGTGATTTTTTTACTGAAATTTGGAGCATCACTTTCGATCGGCGACAATTTTTTCAAAAATTATCAGGGGTACAAATTGAAAATGCGGGTTTGATAACAGATGGCGTTACTAACGCTATACGCATCAGGCAGTACTGTGACTATGTTCATGTCAAAGCTACGTCTTATAGCTTTAATTTTCAGTATGTGTCAATTTGTCGCAGTGTCAAATTCATAGTTTTTTTGAGCTCTCAATATGTCGAGTTTCGTGCCAACAAAACAGCATTTGCGGGAAGTTTTAATTTACTTCTTTAATTTGAAGAAAAGTGCTGCTGAAGCACATCGATTGGTCTCCGAGGCTTATCCGAGTCATGTTCCATCGGTTTCAACGTGCGAGAGATGGTTTGTGCGGTTTAGAAGTGGTGATTTTGACGTTGAGGACAAAGAGCGGCCGGGCCAAGTGAAAAAGTTTGAGAATGCTGAATTGGAGGCAATACTCAATGAAGACTCGTGTCAAACTCAACAAGAGCTCGCAGATTCATTGGGAGTGACACAACAAGCCATTTCCCATCGTATAAAAGCCCTCGGAATGATCCAAAAGCAAGGACATTGGGTGCCGTATGAGCTGAAGCCGAGAGACGTCGAGCGCCGTTTTTTTTGCATGCGAACTGCTGCTCGAACGGCAAAAACGGAAGGGTTTTTTGCATCGCATTGTCACTGGTGATGAAAAGTGGATCCATTACGATAACCCGAAGCGTAAAAAATCATATGGTTACCCCGGCCATGCATCATCATCGACGGCCAAACCAAATATTCACGGCGCCAAGCTCATGCTCTGTATTTGGTGGGACCAGCTGGGTGTGGTGTATTATGAGCTATTGAAATCGAACGAAACCATCACAGGAGCACTATACCGAACTCAATTGATGCGTTTGAGCCGCGCACTCAAAGAAAAACGGCCACAATACGAGCAAAGACACGACAAAGTAATTTTGCAACATGACAACGCTCGGCCACATGTTGCAGCGCCGGTCAAAACATACCTACAAACGCTGAAATGGGAAGTCTTACCCCACCCGCCGTATAGCCCAGATATTGCTCCTTCCGATTACCACCTTTTCCGATCGATGACACATGGCCTAGCTGACCAGCGCTTCCATTCTTACGAAGAAGCCCAAAAATGGGTCGATGACTGGATAGCAGCCAAGCCGGCCGAATTTTTTCGCGACGGTATCCGTAAATTGCCAGAAAGATGGGAAAAAGTTGTGGCTAGCGATGGACAATACTTTGAATAATTCATTTGTTACCATTTTTTCAGAATAAACGTTCAAAAATAGAAAAAAATCCCGCATTTTCAATTTGTACTCCTGATAATATTTTATCAAATCCTTCGATTAAAGACTAGATAATACTATACAAAAACTAAATTTATTTGGTTTTTTTATTTCAGATGATTGGTTGGGCAGTTACAGTGGTCACCGCGGAAGGCCTTTTTTGAACAGCGGTCCGGACGGATACACTATATCATTTACATTTAGGAATTTTTTCCAATAAAAAAATTATGAAACATACTCAAAGATATTCCCCTTACTGTGAAAAAAAATAAGTTAGAACACCTGCAACCATTTTCCAAAAAAAAAAAATCACAAAAACACACCTTTTTTCGGCCGCTGAGTAGATGTGACCCCTTAAGAAGAGTTTGACGTTGGGGATGTTGCAATGATTAAAGCAACTGGCATTTGCATTTCTAACTACTCTTTCATTCTTCTGGAAAGCCAGGATTACAAAGCGTGATTTTTCCATCTGATTGGTCGTTTTGACTATCCAAATGTGTTTCATTGTGTTTGGAAGCATTGGATACTCGTACAACTCAGAGGTGCGAAAACTCATGATGATATCATTCTCAATATGGCTAAGCAGAAGTATCTTGTGTTTGTCCAACAGCATCGCGCATGTCATTAACCATTGGATTCTCGTATGTTCAATTTTGCATTTCTCGTAAGTCCCATTTGCGAGTGCTGTCTGCATAACAGCGTTCGTATTGTTTCTCGACCTTGTAAAAATAAGCTCGTACTTCGTGTTGATGATAATTTTTTGGTAGTTCTCGGCAAATCCGAGAATCATAGCGAGCGGGGTGCGTACATCATAGTACCCATCGTAATCCGTAATATTTGGTCTTTTCGACATCGAGGCAGCTGCTATGCCGGTACCGCGTAATTGGATTACTCGGTAATCGGTATAATATTAAAAAGTTATTATTTTTGGGATCTTTTGCCGATTAGGAAATGGATCTCGAGTAATCAGTGCAAACGCGAATTTATGTAAAGTGGTGGTATTTATTATAGGCAACGGCAACGTTCCGTTGTCTATTCAAAGTCAATAAAAGAATGTACAATAATTCTGTTGTTTCGTGCCCGTTACGAGGAACCAACCTCTCTTGATTGAATCTACCAATAGACTCTGATATTTCGGGCGAGTCCGACCCGCGATCAACCGTTCAGGTTGATGTTAAACTTTTGACTGATTTCGACAAAGCAGTTATTCACTCCTTTCACCGAAATCGAATGTCGCAATGAATTTCACAATAAACATCGCTTGCAAATTCCAGCAAGTCGTAGCTCGAGCTCGTAGCGGTCATTGCTCGCAGCTCGTTCCTTACGTTTGCACATTTTTTCTACTTCTGTAAGTGGCCTCACGCGAAGAAGGAACAATGGCGAAATAATGTACAATTAATTAATTCGCAGCACAACACAGCCAACCCTTTCAATTATTGAACTCTGACCAGGACTCAATGACACGTAATCTTTCATGAGATATGTTAAACCAACGTTCTTGCATCGGTCGATGTTTATAGTCCTGGTCTCGTACTGAATTTGTTCAAATAGTTGAAATAAGCCGTTGTTTATCAACTTCGTTGATTCAACAGCAGTTCAGTTCGCTTTAGTCAGTCTCCCACACACGTGCAATGAACTTCTCGAGGGCAAGAGAATTGAATCACTGTTGTTGAAGGTTAATGAGGTATAGGCTGATGCGAGTGGATCTCACAATGAGCTACGGATTCGTTGAATATGACGGGTGACTGTACGCGCAGAGTCTCTTCCATTGCAGTAGCAGCCGCAGCAGCAGTAACAAATATCACACACGTTACTTTCTTCCACCAACAAGGCACAGTTCTAGGCTTCTCAAAAACTGAATGTTGTTAGCGTCTTGGGCACTCGTTGACGACTGATGGGTAGGCATCATGTCCGAGAATTCAGATGGTAGAGTAAGTGGACTGTAAGATATTGAAGGAATATTAATAATCAGTACACAGATGTTAATTACAATCGCATTTAATGCTCCACCTGTCAAAGTGCAGCAGACATGGTTACATAAATAAATCGAATAAAATATAGCGAATAATATATTTAAATAAGCACGAAAAAGCAATAAATACAATGTTGTGAACCTTTACCACACACGATTATATTAATCGTGTGTAATTGATAAGAAGTTCTGTCACGATCGGGCCTCGCGATGAAGCTGACGCCGGGTGCATGACAAGATGAGCCAAATGATGATGTACTGGTATGCCGATGGTGATATATCACTGCTGATATGATGGCTGAGTTGTGGAGACTATAGGTCGGCCGAGTTGATCAGTGAGTCTGATTTCGATGCACTTAACAATTGTGAGCACGCACGAAACACGGTGACGATGAAACCGTGCAAGAGCCTAAACGCAAGATGGCTGCGTTATACAAAGCAGCCGTTGTCTAGCCGCGCAGTCGTAGAGCGTTGCGCGCAGCGACCTGTTGCTTGGCACGCTGACCTAGCGCGAGATTTACTGCTTCTGAGTGGTGCTGCCGCTAAGTGGCAACAGCAAGCAGTCGCCCATGCTAACCAGCTGTGCGCAGTCTAGCTAGGCGTAGCAGAATGCTCAAGCATTCTCAAACACATCATGATGATTCTTTTTTATAGCCGTGACCAATTCTGTTAAAGACAATACCCAGGATTCTTGATATGCAACCTAATGGTAATAATTTCACTACGAAAATTCACTGGTTCTTTATAGTGATCAACTATGCGTAATTGCAGGTGTTTAAAGACCTTGACGGTAATTGGAAGATAAATGACTTGCGATGGAATTTCGACGATGTTATATGCTGGTGGTACTGCCGTAAAGACTTTGTGTGTCGTGTGAACTTTGCGCTCGTTGTTGAATGCTCTTTGCATTCATGTTATGTTGCACTCAACTCGCAATGCGTTGACCTTCGAAATAGCGACAGGTAATTCTGAGCTGTGAGTCATATTACTTAATAGCTCACGGCGAGTAAAACCTAGTAAGCTTCCAATGGATTCTTGTGGTGAAAAATCGATATTTGACCGCACTTTATCTCGCTTCGTAGTGTATCGTTATTGAGTTTAAGATTAATGGAAATGCCTTTAGATACACGCTGTTCCTGCAGGTATGTCTTGATGTCTTCAATCTCGTTACTTTCCATTTGCAACACAATCACTTCTCCATCTACGTAAAACCTGTTTTTACCGCTGTCGATGTTCGGTATATGGTTGAATGATATTGATTCCACTAGTCCAAGATGTAGTTCTTGTTAAGCGAAAATTTAATTGATGGAAAGTATTTTGCCTCTGCCAATGAAACCTCCATGATGGATCGTGCACAACTCGTACGTGCTGTAATCTGATATCTCGCGTGATTATACTTTATCTCGTTGTCGACTCCAAGGTAGTCCATCAGATCTCGAGGTGGTTGTAGGTATCCAAGACTATCAAAGTAAATAACGTTAGTCTTTTTTTTTTTCGATAGACGACCCAGTATGTACTAGGACCATCTTTGTTGCCGAGGTTAATGATTGCTGATTCATGATAATGAAGTCCATCAGATAGCAAGGCGTTTCTCATGAATACACCACGAAAATGAGAAATGATGATGAAATGGAAATGAGAACCTTTGCCGAGAGCGATAGCCTCGATAACCCGATTATGTTTCTGACTTTCCTCTAACTGTTGCTTCGAAGTTTTTTCATCATTCATAGCTTTCGATAACCCCGGAGTACCACCTGCTAACGCTCCTATTATACTTAAGTCAGCAAACATAGGAATGAGAAAAGATAAAAGTCCACCCACTTTTTTTAAACTGGCAGCATACATGGAACACGCACGCTTATCTTTCCACCAGCTGTCTTCACAGCATCGCGAGCTCCCTTCAGCGCCGATCGAATAGCCACGCGAGAGTAATTTGCTGTTGATTTCGAGGTAGTTTTCACTGTCCTGGAGAGGATGATGCCTGGCTTTCTCTTTCAAAATTCTATCCGAAGTATATGTTTCTCAAGACACTCCTCAGATCCGTAGAGGGTATCGGATACTTTGCCTTCAGCAAACATGACCGACTCATATCCCTCGTGGATCCATGTTCTAATTCCATTATGTTTTTCGACGATATAGCCTGCGAGAAACATGGCAACTTCAGAGCCTTCTACTGTACAGATAGGCATAAAAACATTGATTACTTCTTCCTGTGTCAGTCATACGCTTAGCTTCCTGAATATCTGGTGCGAGATAACGTTAACATGCTAGTATTCTTTCGTCAGAACGACATGAATGTCTAGTACGTCTACGACGATCACGTAAATACAGACAAATTGGTCTCGTAGTTCAAAAACTTGTGCTCGAAATGCTGGAACGATGACAATCATGGATTTTTTGTAATCGACAAAGATTGCAGAGGACTCGGCAGCAGTAGATACAGAAAGGGCTTCGACTGCTTTGCCAAAAGTATATCTCACGCAAAGTGAAATTGTGAGTATATCATAGAAGGTCGAAGCAACAACATGACATTATTATAATTAACGTCACTTTGTCCACTCGAATTATAGTTCAGATTGTCTAGTATTTTAACACCGATCGCGTTTGCCTGTGAGCCGCACCATGAGGCAGGAAGGTAGCACAATGGCCGAGTGTATTAAGAAGAGCCGTGTATTGAAGTGTCCGAACCGTTTGTGAATCTAGCTGAAAAAATCCTTAATAAGTGCAATCAATTAACTCTGGCGTAAATCGAACAATTTAAATGCACTGCAGAAACCGTTCTAGTCACCGTACCAAGGAGTACAGTTGAAAACTGATATAGAAGCGTACTTGTCGAGACCGCAGGAGAAGTAGTCGCACCATTCCGTTTGAAGACCGAGATAGAGGTGTCTTTTCTCGAAAAACTGCCGCATTAGTGTACTCGAATCATCCAGGCGTGAATCAAACGGTCCGAGAGACACTTAGAAATTGTGAAGAGACTAATTGAATTCCATTGCGCAACGAAGAATTACCGTGAACTCCAACAGTGAAGCACCCACCATAAAAACCGGAGTAGAAGTTGTCTTACAGAAGACCAGAATAGAAGAGATTTTTGATAGAGAAACCGAAAGAAGCATGACCGAAAGGAGGCGGCGGCCTGAAGTGACCGCCCATCTAGAAGGATCCGTAGTGTAACGGTATTAAGCGTTAACATTACCCTTAAAGGGCTTGTTCGGACTCGAGCAGGAAGGAAAGTAATTTTAGGCTTTTGTAGTAGGCAAAAGTAGGGTTTATTCCAAGAGAAACAAGTAGAAATTGTATGATACAAGAAAAATAAATAGAAAATTCAATTCTCTAACCCTTTCTGTTGGTATTATGGCTACCACGCGCCTTACAATAAATTAATCCCGGGCACACGAGTGCATTTATAATCGTGTCCGCGGGTAATTTGAAAGAATATTAATATGTGCGAGAAAACATTGATAATTCTATAGTCCCTAACGCAAAGATATTTGCAAACTAATCGTATCATTGATAATCGTGAAATTAAATGTTAGTCGAGAAATTTATCGACTCGCTGCGTTCCTTGGGTAAGGGATTCTTAGTGCGCGTATCGTCGGTAACTAACCGACTGCCGCTCCTAGAGTCGCGAATATCACTGAGTCGTTCTATACTTGCTACCGACCCACAGTAGACGCAGAGCCCGAAATCGTGGCAGAAAAGTCAGAAAAAAATTTTTACAATCGGGATATTTGAGCAGGCAGTCAGGTAGAGGACTTATGGCTGCGTTAAATTGTAAAAGGGGAACCTTTTTCACCGTATACCTTCGTCGCTGCGTCAGTTGGAAGTTAGCCTTCGAGACGAGTGTTCGCATCGCGCGCTGAACGAGCGAAAACTACCGTGACTTATAAAATCGATAACTTTAAAGTGAAGTGTTTTAAATCAATCCGGAGACATGGATACGACTTCTGGAGGTATGTAGAAGATATTTTTACATTGGTTGAGTTTAAAATAAATATGTAAATTATTGAAGTGTAGTATAAACTACTGCATAAATAAAGTGAAAGAATTTTGTAAACTTATATTTTCAACTATGCGAAAAGTTATACTTTCTGCCATATTCTGCGACAGCCAATGTCTAGGCCTTTAGTTTATTATATAAGCTTGCGAAATTAACAGGAATTAGCTGCCTAGAGCTGCCTAACTTTGTCTGTTATGGTTTTTGGCAACGTAAAACAGGCGGTTGCCGACCGTGCACGCGCGCGCGGCGCCATACGCCATGCCATGGGGCCATTGAACAGCTGCTACTTGAGCAATAGGACTATATCCATACATATACCATATATAATATATATATATATATACATATATATATACAAAATACAAATTCAAGTAAATCATTTATATATCTATTTTTGTAGACATACAACAATACATATATATGTAAGTATATACTAAAGTAATTAATTTGAATCGTCACATTTTATTTATATTTGATACATTTTTATTATATATATATAGGTATATATGGGGCATTCCACGCCAAATCGGACAGTTCAATTTTTTTTCCCTTGATTTTGTCATATTTTCATGTACTCATCAAAAATCGGCTTCTGGTACATTTTGAGATGTTTTTAGTCACCCGTTCAAAAAATATTTGTTTATGTTCTTTTGCTCATAACTTCTTTCATAATAGTCTAAATTCAATTTTTTTTCATAACTGTTGTTTTTTATGTACTTTTCAAAAAAAAAATACGAATAATTATTGCGGCTACTTATTTGTTACAATAATTAAAATTCATTAAAATTTTTATCTGATCCTTCAACACAAATTCTATACAATTTTATGTCTTTATTACAGGGTCCCATTACGAAGGAGTACATTTGACGAGGAAAGAATTATATCTTATTATAAAGGATAATTTGAACGATAATTTCGCTACGTTATTGTTTGGCTTTCTGATTCGCAATCAGTCACTTTCACAACCCGCGTATATCAATTTTGTTCAATTCAATTATAATAATTAAAATTCAAATAACTAATGCAAGTTATATATCATTGTATACGAAAACGTCATACTAAATAAGTAAATTATTTCATCCTTTTTTGAGTGGTACGGCAGGAGGGAGTTTTTTTGAAAATTTTTAATTTTTTTTAACATACTTGTCCGCCATATTGGATCAGCCATTTTGTTTACAATAATTTGGCTTTCGGATTCGTAATGAGCGACCCTCAAAACCCACATATAGCAGTTTTTGTCAAGATCGGACACGTTTTCAACATTCATGTCCGCCATATTGGATCGGCCATTTTGTTTACAATAATTTGGCTTTCGGATTCGTAATAAGCGATTCTAAAAACCCGCATATACCAATTTTTGTCAAGATCGGACACCTTTTTAACATCCATGTCCGCCATATTGGATCGGCCATTTTGTTTACAATAATTTAGCTTTCAGATTCGTAATCAGCGACCTTAAAAACCCCTGCATACCAATTTTCATTCCGATCGGAGGTTATTTGTATTTACTGCCACGATTTCGGGCTCTGCGTCCACTGTGCGACCCGTTGGTGAGCGTGGAGTTCCCTGCTAATACATTGTTTTTTTTTTTAAAGGCTGACTTGCGCGTCCACCCGACCGCCGCTATGCTCTGGCGTTGGTGAAATGCATTTTCAGTGCACGTGCAGCTACCTCAGGGGCGTCCCCTGTTGATTTATCGCCCGGTGTCTTTTCCCTGAGTAATATTTAGATCGCATCCCTAACTATGCTATTATAATTCCCTATTCTTCGATATGGACCGATTATATCTTCGTTTTTTTTTTAAATATTTCGAAGAGTCTTTTGTGTCAGAGAGAATAGACTGTTCTGATATAGTGTATTAGATAGCTCCGTCCGCGGCTACTAGTGTGAGGAAGAGAGACAGAGATAGACCGCTCTGTTGATGTTTGGGTCTACGGTGCGTCGGCCTTGAATGCAGCACCGACTCAGCTGCTTCCCGTCAAGTATGTGTGTCAGGTACTACAGCTGGGCTCTCTTGGTACCAGTGCGGCTGCACCTAGCGAGGGTTGGTTGCTCTTCCTTCCTGGTAGCTGGACTTCTGCGTTGGCGGGACCTGCGAACAAAACTGTCCCCCGAGTGCCGAAATTCTGGTCTTTTTATACCAGAATCCCCTCCAGCTGGCCCATGCTTTCGGTATCACTATAGTTGGTGGCGGTCCTGTAGCCCACTGGTACGTCATTTTAAAAATCGTCGTTGGCCTTTTAATACTCCGTTGCCTGTATTTTTCAAACGGAATAACGGGACTTGGTCACCGATATATCGGCCTAATGGTGTGGGTGACGGCTCGATAGCGGTGCGTTGTTGTGTGCGTACCGAGCGTCATGAGTTGCCGAGTATAGGCCGATCTTACTTGGTGTGCGTAACGCGCGGTAGCGATGCTTTAGTGTGTGCACCGCGCGTTATTAGCTAGTTTGTACGTCTCAGTAGAGACAATGCCTGTTGAAGGTGGGCCTCTCTCGTGCGCTCAGAAAACTAGCACCTTTTCTGAATAACCACATATATCCGTTGTTCAGCATTACACCATCTGGTAAGAAAAAATCTACGGCTGGAATGTTACCTCGATACACGACATCGAGGAGAATTATACAAATGGATTACGTATACTGGGACGACCTGAACGTGCTGGTAGATCGACTACGTACGACTCTTGCTGAACAAACAGCTGGCAATCCAAATCATGTCAATGAGATTGTCTCGATCATTGAGGAGTTGCGTGAAGCCAGAATAGTTTAACTGGGATTAACCCCGCAGTCAATTGAACAATGAGTGTCAAAATGTTTGTACAAGTCGCGAGGTCATCCCGGCTTTGAATTCAGGCTCGCTTCCGACAATCAGTACGACGTCGAGAATAAGATACAGTGCAACGTTCCCGAGTCGAGTGAGCAGAACGACGCGGTCAATCTGAGCCTCGCAAAACGTTTAATTCAACAGGATTTGAGTGGCTTGTTTCATATCACAACTCGACAAATAGAGGATTTGGATAATTCCTAATTGCAGATACAGATTATCCAAGACCAAGCGAACAAGAGACTATAGTATATAATGATAAACGTCAAATCGGCTCTAGATTTGACAGTGCGTGACGTTGAAGCCATTGCTCCATTAGAGCAAGCATGGAACATCTAAGACTAATGGAAGAGTTACATAAGCCCATTCGTCGCAATTATCTGTGTCACACATTCGACGTACGAGACCTAGATGAGACATGGCAAGCGGACCTCGTTGAGATGTAGCCCTAAGCTCGAATGAACAAAGCTTACATGTACTTACTCACAGACATCGACGTGCTGTCCAAGTTTGTCTGGTTGCTCTCGTAAAACGGAAAACTCGTAAAAACGTCACTGCAACTATGGACTCTGTGCTGCGACAAGGTCGAGTATCATCGAATCTGCAGACCGATCAAGGCACAGAATTATACAATGCGAGCTTTCGGAATTTTATGGAACGCTACAACATCAATCTCTACTCGATGTACAGTTGAGTCATAGTCAAAATTTTCAATCGCACACTCAAGAGCAACATGTCGAAAAAATTTAATCTACGCAGCACTTACAAATAGCTAGGCATTTTGTTCGATCTCCTAGCAGCGTAGAACGATACCAAGCATCAAGCTATTAGCATGAAGTCAAAGGACGTCACAGTAGCCAACGTCGAATCGCTCTTGCGACGTTTCACGAGTAAACGGCAACTCAAAGCACTCATGTTTAAAACTGGCGAGAAGGTAAAGGTGAGCAAGAACAAGCACGTTTTCGAGAAAGGCTACACACCGAACCGGATAGCCGAAATTTTTACTACGAGTCGAGTGATGGCAACGAATCCAGTGACATACAAGCTCAAGGCCTACCATGATAAACCCATTGCTGGCGGTTTCTACGAAGAAGAGCTTCTGCAGGCCAAATATCCCGATGTTTACCTCGTAGAGAAAATACTCAAAAAACGTGGAGATCGAGTTTATATGAAGTGGTTTCCTAGCTACTTCGATCGTTCACACAATAGCTGAATAAATATGTCTGATTTGTAAATCAAATATCACAACAGTACACTGCGCCGTCTTATATTAAACGAGCTAAATGAAATGTATAAAATGATAGGTGCGCCCGCGGTAGGTTGGTCGTGAGCCTTGGAGACTGCAGTACTTCTAGCGAGGGAATGCCCCTCACATAGCAGTGAGGGCTCAAAACAAATGTCCTCAGTCTAGCATCACTGTTACTAATGCGTTGTCAAACTATGTCGTCGCTTCAATACTGAAGTTATTCCATTACTTCTACTTTATTAAGAACGTTAAATTGTTTTATTTCACATCTTCCTTCCAAAACTTATCCTTTGCGTAACTGTATGTTTCTAATTATCCTCAGAAAAAAGACAACTCCTACGTTATTTTTTTTCTAAATTTATTTATATTTTTCAAAACATTTTTTTGTTTAATGCATGTAGGTATTGTATGGCACACAAGTGGACGAACATATTTTATTCACGAATAATTTCATAATCTCTAAGCGGTTAGGTGTTGTATGCATTTCATAAATAATATTTTGCTTTAATATACTTTGTCATTAAAATAAATTGTACAGATTAAAAAAAAAATTATAATTACCGGTCTCTATTAACAACAAAACTGACTATAAAAAAATGATAACAACTTCAAACAAATGGATATAATAATTTTTTATGAAAAAAGTTAAGAACGAATGAGCAAATTTTTTGTTAATAATCATTTTATAACATATCCTTTTTTTCAAATTGTTTATCCAACAATTGCTAGTTAACAGTATAAAATTTCGCTGTCATGAAGAAAAAAAAAATTATTTTGAAAAAGTGTCTCGAATCCACGAAAATATACGAAATATTTGCATTAAAAATGACGTACAATTGTTTATAACAAATTCCGAATGGTATTAGTTTAAAAAATACAATTTTTTCGTATTTCTTATTATGCTGCTAGACGCGTAAATAGGATTGTAAGGTCGGAGGTATGACATTTAAAAACTTCTTTATTGTGATCGTTTGCCAATAAGGAGTTGGAACTCGCGTGGACGAATAAAAACGCGAGAGTTTATGAACAGGAAGCGATTACAATTTATTATCATCAACGGATAATCCTCCGCTTGATTATCATTACTTAAATTAATTAAAAAAAACGACTTCTGTCTTAAACGAAATTCAATAAATTGGAAATTTCCGTGGCGCAACATCCTTGATGAAAACCACTGAAAATTTTCAACAATTTTGTTTGCAAAAAGTGTTTCAGGATCGCACAAATTGTCGTTAAAGATGCGGCCAGATGCTCATGAATTTTTTACTGACCTGACTGAATTTAGAAAGAACTATCAAGAGATTCAACAGAAATAAGTTAAAAACGTAGTCCCGAAAATGTCTGTACGATCAATAGTTAAAAAGTTATCGACGATTCAAATTTGAAAAAAAATTTTTTTAATATGTTGAAACCGCCGCCAAATTTCACATTTTTGAGAATAATTATTTCTTTAGCGATACAAATATTTTGTATGTAGTCTACATAGTGAGTGATTTTTTTTCAGATTTTTAGCTTTTGGTTATTAACTTTTGACCGACGCGTTGCATTCGCCGAATGTACGGAAACGTAGCATTTGCGACGCAAAACTTCTGACCCCTTCCACGCCCCCATTATCAACGTTACCTAAATGCTCTCGTGAACTTTTTTGTGACCAATTTTGTGCTCTATAATTTTGGTCTTGTACAAAATAGCTGTATCTTGTACGGTTCTCACAGGGTTTGTACTGGAAGCTTGCGTGGCGTGAATTCTGGATTTTTTTTTGTTTTCGATTTTTTCTTAGAGCGTTTCAACTCGAGAGGATTGCGAAATGAGATTTGTATTCAGAACATACTTCTGAAACCCCAAAAACATTACGATTGAATAGAACATTTTTGCAGGGTCAACATCTAATTTGACTGGCTTACACTGCGGGCTTTCGAGCAAGCGAAACCCGAATAATTTCTTGCGATATTCCTTTGCAGAACAAGACTTCGCTCTTCCCACTTACTAATGCGTCCAATACTATGTCGTCGCTTTATTACGAAAGTTACATTACTTCTAGTTTATTAAGAAATGGAAATTCTCCCACTTTTGCTATCTGTTAGAGTTTGCCTGAAGGGTTGTGAATTGGAAATTTAGCTCCTTCATCTATAGGCAATCTAGCTGCCTGCTATATGTCGGAGTCTGCCACAACTATTGCGCAATGGTGATCTACGTGCTCTATCGGTCGGGAGATAAGAAATTCTTGATATACTTTAAATTTCCTGGCTTTGGGTTACATAATTGCTATCTACCAGCGACTACCAGAACTACCGAGCAATGTTTTCTTTAACTTTTCAATTTTAGCTATGAACTTTAAACTTCAACTTTTAACTTTTAACTTTTGTACTGCGAGGTACGGAAGAGTTTGGCATTTTATGAAGCATTAACTACCTAGTACGAAAATTTACTCTGAATAATACCTTTTTTAATTCAATCTTAAGAACCCCCGGTAGCAGAAATGCAACACTCCGAGATTAGATTAGTTCAACTTCAAGGTCATCGTCCGAATATTCTCCACAGTAGATACATTATACTACAATGTGTTTGATTGTGGAATCTCGACTGACCCAGTCCATTTCTTTTGAGTATCTGTGCTCGCGTAGTACTTTTGTAATCATTATTTGTCGTGCTACTACGCAAATCCACAACTGTAGGTATCTGGCTGATTGCCATATACTGGAGTCTGCCACAAACCAATTTAGTTCAGATGTAAACCCCCCATCGGATGCTGGAGGAAAGCTTCGTGATATTCAAATTTGCCGCATTCCCTTCTCTTTGGAAACTCAGATCCTGGCTCCATCTGGCCGGAATGCTCAAGTCTGCTGCCTTAATTTTTATCTCCCGCAGGCACATGATTCCTCAAATATTCTAATTTCCCACTGAAATTTCGAGACGCCATCCAGTTCGAGAACTTCCCGCTATAATCTGAATATCTTCTTTCACATCAAGGTCATGTAAATTTCTGGCCATAATTGTAAGACGCCATCTTATTCAAGACAGTGTATGTAAGGTAAAAAATTATAATGTCAACGAATGACGTACGTGTGGGGAAGACGGTATTACCTACTGTCAGTAAGGTACAGTTCTATTTTATCGATTTGCGGCCGTACCGGCCTAGATTATTTACTGTTAGCTCAGCAAAAAATAGACTGAATCCTCTAAAATTTATACAGATTTAAACTTATACAAAACTCAAAGTTTGATGCAATATTTGTACAAATAGCTAAATTTCTTTTAGTTACTGAAACCTCAAAAATAAAAATTGTCTGTCTATTTTTATTGTTTCAAAACTGTATTGTGTTTTAGCCTTCGGGCATTTGTTTTGGATAGGACCAACAATAATAATCCAGTTTAATGAAGTACATTCCGTTTATAACTACAATTTTCAAATCAAATGTTTAATTACATAATAATATAAACTATAAACCTAAAATGAACATGAAATTATACTACCAATTTTCGTATCTTATATTGAATCCAAATTTATGATCGATAAAAAGTGTATTCTAAATACTACTTAAATCTGATAACTGTAAATAATTCTAAAACGAGCATTAACAACATCTTTGATGACTAATTATCATACATTTATTGTCTTTGTTGAGAAACCAGCTGACACACGGCCACGATGATGGCCGTGCATCAGCTCGTTGCTACTGATGTTGTGCGGCGCTCGGCTGGCGTGCGTACAGCCAAGGCAGCACTTCGTAGACATGCTGCTCAAGCGAGAAACTATCATTTGTCTCTCGCTTGACTGTGGCGTCTCACAACGACGCTTTCATAGAACTCAGCCATCTTGAGATTTTTGGCTACTCTCGTGAAAACCGCCAAGACAGCTACAACAACATCTTCTCAGCTCGGACAATTTTCATTGCTTTTCTTCGGACCGACTCGACTCAAACGTGCTCAACAGGACTCAAAATACTCGGTAAGCGTGCACCGTGATAAGTTATACAAATTTAAGCTTGGTGAGGTGGAGAAATCTCAATTCGTGCTTCCTCAAAAGTCTCACCTCGTGGCGTGCTTTACAGCGCGGGCTGATTCACGTTTTCACTCATATTTTGGCACACAATTAATATAATTGCACGTGCGGCTCATTCATTCTGCTTTAAATTTAATTTTTATTTATTTTTATATTTTTTTTGTAGTTGAGCGAGAAAATGTGAACATAAAGACAACTTTCTCTGTCTACATATTTCGTCTGGTTATTTCGCAGCTGTCGTGAGTGAAAACTCATTCTTCCTCAATATATTTCAGATTAGAAATTCATCAGGCAAGACGATTCACAACATTTGGTCCTTCGAGCCGAATTGTCGACTTACGTACAGGAGGAGACCAGTGTTTTCCACCTTCAACGCTCATCTCGGCTCATCTCGACGTGGGGCTCCGTGGAGAATCTCCGCAGTCTCACCTCATCGGCTCATCCAGAACTCATCAGCCAAGCAGATTTGGTAAAGTAGCACTTTGCGGAGCAACTTCGTTGTTTTTTTCATGTTAAAGGAGTGTCAGCACAACAATGTCTGAACGCAACTCATCAGACACCAAGGTGGCGCCCGGTGACCCTGATAAGAAAAATGCATTGTTGTCCCCGATGGCACCACCACTGCTAAAAGGACCCGATCACCAGCTCGCCTGGCAACCGAGCTGGTGCTGAATATTCAGGCGCAGCACAACCGGATCGAAGCGCTTAAGGTCTTACATACGTCCAGCAGTGCCTAAAACCCGCTAAAATAAAAACTGTTTTTAGAATAGATAGCAACAGAAATTAATAAAAATAATTTTTACTCATTGTTTATTAGTATTTAAACTTTGTAAAAAAATTTATTCCATTTTTTTTTTTTTCAAAAATTACAATATAAAAAATCACGTTTCCCGAAACACTATGAAAAAAAGTTGCTCCACGGTCTGCATCATTTCTTCTTGAAATGTTGATAGATCTGTAAAACGTAAAAAAATTCTTGTAAAATAAAGTTGTAGTTATAGTCTGTCGAGTCGGATTTTTGAAATTCGAAAAATTTAGCAATTCACCGCAGTTTAAAAAAAAGTGTGCATTTTGTGTCATAAATGTCGCAATTTAATTATGTTTATAACATTTTGTAATCACAATATTAAAAATCCGACTCGACAGACTATAGAGAAAACAATTTCGAATATTAAAAAAAAAAAAAGTATTAAAAAATATTAAAAACTGTATGAGTTATCATGCAGACCGTGCCAGAAAAAGTAGTTTTGAGAAAAAGGCATTTAAAGTTTCAAGTATATTGTATGCCTTCCTTGTCAGTAAACAATTGTTGCTGTTTATTTTTTTCCAATCGACGAGTTCTGGCCTCTTTTGTTGCTTTGGTAGCGTTGATTCGTGCGTGTTTTAGGCGGTTAGCATTTTCTCCAAGACAATAGTGGTACCCCTCGTATCCAATTGTTATTCCAAGTAATCTTTCTATTCTTAATAAAGCCTCTGCCCCGTCATTAAAAGTACATACAGCAACATTGGCAGCTATATCAACTATTCTCTTACTACCTGGACTATATTTGGGTGCAATCTTCCAAATTTTTGAATCGAGACTCTCATTGACATTTTGTGTAAATCCACCCAAGCATTTTTCCAGTAATTGATCGTCACTTAATGATTCATAGATGGGTTTTATTGCCTGCAGTACAATTTCAGGTAAAGCGGCTTTGTGCTTGTATGTATCTAATGTACCTTCAGCTTTCGCTCTCTGCCAATCACACCAACTTTCTTCTCCAGGTGGACAATAAGTATGCTGAGGTTTTTCGTCCTTTTATGATTTATGGTAGAATGTCGCCCATATGGCATTTTTCATATTTTCCAGAGAGTCAATATTATTTCTTATTGCTAAACCGTAATAAATAGTTAGCTCGTCTATTAGTTTCTCAGTAAGTTTTCCACGTCCTCCCAAACTAACTCGTTTGCTTTGATTTGATGTCATTTGTGCATTTTTCTTTTTAGTCGTTGATTCCTCTTCTTTGATAATTGACGTCGATTTTCTGCTATCGCTGACGACTTGGCGGAGACGCTTACCCATACGTTTTTGAACATGACCCACGCATTCTTTCTTTTTTACCTCGAGGTCTTCATACGGCTGAGCATTCCTGATGCTTGAAAAAGTTTTTGTATCACCGTCACCTATGTAATATTCATATTTCATTCCATAGTTTTCTAATGATCTCTGAAACATTTCAACAGCACTATTTGGTTCCATTATCCCAGAGCTTCCTGTGTGATTTGCTGCACAATGTTCTTGATGGTTTTCTAACCACGATTCATACTCAGCCGTATCTTTTTGCTTTTCGTGAATTTCGCACTCTTTGCAATATCTACTTCTTACCACGAAGTCGATAACTTTTCTCGTGAAATAACCAATTAATGTTGTAACTCCGTAAAGCGAAGAAAAGCCTCTCTTCATCCAAGTACCATCGCCGGATACAATGATTTCATTCTGAGATAATTGTAGTTTATCTTGATTGGCACATTCTTGAATTTCTTCTTCAGCAGCAGCTTTCATAGACGCTTTAGCGACGACTGTTGAAGCTTCTTCAACATTTTTCATAATTGAATCGAAGCTTGTTTGTGCGATGCATGATGCTAAATCCATGACACCACAAAAAAGCTGCATTGCTTTCAATCCTTTTCCTAACAGTCGGAAAGCGAATGTGAAGCGTCGATTTATCTCGTATGCAGTGTCTATCAAAGGCGATAAAGAAACACTCTGGATATTATCGTCACACTTTGTACAAAAAACATTCAATTTGAAACCAAGTCCACGGGAACGTGCTTTTAAAAATTTGATATCGCCACCACATGTACAGATGTTAGCCTATCGTCGATCGCCAAGCGAGTCGCCTCATGCTGCGTCGGCGTTCTTGGTGTCGATCGCACGATCGGGCATTGGACTTCGTTTCCTGTCTTGAACGAATTCCAATGTTTCTTTGCTATGGAATATTCCCGAATATACGAAATACGAAGTGGAATATTCCGCGGCACAACATCCCTCCGCCCTTAAAAGGTAAATTTTTTTCTCATAAAAATTTTTTCTTCGATTGGTTTCCCGTATTTCCTCTTACAATTTGATATTTTATATATCAGACAATATAGCAGACAATGCAATCTTTATCATGGTTTTGACAATTTTTTGCTATTTTTTCTTCATTGTCGATCTGGCAATCGCACTCGATTGAGGGGGCGAGTTTCCCATGCCCTCGCCCGCTCGGGTCGCAGTTGTCGTCCGAGTGGCTCGAGGTTGTTATCTACCTCGGCTGCTGCCGGGGTCGTTGCCTCGGTTGTCCTTGTCGGTGTCCACTTCCGTTTGTACCTGTAACATTTAAACAGAAGGAAGCCGACCAAGGCTTCTGCTCGAATCTCCGAGCTCTTGTAGCCCCTCCGGATCTTGCAGCTCGCTTGATAGTGAAACTTCCTCCTTGGTGCGTGTCGGAGGTGCTTCAACCTCTATTTCTCTCAATTTTAGGGCGTACGGGGGAAGGTAATCTTTCCGGATGACTTGAGATATTCGCCCTATTGTTTTCACGCTGAAATCTAGGGCGGTTACAATACATACGCTTATCAAAGCCAGTATTCCGGTTATTTGTGTCCATTTTCGCGTATTTTAGGACTTCGCAGGGTGCGTTGTTTGTAACCAAAATTGTAGGGTGTGTCGACGAGCAATTGTAAGATTTGTTCAGTACCTAGCAATTTTTAAAGTATTTTTGTATACGGTACTTTTTGTATACAGTACTATTGCTGCCCGATCAGCGGTATCTCTCGCACGAGCACTACTGCGTTGCCTTCGTTGCGATAGGTGTGGTAGTGCGTCGACGAGGTGTCTTGTGAGCGTTCTTGGCGGCAGGGACGTTGCTCTGGCCTTACCACTAGCTATGTCGTTTACCAGCCACACTAACTCCTGTACGTCGATGAGTAATGCCTCGACTGCAATACTTATCGCGTTGAGCGTCTGTTTGAGAATCCGATGGATAAAGCTGTCAGATCTGTGAATGTGTCGAATACCCATGAAAACTCACTCTCGACAAGGTGATAAATAAAACCAAACAAGTTGTTGTTATCGTGTGAAAGTGGTTTATTCCACCTTCCGACAGGCGGTCCAAAGTACACGCAAAGTACATAATTTATAAAAACATTACAAGTGAAAATTAATACAAAAATCAGTTAAATTTAGAAAACAATCCAAAAACATAGATTTTGAAAAAATACAAATTATAAAAATAAATAAACAATTTGAATTGAATTCTGACTTTGAACAGCACACAATTATATTAATTGTGTGCTGAGTGTGATTGAGCTTGAACCTAGAGAGCGGTGCGCGTGCAGCAGTCAGTGCTGCGTAGCACGCCACGCTAGAGAAAAATGAGTGCGTAAGATTTTGTACACCATTCACTGTAAGCTCTCAGCAGTTTGCTGAAGAGAGGTTACAGTGAATCGATGAGAGCACTTGCAATTAAAATTGCTTGAGTGCTTTACATGTATGAGACAAGCTACGCAGTCAGCACTGCGTAGCACAACACAACATATACTGAGGATGCACGAGTGAGCAGCGTATAGTCACTGTACTTTCCCAGCAGATTTTCTGGAGGAAAGTACAGTGAATATAAAGCACCGGCATAATTATATTAATTACACCGGCAACATACAGTGAGGAGAACGTGGTGCAGCGCACGCCACAGAGTGAGACAAAAATGTGAATGTACCGCTATTTTCTACTCCTCACCGACATTGAATTGCACTGAATTGTGACGGTGTACTCTTACCGTGTATTTGAGTCCTGTTGAGCTTGAAAGTTGAGCGAATCCGGTGAATTGCGACAGAGAAAAAGGTCCGAGAGTCCTGTTGAGTGTGCTGTTCTGCCGGTGTGTAGCCAAAAAAGTGTCAAAATTCCAATATGGCTGCGGGTATGAAAGCGTCGTTGGGCGCTGATGTCAGTTGAGCGAGATAGCTGGTGAGCGAAACCGAAGTCAAGCGAGAGAGACATCCTCTCGCTCGACGCGGCATGCGAACGAGGCACATCCTCGGCTTCGCGAATCCCTGCCTCGGCCATCTTCGACTCAACCGAACGAAGTGTGCTAGAGCACCGCAACAGGTAGGCGCACGACGAATATCGATCGCCGTGCGCCAGCTGATTCTCCAACATTCCGCCCGCCATCAGCAACGGGGTTGATGATTAATTATTGTTCTGTGTTGGATGAGATAGGCAGGACAGCGAGGTTTGAGATCGGCCTGGTGAGCGTAGTGGTAGCAGTTCAGATTGTCACCACCCTGGTGAGCCCGTCCTTGCCTGGATGCAACGCCGTGACTCGTGCAAGTGACCATTTGCACGGTGGAAAGCGCTCATCCGTGAGCAGAACCAAAGAGCCAATTTTAATAATGTTGTTAGGGTGATGCCACTTTGAAATCGACTGCTGCCGTTGTAGATAGTGTGCAGACCATTGTCGCCAAAATTGTTGTATCTTCTGTTGCAACAATTGCCATCTTGAGAGCCGTGAGATTGCCAAATCTTCGAGATTTGGCTCTTGGACCATTGCGAGTGCTTCCCCAATGAGAAAATGACCAGGCGTGAGTGCTGATGAATCATCTGGATCATCGCTGAGCGGTTCCAGAGGTCTTGAGTTGAGTATAGCCTCGATTTGAGCCAGCAGCGTTGAGAGCTCTTCGAACGTGAGTGCAATATCACCCACCGTCCGACGCAGATGAAATTTCACAGACTTTACAGCTGCTTTCCATTTGCCACCCATATGTGGCGCCGCAGGTGGATTAAACTTCCATGCCATCTGTTGATTTGCGAGAGAAGAAGCGATGAGATGATGCTCTTGCGAGTCCTTCCTAAACATCTGACGTATGAATTTGTGTGCACCAACGAAGTTAGTGCCACAGTCAGAATAGATGGTGTGAGGAATGCCACGCCTCGATGAGAATCGCCTGAACGTTGAGAGGAAGCCGTCAGCTGAGTAGTCACTGACGACCTCAAGATGCAGACCCGAAGTGGCGAGACACACAAAAACGCAGATCCAGTCTTTGTGTGTTTTACTGCCTCGCCCCTTCCAAGTTTTGAGCGTGAGAGGACCGGCTTAGTCTATTCCTGTGTGAGTAAATGCGCGCGATGGTGTGAGTCGTGACAGAGGAAGCTGACCCATCAATTGTTCGCAATGTAATATATGAGATTTCGCAGGAGCTCTACCGCCTACGATCCAATGTGTTAGCTGAACTTGAGCTAATGTGAGCTGCGTGCCTCCGTGAAGAGTTCGCACGTGAGCTTCATCGATAATGAGAGTCGTGAATCGAGAATGACGAGGTAGAATGGCAGGATGCCTTTCTTCATACGTGAGTGCTGATTGAGCACGGCGACCTCCTACTCTAAGTACGCCCTCCTCGTCGATAAAGGCTGTTAGTCGACTGAAGGGGTGAGCAGATGAAAGATGCGAGCCTGACTGGAGCACTTGTATCTCGTGCTTGAAAAACACGGCTTGTGTGGCTTTCGTCCAAAATGTGTTTGCTGCAGTCATTTCTCTCGCAGTGAGTGGAGCGTTTCCTGCCGATTCTAACCTCTTCCTCAATTTTGCCACTACCCTGACACAATATGAGGTGAGACGACATAATTTTGAAAGCGAAGAACAGCGATGAATGAGTTCCCAATGATACTCTGGCGTCTGTATTGCCACGTTTGGTGGCAGCGTTTGGTGGTCCGTCACTACCGTGAAACGTGTACCATAAATATATGGTCTAAATTGAGCGAGGGCCCAAACTATGGCGAGTAGCTCTTCTTCCGTTGTTGTATAATTTAGCTTGGCCTTTGACATGGTGCGGCTCGCGTAGCATATGGGCAAATCGTCGCCGATCTTGCCTTGTGATAAGATTACGCCGAGCCCTATCTGAGGCATCTGTTGTTACAACAAACGGCTTCGTGAAGTCGGGATATTGCAGTAACGGTGCTGTGGTAAGTGCTGTCTTCAGTTCTTCGAAGGCAGCATCTTTTACTGCGGTCCACTCGAATTTAACCCCTTTCTGTGTTAATTCAGTGACTGGCTTCGCGGTTTTCGAGAAATCTTTAATGAATTTCCGGTAGTAGCCAGCCAGTCCGAGGAAAGATTGTACTCCTTTCACGTCTCTCGGCACCGAAAATTCCCTTACCGCTTCCAGCTTCTTTGGATCAGCACGTACGGGGTCTGTTAAAAAAGTATCGCGAATTTTGTGTTTTTTCAAAAAGTATTTATTTATTGATTAATATGTATTTTGTCCCCTTCAAAGTAATTCCCCTCGGATATAATACATTTATGCCAACGTTTTTCCCAATCCTCGAAGCATTTAAAAAAATCATTTTTTGTGATCTTGTTCAGCTCCTCCTTCGATGCCGTCTTTATCGCTTCAATCGTGGCGTAGCGTCGTCCTTTCATGGGCCTCTTCAGTTTTGGGAACAGGAAAAATTCACAGGGGGCCAGATCTCGGGAATACGGTGGCTGTGGCATCATTAGAGTGTTTTTTTTGGCCAAAAATTCGCGCACAAGCAACGATGTGTAAGCAGGGGCGTTATCATGGTGCAAAAGCCAATTTTTGTTCTTCCACAAATTCGGGCGTTTCTGGCGGATTACTTCGCAGAAACTGCGCATAACTTGCAGGTAATATTCCTCATTGACTGTACGACACTGTGGCAAGAACTCATGATGCACCACGCCCCTGCAATCGAAGAAAACTGTGAGCAAAACCTTTACATTCGACCGAACTTGGCGCGCTTTTTTCGGTCTTGGCTCATGCGGCAGCTTCCATTGCGATGATTGAGCTTTGGTTTCCACGTCATAACCATAAACCCATGATTCGTCACCAGTTATGACCCTCTGGAGCAAATTTGGGTCGTCGCGGACCGAGTCCAACAGCTCCTTACCAATGTTAACCCGACACTGTTTTTGTTCACTGTTTGAGGTGACGTGGCCGAGGTACTGCGTTTCCTCGCGCAGGAACTGGCACTTACTAGGTTGCACTGCCAATTTGGCTTCCCGTAGCCGCTGCAATACCTCTCGCAGCCTGCCATTGTGCTCCTTGAAGGTCTTGCCGTGGATTACTATGTCGTCCAAATATACATAGTATTTTACTCCCTGTAGTCCAGCCAGCGCAGAGTTCATCAACCTCTGAAAAGTCGGCGGAGCGTTCTTGAGTCCGAATGGCATGCGGTTGTACTCGAAATGGCCCTGTGGTGTGGAAAATGCGGTATTTTCTTTGTCTTGCTGTGCCATCGGGATTTGATGAAATTCAGAGGCGAGATCCAAGGTCGTATAGTATCGGGCCCGTCCCAGCTGGTCCAATATTTCGGTGATATTGGGCAGTGGGTATTAGTCCCCGATGGTGGCTTCGTTCAACTTCTGAAAGTCCACTACTACGCGCATTTTCCTCACTCCGGCTGCGTCAGGTTTCTTCGCTACAACCAGCAGCGGCGCGTTCCATTGACTCCGGCTGGGTTAGACAATGCCTTCCGCTAGCATTTTGTCTGTCGGCCTCTCGAATTCTCTTTCTCGTGGACGAGTTTAACCTCCCGCTTCGACGAGTTATCGTGGTTGCCATGGTATCTTCGACTCTCCGCTTTGTGCGGCTGTTCGTATACCCGATCGCGCTATCTTTCTCTTTTTCGTGGGACTTTCTTTCCTGTCCCATTTGGGCACGTGTGGTCGCGTCTATGCGACTCAGAGCGTCTGCATCTGTATTTCTTTTTCCGGCTTTCTGCATTTTACCGGACACATGCCCCGATTTTACGTTTTTCCCAGGCAAGGGTTGCGATCCTAGGTCCTTCGATCCGACTTTAAAGGGTGCGCGATACTGCACCTTGTGCATGCGCTGTCGCTTGTTCCCTCGTAGATGGAATACACCGTTGCATTCGCACATTATTCCTGCGCGAGCTCCTTGCTTTTCACTGCTGGGGGGCACCAAGTCGGGCTTCGGTTTTTGCTACGCAAAGCGTTTGGTCTTCTTCCCCGTACTCTCTGAGCTGACGCGCAGTGTCTTGACCTGTCGGCTACGTACGGCCTTCGCTATCTCCGACGGCTCGAGTGTCGCTGTCGGCTGCTGCAATTCCCCGTCGTTTTTATAAACATCTAAACTCACTCTATTGGGTTTTGACGGTGTGACACAGAATCTTGCTACTTTGCCTCGGCTGATTCCGCTCTTTATAGATAGTCCGAAAAATTTATTCTCCTTGGCAGCATCCATATTAGGCCCGTTTCCGGAAGGGAGATTTATCTTTGTAAGCAGGCCTATGTACTTGCACGTGGCGGCAGTTCTACTGCGCGGTGACGAATATATCCTCGTCGCGCCGTCCCGTAGCGGCATGCAGTGCCCATACAACTTGAGCATCTCGCCATGCAGGATGTCCGCTTTATGCTGCTTGATAAAGTCCATGCCAAGTAATCTGTTGACCTTCAACGGCACATTGTTCGGAACGATGCTCTACATTTAAAGCCGGTGTCTCAAGCATAATTTTAGCTATCCCGAGGGGGATGAATTTTTCGCCCGCTACCCCCTGCAGCTCTACGGTGCAGTCATTCACCATGGTCTCTGGTTTGAGACAGCCTTCCTTGATTATGCTGCACTGCGCTCCGGTGTCCGCCTTGAGGGTGAGTATCCCGGTCGTGGCCAACGGTGCATCGATATCGAAGTCGCTGGTGGTGGCACTCGACGCCGGCAGCGTTACTTGTAGGAGCTGCAGCGTTGTTTTCTTCTGCTTGCACGCAGGTCTCTGCTAGACAGTTAACGTACTCAGTCTCAGTGCGCCCAGCATGTTCACGCCTGCAGTGGCTAGATCTGGCCACGCGGTTACAGTATTTCTTGCATCTTTGTGGCCTGCATTTCTTGGCACCATGTTGGTTATCTCTATGGTCTCTGCCACAGAGTCATGCAGCGATTGGTAATTTCTCGTACGCACCAGCACTTGCACCTGGCCGTGCAGGCTGTTATCGAAGTTGGCCTGTGCGCTTCGTCGGGTTACACTCTTGACGGTGATCTTCTGATCCTCTGTTTTCAACGGTTCCCAGAGTATTTCGGCGATGTCTACCGTAATTCTCTCCGCTCTTGCCGCGTAGGCGGCGATGTCCCCGTTTTGTCCCTGCCGGAGGGAGCTGAACTCCATTTGCAACGCGGCCAGGGACTTCCGTTGTCCGTACAATGCTTCCAACTCGCTTCTGAGTTGCGCCATGGTACTGATGGTTTTGTGCTGCAGTTGCCTTGCTGCCGCACCCTCTAACTTACTCCAGGAGGGTGTCATGCTCCTCCTCTGCTACTGTTGGATAGTCAGTTGGCGCACGGCGATCGATATTCGTCGTGCGCCTACCTGTTGCGGTGCTCCAGCACACGGAGTTCGGTTGAGCCGAAGATAGCCGAGGCAGGGCTTCGCGAGGCCGAGGCTGTGCCTCGTTGGCAGGCCGCGTCGAGCGAGAGGACGTCTCTCTCGCTTGACTTCGGTTTCGCTCACCGGCTATCTCGCTCAACTGACTTCAGCGCCCAACGACGCTTTCATATCCCGCAGCCATGTTGGATATTTTGTCACTTACGTGAAAACCCGCACGGAACACCGCACGCATTTGGAACGCTCGGACAATTTTCATTTTTCTCAACCGGATTATCTCAACCTTCGTTTGCTCACCAGGACTCAAATTAAGGTAAGCGTACACCGTTATAATTCAACGTAATTCAATGACGGTGAGGAGGTTCATATCGGTACATCAACACTAACGGTCTCACACTTTGGCGTGCTCTGCAGCGCGGACTGCACTACGTTTTTCACTCGATTATTTGCATGCTCGATTAATATAATTGCGTGTGTTGTACCAATTGACTGCACTTTCCCCCAATTAAACTGACTAAGAAAGTGTTGTGAATTCAGTCTGATCATTTTGTGCATCCTCAAACTCACATTATTATGCTCCAAAGCGTAGACTGTTTCATAACCTGCCACACTAGAATTAGAAACAGTGGCCAGAATTTCATGTGCTAGCATTCACTTGCTGTAAGTTCTAATTCACGGTCTCATTGAGTACTTGGTGACAGGCATTGAACTTGTCTACGCACTCATTTATCTCATTGCGTGGCAGGCTCCGCAGCACTGGCTGCAGCACGCACACTGCTCTCAGCGAGCGCACCGCTCTCATCACATACAGCACAATTTATATAATTGTGGGCTGCAACATCTCAAAACCAATTTTCAGTTCCAAAATTAAAGTCAGTTTTCAATTCTCAGATTTTTGGTGTATTCATTTATATTATTGATCTTGTCCAAATTAAACTTATAATTGTAGTTATTTTATATTCCTATATCTTCTAAATTCAACTAATTTTTGTAATTGACATGCGGAAGGTACAATAAACCGCTTTCTCAAAATACCATCTACAAGTCTGGTTTTATTTTCACCCTGTCGTGAGTGAAGACTCATATTTTTCCAATATATTCGCAGGTTCAAGATCTGTCAAGTTACCCTGCGGAATATCGTCTCGCAGGACTTTAAGAAGAGCGGCAACGCCTTCGAATCCTTGCCGTCGAACGTTTTTACCATTTTTATTCCAAGGCTGAGGCTGAGCAGGTTTGCGGACCTCTGCGTCTCCTCGAACTGCGTGCGTCTCGGGGCTGTGCGGGGGGCGGATAGTCCTCCATCCCTGCTTCTCCTAACCGTCGCTGGATCTCGGCAATTTGCTCTCTTAAGGAGTGGATGAGCTCGTACTCGTTGGCACCAACCTCGTTTAGCGTATCCGCCAAATTTTGTCTTGCCGACGGTGTTTCAGCCTCCCTGAGTTCGCGATCGAGTTCGCGTTGGCCTCGATCGTGCCCGCGCTGCAGCCTTTCGCATTGCCGTCGAGCTTTTTCCAATTCGCGTTGGCTTCGGTCGACCGCCTCCAACCGATCGCGTACTCTTGCTGGTACCGACCGGGCTGTCGTACCGGTAGCTGCAGGGAATCCTACGCCATCTATCGTACGCATATTCTCTATTTCCCGCTCGACCCTGTCCTCGATTACGCTTTCAGGCGTTCTTTCACCAGTCACCATATTAAACACGTTGTCGCTGTCGATACCACTGTTATTGCGAAACGCCGCACCCCTGAGTGGGTTTATGCCGAACTCAGCATCCAGTCGGCCTGCAAGGGCCTCCTGCCTGGCTGCGAGGATTCGTCGCGACGGCGAAAGCTCTGATAACGCCCTGCGCGCTTCGTACACGATGTCCTCGACGGCAGCAGCTAAGCCCGCTGCAGGTTCCATCCTCTCGCCGGGCATCGTAGTCTCTAACGAATTGACCCTGCGTTTCGGTTTTGCTCTCCTAAATCCCGGCATGATGATAATTTCGCGGCGAACAAGTCTCTAAAATATACCCACAAAATCTCGAAAGAAATATCTCTAGTGGAATATTTTTATTTCGAAAAAAAAAAAAAAATTTTTATTAAAAAAAAAAAATTTTCAAGTATCTGCCCTAACTGTCTTTGGTTTATATCGGCAATATGTACTAGTAACGTAACCGCCACTTACAGAAAGATGATCTGGAAGATTGTCCTCTCCATGGCGTTGCTCCTTGGGTGCTGTTCCTTCAGTGCTGTAGACCTGTTGTCTCGTAGCTCCCCTCGAAGGTTGGTCCAGTTGTCCTCCCTGGTACCGTTGACCCGTCTCTTGGTGGTTCCTGGGCTCGTCCTCCGTGCGTCGGCAATGGCTGCGCGACGGCTTTGTCACAAGTTACTGCTTCGGGTACTCGGTTGCACACTTTGTGCGTTTTTCCATGACTTGACGTGACACCGTCAATCGGGACTTTAAACGGTTGACCTATACGTCACCCCGCACCGACGTTCACTTCGCGTCTTCGCGTTAGATTAGTCGGGTTTTTACGAACTACACCGGTGTTCTTGCACGCGTTGTAGTCGTCACTTCAGAGTCACTCTTAACTTTGTCCAAAACACTTTTTGTCCAAAAAAAATCACGTATCGCTTAACTTCGGCAGATCTCACCGCTGCCACCAAATGTTATGCCGGTACCGCGTAACTGGATTATTCGGTATTCAGCATAATATTAAAAAGTTATTATTTTTGGGATCGTTTGCCGATAAAGAGATGAATCTCGAGTTATCGATGAAAACGCGAATTCATATAAAAGGAAGTATTTATTATAGGCAACGGTAACTTTCCGTTGTCTATTTAAAAGTCAATGTAAGAATGTACAATAATATGTTGTTTCGAGTATTTGACGAGGAATCAACCCGTTCTATTTTGAGTCTAATTTATAACCGATTTTTCGTAAAGCAGTTGTTAACTGTGTTCACGAAAATCCCTTAATTCGCAATTTTAGCGTTAGCCTATCGTCGAACGCCAAGCGAGTCGCCTCATGCTGCGTCGGCGTTCTTGGTGTCGATGGTACGATCGGTCATTGGACTTCGTTTCCTGTCTTGAACGAATCCCAATGTTTCTTTGCTATGGAATATTCCCGAATATACGAAATACGAAGTGGAATATTCCGTGGCACAACACAAGTCTGCGCAGGTAGGCGCGCATCAGGCCCTCTCGTTGGGCAGTCGGGTTTTCTATTATAACTTTCGATCTATAGGGAACTTTTACAATCGACTTTCACAGAAATACGCCTAAAACTATAAAGAATAATAATCTGTAAAAAAAATCAATTTTTTGAAAATTCTGGACGTATGTAAGGCCTTAACCACATCTGCGCTACGCTAGCCGACGAAGCTCAACCTACCAATCTGGCATTGCTCGACACTCTGATCGAGCAGATAGACGAGGTCCATGGGGATTTCCGCAAGGAGCACGAGCTCTTGGAAAGTTCATGACCCGCATCATACCTCGACCATGAGTATTTTGCAAACAATTTGCAATTGACCGAGGCGAAGCTTGCACTTAATGGCAAAATTGCAGTAAGGCAAGCGATGGAAAAGCTAGCGCAACCACAACGACCTGCACCAGCAACAACTCCGCCTCGATCTCAGATAAAGCTGCCAGATATTGAGTTGCCAATCTTGAAGGGCGAATACGCTGGATGGCCGGCGTTTCGTGATTTGTTCACGTCACTGGTCATCTCGAACACCAGATTGGCCAACGTTGAGCGACTGTTGTATCTGCGCGGCTGCGTCTGTGATTCTGCGGCAAAACTCATCTCAGGGTTCGCCCTCACCGGCGAATCATTTTCATTTCCTTGGGAAACATTGACGTCGCGTTTTGAGAATAAAAAATTGCTGGTGCAGGAGCGCTTGGCCACGCTCTTTGGCATGAAACCCGTCGTGGGAGATGCGAAGTCGCTCGCATCCTTGGTAACGAATATCTCTGAGGCCAACAAAGTTCTGACTTCGCTGACCACGAAGGAGGAGCTCTGGGAATCCGTGTTGGTGAGGCAGCTGAGCAGTCAGCTGGACCGAACCACGCGAGAAGCCTGGGAGACGTCTGTGGGGCTTACACAGGAGTTCCCGACCTTTGCCAGGATCGAGGAGTTCGTTGAAACCAAAGTGAGAGCATTGGAGATGGTGGGGACCACTCCAACACAATCGACCAGCTCTAAATGGCCATCGTCAGCGAACCCTGCTCCTGCGAAGGTTGGCACTCAGCGAACTACAGTGCACCATGCGTCGGTAAGCACAGACCACAGTGTTCCGCCATCTCGCACCATCAAGTCGATATATCCCTGTGACTGTTGTCGGACTTTGGGGCATTACATCGTGATGTGTCTGGAGTTCCGGCAACTCATAGTGGCTGCCCGACGCAAGATGGTGGAAAAATCTAGGCTGTGCTACAATTGCCTAGGACGTCGCAACGCGTCGTTATGACATTCGACTCGCAACTGCACACAGTGCGCAGGATAACAACCTCCGACGCCGCTCAACCAATCGCTGTACAGTCGTCAACACAATAGGGTGTTGACGCAGTCGTTCTCTTGTCGGTTCAACTCACACAGACATTCTCAACTTTACTGGCAACCGCTCTCGCACTTATTTACTCACCGGCATTAACTCACCAGGCACATCTTCTCGTCGATCCAGAGTCGGAATTGACTTTTGTTACGGAAGAGCTCATCCGTAAACTCAACACACTACGCAAGCACTCATCAATTTCGATCACGGGGATATATGGAAGACACTCATCGCAGACACGTGGATCGGTTCAACTCACCATATGCTCTACTTACACAAAGGAGAAAACCACGGTACTAGCATACATACTCAAAACGATCACCACTCATTTACCATCATTTGAGTCACCAGCACGAACATGGTCTCACATAGTGAAACTAAAGCTGGCGGATCCGGACCTTCTCAAACCTCGGTCAGGTGATATCATAATTGGTGCAGATATTTACGGGCAGATTATCTCGTTAGTAACTCTCACGTGAATGAAAGCTCATCCAGCACGGTGGAAAGATTATGTCCGAAACAGAGTAGCTCAAATTCAGGAACTCACTCCCAATGCTCAATGGCGTCACGTGTCAGGCACCAGCAACCCAGCGGATTGTGCCTCACGTAGAATTTCAACATCTCACCTGGCTTCTCATCAGCTGTGGTGGTCAGGTCCATCATGTATGGTGAAGCCAGTTGATTGTTGGCTATCAACATCCACTGCTCATGAAGATCTGACCAGCATGGAAGCGCGACCTGGAGTAGCTCTCTTCGCCGCCGCTCTGGCGCCTGAGTATCATTGGGATCTCATTCATCGGTACTCATCTCTGACTAAGCTGTGTCGTCTCACCTCATTTTGTGTCAGATTAGTAGCCAGAATGAGGAGGAGGTTAGAATCGGCTGGAACAGCTTCACTCACGGCACAAGAGATGGCTGCAGCCAACGTCATTTGGGCGAAAGCAACTCAAGCGATGTTTTTCAAACACGAATTCCAAGTGCTTTAGCCAGGCTTTTTTCTGCCACCCTCTCATCTCTTCAGTCGACTAACAGCTTTCCTCGACCAGGAGGGTGTAATCAGAGTGGGAGGTCATCTCGGTCAATCCACGCTCACTTACGAAGGAAAGCATCCTGTCATTCTGCCTCGTGACTCTTGCTTCTCAACTCTCATTATCAATCAAGCTGATCATCGGACCCTTCACGGAGGCACTTAGCTCACATTAGCTCAAGTACGGCTAACTCATTGGATCATTGGCGGAAGAGCTCCTGTGAAAACTCCTATTTTGCGTTGCGTCGTGTGTGCTCGGAAGAAAGGGATTCGGGCTCATCAATTGATAGGTCAGCTACCTCTTTTACGAGTCACGCCAATGCGTGCGTTTACTCACACAGGAGTTAACTACGATTGTCCTCTCATACTCAAAACTTGGAAGGGGCGAAGAAACAAAACACACAAATTAATTAATTAATCTGCAAGAAAGGTGTACTATTTGACATTAAAAATAGAGATCGTGAATTGATGTTGCTAGAGCCGCGGTGGCGTAATTGGTAACGTACCAGGCTAGAATTCTGGAGTTCCCGGTTCGAACCCGGGCTGTGGCAATATTTTTTCACGATTTCTTTAGAAGTTAAAAGTCGTCAGGTCCGGTTGCCTCATTAATTCTTAATGAATGAGTGAGGCAATCAGAGTTGACAAATATAATTAATGATTCGATTGTTAGAGATCTTTTTGAGATCGATAACACAGGGATCTAGGTGGCGCTGACTCTAACCGGGTTGCGAACTGCCAGAAATTTTCCATCATAAAAATTTGGTCAAATAACAATGTCGCTTAGATTTATCACTCTAACAAAACACACAAAGGCTGGATCTGTGGCTTTGTGTGTCTCGCCACTTCAGCTCTCCATCTTGAGGTAGTCAGTGACTACTCCGCTGATAGTTTTCTCTCTGTGTTCAGGCGTTTCTCATCTTGGCGCGGTATTCCTCATGTCATGTACTCTGACTGTGGCACCAACTTCGTTGGTGCTTACAAAGCTATACGTCAGTTATTTAGGAAAAGCTCTCAAGAACATCACGTCATCGCATCATCACTCGCAAATGATCAAGTTGCATGGAGGTTCAACCCACCTGCTGCTTCGCACATAGATGGTAAGTAGGAAGTCGCAGTGAAATCAGTAAAATTTCACCTTCGACGGACAGTGGGCGACACTGCACTTACGTGTCAGGAGCTTACCACCCTGTTGGCTCAAATCGAGGCAATACTCAATTCACGACCTCTGGAACCTCTCAGCGATGACCCTGATGATATATCAGCACTAACGCCTGGACATTTTCTCATCGGCGGAGCACTCACAGCAGTTCCAGAGCCAACCTGAAAGGATTTAGCAATCTCACGACGCGCAAGATGGCAATTGTTGCAGCAAAAGGTGCAACAATTTAGGCGTCAATGATCTGTTCATTATCTACAACGGCAACAGTCAATCTCAAAGTGGCATCACCCTAACAACAGCATTAAAGTCGGCTGTTTGGTTCTGCTGACCGATGAGCGCTTTCCCCCGTGCAAGTGGCCACTTGCACGAATCACAGCGTTGCATCCAGGCAAGAGTGGGCTCACAAGGGTGGTAACATTACGAACTACTGCTACGATGCTCACCAGGCCAATCTCAAAGTTAGCTGTTCTGCCCGTCTCACCCATCGACCAACCGGATGAAAATAATCAACAACCCCGTTGCTAATGGCGTGCGAAAATGTTGAAAAATCATCACGGCGATCATCGTGGCCGTGCGTCAGCTCGGTGCTACTGGTGTTGCGCTGCGCTCGGCTGCCGTACGTACAGCCAAGCCAGCACTTCGTAGACACGCTGCTCAAGCGAGAGACTATCATCTGTCTTTCGCTTGACTGCGGCGTCTCACAACAACGCTTTCATAGAACTCAGACATCTTAAGATTTTCGGCTACTCTCGTGAAAACCGCCAAGACAGCTACAACATCATTTTCTCAGCTCAGATAGTTTTCACTACTTTTCTTCGGACCTACTCAACTCATACAAACAAAATACTCGGTAAGCCTGTACCGTAATAATTTATACAAATTTAAGCTCAGTGAGGTGGAGAAATCTCAATTCGTGCGTCCTCAAAAGTCTCACCTCGTGGTGGGCCTTGGGCTGCTTCACGTTTTCACTCATATCTTGCCACACAATTAATGTCATTGCACGTGCGGCTTATTCATTATGCTTTAAATTCAATTTTCATTTGTTTTTATTTTTTTTTGTAGTTGAGCGAGTAAAGGTGAAAATAAAGACTACTTTCTCTGTCTACATCTTTCGTCTGGTTACTTCGGACGTGTCGTGAGTGAAAACTCATTCTTCCTCAATATATTTCAGATTGGAAATTCATCAGGCAAGGCAATTCGCAACAGTCTTCATTCAAGAGTGGATAAACAATTTTATCACTCTCGCATAATTACTCATAGTTATCCGAACCGAAAAGTATTTTCAAAACATATTTATTCCAATATTGTCAATATATTATATTACATATAAACACAATACACAAATATTCGTTTGCATTGTAAGAACGCAACCAAGGTGAAAGCTATTGGGAGATGTATTAATTTATTAACGTCTCATGGCGAGATTCCCCTGTGGATCGTGCATCCGACGTGATTAATTACTATTACTGTCATAAATATTATTAGCATTATTATTATTATTGTTATTATCACCTTACAAACGTATAAGTCAGTAGAACTGGGGGGCTAGCAATTTGTGATGAAAGCAGTTAGTAAAAAATGTTTTTTTTGCAGGTGTTATAGTGACGCCGGTGGTGTATTCGGCGCAGACATTGACGGGCGCGCTGATCGGTACATGCTTCTTCTCGCTGATAGCGGGATTTGCATCAGGTTTCTGGTTCTCTCAAAGGCTGCGAGGGGCGGCATATCCGGAACCGCCGGAGCAGCGACAACAACTAAACCGACTGACGGAGAGTTCGGAATCATCGGCGGGCTTTAACAACAAATCGATAAATCTCGTGCTCAACGTACCGCCGAAAAACCCAAATGGCAAGAACGCAAATTCGTCGGCGGAAAACAAGCCAATGCAGAAAGTTAAGAAAACTTATATATGATATAAAAGACGACGAGCCGTCTGAGGCTTGCCTTCCAAACGCGATCAAACCGCCGCTTCGAGCTCCTCCGAGCCCACCGACACCGAAAACTCGTGTACCGAGTGCTGCGACTGCGAAAAACCGCCATCGATAAGCAACTCATGTACACGACGAAGGAGGAGGGAGAGGAAGCGATGTGATGCGCGAAAACGGCAAGTCGATGCTCTCGTGCAGCGAGTCCAAAAACGAGCTACATCGACTAGAGGATTCCCCCGGTGAGGCACAGCCGTCGACCTTAAACGCCGTAGCCGATCATAACTGTTTTTATCCGCGAAACGACGACGGCTCCCTGCTGCGCCACAATAAGCATCGCGAAGCTAGATTTATAGTCGACTATGCACATCAACAGCAGCTACACAATGGAAATCGCATGTTTCAGGTCCCGCTTCCGTTAAATCTGCAAGTGCGCACGAAATTAGCGATATGTCATGCCCTTTGAAACGCGGCTTTGAGGGCGTCTTTAGCACTGTCCAGCAAGAGCATACATGATACGCACTCACGAGCCCACTCGTCCCATCGATAAGCGTTCTCTCTCACTATTAAATCCTGATTTTTTACCCAATTTCAACGAAATGCTTGTTTACGTTAGACACTCGTCACCTGCGAGGAATCGGGTCTTCTATCACTGCAACTTTGAAGATCCGCGCTGGGACACCTCAGGCTCGTCCTCAATCGTAGACTTATCACAGCGTTTCGATAGCAACGTTGCATCTGTTAGAACAGAGGGCGTGTATGATTTTGCACTGAATATAGACGTTAGCTACGGTAGCTTGAGACTAAACGATCGTCCAAGCCATCCTCAGCTGAGAGATCAAGACTGCGAGAGCATTTACGCTCCTGTAGGATTGCAAGCTTTCCAGAGCCGAGGACGAATCGACTACAACTGTTGAGCACACGCCCTAGTACCGCGTTGACAAAATTTAGCTCGCTTAACGCCAAGGAATCGGCCTTCAGCTAAGGCGAGATGGTCTGTCGAACAATACTTAAAACTATATGCTCTGTTGTGCAAAAAGCATAAAGAAATGTGTGTTGTTTGCGTGTGCGCGACGTTTGCGAATAGTATACATGAATATGGGATTCGTAGTTTATCAAATGTGATACGACTGGAGGACTGTGTTCTTAGTAGTGGCCTGTTAGGTGCTTAGGTGAAAAAAAACAAAACGAAAAAATAACAAATAAAATGAATAAGGAAACGTTGCAGATATAACCATAAGCATTCTCAGCGGATGAGGCGTGCCTTTCATGTATTTTTGTTGGCATTTTGGTATGTACAGGTAAAAGAGAAGTGTGGACGCGATGAGAGTAGGCATGATGACGCTTTGCGGGGTTTGCCATTAAGCTAGGCAGCGACTGGCGATAGCAAGGGTTGTCTATCATTTTTAGCACTATTCGTATACTCTAAAACATACGATATAGACCTAGCGAAAACACTTTTATTAATGAACATATTAGATTGTTTTTCTATGCCAAAATTAACTATATCAGAAATCAGATATTTTTTAAAAATATCTTAATATTATTCATAAGTCTTTAATAGATCTATTGATTCAAGTTTTGTTCGATTTTATTTGAGTAGACATGGAATATGCGACTCAGATGGTCAAAGTTTGAAGTACACAAGATTTCCGTTTGCAGATGCACTTTGACGGTTTTCAGCGTCAATATGAACAAAAAAGCCACTGCAAGTTGTTGTCTTGATACGTGCAAGTCAAGTTAAGACCTTACATACGTCCAGCAGTGCCTAAAACGCGCTAAAAGAAAAACTGTTTTTAGAAGAGATAACAATAGAAATTAATAAAAATAATTTTTACACATTGTTTATTAGTATTTAAACTTTGTAAAAAAATTTATTCCATTTTTTTTTTTTTTTTTTTTTTAAATTACAACATAAAAAATCACATTTCTCGAAGCACTATGAAAAAAAGATGCTCCACGGTCTGCATCATTTCTTCTTGAAATGTTGATAGATCTGCAAAACGTAAAAAAATTCTTGTAAAATAAAGTTGTAGTTATAGTCTGTCGAGCCGGATTTTTGAAATTCGAAAAATTTAGCAATTCACGGCAGTTTAAAAAAAGTGTGCATTTTGTGTCATAAATGTCACACTTTAATTATGTTTATAACATTTTTTAATCACAATATCAAAAATCCGACCCGACAGACTATAGAGAAAACAATTTCGAATATTTAAAAAAAAAAGCATCAAAAAATATTAAAAACTGTATGAGTTATCATGCAGACCGTGCCGGAAAAAGTAGTTTTGAGAAAAATGCATTTAAAGTTTCATTTGCGTTTCGCTCGAGGTTGCGCGCAGCTAAAGCAAGAACTTTATGAATTTTTAAATTTATTTTGTTAACTTACGTCTAATCTCCCATTCCAGCTTCATATTGTATGCCTTCCTTGTCAGTAAACAATTGTTGCTGTTTATTTTTTTCCAATTGACGAGTTGTTCTGGCCTCTTTTGTTACTTTGGTAGCGTTGATTCGTGCGTGTTTTAGGTACGACACACAACTGCTCGCTTCGAACGATCAAAGAGAACTAACCGTCAATTTCAGAAACCTGAATATATTCGCACAATGCTTTATAAACGTCCCTACACATACTGTAGAATAACTAAAGAACCGACAGGCTAAAAGGCTCCGAGGGTAAAGGCCAGCTGCCTCAAACAAGTCTGCGCAGGTAGGCGCGCATCAGGCCCTCTCGTTGGGTAGTCGGGTTTTCTGTAATAACTTTCGATCTATAGGGAATTTTTACAATCGACTTTCACAAAAATACGCCTAAAACTATAGAGAATAATAATCTGTAAAAAAAATCGATTTTTTGACAATTCTGGACGTATGTAAGGCCTTAAGGATAAGTACAACTGTCGTATAAAACGAGACTTTATGAAAGTTTTCGATATTTTATAAATCAGTTTACTAATAAGCTTCAATTAATTAAGTGAATAAGGCGACAACCTTGAACTAAATACCCATATAGCCAAAGCTGCAGAACCTTGAAAGTCATTTCGCAATCAATAAGTCAAAGTGCGTTTTCATTTGTCGGAAAAATTGCGGTAATAGAATGTAACCCCATAGTCGGACAACAGTTAGAGCCGAGATAATTAGGGAGATGACCAACAGGCGGATTTTCACGAAATCCCTTCAATTCCAGTGTCGACGCGTCACCATAGCGGAGGGCCTTCGAACCAATCTCACGTTTTTGATTGGTCGAATGTATATGATCGAATATGTAGTAATAGCATGCGCAAGAATCGTGTCTTTCATGAGACCCGCGATTTATACCGGGTGAAACTCTCGAGCTTACGCCCGAAACTCACGGTTTGTCCTCACCCACGGAGGTAGTATCGCCGATAATATTTCTTTTAATGTAGTTCGTGACTCGATATATCCTTATCCGCCGAGTAACTTGTTGGTTATAAGAACAAAAATGCACGAAAAAAGGAAAAGTTCGTGCTTCAGCCCACGCGGCTACAAAACATATTTCCATAATTACGTGCATGACCGGCTTACGTTTGACTAGCATGCTTAACGGTCTAGAATTAACCCGCATCAAGGACTGACCATTATCAAGCAGGGCTCCAAGTATGTAAACCGAATCGCAGACTACATATAAAGTAATATTCGTCGCGACAATATCTCCGTGGGGCTCAAGAGTCCCACCCGGTATGAATTGAGGGTCTTATGATTTCACGCATATTATTACTTGACTAATCAAAAACGTAAGACTGCTTCAAGGGCCCTCCTCTAATGTTGCGTGTCGATGCCTAAATAAGAGTTTTATCAAGACAATCGGCCAATTACCAATTTCCCAACTCATCTCTGGTTATAGTAAAATAAATAAAAAATGATCCAGCTGTCATCACTTTTCTAATCGAACGTACTAAGGAAACAACCGGTCTTAGTTCATTTAATCCACTTTTTACGACAAATATTGCTCAAAATTGTTGCCATACTCTTCTAACAGAACATTTCCCACAAATACAAAATGACTTGCGAAATTCCTGTGCTCAAAACTATCGATCCTAGGTTATGTTGCCATAGGAGTTTTTTTTACGTAAAATTCACAAAAGTTTTGAAAAAGAAGTATTTTAGTATTTGAAAAACCCCAAACAACGGAGCAGTACATTTTAAAAAGCATCGTTACTTCAGGGATATTGAACATTTTTGTACTGAAATTTGAGTTACCTGCTTCATTTACTGTTTTGAACAAATGAAGCGTATCAAATTTTCGATACAATTAACTTTTTGGAAACGAAAAAAAAAAATCAAACTTTGTCAAAAACTAAAAAAATGCAACTGGGTTCATATGACATTGTTGACAAGATTGATTTCAATCTCTAAATAAAAATAGACAGCCCTTATCTAACGTTATTACGCGTAGCCAAATATTTTGATGGACACCCTTTAAAAAGAACAGTCTAGGAATAAGAAGAAACACAACAAATAATTACCAGGCACGATGGTGCGGTGAATTCGCATATCTGTCGTACGTAATATAAGACGTTAAATAATAATAATAATAATAATAAACAAAAATATATAATTTAGTTAAGGTTCACATAAGTAGCGAGTGATGCGGTACGTTGGACGAAAGATGCACAAACAATGGGGGGGTTTGTGCTCCTATATATCTTTTTAGAAGAGTTTCTGATTATCCTTGCTCCACAGCATTCGTCTAAGGCTGATAAAAGACAGATACATATACACTCTGACATATACACACAATTTCGTCCAAGCTGGACTGCCAAGTGTGACAGAACTACTACAAAATATATTGTAAATATTATTACGTTTAGTATTAAAATATTATCCTTCGTCTTCGAAGCAATCATAAGTAGCGTGAACGTGTTTGTCTACCGTATACTGTAAATACGACGAAGGCGCAGGGTCCGTGTAGAATTAATTTTCACGTGATGAGAGGGGAAAAAAAGAAGCTCGAGTCCGGGCCATGGGTGTAGGTAGTGGAGGTGACGCAGGTAGCATAAGTAGCTACTTTTGTCATCAGGTCGTATACGTAATGCTTTGAGGTGATTGCCGACATTGAGGTTATAACTGGAGTACATTTGGATGATGTCTTGCGAATAGTAAGAAAAATGCGTGAAGTGGCAGCTATTTTACAATTTCTACGGAATTATTGGTGAATGACTGAAAAAAATAAAACCCCCCCCCCCCCCCATAATATTTGGCGTGCTCCTGCATATCCAATGTACCTATTGAATATTATTGTCTGAAAATGAAACGAAAATAGCATTCCTTATCCAGTGGCAACATTGTTTCTACGAACTTAAGTGAAAAAGTCGTTCAAAATAATAGATGGGGCATGTTATTGTCGAAATCGTGCGAATTAAAAAATAGTTATATGAATTATTAAATCAATTGACAAAAGTTATTTTACAATCGTAGCTGTAATTTTGAGAAATCACTGATTATATATAAGCTCCATATGTATACTGTATATATATTGTATATATCTATATATACAATTTATATATACAATATATATATATTGTATATATCTATATATACAATTTATATATACAATATATATATATTGTATATATCTATATATACAATTTATATATACAGTATACATATGAAGCTTATATATAATCAGTGATTTCTCAAAATATTATATATATATATGTACACTGCCAGTTTCATTAGGAACATGTGAAAACATTGTGTTGAAAATCCAAAAAAGTTTGAAAATTCGTTGTTGCCTGTAAACTTGTTGCGCAATAAGGGTTGCAAAAAATGAATTTTTTTTTATCAGTTACTTTAAAAATTTGTAATTTTACATTTGATTGTATTTTATTCGTAAGTCAAAATAAAAATTATTAATAAAAATAGTTTATTTCTTACTGTTCAATTCTTAATAAATTTGTGTAGATTCGAAATTATGGTGCACAATAATATAATTGTGCATTCTATTCTAGATTGAAAATCTAAAAATCAATTCATACTTAATTTTTAATACCAACTAGAAAAGTATCTATCAACGAGCAGAAGTCGTATATAAATACTCGCAACCCTGTGCACAATCAGTCGTACTTGGCTGAAACTTAATTATACTAAAATGGGATCTTAAAGAGAAATTTTTCACGTATATAAGATTGAAATCATTATGTTATTTATTAAATTGGAGGTTAAAATTTATCCGGTGAATCGCGAATATTTAACTCGCGCGTCTCTATGATATTAAAATTAGTATTGGATCGTGCTGACGCTGTAGGAAAACTATATTCTAAAGAAATTAAGAAGAACCTAAAGACGAAAAAAAAACGTAAATAAAATATATTTTACACGGTTTTGGGTAGCGCAACAATTTCTGCCGTTATCGAGTGTGATGCCACGATGGATCACCTAATAATTATAATAAACTGTATCGACCAGGTTTATTACATCATTTTTTAACGCTACACATTCCATTCAAGCCGGGGCTGATATCTGGTTTCTTGTGGGCAGCAGCTTGTTGTTGAGCAATGTACTTTTATTTTCGCTGAGTGCAATGGGCATTTGAGATATACTTTTGTCCATAAAAGTCATTTCATTCAAATTCAATTGTAGTTTTTTCAGGTTCAGGATAACAAATTCAAAAGATGTTGCTCCTTTGCAACATCGTGCTTCAAAGCGCTGACGAATTAATGACCGTGATACATAATCTTAATTATTGGCCTAGTAGTCCGTCACAGCTACGATTAATACATTGTTTCATCGCTAACTACGTGCAAAACAGCCGATACATAGGTAAAATTATAATAGAGCTCGCGCAATGCCTTAAATATATTTTTGCTGCCTGTTTAGAGAGCGACTCGTGATTTCGACGTTCTACTTTGAAGGCTCTCCCTGTTATTAAGAATAAAACTCAAGAGCATGCTGTTTACGATGCGATTATAAGCGCACTCGATGAAATATTTTAGTGGCCTTTAATGGAATGCCGACGAGCGATGACCGAGAAATTGAAAGAGTTTATAGTGTAATTAGAGACGCTTACGAGTGAGACAGAGAGAATCTGCGAGGGACCTGGGTCCATGATTTATTACCCTATTGATAATAGGGAAATAAATCCTATTCATAATCTGTCTCATCTGAGACGTTCGATATTATTCGCAACGATTATTAATATAAAACGAAAAAGATATCTATTGGCAATGGTAATATTTATATGTTCTTCCAGGGTATTATTTGAGAGTTAGGGACGAGTAGATAAAGTATTGATATAGGCATGTAAGTTACAGAAGGGTCGTTTGATGTGGAAAATAAAATGATTATTATAGATATTACGCGGTGCCAACGCAATGTATTTTGTGTGCACAAATGAAACAAATTGCAGAGAATAAGAGAATTAGCGTCGAGAGAACGTTGATAGAAGCGAATATCGGTTTCTTCCTGGAGCTCAGACGCAAACGACAGCGTCTCAATCATCCATTATTTATCGTTGCGCTAATTCGTTAATTGTAATGCTACAATTTCGAATATCCGTAGGCCAATATCCAATTATCGATGCGTCCTTGTTCGCACATAGTGATTATAAGCTTGTAACTATAAATTTTTAATAACGACATACAACGCCAAGGCGTGGGTCGATCGAACGTATTACGAAACATTGTACATAGTTACATTTATAAATACACATTATTATACATATTATAAATATTATGAATATAGTTTTAGCCATTCGGTATACAATTAAAAGAGAACCTTGTGTTAGAAGGATTCGATCGACCAATGACTTGCAACACGCTCCATCCGCCTAATCTAGTGCTACGCAATGTGCGGGAATCGAAGGCGTAGATACCTCACTTTTTTATATTAAAAACAAAAATCTCCATGTTTATATTTTGTTTTTTCTTATAATTCTCATTCTAGCTCATACTAGCTCATAAGTAACATAACAAATGATTTATAATATTTTTCTTCTCTTTCTGAACGACTTTATTTCGAATTCTGTGTCCTTGTCAAGTTCTTTAAACATAGCATTTGCGATCAAATCTATTACGTTTGTAAGCCGCATATGTCATCCATGGCCGAGATTGTAATATAAATACATGTATAAACAAGGAATATACAAACAAATTAACTTTTGTACGCGATCATTTTTCTTGTTAAGATGCCAATTCGATTGTTGTTAATTAACACAATACGGAGAGTACGAAGGAAATACCTATCTTAGCAGGAATATCTACCATTCCGCTGCGACTGAGATGCACATGTGGTACATTGTTACCAACGCATCAACTCTGGACACACCGCCAAAGTCATGGAAGAGAGTAGCAGAGAAAGAAACAAACGGTATAGCTTATTGCTCGGGACTTTGCGCGCAAATTTGCAGAGTTTGTATATATAAAAGGGTGTATCGACATTTTATAAACAATTTTTTGCTCCATAAAATTATAGTCTTTATATATTACAGTATTATAGACGTCAAACAACGCGGCGCAACATTTTAGGATCGGCAACGAAATCCTACGAGGTGCTTCAAAGGACTTTTAGATTTTCCATTTCATTAACAGGAATATCAATTCAGCTCTGTCTAAATCTACGTATCAATATACGGGTAATTTTCGAAAGAAAAGTACTTACCCCTTTGTAACTAACGTTAATAGGCTTTAAGTTATGCATTTTTTAAGTCGTACGATGTCGAAAATAGTTTTTCTTTTTTCAGTTATTTGTTGGCTGATAAAGAGATTCTATATATATTTCAATTTCGCCTCTGTATCTTTGTTGCATTGAATTCATTATGATCTGTAAAGTATGAAAACATTAGATACTATGCAAAAAGAAGTAAGAGTGGTTTCGTTTCAACAATTGTAATTTATAATTTTTTTATTTTTCTAGGGTTTGAATAATTATTTCTGAATGTTTAGGCATCCTTACACAATTTTTGCTAGGGGCAATCATTTCCTAGTTATAATTTGTTAATATCGCACAATTTCAAAAGGTACCATTTTTGACCTCTATGCCCGATATAAAGTCCTCCGAGATACCATAAACGAATCTTATATTTTTCATTAAAATAACACGTGGATAACACCTATCTTTTGCGGTAGCGCGATTTAAAAAATTATTATAAAACCAGTTGTAATTAATGGAATGAAATAATATATTTTCGATATACATTTACATACAGTGGTCATTTCTTGATGTTTGGATATTGATTACGATGATGTTTAACTAGCTACAGCAGATAAAGGAAAAATGAGAACTTTTGTAATATTGTATCTATGGTACAGCTCACATCCGCCAGTTATCAAAACATACGTAAAATATACCATGTTTCGAACATATACAATTGTGAAAAATTAGTAAATAGGAAATTATTGGATCTAGCAACATACATGTAAAAGTTATTTCTCTCTATAGTTGTCCGAATATCGAGAACAAATTATGCAAACACTAGAAAAAATATTTTTACAATTGTTGAAATACACATACAAATAAGTAAAGCCAGATCTGTTTGGCATGGTATCTAGCTGGTATTTTCATGCTCTACAGATTATAACGAACGCAATGCATCAAAGTTTTTCCAACAGCTAGCAAAAACGCAACCGATTTTCGACAATGTATGGTATTAGAAAATTCATAATTAGAAAATTATGACCTTATATATTGTAACGGAACGCCATCATGACGTTCCGCTACCATAATAAAACCATAATCACTACCCACAAATCTAGCCTACGCAAGATGTAAAGAACACCAGTAGGACTAGGACAACATAACATGAGAATAGGTACACACCGACAAGCGAAAGTACCCACCCTAAATCAGCATGGCGTCACATACAGGCCCCACCTAGACACAAAATTTATTATCAAAACAAACAGAGCTCGCAAGAAGCTCGCACAAGAAGAAGAGGGGCCGGCCCGATCGGCACGCTACAGACCAAAGATCAAGCGTAGTACACCCCGCCCAGTAGGAAGCAGGCGGAACGACACATAACAACAAACGCCTTACACAGCCAGGAAGACATAGCCCACGTAATCCGTTCAAGCCAACCACACCACACCTACACGATGCGCTGAGAACGCCACGATACGGCGAGATTATAAAAGAATTTGTGGAACGCTAGAGATTCCACAAACTTTCACGAGTAAAACGAAAAGGGGATTTCACATGAAACCTCAACACCTGCCCCCACTCAATGATCAAACATTAATAATCAAATAAAGGAACAAAACAAACCTAAACAATACAACAAACAATTAACAAATCAATACTAGGGCAAGCCCTAACCGAACAGAAGACTCTATAACAAAAAACAGGACAAGACAGCTAGAAAACACGTGGTAAAATACCAAACTCACGATTATTAAACAAATCTAGCGTAAACCAAATCAGAACGTAAACCAGGAAATACATACGAAACACCAGCAAAACCACATATAAAAATAAGTGGTTCAAACATGCATTAAACAATAAAAAGCGCTCAGGAAAAGTTTGAACCTCCTGCGGGTAGCAATTTAACAGAGGCCAACAAATTCAACCTCGCTAGAACCGCGGTTCAAACTCAGAGAAGACAAAGCCCGGCTAAATATAGAAATAACGGTATACCGATACACCGCCCCGCACCTCCTTCACCTAGTGATTGAAGGGCGACAAACATCACGTGACATACCCAAAAACACCCCCTCGGGGCCCATCCACTAAACTATATAAACCACGACCGAACAAGCCTAAAGGCTCTTGTTGAAAATCTGTTCTTCAAGACGAAGCGCTGCCCGACAGCCACTATAAATTCATTTTAAACTCAGAATGTAACACGAAAAGCAGGCTTTCGATCAAACGATTCCCCTGCATCGCGCCTTGGCCATCGTTTGACCGAACGCAGCTATCTTGATAAAACTAACAGTTTGGGAAAATTATTGTCATAAAAAGTATTCATTCTCTCAATCGATTCCCTGGCATCGCGTCCTGGCCGTCGGTTGAGTGAACGAATTATATAGGATACACTGCGAGGAAAGGGCTCCCCTGCATTGCGCCTTGGCCGCCCCCAATCGCAGCGTTAGGGCACTCTGCATTAACGTGTCCCCACGCATAGCGCCGTGGCTACTCGTCTTCTGTAGAGTGGAGAAGCACGTGTGTCTCCAGGTTCAGGGAGTGGCATCCCGGCTTGTTGCACCACGCGCCACCGATTCGTAGGGTGTACCTGCGTGGGTGGCACCACGACAGGGCCAGCACCAACTACCTCCTGTGACGAACGAATACCTCAGCCAATTGCATCAATTAAAAAAAACCTAATAAGGTGGCTTAATTGAGAGCAACTAAAGGCTCCAGTATCCGGGGTATAGGAAGAGCTAGTTGGTCAAGCTGCGAACCCGGTATCGGTTGCGAACAGCGAGCTATAGAAAGGAACCCAAAACAATAACAAAGACGAGTAGAGAAAGGTAGTTGAATTCACACTTCTTCCCCCCCCCCTCGCACCACACTCGAGTCCCTACTAGACACTCACTGCGTAACCATCAGAAAGGCGTAACTTCACACAGCGGATCACGTATACGGGCGTCTACCAAACAATAACACCCTCTAGCACGACAACTAGCTAGACGTCCAATGATTAAAAACAAGGCCGACCAGTACTTCTAACGAAGGTACAAAGGAACGCCCCGTATGAGGACCAAGCCGGCAACGAATAAAGATAGGCCACACACCGCACGCCTCACATAAAGACACGCGAAGCTCTGACCAATTAAATCCTAGAACTTCAAAATTCAAAATTATAAATTCTTTAGATAAATTGAGTGTTAAGCTCCGTGCAAGTGGTGCCTAATCACTTCACGAATGGTAGAATCAAACCCGATTTGAGACTGGAAATCATTCCATTTACGTAGTTTTAGAACAATGCGTTTAAGCAAACGCGACAACCCCTATAGTAAAACAAATTGAGTGTTAAGCTCCGTGCCAGTGGTGTCTAATCACTTCACGAATGGTAGAATCAAACCCGATTTGAGACTGGAAATCATTCCATTTACGTAGTTTTAGAACAATGCGTTTAAGCAAACGCGACAACCCCTATAGTAAAACAAATTGAGTGTTAAGCTCCGTGCAAGTGGTGTCTAATCACTTCACGAATGGTAGAATCAACCCCGAATTTAGACTGGAAATCATTCCATTTACGTAATTTAAGGAAGCGCGTCAAAGAAAGCGCGATGACCCATTTAGGAGAATAAATTGAGTGTTAAGCTCCGTGCAAGTGATCTCTAATCACTTCACGAACGATAGAATCAAGCCCGAATCAAGACTGGAAAACATTCCATTTATTCGAAACCCAGACACACCTAGAGGAAGCAATTCCACGTGCGTAGCCCGTAGGAAAATTTCTGTGAGATCGTACCACCAGGATCATCCCATCAACACCCTTCCTACCTTGTCTGAACTAACAAAAAAAAAAATCAAAATATCAAAATAAAATCCGTGCCCTCAGCACCATACACAAAAGAAAGAATTACCCAATCAATCGAAGGACCAATGATGAGAGGGTAACAAAATCGCCGGTCCCACGAGGACTAATGCGATACGATAAAAACCTAAACTGAGGTCTCACAAACAACAACAATAAATAACTAGAACCAAATAAATTCATCCCAGATCCATAAAAAAAACACAGACATCTCTTACTCCATCCAGCCCAGAGCACGAATCAGTTTCGAGCTAACTCCTTCCTCCATACGATCTCGATGGAAACCGCTCGAAACGAAATTAAAACTACGCGATTAAACGCCACCTCACGAGAAGACGCGTTCAACAACATAGGTTAAAAAAGTGTGCAAAAATCGCGATACGTTTCAATATAAATGCGATTATGTGTATGCACTTTTCAATTAAAAATTACTCAAATATCAAGAAAAACTGCATGCGATGTCTGACAAATCGTATTCGAAATTCGAACGCGCATTTAGTGAGCTTAACTGATGTACGTGTTAATGAAATAGAAAATCGAAAGGTCGTTTGAAGATTATTGGCCTCTTCGGATTTTTGGCTAATCCTAACATTTTACGTGGCGTAGTTTGTGCTCAAGAACTATAATTTAGGAGAGCAAATTATTAAAAACAGTTTTCCTTTCGACGTACCCTAATATATAAATACGGATACAAATACTCTTAGCACGACGGCAAATATTATGCATTTAAAATAACTAAAAAAAATGCACCACAAATACATCTGTGAAGATGATGCGAATCCAAAATACGCCGGTTCTCTATCATGCGGTATGAAACGCTGTTATCTGTTTTTAAACCCCGAAAATTGTAAATATTAGTACGAGGATAAACGAAGATTCGAATCATGCTTCACGAAAGAAAAAAGTATCATAATTACGCAATATCTCGGTACCATGACAGTAAAATTTTCCATCCTCCTTCTGCAAGTCATCGGCGTATCCACGACTTTGACACGAATAAAACTTTGCCGGGGATTCGGAAATGAAGATGTTCAGCAGAAAAGCGATAATACAACTTTTCTTCTTCTTGACAGATTGACTGACGGGTTTTAATGATTTCAAGAAAAAGTGCGACGACGACAGTTACATATCACGAATCTCCGGTAAATGTAGACGTGACGTATCTCATATGTTGTTTACGTCGTGTCTTCTGGGAAAATAAAAAAATCTTTTTTTTACGAATGATATAGTGTCATGATGCCTAACGTAGGACACTGCAGGTAGAATATTTGCAATCCGTATTATATGCAAAGTCACTCCCCAGAATTCACAACATTTATAATCCTGATATTCATACGATAAGTCATAGACGATTAAGTATCAATGTCAAAACTAATGTACTAAAAAAGAGAGATTAAATAAATAAGAAAATAATAAAATTCAATTCGAGTTTGAATCATTATGTCCTTAGTACAGTTGAGATACTCCCATTCATTTTTAACTCATTTTTCTCATTGGGTCCTTCCATAAATTATTTACATTCATTTTTTCCATGTTCTGTACAATTGGCAGTATAATATCTAAATATTTCATAAACTTTCCTTAATTATATCATTTTCACGGCCTTGTTGAAATTTTCGCAGAAAACTCTTTTTTATTACTTTGAATAAATTATTGAAATATTTTACTGCTAATAGGGTAGGGCATTTGAAAAGATAATTTATAGAACAAATAAACATAGAGAGTAAGTTAAAAATTAATGAGGTCTCATAAATGATGATTTCGATGTTTGGAAGAATTTTTCCGTCCGTGATGCATTCTCCCAGTGAGCACAAGGTCAGGGCACACCAATAGACTGCTGCCGAGTGTGTGATTATGCGACTCGGTACCAAGCAACAGCAGAATAGAGACAAATAGGTGATACGGCGGTCTCATTCAAAGGAATGCGGCAGCTTGTTTGCCACGTACACCTAAGGACTTCAGGATTGCATCGAAGCGGCAGGTCAGAGGCGAGTGTTTTTTATAAAGGTGGGCCGAATTGACATGGTTCCGCTAAAGTGCGTAAACAACAAAAAAATATGAAAGATAGACATGGGGATTACGAGTCGGATAACGGGAGTGGCAGAGAAGGAGGCAAGGGGAATTAGTATAAAGCTAGCGGAGAACGGGGAGTCCAGGTTAGCCTTTTTGAATCCATCACCAACGTCGAATTGCTGTTAAAAATCTTTGAAATTGTACGAATTATTACAATCATATGAGAGTAAATCTTTCAATGCACCGCGTTCGCATCGTTAACCCTAGAAACTAAGCAGTACTGCCTACGAAGGATGGAACGACTTCGATAGCTCTGTGAATTCAAGAAAGGACAGATATCTTATATTTAGAGTGAGCCGATAATTTAGAATCATTAACTGTTTCACTCTACAACAGCGATGCAGAAAGCGAGCTAGACATCAAACCTCGCTATCTCAGCTGATTTGCTCACCGCATTTTTTTTAGCAGTTACAACATAAATCGATGTAGCTTATCCACCCATAGGGGAATCTGCATGTGAGAAGTGCCAATGATAAAGAAACATTTTACACATATACCAGCCATTTACAAAATGGTTAATTCATTTAAAAGGATCATGAAAACATTCATGTGAAAGTTTACTGGTGAGCGATATACCCTGCTCGACGGGGGTTCCGTGATCGAGCGGAGACTGGAAGAACGGCAGTGAAGTGAGCGCAAACGAGCAAGCCCAATCAATTTGGATTTTTAAATTGCAATAAATGCAAGTAGCGATTTTTCTTCGCGAATCGTCGGGCAGGGGGGTCACTGGCAGTCTAAACCCGATTTTCGAGAATCCAACCCTCCTGCTTCGTGCCGCCATCTTGAATTTAAGGGTAAAATTTATTTATTAAATAACTCAATTTTACACGGGAAATCCTAATAACAAAAGTTGTAATTTTTTTTTCGTAGGATCGATATTTTTGGACGCACGCTTACGGTAAAGGGAACGAGGGTATAAATAAACCGTTTCTCGAACCATTTCACAACTGTATGACTTTTTTAATAAAAAAAGTAAAGATTTATTTCTTTGTAAAGTACATTTTTCAAAACCCTCAAAATTCGAGTTATGCCTTTTTTGTACGTTTCGCCGATGGTCCTGCCAAGTTTCTGTCGTCTGATTCTTCTTCGCATGCATCGAGATCTTCGTCTTGAAGCTTCGGAGGGTCGGTGCTGAAAGTTTGTTCCGAAGGTAGGTACGATGAAATTTCTTCATACGATGAGAAAAATCCTAGTGATGAAAGAATGTCAATCAAATGTTTGGACCCACATTTTTTTAATAACAAAGCGCCAACGCCGATTTTTAATTAAGAAATAAAAGATCGAGGATGAACTAGGGATGTTCGATGAAAGTTCGAGAAAAGTAATGAAAAATTGCGCTATATTTTGCAATATTATTACGACAAAGGGAAGAACGCTGTGCAGGCTTGTAAAAAAATTAGTGCAGTGTACGGTGAAGGTACTTTATCAAAATCTGCTGCGCGAATATGGTTCGTTCGCTTTCGTTCTGGTAATTTTGATGTGAAAGATGAGTCATGCTCTGGTCGTCAAATCACTGAAAAATCTGATGAAATTCTTGAAAAATTCCAGCAAGATAAGCATATTAGCAGTGTCGATATTGGTATGGAGCTAGGCATTAACCACAAAACTGTTTTGAACTATTTACACAAAGCTGGCTACAAAAAGAAGCTTGATGTATGGGTTCCTCATGAGTTGAGCGCGAAAAACATGATAGAACGAATTGACTTCTGCGATGCGCTGCTGAGACGCAATGAAATCGAGCCATTTCTGAAACGTGTCATAACCGGTGATGAAAAATGGATCACGTACGACAATCGGAAGCGTCAAAGATCGTGGACAAGGGATGGTGAGCTGTCACAAGCGAAGTTCGCGAAGCCAGGATTGACGGCGAAAAAGGTGATGCTGTGTGTATGGTGGAACTGGAAGGGAATCGTGCACCATGAGCTACTTCCACTTGGTCAGAAGCAATTGAAAGAAAACGGCCCGAATTGATTAATAGGAAAGGTGTTGTCTTCCATCATGACAACGCCCGACCACACACTTCTTTTATGACCCGTCAAAAATTGCGAGAGCTTGGTTGGAAAGTTTTGATGCATCCACCGTATAGTCCAGACATAGCACCCTCTGACTATCACTTATTCCGATCTCCGCAGAACTCTCTCAATGGAATTAAGCTGCTTTCAAAAGAAGCCTGTGAAAACCACTTGATTCAGTTTTTCAACCAGAAACCACAGAAGTTCTTCACCGATGGCATCATGGCTCTACCCGAAAAATGGCGAAACATTGTCGATAATAATGGAGCATATTTGGCTTAAATAAATTCATTTTCACACTATAAGAAAACCAGTTGAATTTTACTAAAAAAACGCCACGAACTTTTTCCCCGACCCAATATAGGGGGGACTCACGTAAACCAAGCACCCCGATGGTTAGAGGCAAGGGGACTCACCTAAAACAAGCACCCCGATGGGAACAAAAACTACTACGTCTACGTCGTTGTTCCTGGGTAACGCTAAAAGTAGTTGTTAACTTATTGATAAACGAATACATGCTTTCGATTGCAGCGGCATGTGTGAGAAAATTTCATATCAACAATAACGTCAAATCAATGGATTTTGTCATGGAAAACGAGGGAAAAAATAGGGTTTTCCAATCACGATTTTGAAGCAACTTCCATTTTCACCACAATGGGGTAGGGATGGGGGGATGGTGGATCAAGTGTCGTATCGCTGAATAGCTTTTTGAAAAATTAAACATTTGTTTTTTCTTTTTTCGATCCGATGTGTAATTTCTCGAGATATTCGCAAAAATCAGGTCCCTTGCGATTACAGTGCCATCTATCACGCATCGAAAAATAATGTTTCAGATAAAAGTTACTCATTTTTTTATGTGGAAGCCGAATCTGCAATAAAAAATGGGGTTTCCATTTACGATTTAAAAGTTGCCGCCACCCCCACCCCAGGGTGTAGGGGTGACGGGTCGACTTTGGTATCATTGGATCACCCCCTTCCAGGCAAACAAATTTTATTCAGAACTTTTTTGATCCGATGCACAGTTTTCGAAATATTTTAATGTCTTCAGATAAATCGGCCACCCTGTATACAGTGGTGTAAAAGACTGTTTCGAATAATATTATTTGGTCGACCATACAAAAACGTTTATTTGTGACTCATTTACAATTGTATTAAATACCGTTTTACTGTTTTAATATATCGTGCATCTTGTGGTTAATTCTGTCTGTGCTTCAATATTTATTTATACGAACCCGCCCCTCACCAGACCAACTCCAATCCCTAACCAGCACATTCTGGCTTAAAATGGACATAAATATATTGTAACGGAACGCAATTAGAACGATCTATTCCTTTCTTGCCTTGAGTAATCGTTATGTATTGCAATTATGTCGTCGCAATGTTTCTTATATTCTGTTATTTCTCTTCCTTCGAGAGGGATAGTTTTATTATCGCTTTCTATTTCAATGTCAAAGACTAGGATTTTGCTCGTTATACGATTTGCACGCAATTATTGGAACTTGGTATTGTGTTTTTAAGAGTTGCTGTTTTAATTTCTGTGCTTGAATTTTTCTTCCTGCTCTACGGGTTTTCGGCATGGATAAATGATTCGGGTCGGTAATTGTCAAAATTAGTAAATGGTACGTATAGTTATGTCTGTCCTGTTTGTATGATAGGTTTCGTGATCGAACCTTGCTAGCCCTGAACTCACTTGCGCGAGGAGCTAAAACATAGGATTTCTTTCACTAGTGTAATGTGTTTCGTGAACGAGCCTTGCTAGCCCCGAACTCACTTGCGTGAGGAGCTAAAACATAGGATTTCTCTTCACTAGTGTAATGTGTTTTGTGAACGAGCCTTGCTAGCCCCGAACTCACTTGCGTGAGGAGCTAAAACATAGGATTTCTCTTCACTAGTGTAATGTGTATTGTGAGCGAGCCTTGCTAGCCTTAACTCCACTTACGCGAGGAGCTAAAACATAGGATTTCTCTTTACTAGTGTAATGTGTTTCGTGAGCGAGCCTTGCTAGCCTTAACCCCACTTACGCGAGGAGCTAAAACATAGGATTTCTCTTCACTAGTGTAATGTGTTTCGTGAGCGAGCCTTGCTAGCCTTAACCCCACTTACGCGAGGAGCTAAAACATAGGATTTCTCTTCACTAGTGTAATGTGTTTCGTGAGTGATTGTGTTGTTAGTGATACGTGCGCGGGCAAATCTGGTTGCCCATGTGTGAGGTTGAAAAGTGGATAGTTGAGATAGGATTTTTAGAATGCTGACCGCTGGTGTAAGCGAGCCGGCGAATTTCTTAAAGGCCTATTTTATCGGAATAGATGAAGTAAGGTTTTAGAATGCTGACCGCTGGTGTAAGCGAGCCGGCGAATTTCTTAAAGGCCTATTTTATCGGAATGGATGGAGTAGGGATTTTAGAATGCTGACCGCTGGTGTAAGCGAGCCGGCGAATTTCTAAAAGGCTGATTTTATCGGAATGGATGAGGTAGGGATTTTAGAATGCTGACCGCTGGTGTAAGCGAGCCGGCGAATTTCTAAAAGGCTGATTTTATCGGAATGGATGAGGTAGGGATTTTAGAATGCTGACCGCTGGTGTAAGCGAGCCGGCGAATTTCTTAAAGGCCTATTTTATCGGAATGGATGAGGTAGGGTTTTTAGAATGCTGACCGCTGGTGTAAGCGAGCCGGCGAATTTCTAAAAGGCTGATTTTATCGGAATGGATAAGGTAGGGATTTTAGAATGCTGACCGCTGGTGTAAGCGAGCCGGCGAATTTCTTAAAGGCCTATTTTATCGGAATGGATGAGGTAGGGTTTTTAGAATGCTGACCGCTGGTGTAAGCGAGCCGGCGGATTTCTAAAAGGCTGATTTTATCGGAATGGATGAGGTAGGGATTTTAGAATGCTGACCGCTGGTGTAAGCGAGCCGGCGAATTTCTTAACGGCCTATTTTATCGGAATGGATGAGGTAGGGTTTTTAGAATGCTGACCGCTGGTGTAAGCGAGCCGGCGAATTTCTAAAAGGCTGATTTTATCGGAATGAATGAGGTAGGGATTTTAGAATGCTGACCGCTGGTGTAAGCGAGCTGGCGAGTTTCTTAAAGGCCTATGGTAGAAAGAGTAGCACGTGCAGGTGGAGGTGCAATGTTATGAGGGATGAATAGAGGTGAACGATACTAGTGATCGCTCGAGAGGATTGTTAAGATGAGCAACGTAGGAGTGAATAACAGAATTTAACTAATATTTTCAGAATTGTATGCCAACTGTTTTAACGCCTGGTAGATTGATTGAATATTTGTAAATGACAGTACAAGGAAGTTAATATTACGGAGCGAATCGTATAAAAACAATACAAGAAATCTTATGGTTGTTTGGTTGAAACAAATATAATATTACTCTCTTGTGACGTAGTCACAATCCTAAAAAGATAAAAGAAAAACCGAATAAAATCAGAATAAAGAGAAACACAAAATACAAATAAACAAAATCATTTATTGAAAATACCTGAAAAGGATCAGAAAGGGAAACAAAATAAAATAAAAAATAAAAAAATAAAAAAATAAAAAAACACAAATTTATACATAAATAATCATTTATTCATCATATTCAGAAATCATTTAGACGACAAGTAAGAAAGATTAAACTGGCAGTAGTCTAGGCGACACCACGAACAAGCTGGATCCTGTCACATTCCTTCGCTGCCGAAAATAGCGGGTCAGCGACCGGCTGGCCTCGCTCTGGCAGTGAGGGGATGTAGGGGCAGGATGGCGGGGCGAGCTGAAACAAAAGAAATTACATGAGACAATAGGAGAGAAGAGTTAAAATAAAAGAGTGGGAAAGACGAGAAAGTATAAAAGGCAGCTTCAAACCGAGAAGACTCTCTTATCAGTTCAAACCGCCAACCAAGCCAGAACTCACTTGTGCGCAAGCGATAGAAGTTTCTTTTTTATAAAACTGGAAATTTCATATTAAATCTAAAAATTTGAACATAAAAGGGTGTGCGTCAGCCCTAAAAATTTATTTGAACATTAACAGATAAAAGAATACAGTGCAAGTTACTGGAGGAACAAATATAAAGATTAATAGCGAACAGTATCGGACTGGTTGAATAAAACAAGAAATATTCTAAAAAGCCGGATAAAGAAGAGAACGTTAGTGCCATTAAGATAAATAATTAGGGTTTAGTTTAGAAGAATTAAGCGAATAGTATAAGACGGTTTGGGTAGAATAATTAGAAGTAAGTACAGATAGTTATAAGAAGTATCCTGAACGCAGCGCATCGATCCACGAGAAAGACTCGCTTATGGTACAGATAGCTTTCTAATTTGTACACTTGGAGAGAGGATAGAAAAAGACATAGAAATTAATAGTGTAATAATCAAACTATTAACAGCAGCAAGAAAAATTACAACACAAGGACAGGGTACGGTCAAGTGGATTTCATGCTAAACCACCGTTTTAAACAGGAGAGACTTTCGGAGTGAGAATTTGAAATACAGCTCAGAAAATAAATTAATAAATAGGTTTAGGAGGGCATTTGTGAGCCCGATTCATAGAAATTTAATTTAGAATTTTAAGACAATTAGGGAAATAATTAGGAGGAAAACAATTTCAAGAGTTCTGTAAAGCGCGTCGCATGAAAACGACACTACTCAACAGACAGAAAAGAGAAGAGAAAGATAAATAAAAAGATCAACTCACCATCAGCGAAGAATAATTGGGACGTCCGGACACAGCATCGAAGATTTCTGGAGGAATCCATCAACTAAATAATGAAAAATTGATAATCACTGGAGAATCATAATCCAGTAGCTGTCATTATTCCACACCAAGCAAAGAGCACTCGCGAACCAGGACCACGATTACCACGGAAAAACATGCTCGGAACACACGGAACCGGCACGAACACCGCAAACAAACAGCCGAACGCGGAACAACGCGGAAAACAACGTTTTTTGCTTATTAAATAAAACGACGCGTACTCGGACACAGGCCCGGCGTCCATACCGGCTGACTTACGCGCCAGCAACGACGCAAGCCCAGCAGACAGCACGTCAGCAGCCAGGCGGGAAAAAGATCAAGACGGCTGAGCTCGATACTGCGTAGTTGAGATATTCACCGCTCAGCGCCGAAGTCGAGAATCAGATAACCTCACGGGTAAAGAAGAGCGTGGAACCATCCGAGCAATTAAACATCACTGAGAAATTGTACGGTTAAAGGCGCCAAAAAGCCTCACAACACAAAAATTCTATGAAACTTATAAAATAAACCTTGCTTATACCTCCAATAGAAGTCTACAATTAATTATCTTAGTGTTCGAGCCCGAATTCTTCCCCTCAGAAGAACAAAATTTAATGCTAACGTGAAAATATCGTTACACTCTATAGTTAATATTCGGGGAAGCTATTTTCCTTGTAGTTCTCCTCACGTATGTTTTAGCGATTATTCTTTCTTGTTGTTTTATTCGTTCTAAACCGAGTTGACTTAAGAAAATTTCTTGCGTGACTTCTTCAATTAGTTCTTGCGCGAGAACCTCGAGTTCCTTTATACGCACTTGAAGTTCCACTAATTTTTCTAATGGTCCCATGCAACGGAGTACAATTTAAAATTATATATATATCTATCCACGTATATGTCCTTCAATACAAATTCTATCTCTTTTTATTCAACAGTCATTATTGAATATTACTTTTCACATTTGATTTCCACACGGTCAATTTACTTACGAAAAAGACTTATTAAATAACTTGATTAATAGCGGGTACTCTCTAAAACGAATCAATTTTTGCAACGATAACGATCAATGGACTCGAACCATATCAACGAACGTTCTCGATTTATAGTTTTTCTCAAAGGGAAATCCGATCGTCTAACTCAACTTAAAAGTGTCACTTTCAATTACATCAATTTTTATAAATAAAATCGAATTATAAATTTACACAGCGGTAAAAAAAAAGGTTGAAGTTAGATTTAATACCTTTATTGAAGGGAATAGTAAATTTTTATGAATTGAATTAATTCACCAAAAAATTTTTTTTTTTTTAAATCGATTTTCACTAATTAAATCAAGATATCAAAACGCAGTAAAAAAGGGGAAAACTAGACTTTTATGAATTAAATCCGTTTACAAGAACTGAGGAGAAAGGAGGGATCACTTTTCATGAAATTAGTCGAATCACTAAAACTCGATAAAAAGTAAAAAATCAATTTTCGCGAATTAAATCACTTCCGAAAAACGCGGTAAGAAGGTAAAATTTAGATTTTTTTGCCTTTAAACAATTTACAACAAACGCGTTTGAAAGGGAATAGTAAATTTTCACGAATTGAGTTGATTCACTAAAACTCAATAAAAAGGTAAAAAATCGATTTTCGCGAATGAAATCACTTCTGGAAAACGCGGTGAAAGGTAAAAGCTGGGTTTTATGAATTAAATCGAATTACAAAGGCCGGTCGATTAACACGAACCAAAGTGACACTTTCTTAAGAAATCAATTTTCACAATTTAATTTATCCACGACAGAACCGATTAATTAATTCAAACTATACGAACAATTTTCTTTATAAAATCACAACTTGTTTTCTTTTCGATTTTTAATTTACTTGCGACAAAAATTACTAATTAACTTGACACTTTTCTTTTTCTTTAATTTAATTTTCACTAATTAATTTTTATTCGCGACAAAGATGACTGGTTAATTTGAACAAAACGAACACTCTTTTAGGATCCCGGACGAGCCCCCAATTTTTGTTACGTCAAATCCGCGCGGTGTTTTTACAAAAACCGACAAATTTAAGACGTGTGAGGCGTTTCGGCGTGAGTTTTCTGTACTCTGGTCAAGGAGAATGAATTCTCCTTTTACCACACCTGACAAGAAACACCGAAGACGCAAGCCTCCTTTTGAGTCTAACCTTTCGGAAAATTACTCGGGACAGGGCTGAGAATGCTCGTTGATTATTCGCGTTAACCCGTCACTCTTCTCGATAAACTAAATTGATAAATTACCCCGCGGAGGAAGGGATTTAGGTGGGAAGGGAAGTGGTAGGTTACTTTCACATGGGGAAAAATTTACGGAAATATCACATAAAATAAATTAGAAAAATTGGGTTGGTACTTACGTTTGGTTTTTCCTGGTGAAGTTGTTTCGCCGGTATCCGATGCGTGGAAGGGAAAATTAATGGCAATCGTTTGTAAAAAATCGTTACACTCGATGAATCGTGAAGCTGTTAGAGTTTATTCAAATAACCAAATAATTGATACACGTACGTTCGCTATTACCGTGCGCGAGCGATCGTTATTTCTCGACACAATATACTTAACGCGATACTTGTGGTTCGATACAACGGTAAAACGAAATAAACAGTGTCGACTTGTACAAAAACGGCAGAAAACAATTAAATTCAATTTCTTCTAAACTTTAGATAAATTCCGTATGATTAAAACTGAGAAAAAGTACATTCGAACTGAACTTAGACTGTTCGACCGTTTTTATTTTCAGTACTCTCTCTGGACTTTGGCTGACTCTACAGGGTGGGGTTCCTCCGCGGTAATTGTCGCCAACGGGCTGTCTACTGACTGCTCGGCGACTGACTGTACTATGAACTATCAACTATTAACTGTTAACTACAACTGCCTTTTTTCGGGCTTTTTCCCGTCCTTATATAGGTCCTGGAGGGCTTAATTTTCTATGCGGGGATTATAATAGAACTCGGACTTTGTACTTTATCGATGATTCATTTTTTTTCCTTCTAGCTGTGACGTCATCGTCATTTTGATTCTTTTCTTGAGTTGCATGCGAGGCGATACCACATGTCGCGAAGTGGTTGAAGGATTATTCCTTGCTTCGGTGGCACGCGTAGAGATAGAGAGAGAGAGAGAGAAAAGCGCCTTGGTCAGGCAGCGAGGTGTCGAGGGTTTCGGACCACGCTGCGCTGTAGATCCGAGTTGCTTCCGTTATCCCTTTTATGACTAATACCGAATATAGTTCTTCGATAATGTTAAACTTATTTTAATTCTTAATAATGTGTAACGTAAATAGGCATATATAACTACTATAGTAACAAACTGTCTATGGTTTTCATATCCTTTCATGATCCTAATTGTTTAGTTAAAACAATATATTGGCTTTTCAATTTTCTATAATGTTAAATTTTCATATTTGCAATTATTTCTTGTATCCTTTTAAGTAAGCATTTCTCTTCTGAGTTCCTATCATAATTTTAGCTCAAAATTGTTCATCAGTCTAAATGATTCTATATCAAATGGCTGCTTACATTCACACTGGGTCACAAAGTATGTGTTCTATAAATATGTATTGTTGCGAGGGAACACTCCTCGTCTCATGGTGTTAACACAGAGAGAGACAGGAAAGACGGCGTCGTCTCGGGTGCGACCCGAGCTTCGAGTCATCTTTACCATCTACCCAATGACTAATATGAATCGTCTTTTCTTATTCTATCCTATTTTAACTCTGATTATCTGTATGATATTATTATTTAGCTCTTATATCGAACTTCCGTTTAAATGGTTTGTTCCTTTCAAATTATTGATTTACTTATTAAATATATATATACCATAGTTGAGGTATTTACTTCGTAAGAAGTCCAAATCTTTGCTACGATTGTGTTTAAATTTATATTTAAACGTTCAGAGATTCTGAAGAAATGCCTTTTGGGCTTTTGGTGTTCTGTAGTCAAAAACAAATTCCAATTTTCTATCAATAAGACATAGGTCTTCGTGTAATATTCTTGTTCATTGCATCATTCGTCACCGGATATAAGAACTTCCGAAGCAACGAAAACGCTGCCACGTCAGTTAGTCTATCTTCGTGTAATATTCCTGTTTATTGCATCATTCGTCGTAGCATCTAGGGACTCTCAAAGCAACGAAAACGTTGCCACGGCAGTTAGTCTATCTTTGTGTAATATTTTTGTTTATTGCATCATTCGTCGTAGCATCTAGGGACTTCTAAAACAACGAAAAGGTTGCCACGGCAGTTGGTCTATCTTCGTGAGCCAGATACGGTATATGACGGGGGAAGAAAGCGACCACCCGACAGTCACCAATAGAACACGCGGACATGAATCAATTAAAGATTTCGATGACACGCGCCGCCAATGATATCCACCGGCCTTAGAGGGAAAACTCTTGATTCGAGATTCGGGTCCCTCTACGCTGGCCGTTTAGAGTGGGGCAGTGGCCTACCAACTCTTGGTTTTTCGTTGTCAGGTACAGTGGTGAACCTGGCCGTCCATTCCTGGCGCGCACCATGTGTTCCACTGCCCTCCCTCGGCGTACCTGCAGGCCTCACCCCTCCCGCCGTCATTATACCTGTATAATCTCTGGTAGCTATAGGACTCGACAACGATGCAGGTTTATGATCTTCTTTAAAAGAAAGATAGATATTGGAGCATGGTTACGTCAGGACGTAACACCGGCATTATATTTTTCTAGGCATTTTTTAGGCATTCACCGGCATTTTTAGGCATTCTATTCTTCTTCTATTCTTTTCCGCCATTTGTAGGCATTCACCGGCATTCTATTCTTATCCGGATAGCAAATAATTAGGATAGAAAATAAATTACAGATTTGGGAGAGTGTGAAGGAAGGATATTGTTATGCCGGTACCGCGTACTTAATTTTTTTTCTCAAAAAATGTTTTCTTCAGTTGGTTTCCCGTATCTTATTTAAGATTATATACCGGGCAATATATAGTACAATACAATTTTAATCGTAGTTTTGACATTTTTGCTACGATTTTTCTTTTCATCGTTGATCTGGCCATCGCACTCGGCTGACGGAGCGAGTTTCCCAGGCCCTGGCCCGCTTGGATCACAGTCGCTCCTATGGCTGTTGTCCGAGTGGCTCGAGATTAATATTTACCTCGGCTGCAGCCGGGGTTGTTGCCTCGGTTGTCCTTGTTGACGTCCGGTTCCGTGTGAACCTGTAACATTTAAACAGAAGGAAGCCGACCAAGGCTATTGGTGTTATTGCACTCAACGAGTAGAGGCTTATGAAGTGGGAATGCGGCGCCCCGCCTCCGGTGATGTCGAGGGTTTCTAACGTCTTTTCTGCTTGATCTTCGAGCTTTTGCAGCTCCTTCGGATTTTGCAGCACGCTTGCTAGCGTAATTTCCTCTGTGGTCTGAGTAGGATCCGTCTGAGCCTCTATTTCCTTTAGTTTCAGATCGTACGGGGGAAGGTAATTTTTTCGGATGACTTAGGATGTTCGCCCCGTTGCTTTCACGCTGAAATCTTGGGCGGTTACAATACATACGCCTATCAAAGCCAGTATTCCAGTTATGTGTGTCCATTTTCGCGTATTTTGGGACTTCGGAGGGTGCGTCGTTTATAACCGACATTGTAGGTGTGTCGACGGGCAAATGTAAGATTTGCTCGGTACCGTGCAATTTTTAAAGTTATCAGTTGTCATCTTCATGCATTTAGGTTTCTCGGTGTCAATTACTACGTGTCTCCCAGTCGTGTCCACGTAGTAGTACCTGCCATTGCTTGCTCGCGTGTGCATAGGGTATACTTCTTGTATACTGTACTGTTGCTGCCCGATCAGCGGTATGTCGAGTACAAGTATAATTGCGTCACCTTCGCTGTAGGCCTTTGGGTCAGTTAGTCGCATAAGTGCTAACGCTTGGCTGTGCTCTATTTAGCTTTGGGACTCCTTATGGGGCGACGGCCACTACGCCGGCGAGTTTGTTCCTGAGGATGTGCTCGGGGTAGGGCGCCTCTCCCAGCATGACGCGCTTGATAGTCATCATCCCTGCCTGTTCTGCCGACGGGTTTTCTGAATTTCACATTTTTTCTTCTTTGGAACTATGTATGACTTGTTTTCCTTCGTGCTTTTTTAATCAAACAAGTTTTCATTTTACCTCGTTTCTCTTATTGAAGTTCCTTACCTTGCGCTTTGTGGAGCTCCCTACCCATTTTCAATAATTAATCTGTAAATTAGCTATAGGTAATTCGTATATATTTCGGACCTATTAGTGCTCGATAAAGAGCTTCAGGCGGTTTGCGTGCACCGCCTGGATTTTACGTCCCTTCCGGACTACGTAATTGACGGGAGGTCTCTTCTCTACTATTTCGTGAGGTCCCGTCCATTTCGGGGTTAGCTTGGTTGACCGTCCCCTGCGCACCGTCTCGTCGCGTAGAAGTACATGTTCGCCGACGCGGTACTCCTGAACCTGTGCGCCGTGGTCGTATGCATTATTCGACCGTCTTTTCGCGACTTCCAGGTTGTCGCGTGCTACTGTCCATGAGGCGCGTAATCGGTCGCGTAACTCGTGGACGTAATCATCGTAGGCATACGTGCTGCGGGGCTCCTGTTTCACGGCGGTCGGCAATTCAGCCTCGCGTCCGTACACCAACACGTGGTGAGATAGTCCGGTCCCCGTATGTGGAGTGGTATTGTACGTAAACATTGCGTACGGCAGCCACTCGTCCCAATTTCCCTGATCCTCGCTTATGAAATTTTTCAGATATTCTGCGAGGGTGCGATGCGATCTCTCTAATGCGCCGTTCGATTCGGGATGATAGGCCGTTGTTTATATCTTCTTAATTCGCAGCAGTCGACACATTTCTTTGAAGGTCGAGCTGAGGAAGTTCGTACCCTGATCCGATAATATTATTTCCGGCGTTCCGTGCCGGCAAATTAATTCTTCTATTAGTGCTCTAGCGACTGTCGATGCCTCCTGATTCGGCAGTGGTATCGCCGCACTGTACTTCGTAAGCGCGTCCTGGATAGTAAGTATATAATTTTTTCCAGGTGCGCTTTCAGGTAGCGGTCCTACGATATCGACCGCTACTTTTTCAAATGACCTTGATGGGGTGTCTGTTACCACCATCGGCACTTGTTCCCTTCTCCTGATTTTGTTCTTTTGACAGGATTCGCAGGACGATATGTTTTCTTCCAAATCCCTTCTTATGCCGGGCCAGTCGTATTTGGTCCGGATCCGATGTAGTGTACGCCGTATACCCTGATGCCCTCCTATGGGGGTGTCGTGGTATTCTCTAATTATGTTCTGGCGGTTATCGATTGAGGGAATGGCTACGCCACTGCGGCAGTCGCTATACTTCTTTGTAGCGCTGTCTTCGTTCGCGCTGCTGGAAGAGCGTCCTGTCTGAGGCGTCCGCTGTTACAACGAACGGCTTTTCGAAGTCTGGATATTGCAATATTGGGGCGGTGGTAAGCGCCGTCTTCAGTTCCTCGAAGGCAGCATCTCTTACTGCGGTCCACTCGAATTTAACCCCTTTCTGGGTCAATTCTGTGAATGGTTTCGCGGTTTTCGAGAAATCTTTGATGAATTTCCGGTAATAACCAGCTGTTCCGAGGAAGGATTGTACTCCTTTTACGTCTCTCGGCACCGGAAATTCCCTTACCGCTTCCAGCTTCTTCGGATCAGCACGTACACTCTCTTCGGAGATGATGTGGCCAAGGTACTGCGTTTCTTTGCGCAGGAACTGGCGCTTGCTCGGTTGCATTGCCAATCTGGCTTCTCTTAGCCGCTGCAGTACCTCTCGCAGCCTATCATTGTGCTTCTGGAAGGTTTTTCCGTGGTCTACTATGTCATCTGGATACACATAGCATTTATCTCCCTGTAGTCCAGCCAGCGCGGAGTTTATCAGCCTCTGGAAAGTCGGTGGCGCGTTCTTGAGTCCAAATGGCATGCGGTTATACTCAAAATGACTCTGCGGAGTGGAAAATGCCGTTTTTCTATGTCTCCCGCGCCGTCGGGATTTGGTGAAATCCTGAGGCGAGGTCCAACGTCGTGTAATATCGGGCTCGTCCCAACAGGTCCAATATTTCGGTTATATTGGGCAGTGGGCACGAGTCTTCGATGGTGGCTTCGTTCAACTTCCGAGAGCACCACTACGCGCATTTTCCTCACTCCGGCGGCATCGGATTTTTTAGCCAAGACCATGAGCGGCGCGTTCCATTGACTCCTGCTAAGCTGGACTATTCCTTCTGCTAGCATTTTGTCTGTCGGCCTCTCCACTTCTCTTTCCCGTGGGCTAGTTTAGCCTCTCCCTTCGACGAGTTATCGTGGTTGCCTTGGGTACCCTCGACTGGGCTTTGTGCGGCTGTTCGTATACCAGATTACGCTATCATTCTCTTTTTTGTGGGACTTTCTTTCCTGTCCCACTTGGGCTCGTGTGGTCGCATATATGCGACTCAGAGCGTCTGCATCAGTATTTCTTTTTCCGGCTTTATGCATTTTACCGGACCCATGCCCCGTTTTTACGGTCTTCCCAGGCAAGGGTTGCGATCCTAGGTCCTTCGATCCGACCTTAAAGTGTGCGCGATGCGGTACCTCGTGCGTGCGCTGTCGCTTGTTCCCTCGTAGATGGAATACACCCTTGTATTCGCACATTATTCCTGCGTGAGCTGCTTGCGTTTCACTGCTGGGGCCACCAAGTCGGGCTTTCGTTGTTGCTGCGCGAAGCGTTTGGCCTTCTTCCCCGTGCTCTCTGAGCTTACGCGCAGTGTCTTGACCTGTCAGCTACGTAGGGCCTTCGCTATCTCTGACGGCTCGAGTGTCGCCGTCGGCTGTTGCACTTCCCCGTCGTTTTTATAAACATCTAAACTCACTCTATTGGGTTTTGACGGTGTGACACGGAATCTCGCTACTTTACCTCGGTTGATTCCGCTCTTTGTAGATAGTCCGAAAAATTTATTCTCCTTGGCGGCATCTATGTTAGACCCGTTTCCGGGAGGAAGATTTATCTTTGTAAGCAGTCCTATGTATTTACACGTGGCGGCAGTTCTACTGCGTGGTGACGAATATATCCTCGTCACGCCGACCCGTAGCGGCAGGCAGTACCCATACAACTTGATAAAGTCCTTGCCAAGTAGTCCATTGACTTCAACGGCACATTCTTCGGAACGATGTAGAACTAATGCTCTGCATTAGTAGTCGTTGTCTCGAGCACAATTTTAGCTATTCCGAGGCGGGTGAATTTTTCGGCCGCCACCCCCTGCAGCTCTACGGTGCAGTCGTTCAACTTAGTCTCTGGTTTAAGACAACCTTCCTTGATTATGCTGCACTGCGCTCCAGTGTCCGCCTTGGGGGTGAGTACCCCGGTCGTGGCCAACGGTTCATCGATATCGAAGTCGCTGGCGGTGGCACTCGACGCCGGCAGCGTTACTTGTAGGAGCTGCAGCGTTGTTTTCTTCTGCTTGCACGCAGGTTTCTGCTGGACAGTTGGCGTATTCAGCCTCAGTGCGCCCGGCGAGTTAACGCCTGCAGTGGCTGAATCTGGCTCCGCGGTTACCATATTTCTTGCATCTTTATAGCATGCATTTCTTGGCTGTCGGGGCGGCTGCGTCGGCGCGCTTTTTTTCTGCGACAGTCTTTTCCGGCAGTCCTTCCACATGTGGCCTTTTTTCTGGCAGTAATTGCAGGTTATTTACACGTTGTGGATTGACTTGTATTCACTAGGTACTGGTAGGCTTACTCGTCCCGTATTCCGGGTACAGTCTCGAGCCATGTGTCCAGCTTTTCCGCAGGTGAAACAATTTTCTCCTTGCCGGGGTGGTGCGCCTTAGGACCTCCTGGAGTGGCTTAATACTCCACCTACCCCTCCCTTTGGCTGCATCATATTCGTAATCTCTATGACTATAACGCTCCCGTTACTGACTCGTGGAGAGTGGTGTAGTTCCGAGATCTCACCAGAATTTGGACTTGCCCATGTCTTACGCTCTGTCTTGGCGGCGTATACCGCGATATCCTCGCCCTGGCCCTGCCGGAGGGAGTTGAATACTACCTGTAACGCCGGCACCGACTTCCGCTTCCCGTACAGGGCCTCCAGCTCGGTTTTGAACTGTGCTACCGAGAGGATGGTTTTATGCTTTATCTCTCGGGCCGCCCGACCATCGAGCTTGCTGCTCAGTACTAATTACATCAGGATCTCGTGGTCCCTGGGCGCAGCTCGCTTGAAAACGGTCTCACAGGATCGTTTGAAGTTGTCCAGCTCGTCACCGTCGCTCCCGTCGAAATGCTTCATAGTTTTCAAGACTAGCCCTAGGTCGAGCGTCCGATCCTGGGTTTCTGGTACCCACAATTGCTCCCTTTGGAACATGGAATCGGCAGGAGGGTACTCCAGCTCCTTGAATCGGGTTTGCCTCGGCCGCGGACGTGGTGTCGGGTATTCTGCCAACCTCGCCCTTTCCAGTCTTCGCAACAGTTCGGCATTTTGCTCCCGTAAGGATCGGATGAGCTCGAACTCATCTGCACCTACCTCGTTGAGTGTATCCGCGAGGTTTCGCCTTACCAACGGCGTGTCACTGCCTTAGAGCCTGAGCTCTAGCTCGAGCTCTCGCTGAGCCCGCTCGTACTCGCGGTGACTCCTGTCGACCGCCTCTAACCGATCTCGTACTCGTGCTGGTACTGACCGGGCTGCCGTACCGGTAGCAGATGGGAAACCTACGCGATCTATTGTTCGCATGTTTTCGATTTCCCGCTCGACCATATCCTCGGTGATGTGCTCAGGCGTTCGTTCGCCAGTAGCCATGTTGAATATGCCGTCGCTATCGATACTGTCGTGATCTCCAAACGACGCACCCCTAAGTGGTTTGTCGCCAAACTGGGCTGTCAGACGGCCGGCAAGGGCCTTCTGTCTGACTGCGGGGATTCGTCCCGACGGCGAGAGCTCTGACAATGCCCTGCGCGCTTCGTAAACGATGTCCCCTACAGCCGCAGCTTATCCGGCTGTGGAGTTTACCTCTGCGCCCGGCAACGTCATGTCTAACGAGTTACCCCTACGTCTTGATCGGGCTCCTCTACAGGGTGCGCCATCTTTTATGTCGGTATGTAAACATTGAATAACTTTAAAAAAAAACAACCGATTTCCATACATGAGGTATATTTATTTAATTTGGTCCTTTACAATTTATTTGGAATAGTTTTTGAATACAACATCAATCAAGTGGCCGTCTTTATTGGTCAAAGCATAATGTGCCCTTTTTGCTGCGCTTTCCATCACTTTTTCGACCATCTCGGGCGGTATAGCGATGATTTTGGCACGAATGTTTGCCTTGAGCTCGTCAATGGTCTATGGCTTATTGACGTACATTTTGCTTTTCAAATATCCGCACAAAAAGAAGTCCGGAGGGGTCAAATCTGGAGATCTGGGTTGCCAGTCAATGTCGCCATTTTTTGACATTACACGTCCAGGGAATTTTCGTTGCAGAAACTTTATTGTTTGATTTGCAGTGTGGCATGACGCACCGTGTTATTGAAACCAGTAACCGTCCAGACCTATTTGTGGGCAGACATAATCAGCCAACATCCACCGATATCGATTCCCATCGACTGTTTCGCCTTCTCTGAAGAAAAATGGCCCAATGATGGTTTTGGTTGCAAACGCCGGCCCAAACAGTCACTTTTTGGTCATGCAATGGTGTTTCATGGATCTCGTGTGGATTCTCCGTTCCCCAAATGCGGCAATTTTGTTTGTAAACGGCGCCCGAGGGTGTGAAATAGGCCTCGACAATATGCACGTTCAGTTAACACAACTGAACGACTATTTTTAATGTACAGCGTCACTATTTCGGTGCGTTGTTTCGTTGTGAAGCGATTTATGGTCAAAATTGTACTGAAATGACGTTTGAAAAACATGTCTACTCAAGTCAATTGATTGGTAAATGTCAAAGTTATTCAATGTTTACATACCGACATAAAAGATGGCGCACCCTGTAGATTCCGACATGTTGCTTATTTCGCGATGGGCTTTACTTTAAAATTTCCAAGAAAATCTCACGAGTGAACAGATATATATCTATTGGAATATTTTCCCAATTTACGGCTTTGCATCTACAAGGCTAAATGTATTTATATATTTAGTATAACCGCCACTTACAGGAAGATGATCTTGCTGATGGTCCTCTCCATGGCGATGTTCCTTGAGTGCTGTACCTTCGGTGCTGTAGACCTGCTGTCTCGTAGCTCCCCTTGAAGGTTGGTCCAGTTGTCCTCCCTGGCACCGTTGACCCGTCTCTTGATGGTTCCTGGGCTCGTCTTCTGTGCGTCGGCAATGACTGTGCGACGGCTTCGTCACAAGTAGCCGCTTCGGGTACTTGGTTGCACACTTTGTGCGGTTTTCCGCGAGTTGACGTGACACCGTCAATCGTGACTTTCAACGGTTGACCGATACGTCACACTGCACCGACGTTCACTTCGCGTCTTCGCGTTAGATTAGTCGGGTTTCCGCGAACTACACTGGCGTCCTTTGCACGAGTCGTAGTCGTCACTTCCAAGTCACTCTTATTACTTTGTCCAAAAAACTTTTTGTCCAAACAAATTACGTAGCATTTATCACTTCAGCAGATCCCACCGCTGCCACCAAATGTTATGCCGATACCGCGTAATTGGATAATTCGGTAATCGGTATAATATTAAAAAGTTTTTATTTTGGGATCGTTTGCCGATTAGGAGATGGATCTCGAGTAATTCGTGTGAACGTAAATTTATGTAAAATGGAAGTATTTATTATAGGCAACGGTAACTTTCCGTTGTCTATTTAAAAGTCAATAAAAGTATAATACAATAAATTGTGGTTTCGAGCCCGTACGAGGGACCAACCTCTCGCGTTCGAATCTACTAATCGAATTTAATATTTCGGGCGAGTCCGACCCGCGATCAACCGTTCAGGTTGATATTAAACTTTAGACTGGTTTAGGCAAAGCAGTTATTTGCCCCATTGACCAAAATCGAGTGTTGTGAAGGATTTCACAATAATCTTTGCTTGCGAATTCCAGCAAGTCGTAGCTCGAGCTCGTAGCAGTCATTGCTGGCAGCTCGTTGCTTACGTTTGTACATTTTTTCTACTTTGGTGAGTAGGCCTCACGCAAAGAAGGAACAATGGCGAAATAATATACAAAGAATTAATTTGCGGCACAACAACATCCCCTGACGAGGATCGTGAAAGGATTGCTTTGATTTTGAAATATACATACATAAGATACAATGCAAAACGATAATACTGAGGTGACAAGTTCGTCTCATGCACGCGCAGTGCACACACCGAAACACCGCTAGGACGCGTTACCTACATTAAGTAGGACGGCGCGTCACGAACCGATTACCGTTACTCAGGCGAGGGAAGCGCGACAGCAGAAGCGTTTTCTGAGACAAATAGAAAATTTAAAGACTGGTCGTTAGACGGCCGTTACGGCGCACACAGATGGTGGACTGTGCCCACCCAGATCGCAACCATAATGATCTTGTGTACCAGGACTTCAAAGGCGGCCGTACGGAGCCGGGAGTACGTTGTACCGGGCTCGGGAGTACGTGCTGCTGGAGGAGGTCTTCGGCTTGTGAAGGTGGCTGTACCAGTGTCAGGAGTACGTTGTACCAGACTCTGTACATGTCGCTGGAGAAGGTCGGGAGTACGTCAAGTGTTTTGTGGTTGCTTGCCCTGGGTGAACGTCTTTTCTGTACGGGTATTAGCAACCCCGCCATGGTGTAGGCTCGGGTGCTCACCAAGCGAGACATTGAGTCTTCGGACTAATTGGGAGACAGGGAGGTTGTTGCAGCCCCACGGCTATGCCGTGGACAACCTTTAAATGGGTTGGACTCTGTTGGGAAAAAGGTTTTGTGGCTTTGATGGTTGGTCAAGATTACATAATTGTGCGTCGACCACCGGACGTGAGTTAACAGTGCTGGTATGGGGTCTACCCGAGGTACAGCCTTCTCGCAAGAGAGTTGACATAAATCGCAAACTTCTGGTCATTAGACAAACAGCAGTGATTTTTTAAAAGAGCAAGGCAATCGATGGGCTACAGGAGATGGGCTAAAGGACCATCACTAGATATAGTTATACTAAAAATGCATGAAGAACAGAGGGGATGCCACTATAATACGGCATGAAATACGGCAGTCGGGAAGCACTTTGTTCACAGATACCCGCCGATGCCGAAGCCCGGATACCAGGAAAGAAGAACGGATGAACTACCGGTACCATGCACCTACTCAGCTATAGACGGAACCGAGCTGTGTCGTCGGACACTACACGGGACGTCTGACAGCTAAGCCCTCGCTGTGTCTAGCTAGACAGCGCGTCAGTCAAAATAACAACAAAAGGGAATCACAGCAGAAGCCGAGAAAAGTCCGATCCAATAGCAATTGTACCAGGCAAATTGAGGAGTTAAAGAAACCCGAGCATTCGGAGGGAAATCAAACATACTCCTATAGAACGTAGGGAAAGAGAATTATGAGAGAAAAATATAATTCATGGCCGTGGGTTACTAGGAAAAATATCCAGTATCATACAGTATAATACTAGGTGTGGCCCTGTTAAGATGCAAACGCACCAAAAGTGCATCCTACTGACGGCAAACCGCAGCGGCGGTCGGGTGAGCGAGTGGCAAGACTATCACGGTAAGCCCAGGCGGGAGCGCCATTGCTACCACAGGGTCTCATGACGTACGTACTGAATACTATTGATCAGCGGTAGACAGATCAGAGCATGGTAATAGACTCACGGTATCGCATTGGATAACTATTCAAGCGCTACCTATATCACCCATGAATAGTTATAATATAGGCGACTGAGAGCGCATACGAGCATACTAGGATAATTTACTCGGAGAACAGAGCCGGTAAAACGACACGAATTGTTACCATCTCAAATGATCATATATAAATCAATTCGTAACTATTTAGGCGATTTTATTATATCACGTATTTAAATCTCATATCATTGCGGACACGATTGTATAGGCGTGCGTGAGCCTGGGAAGTCCATCTGTAAAGCTCTTGGTTGCAAAAAAAAACAAAGAAAAGGGTTCAGGATCATGCACATACCCTACGATCAAAAAATACCCGAAAATTGTCAATAAAACGAAAACGGTTCAATTATTCATCGATATTTCTTTTATTCCCTTCAAAGTAATCTCCATCGTGAGCAATACACATATTCTAACACTTCTTCCAATCTTTAAAACACTTTTCATAGGCCGATTTTGGAATCACCTTCAGCTCCTTCTGCGAATTCTCCTTAATCGTCTCAAAAGGATTTCCGCGAAGTCGTAACTTGAGTCGTGAGAACAGGAAAAAATCACACGGGGCCATGTCAGGTTAATACGGAGCAGTATTAACATTGTTTTTGGTCAAATAGTCGCTACAAGATGAGATGTGCGAGCCGGTGCATTGTCGTGGTGAAGAAACCATGAGTTGTTTCTCCACATAAAACTCGTCTCATGCCCAAAACATCGTGAATAACCCTCTGCACCGATCCGAACGAGACACCAAGATCGGCTGCTATCTCCCTAATGCTCACACGACGATCTTCGAGCACAATTTTGTTAACTTTTTCGATGTTTTCGTCAGTCACAGAGGTGGATGGGAATCCGGAACGAGGCAAATCATCAACCACAGTACGGCCCGCCTTAAACTGTTTGTACCACTCGTATGCTTGTGTTTTCGACATTGTCTAGTCCGCGTAGGCTACCGTAAATATTTTCAACGCTTCCGCACATGATATTTTGTTAGAAACGCAAAATTTCAGGCACACTCTTTGCTCAACTAAATTCGACGTAGCGAAATTCGCAGAGTACACCAAACAATGACTTGTTTACAAAGCTATTAGGCACAATCTATCTGACACATTAGTAGTATGTGTACACATTTGCTCCATCCCACTCCTATCCCCACTCCTTCCCCCACCACGCGGCTACCCCCACCACCCCACTTTTCCACCGCTGCGCTACCCACTCTGCTTGACCAGCGTGGGCAACGTGGAGATGGTAAAGTGAGGTGGTATGGGTACCTTGGTGAACAAGGAAGAGGAGAGATAAGAGCAGGATAGAGCAAAGGTGTACACATACTTGGAATAAATTTTTTAACTCACTCTTGTGTTGGCGGCATCTACGACGACTCTCCAGGGTGGCGGGGCACAATATTTATGTCGTGGCACTCTCTCTCTCTCTCTCTCTCTCTCTCTCTCTCTCTCTCTCTCTCTCTCTCTCTCTCTCTCTCTCTCTCTCTCTCTCTCTCTCTCTCTCTCTCTCTCGCACACACACACACACACACACACACACACACACACACACACACACACACACACACACACACACACACACACACACACACACACACACACACACACACACACACACACACACGCACGCACGCACGCACGCACACGCACACACACACACACACACACACACACACACACACACACACACACACGCGCGCGCGCGCGAACACACACACACACACACGCGCGCGCACATTCTCTCACTCACTCACTCACTCACTCACTCTCCCACGCATCAAAATCCACAGCTACGCGTCCGTGTAATATGGACTACCCGCACCCACGGAGCGTAGGCACCGTCAGGGGTACGCATCCGTAATCCGATCAGTATATTGTTACCGCACGTTTCCTCGATCCGATGTAGATCTCCGCCCACGTCAATTAAATGTTCGAGGCCGAATACTGTACACTTCACGAGCAACACTGGTAACATACTAATCGGCGGCTCGGGGTGAAATAGGTGAGGCCAGTCGACGTATATCGATTCCTCGAAATCGACCAGCAACACCTCGTAGCACTCGTCATCACTCACGTCGACGATCTCCCCGCGTATAGCCCTTTGATGCCGCACAACTACACAACCCACTCCAACGCGCAATTCCTCGACCACAAAACGACTCCTCTCAATAAACTCCTGAATGTACATCCTGTCCAAATTATCCTCTAGTTCGGATAATGCTACGCACATTTTGCCCGTCCGCAGACACACGGTATTATCGCTGCTACCACATATTACCCGACACACAAAAGCTACCGATAGCTTCTCGTCTAGATACCTCGGATACATTTTCTTTTCGCGATTTAGACTTTCGTCGTGCTGATCACAGCGTTTGAAGATATCAAACGCCCCTCTGTATCATAACTAGGTGTGCAGCGCTTTGAATGCAATGACAGCGGTTTTGCACGTGCGTACCGCTTCGCGCTGTGCTTCTCGTGAAGCGAATGCTCTCCAGTAAAAGACGCAGAATATGATACCGTGCCGCGAGAGACCTCGATTATAATTTATATATAATTATAAAATAAGAGACACACTAAGCCGATGTATTTGTTATTAATTAATCAATATTTTATTTAAATCACTTTACACATATTTACCGTCGTATGCAACATCCCTGCAAACACGGTAATCTTCGCTCGGAGACTCCTCCGCCGTTAAATTTATTTTTATCACTGTCTGATCGTCGAGAGGCAAAAGCATTGTAATATTCACGCACTAATCTGTCGTTTTTCGTTACATTATCGCTAAAGAGATTATTAAATCGCGACATGGTGAAGCCGCACGACATAAGATGTAGGAATACGATGCAAAACTGTCCACACACATCCGACGTATTACTCTGTAGCTGCTTGAAGCCGTACCGGTAGAACTTGCAGTTTCTTCGTAGTCGTGCGAGATATTGCGGTATAACCGGTGGTAGCCCGGAGCTATCAAAGTACATTCCTTTCCCATGATGGTTAACGTACATCGCGATCCAATGCTCTCCAGGTCCGTCGTGGTTATCCGTGTTAACTACGAGTCCGGCTGGTAACGACCATACACGAGCAATTCTGTCAGCCGGGTATACGCCAACGGTTGAAAGTGGTAGATACTGCAGACTCTCGTAGATTTGTCTAGTGTTCATGCTGAACACATAGTCAATGATTAAATGATGACCGATACGCTTTGAAAGACGTATATATAGGCAAAATTTATTTCACAGCATCGTCGATCGTGTCACGACTACATGATGAAGATTTCTCCTCTTTCTTATTCTCTTCCTCTTCGTCTGCTGACCAAACATCCATGTATGATTCTCCTTTAAATGGGTGCTCGCGAAGCCAATTTTTTATTTGGAAAGCCTGGCGCATTGCACAATGCGAAGACGCTGTATCGTTTATCATAGCGTGTCTGAAGCATTTTCGCAAAGATTTCGGCATAAATATGTAGGATGGGGCGCCCTCCTCATACTCCAGTTTGGAAATTTCACGACTCGTGATATCGCAAAGAAGTATAGCCTTCTCGTGACCGCGTGTATAGATGCGTCTTGATTTTCGCGAAATTTCACGCAAGTTAGCGTATGCCTGTTTACAGCTCACATCGCTCTCGTACCACTCCAGACCGTGAAAATATTTCGATAGAAAATTATTCTGGCTTCTCGAATGCTGTGGTAATTCGGCAAAGTGACACGGCGGTGCGACGATCCAATGAGCAGAGTACGGTCTATCCACTGCTGCCACGACAATTTCTTTCAGAATAAATTCCGAGTCTTTACCACGCATTCCCTGTATATCCACGACGATATCCATTTTCACGTCTAATCCGTACAGATGCTCCAGCTCGACTGATTATTTACTCACAGAGACGCTTCTACGTCTCTTAACACGAAATAATTTTATTCCGACATCAGCACATTTGTCGCTTATCCGGTCAAATCCACAATTACTTGCCGAGAGGCATCGATTTCAAGGACATTATCATATTCCGCGTAGACTACACATTTATCGTTGAAGCAAGCGCATCTTCAAATTGTACCTCTATTCTCACACTACCGTGCTTTATTAAATTCCATTTAAATTGCTGATCGCTGAAAAATCGGGTGTCAAATGAAAAGCAAACAGACAGTATACATCGCGATAACTATCGCGATCGATCGAATTACCGTCGTTCATGAAATGTATTCCAGTTGACGAAAACAACGTTTGAAAAGCATCCACATATAGATGATTTTTCGTGAAATCAGGTTGTAACGGTTTCGAAGGTATTTGAGCACCATCTACATACAACGAGAGATAATTTATCTTGTAATTTTGGGAATTGAATGGATTCATACTGAAGTCGCCGTTAAACGCCTTGTTATCGACAAAACCGATAATTATACGCTTCGGCAATTGACCTAACACGATATTATCGATAGTTTCTCCATGAAAACCAGAGTGTATTGAAACGGCTTTTACCTCGACTCTCGTAAGAGGATATTTAGCCGTAGATTTCCCAGAGTTCTAGCATGCGAGAGCAGCACACCAGGAGCTATTTTTGTTCTACGAACGAGAAGCGATGCCTCGAGAATCTTTAAGCCGCATTGACCATTTTTTGTATCCCCCATAAGACAAAATGAATCTCTAGACCGCACCAACCGTAGTCGCATCTCGACGCCGTTTAATAGGAACCGCTCCTGATTGAAAATATCGCAATGCAGATGACCGAGCAAGTCTACAGTTTTTTCGACATTTAAAAATTGTTTTCTCTTCACAAGACCCGTATTTTCCGATGTTATATCATCCATTTTTCCAGGGGTATCGTCGTACCAGAGAACGCTCGTGAGATGCGAATTTTTTGCTGCTGGACCGTAATTCAAAAGTATTTCTATGTACGCTCGATAAGCGTAGGCATTATTTAGAGGTGAAACTAATTTTTGATTCAGGTATACATCCACCTGATTAAACATAGAATGCAAGAGATTGTTCACAGGGCCGGCACTTACTTTCGACGATGTACATGCGGCAATTTCCGTAGTAGTAGGAGATGTTATTTTCACTCTCAGACTAAGCATAGTATGCGCGAGATCGATATACTCATCACCCTGTCCAGGAATAACCAATTCAATCGGTGAATCATCTGTTAGCGAAGATATTGGCTTGTAATACACCTAATTGGAGCCTTCGATAGTAGTTTGCGTCGGTGGGAGTGAAAATAATTCAAGTTCCGATTTAAAACACTCGCACGAGTGCGCATGTAGAAAAGCCATCTTGTTTCAGCTATCCAAAAATACCTGCAACTGTTCGTTGACGAGTCTTCTTCTTCTTATTGTTCTTATTATTCTTCTTCTTCTTTATTACTTTTCTCTTTATTACACTTTTATTTTTACGGGAGATACGTCGTGGTTTACGTTCGTCCGATGAATTAGGAGTTCGCGAAATTTTGCGCTTTTTATAACCAGACCCCCACACGAGAGTGTCAATTTTTTAAGAGGCTTTGCGTTTGAGATTACTGCCTGATTCTCTCGCTCTCTCGCGAATAGCATCTTTCACAGCTATATTTTTATCGAGGATATCACCGGCTACGTTTACACCAGCGCGCAACGGCTCTTTTCCAACTGCTTTAGCGCCCTTCTTTAAAAGTGGTAACCCTCAACGAAACAGACCCCCGAGAAAGCTGCCGATACCGTGTCCTCGTCGATTAGGTGTTCCGATATAAACATGGCTAATACCGCCGTACCCGCAACGGCCCCATCCGTGCTGCACACTGTCAATATCATCCATAGTGGTGTAATCAATCGTGGGACCTTGTGATATGTAGTGTCACAGTCAACGTTCCCTGCTCGAATGGTATAGGATCACCATATTCGTCTCTTATATCAATCTCGATAGTGTGTAAATTATTGCCCAAGAGAGGTATATATCGTGGCGTTGAAAACGATTTAATTTTTATCGAACCATACTGAGAGTCATCAGTATCAATGGGAACAACTCGTAAGAGGGGTGTTTGTACATCGCCTGTAATATAGCTCTCGCAGATATCTGTGTATAGAAACATGCTACCTGGTACAGCACCGGGGAGAGATGCAGACCTCGACCCTGTGTATTCGCAATGCGGTTCTATCATTACTGACCTACAGGCCTTTTCCGAGAATCCTAGTAGCCTTGCGATAGCGGGCGATACGCAAAAGTCGTGGTAGCGTAGATCGTCGCATACGCGCGCCACTCCGACCTGCCCGCTCGGAAGCGATTTAAAGCGCAGATGTCCGGCCACGTGAGGTAACTTATTTATACTCTCCAAAAGAGCATCTATAGAGCGATATACACCAGGTGCAACTTGGTCTCTATCAGCGCGTCTCCGTGTTAAAAGTTTTAAACCCGATAAATCATAATCACCATCCTCAAAAGTTACGAGATTTCCTACAGTAGGAACATGTAAAAGAGTCATCGGATAAGCAATTTCCACAAGGGAAACACACCATTCTCCGTGCAAGCGTATCTGACGCAGTAGTTTTCTAACAAATTTCGTCGTGGTATCAAGAGTACAAATTGAAAATGCGGGATTTTTTTCTATTTTTGAACGTTTATTCTGAAAAAATGGTAACAAATGAATTATTCAAAGTATTGTCCATCGCTAGCCACAACTTTGTCCCATCTTTCTGGCAATTTACGGATACCGTCGCGAAAAAATTCGGCCGGCTTGGCTGCTATCCAGTCATCGACCCATTTTTGGGCTTCTTCGTAAGAATGGAAGCGCTGGTCAGCTAGGCCATGTGTCATCGATCGGAAAAGGTGGTAATCGGAAGGAGCAATATCTGGGCTATACGGCGGGTGGGGTAAGACTTCCCATTTCAGCGTTTGTAGGTATGTTTTGACCGGCGCTGCAACATGTGGCCGAGCGTTGTCATGTTGCAAAATTACTTTGTCGTGTCTTTGCTCGTATTGTGGCCGTTTTTCTTTGAGTGCGCGGCTCAAACGCATCAATTGAGTTCGGTATAGTGCTCCTGTGATGGTTTCGTTCGATTTCAATAGCTCATAATACACCACACCCAGCTGGTCCCACCAAATACAGAGCATGAGCTTGGCGCCGTGAATATTTGGTTTGGCCGTCGATGATGATGCATGGCCGGGGTAACCATATGATTTTTTGCGCTTCGGGTTATCGTAATGGATCCACTTTTCATCACCAGTGACAATGCGATGCAAAAAACCCTTCCGTTTTTGCCGTTCGAGCAGCAGTTCGCATGCAAAAAAACGGCGCTCGACGTCTCTCGGCTTCAGCTCATACGGCACCCAATGTCCTTGCTTTTGGATCCTTCCGAGGGCTTTTATACGATGGGAAATGGCTTGTTGTGTCACTCCCAATGAATCTGCGAGCTCTTGTTGAGTTTGACACGAGTCTTCATTGAGTATTGCCTCCAATTCAGCATTCTCAAACTTTTTCACTTGGCCCGGCCGCTCTTTGTCCTCAACGTCAAAATCACCACTTCTAAACCGCACAAACCATCTCTCGCACGTTGAAACCGATGGAACATGACTCGGATAAGCCTCGGAGACCAATCGATGTGCTTCAGCAGCACTTTTCTTCAAATTAAAGAAGTAAATTAAAACTTCCCGCAAATGCTGTTTTGTTGGCACGAAACTCGACATATTGAGAGCTCAAAAAAACTATGAATTTGACACTGCGACAAATTGACACATACTGAAAATTAAAGCTATAAGACGTAGCTTTGACATGAACATAGTCACAGTACTGCCTGATGCGTATAGCGTTAGTAACGCCATCTGTTATCAAACCCGCATTTTCAATTTGTACCCCTGATATTATTCGGAAAATACTGCATACTACTGTTGCTCGGTAGTACGACAAAGAAAGAGCTATCCTTGGAGCTCATATTTATCAAGGACGACGATTCCGAGCGTTCTTCCTCTTTGTCCTCTTCTTCTCTTTCGTCTTCTTAGATGACGGAGGCACTCGTACTCGTGATAATTCTGCCACGAATGTTTCTCGAATCACTGATATTCGTTGAATCTTGAATAATTCGTTACTCCAACCACGCTCATATCCTTTCACGAAAGCTGCTTTAGCTGTACTGATACCTACCAAGTCACCGACGCTGTATTTAGGCTTTTTAATTTTTTTCGCGTTACGCTCGTAACGCCGTGTTAAATTGTCTCGGGCTATAGAGGCATTTTCGAGGGTTACTTTGTTCGGAGGAATACGCGTTCCGCTGTGTCTAGTGTGATTATAAGCATATAAAAAATTTTGTAAAACATCGATGTATCGCTTATTTCGCGTGTATGTAAAGTAGTGCCACATTCGCTCTTTTATTGTTCGATTAAAGCGTTCGGCAATCGAGGCTTCTATATCAGGGTTACGAGCAGCGCGAAAATCGATATTTTTTTTCTTGAAAATTTGCTGAAACGGAGTGCCGATAAATTCTTCGCCTCGATCAGTTTGCAATTTCTGCGGGCGACGATTGTTACTGCGTGCGAGTATGCGTGGGAGACCGCGGGCCACGTTTGCCCTCGTTTTGTCACGCAAAACCTCGATCCACGCGTATTTGCTCAACACATCGATAACAACAAGCAGATATGCGTACCCATCGTTGTACGTGGCTATCGAGCGAAGATCAGCTAAATCAGCCTCCCATACATCGTCTATATTACTCACGCTGTACGTACGACGGGGAAATCGTCGTCGCACGAGACGATGCATGTTATATGAATTCTGTGTCTCGAGCCATGGTAAAACATTTTTTCGCGCTACTCTTCGATCCACCTGGGCCAAATTTTTTGCTCGAGAATAGGAAGCAAAATGAGCGATGTCATAATAGATTTTTTGAAGAATTTTCATAATTTTAGCGATGACCAGTTAAATAGATTCTTTTTCTTTTTCTTTTCTAACTGTGTAGGGGGTCGACATTCTGCTTGTGCAATGTTTTGCAATTGTTCGTCCTCTTCTTCATTCCCCTCCTCCCCCTTGATAATGTCGTTTTCAGCCGTGAGCACTGAATCTCTGTTCGAGTGTGCGGTCTCGGCCTCGTTGTTGTTGTTGCTACTGTTGCTGCTGCTACTATCGTTATCGCGTGGTAAAATAAAACGCCGCTGTGGTGTCGAGGATGATGTAGGTGTAGGCTCGTGTAGTAACTCGGGATTGCCGATAAATTCGCGTGGCATATGTATCGCTCGCAGGAGTTTGGCAAAGTGAGATCGTCCGATGGGTTTCTTGCATTTTCTAGCTCGCATAGCATCGTTAACAAGATCAACGATATTGGAATTCAAAACTCTTCTGCCGTCTATGGAAACAACACCGTTACGACCCCATGTAATTTTTTTACCAACGGCGCTGCGATGCAAATTGCGAAGCAATGATATTGCTTTAGATTTACATTTTTTTGGTACGCTATCGATAATAAGTGTGTCATTGAGTCGAGATTTAACTTTGTTCATTAAAACGTCCTCGGATTCATTCTCGTGGCTATCGAGTATTGCTATTTTTCGTTTTGATGAAATATTCGGTACTGCATTATCGTACTCGACCATGTGAAGATAACGCTGTAAAACCTGGTGGTACGCCATCCATTTCTCTCTCTCGCTCTTGTACGAGTGAGAGTTTAGAATTTCACTCAGCTCAGAGTCAAGGCGCGATAATGGCGTACCGGTAGTCTGTACGGAAGGCAACGGGTCTGCAGTAGTAGTAGTAGTAGTAGTAGTAGTACTAGTAGTAGTAGTAGCAGCAGCAGTAGTGGCGAGTCCAGCGAGACGATGTATGTTATCATGAGGAATAAGTACCATCTTTCTGATATATTCCATGTCTCGTGTAGGCCAAGACAGGCACAAGAAGCAACTTGAGAAATCCTACACAGTGCTCGACGATGATCTTCCTCTTACCGCTCCAATTTCCTCTTTTGGCGGCTAGTCGTCGAAGAATTATCGCGTGCCTCCGAAGATGATTCTTTTGCACGTTGTTCAGACTCACGTTTCCCTGTAAAACGTTTAGAGCACACTCGCATATACAGCGTAGGAGCGCTACATCTGCTTTGCGCAAAGTTGCACGTCGTTGCTCTTGCTTCAGATAACACAGCGCTTGCAATATAATTATTTGCTTTTTATCGAGAGGTCCGCGCAACGCCATTACAAGCGCATTACTGGTACATCGCGCGTCGCATCGCGAACTTTTATTGCTTTTTGAGGCACGTAAACGTAATGGTATTGGTCATCGGTAAATATACAGGCGTGAAATCGACAATTATCAGGCGTCGATTGTTTCAAGTCGAATAATAGATAGCCGTGCGGTGCGGCTGTTGCATCGAAATATACTTCCTGCAAAAATCGCGGATTCTCGGGACATACCTGGCTGGCTAGGTGCTGAATTTGCGCGCGATCTCGCGGATTTTTGAAGACAACGATATAATTAGCGTTTAAGGAGATATCGCGCTTCCCGTGATCCTGATGGAAGAGATTTTGCGTGATGAAAATGACACTAAGATTTTTATGATGGCTACCCTTGGTGAAAAGATCGACCACAGTATTGTTGGATGCCTCGCGCATTAGATCGTCAATGACCACAAGTTTAGGTCTTGTATCATTCGAGTAGTCTGCTGCTTGCGGTAAACCCTTGCGAAATTCGACTTTATCACCGTACTCTGAATACCCGGACTGCCACTCTGAGTAATAAAAAAGTATACGGTCGAACGGGTCATCAGTCATTTCGCGCATGTATTTAAAGAATTTTTTTACAAAATATGTTTTACCACAACCCGTAGGACCGCTTATCACAGCTGTCCATGGATGTTTCCAACGTGTATCCATATCGATGAGTGTCTATTAAAATCAATCAGCTGACTCTTAAATAAGCTTATACCGCGACGGCGGCGGCGGCGGCGGCGGCGACCCCGCAGCATCAGCGATTCTCACGGTCTTAACGAGCTGATAAGGCGCGGCGCGCCTGCACTAGCTGATGAGGCGCGGGCCCGCGGTATACGCTGGTGATTACACCGTATGTAAATTAAATAACGATAGTTTTTATGTTTCTCACAAATAAAGCAATATTTTTATTTTACTATGCATACATCTCTATGTGCACATTTTACGAGTCATCAAATTCTAAACAGCAATATTATATCCACGGATGTAGCACGAGAAAGTCAGAACAAAAGAAAACACTCGATAAGAAAGACAGGACAAAAGGAATCAACAATGAGAAAGTCAGAACAAAAGGGAACGGTAGAGAGATAGCAGCTACTGCTACGAATAGCACACAATAGCAGCACAAAAAGAACGAGCCGACAACGGTTTTATACATAATAGATCAATATTATTTTTTTAATTTATTGCACACAGTAAATATGATACATGAAATTAGACAAAAAGATTGTTTTAAAATATCGCGAATTCAACCGTAAAACTATATACTTTTTTGCGTTATACTAATTAGCGTATTTCACAACATCCGTACGGTACAGTAGAGTACATCCCGTGCCGCTTTCGCTTCGTGTTAACAGGTTCGCATGATTTCGTTTCTTTACGCGTTACTACATGATGAAATTCTGTACGTCGAATAGAGTCGAATTTAAAAATAATAGGTACGCTCCTTGCTCCTATCACGAAAGATCGTAATGCGTTATAATTTACGTGACGGCTATTCGCAAAGTTTAGCGTGATACCCTTTACTTTACATTTTTCAATAATTGTACCCTCGGGTTTACGAACAAGGTATGCGTAAAATTTTGGTCCTCCCGAAACGAACGAAGTCATATAACTACCAGGCCCGTATTCGCTTAATTCATCCATAAGATCTCCTAGAAATTGACCGATTGGCGACTCATACTCGCTACCACCGGGGCGACTCACGTAAATACAGGAGTCCGTATCGCAGTACAATATTCGTCGCCCGAGCCCCTCAAGATAACTGTATAATTTTAGGCGTGCCTGGGCCGTCGTGTATGCTGTAATCACGGCATTTGATGTCGGGGATGGTTGGATAGCATCGCGGTTGCTCACATAGTTTACATACATAATCTTGTGATTAACCGGTAGCATCCCCGTCACCTCAATCTCCGGACTCGTTAGTAAATTCATTAGCTCCGCGCGCGCGTGAAAACGATAACGGTTTTCGTGAGATTCTCTCGTTGACCAAACTTTCCCCAGAATGAATTAAGAGCCAATTTTGCGAGTGAACGTAAACCCGGATTCGGCTGCAAAGCACTTTGCTCGAGATATACACCCTCAGACTCCTTGTACAATGCTATAAAACGTTCTATTGCTTCCTCGTCAACGTTACACTCTGTTGGCGGTCCACTCGCTTCCTGTTTTAGTTTTAAGAATGTATCGATGTACTCGGCAAAATGACCGCCTCGTCGCGTTGTCGAGTCATACTGCATAACAACGTATTGCCAAATTTCATAGATATACGTCACCTTATATCCGAGCGACACAGCTTTTCTCAGTTCGTCCATGACCCATGTGCCGTCAAACGCTCGCTCAGTCGTGTCATCGTGTGTACAAACCTCGGATGTGTCCATATCTGTACAGCACGTTCTACACAGGGGAAACAATAGTTTCCCATGCATGCGAACAGGCAGTACGGGGATATACAAATCGCGCGGTGCCACCACGGTACACTTCACGAGAACCTCGTCGACACTTAGATCGTTTTCCAGTCCTACGAGTTCTCGACACTCGTCACCTACGTACAATTTCGGGTGTCCAACGGGATATTTTCCATTCTTACATACCCATGGATACAGCGAGCAAACATCCACATAGCGTATCTGCTCCCCATTCGCGACGTCGTACACGCTTACAAAATTTGAGGCGCCTGCTTGACCATGGCGGGATTTTTCACGTATATCGACATTTCCTCGTTATTCTCGAGTAATCTGTCAAAATCGCATTCCCATATTTCCCTTTCGATCTGATTCGCCCGGAAATAAGAACGGTACGCTCGTATCGCTCATCCATTGTATCGCCGAATTTAGTTCGAGCATCTCTATTCACGCGATAACATCGTGGACAATCATGCCAAAAGCAGCCGTGAAATTGAAGAACGTGATGGACCCCCGCATCCACGTTGTTTGAGAAGTCCAGAGGATGTTGTTTGACAATCTGTGAATATATTGAAACTAATGAAGCTTCACTCAAGACAGGGTGAAAATAAACCAGACGCATAGATGGTATTCAGAGAAAGTGGTTTATTACACCTTCCGCATGTCAGTATGCAAAATACAGTTTATGTGTTATTTAGAAAATTTCAAAGTAAACAATAAATACAAAAATAGTTAAATTTAGGAAATGACAAAAAAATGATATAAAATTAATGCACTGACAAATCGAAGAATTGAAATCTGTATATAAACAAGTAAATTGATTTTAATCTATGAGCTGAGAACCAACACACAATTATATTAATTGTGCGCTGTGAGCACTGAGAGCGTAGATAGCGGTGTGCGTGCAGCACTCAGTGCTGCGTAGCACGCCACGCTGCGGAATATAAAAGCGTCATTGGGCGCTGAAGTCAGTTGAGCGAGATAGCCGGTGAGCGAAACCGAAGTCAAGCGAGAGAGACATCCTCTCGCTCGACGCGGCCTGCCAACGAGGCACAGCCTCGGCTTCGCGAAGCCCTGCCTCGGCTATCTTCGGCTCAACCGAACTCCGTGTGCTGGAGCACCGCAACAGGTAGGCGCACGACGAATAGCGATCGCCGTGCGCCAGCTGATTATCCAACACACGTAGTAACCGTCAGCATGAGCGATAACGCAGCTGCGCTCACGCTCGAGCCATACGAGCCATACGATGGCCTTGCGCGATTGCTTATCGCCCCAGCGATACCCCCCTGGTGGTAACACCGCAATGCAATCTTTCTGTAGAAAATTCTTCCGAAATACTCTCATACATGCTGATGCTATCGTGCATGCTTCTGTAAAGGGGCACACGCTCCCGCAACGTATAAGTAACTCTCGAAAAGCTAAACACGCTCGTCTCAAAACCGTAACATCTGTACGACAATATTGTACAGATTGCGTCGCAAAATAAATTTATAATCTACGCGACTCGATTCTTCCTCATACCATTTTAAAAAGCGCTTGCGATCCGAACATGGTATCGGGTGAGTAAAAATGCAAAGCCGGCAGAGGATCTGAGTAATTCTGATATTCCGGTGTGTTGAATACATGGGGAAATGTACCTTTTGCCACCTCATCAGTGAAACCAAAGGCCTTAGGTAAAGTACTAAGAGCTATGAGTAAATAGTTTAGACTATCGAGAAAAACGACATCGCCAATTTTCATCGAGACAATCTTCGTACCATTCATAATCAGAGAGGGCAGCTGTGTTTTTTGCACTTCGATTAAATACCGTAGAATAAATTGTGCGTCGAAACCTCTAGCATTATGAGCAATGCAGATGGTCTTTTTAAATTTTTGCGATAATGCCAATTTCACGAGCTCTCCAACAGGATCATCGATAAACACGAATTTACGTATACCACAGTTAGCACAATCGGTCTCTATATCTGTGATATCCATACATGCCATACATAGGCATTGTGCAACACATAAATTCGGCTCGTGAATTCGTGTCGATTTATCATCATGCAATTGCTCGTGTTGTTGCGTCTCAAAATCATAAAATAAAAATTTCGTGGGAGACTTGTCTTTTTTCTTCTCCTTTTGCGCCTCTGGTTTCTTAAGAGGTGCTATAAATCACGCATGCGTAGTCGGTCGCGTTTGCTTGCATGTAATACAAAACGATATACCACATACATGCATCTTTTTATCTGTGGTTTTAATCAGTTACAGACGTTACAGACGCTGTACCGTCTATATTTACGAGACGTGATACCCGCGGAGCCCTCACCCTTGTGATGAGCGAGGCAAAAAGCACCAAAGAACGAACGATTACAGTCTGCGCAATACTCAGGCTGAGAGTCTCTATTGCCGTTGCAATAAGTGGATTTACATCGAGCACATTGATAGCTACATCGATGCTCGAGTACTCGAGTATACTTGGAATTACCAGGTGTATGAATAAGTTTTTTCCGGTTTTTTGGTAAAAAAAAACATGTAATTTTGAAGGGAAATTAATTTTTGTTTTATTCAAAATATTGGCCATCGGCTTCTACACATTTCGCCCATCTTTCAGGTAACTTATGAATACCATGCCAGAAAAACTGCTTGTCTTTTGCGGCAAACCATTCGTCGAGCCATTTTCCAACTTCCTTGAAATTGCTGAAGTGCTGCTCTGGGAGCGCGTGCCCCATTGATGCGAAGAGGTGATAGTCAGATGGCGCCATTTCTGGCGAATACGGCCGGTGCGGAAGGATGTCCCATCCAAGCGATTTCAAGGTGTCTTTCACTGCTTTTGCTGTGTGAGACGGCGCATTGTCGTGTAACAAAATCACTTTGCCATGTCTTCTGGCCCATTCCGGTCGTCTTTCGATTAATGCGTGGTTTAAATTAATAATTTGTTGGCGATAGCGTTGTGTATTAACGGTTTCGCCGGGCTTCAAGAGTTCATAATACACAATACCGCTCTGGTCCCACCAGACACAGAGCATGGTCTTCTTGCCGAAGCGATTTGGCCTTGGTGTTGAAGGACCGGCTTCGCCAGGTGAAAGCCACGATTTTTTCCGCTTCGGGTTTTCAAAATAAATCCATTTTTCGTCACCCGTCACAATTCGATGCAAAAATGATTTCCTTTCGTGGCGTTGAAGCAGCACTTCACAAGTGACTTTGCGATTTTCTATTTGACGTTCATTCAAATCGTGTGGGACCCATTTACCGAGTTTATTGATTTTCCCTATTACTCGTAAACGTCTGCTGATTGTTTCTTGTGACACATGTAATGCTTCTGCTAATTGCCGTTGAGTTTGAGTTGGGTCATCATCCAATAACTCCTGCAATTACTCGTCTTCGCATTTTTGTGGTCTACCAGAGCGCTCACTGTCTTTCACATTGAAATCACCACTTTTAAATTGTCGAAACCATGTCTCACATGTTCTAATCGATAGAGCGTGTTCACCATATGTTTCTACCAGCAAACGTTGACTTTCAGCAGCCTTTTTCTTTTGATTAAATAAGAAAAGCAATGCGTGCCGCAAATGTTCTTTTTCAGGCACAAAACTCGACATGATCACTGAACGATAAAACAAAGACGCTAGTTTTTGGCGGACTCAACTTGTGTGTGTTTGTAGGTTAATGTCAGACGAACAAAGAGACGTATGTGTCAAATTAATACGCTGCGTACTTTTCGCTGGCGCCATCTCTTAATTAAACCGGAAAAAACTTATGCATACACCTGGTACATTGTGCGCAGAACCCTCAACTACCTAGTGCACCGGCGAGATTTAATATCGGTTGATAGTGATGAGAACGCTCGTAATAGAGAATAAAGAGTGTATAATTAATTTTACCTGTTGCGGTGAGTACTTTTTTTCGCCCATCGTACAGAGCCGGAACGCGTTTTCCGAACGTGAGAAATTCATAAACAACAATCGCTATACCCTCGTGAACCAAGTACTCCTCAAAGAGCTGAATTTCGCGCGGACCGCACCCTCTACACGGTGTCGTTACCCCTGCATCAAGCGTGAGCTCTATCGCTGCTGTATATTGCGCACCTCGAAGCCCGTTCCGAATTGAATACCATCATCTGTATAGCTCGCCCGTACGTATTTGACCGCGTTCGGCATGTGCACGGGCTGTGACAAGAGATCGTTGTAGACACAAATTATTGCGATTACTTATGCGTAAAGTTGACATTTTTGCTATAGACTCGTGTGTAAGTCTAGTACCCACACCGGCTCCTTCGACACCTCGTACTATACATGTCGTCATTCTACATGTACCAGCGTCTATTCGAAATTCGCGCGCACTCTGAGCTACACTATTAATTAGTCGCCATATATCGTCAGGAACGATGTCACGAGCTGGTCGAAATGATAACCATACCCACATAATCATGTCCTTCGCACGATTCTGTAAGGCGTGTGAGAACATCTCGTACACGCCCCCTCGAACCATGTCAGATGATCGATACCGTCCGGTGGCTGACGAAAATAAAAATCTGTCTCTCGACCCTGCATCTTAAAGCGTGGAAAATATCGTCTCTCCTCATTGTCGATACCGAAACGTTCACCAGGAGGCAAAATATCACCTCCCGGTGCAGCAGTCCTTCCATCGCCAGTCTGTCCACCTGCAAGCATAATTAAACCATTTATTAAAAATTTATTATTTTTTTTTTAATTTTTGTTTGTCGCTAGCTATATACTATGTATATAAATCGTGTAACGTAAGAATTACAAACTTATATTTGTTTTTAGTCCTCGAATCCATCGACTGCACCCGGGAACCGCCGAC